>JAPDPK010000118.1:1201813-2403627 GCA_031772115.1 Heritiera littoralis
CCGATCAACATACTGAGATAAACCCTTGGGGAAGGTATTCCCACTTGTAGTGGAAACAGGCTTGATCTGCAGCCACTAAAATAACTCATTTATCTCTCAAAAACAGATTGTATTTATTGAGCAGTATCATATTGTATGCAAGACCTCATTCAGAAAGTAGACAGCATATTCATATAGCAACTCCTGTGCATTTGCATCCTTTGTGCCAGCAAATCTCAACCCTGACAACAATTAATCATAACAGATTTAAGATGGTCTCTCTTTTTTGTTGTGTGAGTTATAAGATTTAGAATATGCAAGACTAAACATTGTAAATAATATATGAATCAGCAGGAATATCATACCAAGAGAAATACATGCCCCAGCTACTATATTGACATACGCCTGGACAAAAGTTTCTGCATCCATTTCATCAATATCCATAGCATCATCTCTAAGGTCTTTGACACTATTTTTCACAATTTCAGGAATCTGGGACTGAATCCAATCTTTAGAGGGATGAATCCTGAAGAGGATAACCACAAACTCAGATCTAAAGACTAGAAGCTTACAGACTGAATGATTCAATAGTTGACATATTTATTTAGTAAATTACCTGCCCCACATTATCAAATTCCGAGCAATGACACGAAGCATTATAAAATCAGGCCTCACGTATTGCAAATCAAAATGTGTTTGAGGGATTGTAAGCCTAGAAACAATCACCTCTGATTCACTCTGTCATATAAAATGGGAAAGGTGATTAATTCAAAGTTTTGTCATATACAAACACGTGGTATTCCATTTATATTTGTCTATGTTGAAAATTACCTTCAAAAACATTAGAGCAAGTGCAATTATAGCCCCAGGTGCAGCGACATCAACGTTGACAGGGGATCCATCCATCATCTAATACAGCAAAACTAAAGATATTAATTGCCTTGAGGAAAAAAATAGTGCATAAAAATTGTTGTTCAAACACAAGGTTAAAGTAAAGGAACTTAATTAAGTGAAAGATAGGTTACAAACCTGCCCAGTGCCTCGGTTGTGTTCATCCATTGACGCTGCAAGCAGAAGGGATCTTTCCTGATAGAAAATAGTTGGCAAAGAAAGAAATTCATGAACTATCCAATATGTTTGTCTGCTCCTAAATGCAAAGAAGCATTAACTATTGTCCTTGCTGCCATGTCCTTTATTATAACTAACTAGTAGAAAATTAGAAAGGATAGATAAGGGTAAAATAGCAAAATTATATGAAAATAAAATGCATTTATTAAGTCATCATTTGAAAGGGGAGAAACTTTTCGGAAGTTAAGGCAGATCAAGAAGGTATAGTTCTTACTGTACATGACTAAGAAATATTCTGCAAAAGAATTAATTATGAATCCATCCATATCATCCACCAGAAGAAAATGCAAAAGAACAAAGCAAGTTTGAACTGGACAGCATACATTACGAATTTCCTTTCCACCAATATAGTGGAATAGTCGATCAACCAGTGTATCCATGAATCCCAACGCATCTTCCCCTCGGCCTTAATTTAAGATGGCTGTTAGCTAGGACCAAAACTTAAAGACATTCATTAATATAAAAGCTTTGACTGATCCATACCCAATGCAACAAGACCCAATGAAAAGCCAGCAGAAACAGCATAACCCTCCCTTTCAAGGACATTGTCACCTCCACTTCTTCGGCCTATTTCACCCTGCAAGAAATAACAAACAAGTTCAACTACAAGATATCTGCCAAACAATTAAGAATCTAGAGACAATGTAGAAACAGTTGAAAGGTGCTGCATATGTCTCAAAGATAGGGACAGCATTTGCACCATTGTAACAAAATATAACTATGGGAGAATATCACCTAGAATTATTGCACTACAATTAACCAATCACAATTCATAATTGTGAAGGGTCGAATATGGAACCCACACTTATAAATGATGGACCCCTACATAATTCTTTCATGTAATTGGACAATTGCAGGACTGTAGTTAAAAGAATCGTAGGTGAAATGTTCCAATTAACAATTGATACAAATAAGCAGAACCCAACTCTGTTTACTACATAAAAACTCAAATTGAACAGTCAGAACTCACGGATAGAAATTGATTAGTTACTAATCTACCAAAAATCCAAAACAATTGTTTTTTAAGTGGAAGCTTTGTTATTAAACAAAAAACCATAGAATAACAATTCTTTATTATTTGTATCATTTGTATCTGTCTGTGGTATCTATATGTGCTTGTATACACATTCATTATAAATGTATATGTCCATTTGTATATGAGTATGTTACTATGCATATATGCATTTCAAATATAGTTTTGAATTTTCTTACAACTAGTAACAAGGAAACTTGTTGTTAACCTACAATTATAAGGAAAACACCATCATCCTAAGTTGATCAGCAAAAGAACTATAAGAGGAAACATACCAATAATGTTTGCATTGTTTGGGGGTGTGCTGATCCTTCAAAAAGAAGTCCAACTGACATTAGTGCTGCAGTCTGTAGCATCCAAAAATAGTTGTAAGAATAATTATCCTAAAGAATTGAGAAATATAAACAGATGAGGTAACTTTAATATTCATATAAAGACGCTCAGGCAACTATATTTCGCTAAAGTTGCACGTGCAAGGTTTATTTCAGTTCCAACGTCAATGCTGGCAATCTGATGACAAGTATGAATGAATCTGTATACAAATTCCTACAGTATAGTATGCAAGTAAATGATATAATGAGAGCAGTGCAATGTCTTACCTGCAGCAATGTTGGTAACTCCAACTCCGGAAAGGAAGATGGATGTTGAGCAGGTATATGCACATAAAGGCACTGCGTAAGGTGGAGCCATTGTTCGGGTCAGGTAATTGCAAGCAGATATGTGTTGATGGCAATGATGGAAGAATGTTATATTATTAAAAACATTAGATACTTTGGCTTATAAACAACAAGAGATCAAGGCAAAAGCATATGTTAAAGCTCAAACGAGCATATATTATTACCTTTGATATTGCAGGTTGCATTGTCCCTCTATAAGAAGCTGCCAGGCCAAGCATTAAACCTACAGTTGTGCTTTCATGTTCCTATTGGTGAGAAACATCAGTTAAGTATATTTAAACCTAATGAAAGGAGTATGCAATGTATTTTATCCAAAGGAATAAGCCTATTCCATGCTGTGATTGAAAAGTTTCCACCTCAGTGATTACAGCTATTGAGATACCAGAAATCACAACGCATATGCAATTACATTCAGGTCATTTCAAAATTAAAGATTCT
This sequence comes from Heritiera littoralis, assembly GCA_031772115.1. Classification (NCBI taxonomy): domain Eukaryota; kingdom Viridiplantae; phylum Streptophyta; class Magnoliopsida; order Malvales; family Malvaceae; genus Heritiera; species Heritiera littoralis. Next base: position 1,205,069 of record JAPDPK010000118.1, read on the forward strand.
GAAACATAAATTTTCATTTTATAATTCTTTCCTTGATTCAGAAAATGCATTTAGTCAACACTGATTTCTCCCCTTCTTTTATAGTGAGTAGAATTCCAGAAACAGGATCATCGGCAACCAATCAATTACAAGAAGTAAATGTAAATGAACTAGGAAACCTGTGAAAAATACTGGTATATGTCCGTAATAGTTAAAACACGTAGAAATCCATGTAATCCCAGAGCAAGGAGAAGTCCAGCATGAACTACATTTGGTTCCTCTGGCTTGTTATATACTATCCATGTTCTTGACACTTTTCCCTGCAAAAGCTTAATATGCATCATATAATAATTCAGGATAAACAAGACAAACAAATATGCATGCATATACCACATAATATATCAGCACAAAGACGGCTGAAACAAAAGAAAATGAACTTAAATAGAGCATACGCTGGCAAATCAACAAAAATGAGAACATACAGTCTCGAAATTTAGGAGGTATTTTTAACCATATATTGTTGAGATACAAAAATCATTCTGACAAACATAAGCAATTATTAAAAGTATTTGCCCACAAAAAAAAAAAAAAACCCTTTTGGTAAATATAAATGACATATTGTACTATCTTAACATATCATATCAACCTGAAGTGGGGCCAGCCTTAACCCTGCAGCAACAGCATTGTGGAACTCTGGCCATGATTTAAGTTCTTGTATGTTCCTTATGCTTGGATCAAGATTAACCTATCAGCGCAACAAATGTAGAAACTAAATAAATAAATAAATAAATAAAACAAAAGAACAAAAACAATACTGTGCAAATGATGCAAGGAAGAGTAAGGATGACAGCATTACAAAGTTTATGTGTCATAAACACAAAATTCTTAACCCAAGCTTCCTACAGTCAAAACATATTAACATAATAGGCAATAAATACTGGAAGCATAGAGCAAGAATTATATTCCAAGTACAATAATATTTCGCTGAAAGATTTCTATTCAAAATGGCCATAATTGATAATACAGTTGCTCATGCAAAGCGAAAATTTGACAGCAAACCTGATATCACACAAAGAATAAATGCATGCGAAAAAGAAAATGAAATAGCAATATAGTGAAACAAGAATTTCGAATGAACCTACAGTAGCATTTTGTTGGGCAGGCAACCGACCTGCTAAAACAAGCTTTGGGACAGTAAAGGCCTACATAAAGTTGCAAAAGATTCCATTGAAAAAAAAAATTAGCATCTAACTTGAAGTAATCAATGTCATAAATAAAAAAATCAACTGGTGTAAATAGAAGTTAAAACACAAAAGCACAAGTACCTCCGTTAAAAGAGTATATATAGTTGCAAGAGTAAATGCCCCACGGCCAAGAGGAAGAGCAGTAGTCCTTTGTGCAAGCTGCCAGAGCTGAGCCTGCACAAACAAAACAATAAAGCAACATAATAGCATGCAATCTGCATTGAGCCACGCATGCAGAGCAAACTATATTCATTATTTCTCTTCTAAAATGACAGGTAACATGTAAGAGAGAAGAAAATACAAATCTAGATGAACTTCATTTTGTAAGCTGTTTATGCATTATTCAGTCAGAGATTCATGATAAATTCTCAAGGGTATTCAGCAAGCCTTCCTAAACATTATCACTATCTCCTTGTAAAGAAATTTTCATGTGTATTATAAAAAAGGAGGATAATGTTGGTTAATGCACTCTCAGCAAGAATGGTAAACTAAGAAATATAGACGTGCAAGTCATAACACACACTCTCGGACAAATTTATTAGCTAAAGCTTGAAACTGAACCTACGATACACTGGAGGGTAAAGAACTAACTATACAACTTTCAAATCAAGCAACAAAAGAAGCATACCTGTTGGAGGTCCTGATCAGATGCACTAGGATTGACAGATGTTTGAATAGCCACAGGTCTTGCAGAGCATAGAAGGCGCCGAACCTAGTAACAGTGACAGTGGCAAGTAGGAAGAGACAAAACGAATTTCAAGACCACATAACAAGAACTATGAACAACAATGGAAGGAACACTAAAGATGAATGTGCAACCAATTTCAGTACACATAAAGGGGAAGTAGTTCCTAATTTCATTCAAGACCTAAAGATGTATCTGTGAAGATCTTAGACTAGTTACTTCTAAATTCAATATACAGCACTTTTGACATTGTTGCTCAAACTAATGGACCAAAACAGACCTCATTTAATCGTAGATCCCGACCATAACGCAATTGGGTGCAACAGCTGAATATGTTCTCCATGCCATCTGCCATGGATCCATCAATGGAATCTGTATCCTCAAACCTGGTGCTTTCCAGACCAATGGTATCAGATACTGTGGAAGGTATGGTCACAGGATGCAAATGTAGCATGTAAGGTGCAGACATAGAGACCAAATTCACATTTGTTTGTGTTTCAAGTTCCTTAAATTTGCATGAATGTGCCAAACAAGATAAAGCCAAGTCCTCTCGACCAAGAAGTACATATGCACCTGCAGGCCAGTCTGCAGGGGGAGATTCCCGACACTTATCCAAAGCCTAAGAAGCACATATGGAAACAATCATATTCAAAGCAAAGGAAAAACAAAGGAAGAAGGTATGTCATCGATAAAGAGGCAAAAAGTTAATTAACAGCTTATGCACTGATACAGCCTTTTAATAAATTTCATCATTTAATTTCTCTTTAAAAACAACAAATTTTGATAAGATCCCTTTAAGGGTGACATTAAAAGTATCTTCTCTAAGTAACAGGACAATAAGACATCCCAAAAGGAAGAATGATTTTTCACAATGGAAGGTGCACAACGAGAAGTAGAAGTGCAACAATGAATATCAGAGAAGCATCGTCAAGGCTGCGAATGACTAAAAAATCTATTTAGACCAACATTACTCTATGGTCATGAATGTTGGATAACTGAAAGACTGCATAAAAAGAAAATGAATGTAGCAGAAATGCAAATACTGCGATAGATGTGCGAATATACAAGAAATGATAGAATGAAAAATGAGGACATTCGCAAAAAGGTTGGCACCTACAGAAGACAAGATGAGTGAAAGTCGTTTACATTGATTTGAACACATACAACATAGACCTATGGACGCTCCAGTTAGGAAAGTGCAGGCTATGAGTGATGAAAAAAAGGTCAATACTAGGGAAGACCGAAAAAGACTTAGAAGGAAATTATCTGGAAAGATATAGCAGAACAAGAGTTGGAAGAACATATTGCCTTACATAAAAATGAGTGGAGGAGAAGAATTAATGTTGACAACTTAGCTTGAGTTCATATATTAGTTCATGTAGCCTACTCTAGTATTGTGATAAAGGCTCTGATGATGATGATGATGATGATGATGATGGAAAACATAATAACATACAAGGACCACAATGAACAATAACAATGTCCAGCCATAATCATTCGAAATATTTAAGTTGAACATTACTAACCTAATATTCCATTTTTATTATACTGTTACATACACCAGCACTAAAATCATTGTCTTGAAACCTAGTCAAAATTTAAAAGATTCCATGCATTATGAGTTACTGGAGCTTACATGTCGAAGAGGAAGAGATACACCAGAAGGCAAAGAATCCAACTCTTTCAATCCAAATTTCTCCCCGACCATTGCCAACACTGTGAGCTCCTCATTAGAGCAAAATGATCCAGAGGCAATTTTGCAACTAACACCAGACGAAAGCTTTTTTCCTATGAGTTTAGCACCACATAATAAACTGTAAAAAGAGACAATCTTCCGCGCCCAGCTCACCACAGAACTTCCTTCTTTACAAATTAAAAGTGGCAGATTGTTAGTATTATCAGGAGTACATCCATGTTGCAAACAATTTTCCAGCCATCTAAATAAACTGAAAGGAGTTTTCCTGGACAAAGAATTTGTGCCCATTCTGACTGTCTTGCAGAGAGCAGGGAAATCACGGACATAATGATCCAAATAGCATTCTTCACCCAAGAATTTTGCAATATTACACAACAGAATTGCCAGAAGCTCCAAATCCCTTTTCAAAAAATTTGCACCAAAAAACACAAAATTAGGATATATTTTTGCAAACTACTAACGTAAGTCCAATGATCGGTAAATATGAATAGTCATTACGTTAGCCAACTTCAAGTACTAGAGTAATTCTATCCTAATAACTTAAAGATGCTGTGTCACTTTACCTCAAAATTATGTCATAATAGGAATCTTGCAATTCCAAATGTGAAAATGTTCCAAATTCTTTAGAAAATAAATAATGATTCCTCTTATAAGAACTCCTGTCACAAATCATCTAACTACCATGACGTTATTCAGCATCATTTTATGTTGTAGTATTTTAAACTTTTTTCCATGGAATAGAGATAACTTGAATAATTGTCAACTGAAGCAACTGCATTGAAAAAAAAAAAGCACTGGCAAGACCAAAAAAAAAACAAGAAAAGAATAAACAATAGAGACAGATTAGTTGGAAAAAAATCTTTAGAAACCAAAGCATGTGAAGAGAGGAACATGGGTAGGATTTAGATTTACCTTCTCCGGAGATTATCCATCTTCAAACTTTCATAGACTGCATGCAGAGAATCCAAACTCTCCATCAATAGATCAGAGTAAAATGATTTTTCTGAACTTTTTGTACCATCAATATTTGATCTCGTTAAATCCAACCCTGGCCTATCAAGTGCTGTTATAGAAGCCAATCCAATCATAGAGTTTATTTTGCAGTAGTTCTTGTGAAATTTGCTATTAAGAAGAAACTCCCAAGATGACTTTGGAATCTCTTGAGAAACTACAGATGACTTCTTGCACATTTGCATGATAGTATCACAAAAGGAGTTCCATTCTGAATCAACAGTAGAATTAGCCTCTGACAAGTAGCTAGAATCACCATCTCCCCAAAGAAGAACAAGAAAATGGTTATAGAAACTGGGACTGAGCCCCTCAGCCATTGCTGTGATGGAATCATTTACCAATGATGATGAAGGGCTTCTTCGTAGTGCACATCTAAATATCTGCGTATACAAGACAAATAGAAGTTGTTAAAGCTCATAAATAAGACAAAAAAAAATTATAAATTGCAATGCTGTACAACTAATTCAAGGGCTACCAAAACTTTCCCTAGGATAAAACTTTAAGTGCTTGCAATATCAGTGGAAACAGAAAGTAAAACTTCATTTACAAAGGCCAAAAAAGTCATGTGAAAAATTAATTAATTGATTAATAAAACCACACACTTGTCAAAGAAATAACGACAAAGTATTGCGCTTGAACTGATAAACTAAGAACATTGAAGTTATAATACCTGCCGATTATTTACTTTCACATTGACACGCGCCTCAACAGCATCAGCCAGTCCTACAATCTTCAAGTCATGAGAAATGGATGCAGCTTCTGCAAATCCCAACTTATGGGAGAGATGACCTTTTCCCAAACATGGAGGCAGCAGATACCTGCAAAGGCATTGCTTCCCTGACTGCATTCACAGCACATGTAGAATATAAACAACTAGCAAAATAATAGTCAATCAACCTTTTATTGATGTTCCATCAGGAATAGGATATTATACAATCAGAAGATTGAAGATAAAAGCAGAAGAAGATTATTAAATGATCTACTTTTCCTGGATTTGGGCATGGGTGACTTGAGTGCGTCTAGGCCTTACCTATTGTTCAAAATTTTTACCTGGCTTCGTAAAGAATGGGGCCTTAAAAGTAAGATTGGCTAAAGGGGTTATATCATATCGTATAATTAGCATTAAGAAAGTGACTTATCTTGGAGTACCACTATCTCCGTTTGATTGAAAGTTCACAAATATTTCTCATTCCTTATTGCCTTTTGGGCTTTGATTTCCCAATTCTAGGGTTACCCACCTATACTTCTTTGAACCTAAAAGACTAAATTCAAGTTCGAAGACCCAATCCCAACAGCCCAAATACATTTAATGACCCAAGACCTAATTAAAATAACATTTAGACTCCATCATCTTATTGTTGTCTCCAGTTATCTTACCAAGCTATGCCTTGACATGCCCATTAACACTCATTAGTACTATATCTCTCTCCCCTTAATCCCTATCGCATATCAGCTTGTTTCAAGAACTTAGTTCAAAAGCCTTGAAAACCAAGAGCCAACTGCATAATCTAACATGGGACAAAACACCAGTACTAGTTTTGAGGAACATATTTTTGCAACATGATATTGATTATCAAGATCACTAGGCTAGGAAAGTCAAGACAAGGAGGTAAGATGAACTTCCAAATGGACAAGACATCCAATAAAAAGTGAAAAACTTACATCAGAGAAAAAAAAAAGCTTCTATGAAAACCTGAACCACAGGTTACAGGCAAAGAAATAACTAACTGAATGTTAGCAAGATGGAAGAAACTACAGAAAGCCCATAGCAGCATCAGCAAAATATCGGCAATAGGGAGGGTGCAAGAGACAAAAAGTTATTTTCAGTAGAAAACGTATCAAAAAAGTAACAAAGACCTGGCTATAGATATAATAAAAACCAGACTATAAGTTAAGGACAAAAGCACAAAAAGGCAAGAACTTACATAAAGGACTAATATGTTTTCTGGTGCCAAAGCAATGATGTCTGTATATGGTAACAGTCCCACCTTCACACTGGAAAAAATCAGAGAAAATCATACCAAAGTATCTTACAAAATCAGCCACTTAAAATAAAACTAAAGCAAATGTAACAATACCTTGGTCTAGTCACAATGACAGGAGCAGCAGCAATTGCAGGTATGCTCCAGCTCATATCAGGTTTAACATCATATAGAATCTCGTTATTTATTTCAACAGTCTGAAGCCTTAAAGAAAGTAACTTTTTTTGTTCTAAGAGAAGAAAACAAATTACAGGAGCTGCATCATCATCAGTTGCAAGAAAAACCTGGAAATATACGAGGCCTGAAGTTAAATACAGATAGCTAAATCATCAAATGCCCATAAAGGAAACAGCACCATAAAAAATAAACATAATCTTCAGAGAATGTGAATGAGAAGCCAGTGGGATGGAAGAACAAAAAAATGTAAAATTCATGTAACAAACGTTATTTCCTACGCAAGGAATATAGAAACAACAACAAAGTCTTTTCCTACTCTATGTTATGGGATCAGCAATATGTACCATATTGGACTATACTCTACTTCAAGATCATATAATTCATATGCCATTAAAGTAACATCTATCTTTATAGCTTCCGCATATGTCTACCTTCATCTTGCTCTCCCTCTCAATATGGCTATACTCCATTAAATCATGTCCTAATGCATGGATACATTTACAGGTATACAAAAGAAAAACTTCACTGAAGAGAATACTTCCTATAACAGAGAAGACTGTATGTATGCAATTCCATTACCATAAATGAGAATTGAGAAAAAAGAGAAGTCAAACAGAAGCTCATATATGATGTACCTACAAAGGCTACCATTCCCTCACATCATGGCAAGGAAATTTTCAGAAATTGAATATGTGAAACATATGGTGTTTAGCATATCTCCAATCAATTATTATTACCAAATAAAGCTACTCCATCCAAATAATCAATACAAATGAAAATTTTACAAAACGAAATTTGTGAACCTAAAATGCATCAAAATGGACTATAATATAAGAATTTTGGGCAACCTAAGGCCGAAGACGTGTACGACTAACTTTTCATCTCTGGACAGAAGTAACCAGGCAGACTAGGCACCTATCTATTTAATCCAATCTGATTTTCCAAGCAGACAGCTAAACTCTTACCCAAAAACATTAACTGCAGCTTTCTGGGAGCCTTTTTTCTAAAATATAGCAAAAGATTATCAAGTTTTATAAAAAAGAAAAAAATCTCATTAGGGTGTTCAAGAATTTTATAGTGCACACAATTGCATAGTTAACCAATTAAAAAGGAAAAGGGATAAAGAAATATAGCTAATGATGACACGTAACCAGCTAGGTATAACACTATAAAGAGAAAAGCCAAAAAAACATTAAGGCATCAAGCACCTTAGAAGCAGCTGTGTGTGCACCCTTCCCCTGCCATATTCTACGGAAGCAAAAGCGCTTTGGTATTACACCAGCAGGAACAGTAGCAGATAAATTAGAATTTTCCACTTCAAGGCTAGAATTAATGACTTCAGCAACCCAAACTGAATGCTGCATTTTAACTACATACAAAGTCACAAAGGCATAAATAAATGATATAGATGGAACACATCCTCACTCCCATTTAAAAAAAAAAGGGGAAAAAATAACAGCAGGGGAAAGTATTAATCACACAAAAGTTCAATGCAAAACCTTTATTATATGATGCCATTAGAGGGATTCGATCGCTAGTCCAAATTGTTCTTTCATCAAAATCCCTCATTATGTTCAGTTTTCCTCTTTCTTCAATGTAAATTGACTGCAAAATTCAAGTCACATATTATGTACAACTCTAAATGTAAAATCAAATATCAAAAAGGCTCAAAATGAAGAATCAATGGCCTACACTCAAACATCTTAATGACAGGAATTAATGCAAAATCACAAGATAAGTTGCATTCCGTTACACACCTGTGGTTCTTCCAGTAGATCTTTCAGAATCAGATGTGAGGACAGTGAATTTGATTCACCCTTAATAAGATTATCGTATGCAGTGAGAAAACTAAAATTATGTTGTGGGCTGTGCCTACTTTCTCTTCTATTTCGAATTATATCACGTGAACCTAGTGAAGGGCTTGAATATGAAAAAGAGCCATGCATTACTGAATTTCCTTCAGCCACCTGCTGGAGTAACAGTCCAAACGGAAGAGACCATATAGATATAATGGAACAAGGAAGAGGAATGGATACTACTTCACCTGTTACACAAAACGAAAGCATTGGATAATCAGTTTCATTCTGCAATAAGAAATCAGGCATGTATAATACTCTAAGAATCTGAATTCAATAAGCCAAGAACTCAATGAAACAAGTTTCCTTAAAATGGAAAAAAACAGTTCAATAACAAAGATATTGGCTCTCCTCTAGTGGAAATAAGCTGTATAATCTTCAGTTATGTAACAATCATAAAGTGATAGATAGAAAAAGTGAATGAACCACACTCTTATGCTTAATTAAGAACATGGAATTCCACAAACTAGACAAAAACACACCATTTTTAAAGTATTCATATCAACTATGGTTAACTGTATATCATTATGAAAATTAAACCATCCACAACTACAAGGTCCATGCTGCATATAAGTACTACATGAACCCTAATATTATAACCTTCAGATTGAATACTGGTAGAGTTATAATGAAAATGATTGTAATTCTTTTGCCTCCGGAAAATCTGAAATCATCAAACATCCCTATCTTTTGACCATAAGGCTACCTTGTTGGATTAAAACTATTAAGTGCTAGACTGCTAGTATCACAAGAGTTTTTGAGAATCGAATTTCATCTACAATGCTTACCAGATGTATTGTAGATTGTTAAAGAATCAATTTGTAAGACACAAAGAAGAGCTTCGGGAATGTCACCCATACAGCACCAGCATGCCTACAATTTAGGTAAAATTGTTGTCAAAACAAATTCCATTCAGTAAAATACTAGCAAAATATATACAACAATATTGTTTTCCATATAGCTAAAACATAGATTTCATAATCCATTAATTATTTAACAAACTTACCATGATTACGGGAGAAGGTAAGGTAAATCTCTTAAACACTCTGGAACCAGCGCTCCAAATTATACTGTTACAGGCAAGTTAAAGTAATTGAATCGACCTCAAAATTAGGTAATTGTCATTGCTAAACTCAAACTTACAAGAATTTAACAGAAAAACGAGTCAAAATTAATTACTTCAATTCAAAACTTAACTGCTTCAATCTTGTAAAAGCAAATGCAAGCTGAAATTATTTACCGATTGGCTCGAATGAAGAGCTCGTGATCGCGACAGTCACTGAGAGCGGCAGCCGAGGCGTCATTATCATCTCGTTGTCTCGCGATTTCTGGATCGAAGAGGAGATAATCATAATTATCGGTCGAATTATCTGGCGGTTTTCCATCGAGTGCCTCGGCGATTAACCCAAACGGCTTGAACTCACCGAGTACGGTGAGTTGGCGAACCCCAACGGGCATATTTGAAGAGCGAGTTGAATCGATGAGACAATTAGTAGTATCAGTCGAGTGAGTAAAAGAGTGGAAATTGAAATGACTTAACAACGCTTTTTCGCTTAGAATTTATAAATGTAACTCCCGCTCTTTTTTCCAGTTTTGTTAGACCGAAGTTAAAACCCTAGAGACTTTTCTGTTTGGTTGCTTGAAATGCTGTTATCCTCGGTTGGGATAAGAAAACCTTGCGCTGGTTTAAATTAAAATGGACATTGATTCCTGTGCTCGTATAATATTTGACATATGAAACTGTATAAAACACGAAAATCAATCTCGAGACGTCAAATTAAAAATATTATCAAAAATTTAACTCATATAATATTAAATATAGCTCATATAATTTTATGATAAATATTGAATTTATATAATCTAAATTTTAATTTTTCATATTCTTTTAAAAATAAAAAAATTAATTTTTTATTGTATTAAAATATCAAATCTCGTATTATCATATTTTGTTTTCATTTCTAGTACCATTATGTCTTGTATCATCACATTGTGTCTAAATTATATATCATTGTATATAAATCATATGTAACATATATAATTATATTGTGTCTAAGTCACATGTATTATCATATTTTGTATTATATCCTATAAATATTATTTGTCTTGTATCATCGTATGGTATTATTCATATTTTATTATATATGAATCATAAATGTATAACTTATATAATCGTATTGTTTAAATTAAATATCATATTATATCGTGATTTATATAACCATGTATAAAAATTATACACTGTCAATCAAACACATATAATATTACTTAAATAATGAACAAATCTTAAAAATACACATGCCCTTAAAAATATTAAAAACCGTCATACTTTTTAAAAAAATTTTGATGTAACCACAAGTATTTCTATCCATTTTATAAATCGAGGGTCATAACCAATAAAACCCTCAAATAATAAAGATTCTCAAATAATAAAAATTCTAGAATTCAAACCAAAAGTGTCATTTTATAATTGTCCGCTAATATATGAAAATCTTATAAAATTATACACTATTAATGTATTATAAAATGAATCATATATAATAATAATGTATCTTGTATGGTGTCTGAATTATTTGTTATATATGGTACATAGAACAATCATTTCGTGTATAAGATGAAAAAATATATATACACACACGCGCACACACACTAACACACATCTATTGACATAAAAGCCAAAGTTCTGATCATGGTTTGACCCTGTTGAAAACTTCATGGAAATGGGGCATGCTGCAGCAATTTAATATGTTACCGTCACTGGGTTTTGATGCTAATTAATATCGAAACAATCACTCGAAGGAGACCGAAATGTGAACCAGTTTGTTGTTTGGAAAACAAGAAACTAGCAAAGAAAAAGAAAGGCAATTACACAATACAGATATATAGTACGTAATTTAGTCATTATTAAACATATATATATCCATTAAAGCTAATACAAAGCGCGCACAGCAGCCAACTACGAGAAAACAAACTAGAAAATATTAATCAAAAGCTAGCTTAGACGACACGGCCAGTCTTACACATATTAACTGGTTTAGTTAAACAACCCTACATAGTCAAAAGAAAAGTTTCCACTAGGGGCGCACGCGTTCATGCTGCAGTCTGCAGGGATATGAGAAGGATAAAAGCACATTAGCTTCTGGTCCTGTACTTGGACTCGTCAATGGAAATCCCTTCTTCCTCAGCACGTTCTCCGCCAGACCTACCGGTGGTGCTGAGGCCACCTTTGCGGCCCATTTCCTGGTACCCTTCTTTCCCCATTTGCTGCTTCGTTGTCTCGCCTCCCTTCACATCGAGAATCAAAACGCTACTACTTAGTTCAAAAGGAAACTGAATGAACACAACAAAAGAAATTGTTTACTGTTGCTATTACCTTCAGCTAAGTAAATCTGGGCTTCCAGGCTTTTGCCGCGAGTTCCACCGGGAACCACAATCTCTCCTTGCCTGGCCCTGGCTTCGAGCTCAGCTTTCTCCTCCTGTGGGGCGTTCTTTATGGCTTCAAACTCTGGATGCCCTTTGCGCCGATGCCATTTTCTTGTTTTTTAATTTCTTCCAACTTCCAAGCTTTTTTTTCAACTGACAAACGCTTTTGCTAGTTGCGTTTCACTGAAAACGGTACTCTACGATGAGATGGGGTGAGAAATTTATAGTGGGAGTATAGAGTGACGGTAGGTCACTTTAAATGACGCGTGCTATGCTACGTGGCTGAAAGGGAAGTGAATATAAGCCACGTAGGTGGCATGGAACGAATACAATGACACGTTTCTTTCGCATGTGTTCTTTATAGTAGAAATTATTTAACAAACAATCGGTTGTAGAACTTATTTAATGAAATAATAAAATGAATTATATCTTTTAAGATGTATTAGAAGTTAAAAATTATTTATTAAAAAGAGACATGTGATATTTTTTTTTTAATTTGGTTTGTGAAGTTAAAATTTTTTAGGCTTAATAGTTAAATACAATCTCATCTTGTTGCACAAACCATTAACTTTTTTATTGTATGCGAATCAATTTATAAATTTTTATTTTACTATAAATAAATTTTTATATTTCAAAATAACGATTAAGTCCAAGTCATTTAAATAAAATTGCTGTTTGAATGAGGTAGTCTTGTGAGTTAGAACGCGACATACTATGTGTGAAATACAAATGAAAATTAGTGTCATTTAATAAGCTTAAAATTAATTGCATGATTTTGCAATGTCAGGGTTTATTTAAAGTAAAATAAAATTTAGAGATTTATTTGCACAAAATAAAATATAGAAGGTTTATATCTTTTTTGAAAAAAAAAATTGAGAATATATATGGTTATTATTTCAAAATTTTTTATAAAAAAAAAAACGTGAAACTTGTGATAATCTTTTAATGCTAACTTATTAAGTTGAAAAATTCTAGTGTTGATGGCTTATTGGCTTAAATACAAACTCTAGAGACTAGAGAGATACAAGGGAAAAGAAAAACCAAACGCTAAACATAATTGTTAAATACAAATTCATTTTTAAATCTATTGCAGTTGTAATCTTATTCAATCCTCGTTAACGATAAGTCATTATTTTTTGGCCAAACTGAAATCCCCTTTTAGGACTCCAATTTAAGTAGCTTCTGCTTTTATATATATATATATATATATATATATATATATATATATATATATATATATATATATATATATATATATATATATATATATATATATTTATATGAGATGACAAACCTCTTTTAACAAGGGTCTAAAAAAGAAAGAAAAATTAACTTACGAAATTTAAAGAAGAAAAAAATGACTTGAACTTAAAATCTTAAAATAAAATAAAAATTATTTAATACTGCATATATAATTTGTCCAATTCAAGATAATACACTCAGCTTGACTTTTGAATCTAATTGCATATAATAATTTTTAGTTATTGTATGGATTACATTAAAACCTTAGGTGCTGTTTGGTTGGAGGAATTTTATATTACTGGAGGGAATTTTTTTTCCGTCAAATTATTACCATGTTTGGTTCGCGGAATAGGATTTCGATCAGTAATTTTTTTTTTTACCAATAGTGCAAAAATGAGGAGAAAATGATTCCCCCCTCATCTTGAGGTATTTTTTTTCGGAGGGAATCCAATTTTTTTGCCAATTTTACCCTCCAATAATTATATTTTGTTTCCATTTTACTCCTAAACCTATCTAATATTACAACCATGTTTTTTTCTTATTTTGATGAAGAGAAAAATAAATTTAAAATCAAATGGACCAATAATAAGATGGACTCTATGATTTTTGATTAATCAAAATCAATTTAATATAGTAATAGTTTGTTAAATCAAAATAATTTACATAACAAAAACCTTATAAAACAAGGGACAAAATAAATAAATAAATAAGTATCTTAAATAAATAAATAAATAAATGAGTATCTAAATCTTTTTCTTTTAATTCAAGTTATCAAACCCAACATTAATTCAAATATGAAGAAGGAAAGATATAAGAAAGCAATCCATTAAAAAGGAAGGTATTATCATGAAATAATTTACTTATTCAATATCCTATAAACAAATGAAATAAGTAATTAACTTGTGTTAAAGAAATTAATTAATATTCTCCAAATGAATAAACTTAATAAATAAATAAATATGTTAAAATAACTTCTATCCATGTGTTATTCATTTTAAATCAATTATTTATTTACTTTAATACAAAAGGGTAGTATAGTAAAATTTACCATTTAGTACTTTTAAATTCCTTGAACCAAACACAGAAATCTTATATTCTCACCAATACAACTAAACACAGGAATCTAATATTCTCATGAATCAGTCAAGTAAAATAATTTTCTGTCAAATGATTCTCAAAGGTAATCCTAAATTCTATGAATCAAACGGCCTCTTAGAGTATAGCGAAATTTTCCTTTAATCATAAAGATGTTGGTTTTATTTTTTTTTTAAGTATTAAAGAAGAGTTTTAACTAAAATCCTTCGTGGGGCTAGTTATTTGCGATGGATTATTAACGAAAATTAAAATTCTTTTTTTTAAAAGAATAATTATTGTATACACTGTCAGAAAAATATTTTTATTTTATATATAGTATTAAGATCGTGACACGTATCTTATAAAAACATTTTAAAATTTTAAAATAAATAAAATAAGACATGTGTCAAAATTGTAACACGTGTTTTATAAAAATATTTAAAAAAATTAAAAATAAATAAAATAAAATACTTGTCATAATTTTAATATTGTTTGTAAAATAAAAATATTTTATTGATTGTGTATGAAATAATTATAAAAAAAATTGATGAAAATGTTGGATCACCCAAAACTCATTTGGCTGACACCTGCGCTGCACAGCCTTTGTCTTGGAAAAGGGACCACATGCTTTGAATCTTCACCCGTTTACATGCCGTCGTTCGTATGAGTTGGATGCCGTTGTCCCATGATGTTCATAAATTTCACAAGAAAAAGAGAATATTGCTTTGAATTCTTTTCCTGTATGTACTCTTTCTCTTTTAGGCTTTGCTTGGTAGGAAGGATGGAAAGAGCTGAGGATGGAAAATTTGATAATCTAATGGTTAGATTTTAAAACTATTTTCCTATTTTGTAGCTCAACCATTAGATTAATAAATTTTCCATCCTCTCCCCTTTCCATCCTTCCTACCAAGCAAAGCGTTATAGATCTTTAATAAGCTAAATCGCAACTTTTTTATTTTGTTTGGAGAAAATGTCTCAAAAAGAACATGAATATTTATCATTCTAATTATCATATTAATAAATCATTACCTTTTTTTACCATTTTATTGATACGCAGTCTCTTATTTTTCGTGAAGTTATTTATTAGAATAATCAATTATGTGAATTTTTTTAACCTAATTTCTCTTAAAAAAAATAAAAACAGTCCCTTCAAAAAAAACCGCATCCAGCTCTAAATAAGTATTGATTGTTAATTATGTAAAGTTGTTTAATTATATTGATATGTAATAGTTATTTGATTAAACTGATATGTAGACCTCGTAGTTTGAATGAACAAATGCTTTTAATTAAAGAATCTCTTTTCATTAGTTAGACACAAAATAAACTATTTTTATTTTTATATTTAAATAAAAAATCATATTTATTTTTATTTAATTTTCTAATAATATTTTTATAAAAGTTTTATCTATAACATGCAAGTTAGAGATATGTATTTGTAATTCCTATATATCATATATTTATTATTAATTTAAATATCCAAAACCCGTGCATAATTATTTCAAAATTTCGATTTTAATTCAAACAAAATATAGTTTTGACGCATATAAAAATTGTTACTGCTTAATGCATATATTCGATATATTACTGCAAACAGAGAGACAAAAGAGAAAGACGAGATTTCAATGTCTGTATACAGACAAGAAATCTCCATTGGACATAGGCAAGCCAAATAATACATAACAACGTGTGTCTTGCGTGTATTCTATATTTCACTTATTTAAAACAAACTTTAAATAATTTAAATTCTTCTGGAATTTTAAAATATTTTAAATTCATTCAGATATATTATAATTTAATTATGTTTAAAATATTATCTATTTAATTTAATTTAAAATATTATATATTTCAATATATATAAATTTTGTTATCTATAGCAGACCTTCTTCACATCAAACATATTCTCTTGATTCAAATTTCAGGTAATTAAGATAATCCTTTCTTATTTAACAAATTTTTCTCTTAATGAAAATTGATTATTAGGGAGATATCCCTTTTTGTTTTTCTCATAAATATGTAGATAGTTTTTTTTTTTTGATGAAATATGTAGATAGTTTTAATTCAAGGGCAAAGTTTAGTTTAGATATGCTTCTGGATACTTTGAAATATATTAACGTCCACATTGGTTGTTTTTTAATATTTTAATATTTTTTTGTTAACGAGCGGGTCATTTAATAAGGATGCTATGATTAGTACGCTCAAGTTTATCTGGAAGCTATCGAGAGAGGTTGAAGTTGCTGCATTGGAGACAAACTTGTTCTTGTTTAAGTTTGCAACAAGGAATGACAAAATGCAGGTTGTCGAAGGATCTCCTTGGTCATTTGACAAAAACCTGTTGGTTTTGGCGGATTATGATGGTAAGTTGCGGACAACAGACTATGTCTTTGATGCATCTCCGTTTTGGATCCAAGTTAATGGTTTACCTTTGAAGATGCTTAGCAAGGAAGTTGCTGCAAGGATGTGTGGAAGATTAGGTGTTCTAAAGGAGGTAGACATGACTAGCGTTAAGGGTGTTCTAGGAAGCTGTTTACGCATTCGGGTGGAGATTCCTATCGGAAAGCCTTTGCGTAGATTTGTCGTGGTTGCACACTGCCTGGGAGGAAAAGATGTTGTTGGCCATCTACGCTATGAAAGGGTCCCTAACTTTTGTTATAATTGTGGTCAGCTAGGTCACATTGACTTAGAATGCGAATCAGGTGAGGAGGAAAGAACTACTGTGGACCAACAATACGACGATTGGCTTAGAGCCCAACCACCGAGAAGAAGGATAGGGAAGGAAACATCAGTTGCTAATCCTGTGATTCGGAGCAGCAGGCTTGTGGAGAGGAAAGGCGTAGGCGGTGGTCCGGCAAAGCAGTTACTGGAAGTAACACCGGTTTCTCAGGGAAAGGAAGTTTCGAAAGGGAAGGTAGGTGTGCGTGCAAGCGGGGAACAAGGAAACGTGCATGCATGCAAGGAGGAGGTTACAGTATCATTAACAGAGAAAGTTGGTGGTAAATCAAGTGGTTCCCACGTTGAGCAGATTCATGCAATGAGGGTCCAGGGAGAATCGGATAGTGTGCAAGGAACAAAAAATGTTCCACGTGATGAGTCTGAAGGCACTGTAACTGAAGGCCAAAATAAGGGGTCTCACACGTGGAAATGAAGGGCTTGTAACAATGCGATAGTTTCAGCGACTCTTCTGGATGAGGGGCCCAAAAGAAAATCTGAACAAGCTGAGGTGGATTTAATGGAAATTGATGTGGCAAGGAAGAAAAGGAAAGAGAATAAAGATGAGAATGACAAGAAGACATCGACGGTGGCTGTGGGACAGCCTCGCCGACAGCCATGAGACTCTTACGTTGGAACTGCCGTGGGCTTGGGAACCCACGAGCAGTTCATGTTCTTCACAATTTAGTGAAGAAAGAAGCGCCCCATGCAGTTTTCTTAATCAAAACTAAACTGCATGCTAGGAGAATGGAAAGAATTAAGGTAAAATGTGGTATGACTTCATGTTTTAGTGTAAGTTCAGAAGGGAGCAGAGGTGGTTTAGTGATGATGTGGACTGAAGATATTAGGATACAATTAAAAAGTTACTCTAGTATACACATAGACGTAGTAGTGGAAGATGAAAGTAA
Organism: Heritiera littoralis; assembly: GCA_031772115.1. Lineage (NCBI taxonomy): Eukaryota > Viridiplantae > Streptophyta > Magnoliopsida > Malvales > Malvaceae > Heritiera > Heritiera littoralis. The sequence continues at coordinate 1,223,046 of JAPDPK010000118.1, forward strand.
CGGGAGTAGCTGGAGATGGACTGGTTTTTATGGTGAACCAGAAGCGTGTAGGAGGCCGGAATAATGGAATTTATTGAGGATTCTTAAGGCAGCGGAGCAGGGTCCATGGTTGTGTGTGGGTGATTTCAATGAGTTGCTTTGGGATTATGAGAAGACTGGGAATGTTAATAAAAGAGCAAGACAGATAGAGGATTTTAGAGAAGCAGTAGAGGAGTGTGGTTTGAATGATTTGGGTTATGTTGGCTGTTGGTATACATGGGAAAAAGGGAGATCAGAAGCAACAATTACTCAAGAAAGAATTGATAGGGCATTTGGCGATGATGATTGGTGTAATAGGTTTTCCAATTGTGAGGTGCGGCATTTATCGGCGTCAGTGTCAGATCACTATCCTCTTTTAGTTGAAACAGAAAAGGTGTCCAGGTCTACTTCAGTGAGCAGAAGGAGAGGGTTAAAGTTTGAAGCAATATGGACCAAGGATCGAGATTGTTGGGACAAAATAAAAAATGTGTGGCAACGGACACAGGGACGGGCATTACTGAGTCGAATGAAGTTAGTCAATTCTGAGCTGCATGGCTGGTATCAACAAGGTGTCAACTTCTAGGACAATATCAGTAAGTTACAACATGAATTGGAAGGGATGCAAAATCAACTAGTCACGGATCAAGTGCTTAGAAAGAGACAAGAGCTTATGGAAGAGATCAATGATTGGTTAAAGAGAAAAGAGCTTTATTGGAAGCAAAGATCTCGGGTTAGCTGGCTCAAAGAGGGGGATAGGAATATTGCATTTTTCCATTCACAAGCTTCTCTTAGGAGGAAAAGGAATGTGATAAAAGGGTTGGAGGATAGGCAAGGAGTCTTTAGAGGAGAGAGGGATCAAATAAAACGAATTGCCACTGAATACTTTACTGACTTGTTTTCCTCCAACGGAGTGTCCCAGTATGATGATATCCTGGACCACGTAACACCTCGTGTATCTGATGAGATGAATGATATGCTGCATGCAGAGTTCACTCCTGAGGAAATTCATCTAGCCTTTAAACAAATGCATCCATTGAAAGGTCCTGGTCCTAATGGTATGTCTCCTATATTCTTCCAAAAGTATTGGTCAATTGTTGGTGAGGATGTGTCAAAATTTTGTTTATGCTGTTTGAGGGGAGAGATAGAATTAGGAGAGATAAATAAAACAAATATTGTGTTAATTCCAAACGTTAACAATCTTACCAATATAAAGCAATACAGACCAATTGGTCTCTGTAATGTGGTTTACAAAATTGTGTCCAAGGTGCTAGTTAATAGATTGAAGAGTATATTGCCTACTTGTATTAGTGAGTTTCAAAGTGTTTTTGTACCAGGAAGGTTGATTACAGACAACATATTGGTGGCTTTTGAGTTATTACATACCCTAAAGCTTAAAAGGAAAGAGAAGGAGGGGTTTCTAGCTTTAAAACTCGACATGAGCAAAGCTTATGATAGGGTAGAGTGGCATTTTTTAGAGGCAATGATGCTTAAGATGGGATTTCATGAGAATTGGGTGTCTATAGTCATGAAATGTGTAACTTCAGTATCTTATTTTATTGCCATTAATGGAGATTATACTAATACTTTCAAACCAGAAAAAGGACTTCGTCAAGGAGACCCTCTCTCGCCCTATCTCTTTTTGATTTGTACAGAAGCTGTATCAAACCTTCTTTCACATTGTTAAAGAGAAGGAAGACTATAAGGTGTAAGAGCCAGCAGACGGGGACCAGAGTGAACCACTTGTTCTTTGCGGATGATAGCCTTTTATTTGCTAAAGCATCTAAGGAAGAATGTCTTAAGATACAGGAAGTGCTTCACCAATATGAGATGTGTTCGGGGCAAATGGTAAACTTTGGGAAATTTGCTTTATTTTTTAGCAGCAATATACTAGATGCAAAGAGGAAGGAGATACAAAGCTTCTTTGGAATAGGAGCCTCAACAAATATTGAACGTTACTTAGGGCTTCCGGCTATGGTGGGGAAAAACAAAACGAATGCTTTCAAGGATCTCAGTCTTCGGATTACTAGAAGAATGGAAGGGTTGAGTTCGAGAACTTTATCAAAAGGAGGTAAAGAGGTCTTTATCAAAGCAGTTTTACAAGCTATACCATCCTACGCAATAAGTTGCTTTCTGTTGCCTCGCTCGATTTGCAATCGTGTGAATAGCCTGTTGAGCAACTATTGGTGGAGGGACAGTGACAGGAAGAGAGGCATACATTGGATGAAATGGAGTGATCTTTGTACGAAAAAGGTGGACGACGGGTTGGGGTTCAGAGATATGATTGCTTTTAATAAAGCGATGTTGGCAAAGCAGGGATGGCGCTTGTTAGTTAATACAGACTCTTTGGTTTACAGGATTTTGAAGAGTAAGTATTTTCCTACTGTCTCGTTCATGGAATCGCAGCTTGGAAATCAACATTCGCTTACCTGGAGGAGCATTTCGGTTGTGAAAGGATTATTGGAGCAGGGATTAAGATGGAGAATTGGGGATGGGAGATCTGTTAGAATTTGGAAAGATAAGAGGCTACCCTTCACCGATTCGTTTAAACCAAATTCCAACAGAGGTGATTGGGATGAAGAAGCTCTTGTGGCAGATTTGATAGACAGCAGAACTGGGGTTTGGAAATGGGAGGCATTGCAGGAAAGATTTGAATTGAGTGAGGCAGAGAAAATTAGCATGCTACCAGTGAGTAGATATGGAAGACCCAATACATTGGTGTGGCATTTCGATAATAAAGGAGAATACACCGTTAAGAGTGGATATAAGGTTCTGCTTATAGATTTTTTAGAGCAGGGGCAGAGTATGACAGGTGGAGGATTTGGCAAAGAATGTTGGAAGAAATTGTGGACGGTAAAGGTTCCGAGTAAGATCCAGATATTCATGTGGAGAGTGAAGCATGGTATATTGCCTGTGATGGTTAATTTGGAAAGGAGAATGATTCCTGTTGACAGCCAATGTAAGCGGTGTGGTCAGGAGGAGGAGACAGTATTTCATGCTATAAGAGGATGTAAGTGGGCAAACGAGGTCTGGACACATGCAGGATTCCATTGGTCTGGTGGTAGAGATGACACTGAAGACATAACAGAATGGCTAAAGATGGTGCTAGAAAACGAAAGCTAAGAAAAGCTTCAATTATTCTTTCTCTTAGCCTGGACAATTTGGAATGATAGGAATAATGAGACTCAAGAGGCGTCTAGGAGAGAGGCGGAGCTGTCAGTTTAATTTGCTAAGCATTATTTGGAAGAGATTAAATCAGCTTATAAAAAGCTAGATCAGGATAGGGCGGCTAATGAGGAGAACTGGCTACCTCCACCACCTGATTATATTAAATTGAACTTTGATGGTGCAATGGATAAGCAAAGGAATTAGGCAAGAGTTGGAGTCATCGCAAGAGACAGTGTTGGACAAGTCATGGGAGCTGTGTCAACAAACGTTAAGCGGATGGACAACCCTCTTGTAGCAGAGGCGCATGCGGCTCTATTAGCTCTACAATTTGCATCAGATATGGGGTTTAGACTTCTAGTGTTGGAGGGAGACTCACTAGCAGTTTTGAGGAGGATATCTGCATCAACTCTAGATCGTTCGCCAATAGGAATTATAGTGGAAGATATTAGAACCAAGATGGGATTATTTGTTGACTGCAAAACTAGGCATATTAGACGTTCAGGGAACACAGTTGCTCACCGTTTAGCTTAGAAAGGGATTGATGTTCAGAGTGAGGAATATTGGGTAGAAGATTGTCCTACATGGCTTATCAATGATGTATTGTCTGACAATGTTAGTATTGGATAAATGAAAGTTAAAGTTTTATTTCAAAAAAAATATTTTAATTTTTTTATTATGTTTTCGGTTGAGTGATGCTGATAACAAATTTGTATTTTAACTAGATTTAAACCCATGCAATACATGGTGATTATTTTAATTTACAATAATTATTTAAAGAATAGAATTATAAAAAAATTATTTTAAAATACATGTTGAATAATGTATTAAAAAACTTGATGCATATATAGAATACAAAAATTAAAAAATAATTCAAAATCAAATAACAATTAAAAAAATTAAAGAAAAATTAAATATCACAAATCTTAAATATTTAATAATTGAATTAAATAACTACAATTTTAATGAAACAATCCTTACTATATTAATCGTTACTAGATTATTGGTTAATATTTCATATTTGAAATTGATTTATTTTTAAAAATTTAAATTTGGATTACTCCAAATTAATCTTATAAAATTAATTAGTGTTAAAAAATTTTATTTTTTAGGGTTTTTAAAAAAATTATTTATAATAATATCAAACATAAAAGGTAAATAAAGTGAATATGTTAATAGAAAAAAAACTAAAGATAATTTATTATTGAAGTTTTTTAAAATTCAAATCAATTCAAAATAATTAAATGCAATAATTAAGATCATACACGTTTCAGGAGAATAGATGATTCATATAGACATTTTTTCAAATAAAATAATTGAACAAATAATTCTGAAAAAAGAATAAATGAAAATTGAAAAAAGATATGGATTCTTAATTCAATACTAAAATATATAAACTTAAACATCCAATTTTAATGTTTTTGATAAAAAAATTTAAAATTTTTAGATAATTCTCATCAAAATATATGGATATTTTTTAATTTAAAAATAACATAATAAGTGACAAAAAAAATTTAAAGTCTGACATAAATTTTACTTGATTTAAATTAATATAATATAGTTGAAATCTATTTTTTAAAAATTTCAAATATTTTAAATTAAATAATTAATTGAATATTATTATTATATAAAAATTAAAATCAATTTATTATTTTTTGAAAGATAATTAATTTATTATTTTAAGTATAAAAAAGTAAAGGTATCTTCTTAGAATATTTTATTTTTAGCCAAGAGTTTTGGCTTTAAATATATATAAGATTATTATAAAAAATTGAATCTTATTGAAATTAAAAGTGTAACATTGATCAATGATTAAGTGATTTTTTGTGGACATTTTATACTTTAAAGATGAAAAAATTCATTTTATCACAAATATCATGTGTTCATATAAAATATATATTTGTCTTTTTCTTTAAAAAGTGTATCCATATAAAAATTTATACCAAAATTAATTATTTCTATAAATAATGTATCTAACAACAATACATTTATATTGATAAAAGATGAATAAAGAAATTTATAAATAATATGAGATTTTTCTTTAATTTTTAAAATATATAAAAATATATATGTTTATCTTTTAGAAATTGAAATAGATAATTGGCTTAAAAAGATAATTAATTTAGTTTGAAATTTTAATGTATATAGATTCCTATCTATATAAAAATTGGAAAAAATATTATTTTTTTATTTTAGGATATTATACGTGTCAACTTTTTAGATTATTCACATATGATATTTTACTTGTATTCAAATGCTTTAACTTTTATATATATAAATTAGATGATTCGGGAAATCAAGACAAGAGACTTTTTTTTTTTTGGTTACAACAGAGACTTTTTGTTATCATTGACATTGAGTGAACTGGATGTTATTATTCATTTAGAAGACGCAATGAATTTAATTGATTAAGTAATGTACATGGATGATGCAACCTTATTCGCGTGTACATAAGTGTTTGTTTTTTTTTTTACAAAAATTTGGAGAATATTTTCATTTTCAACATTGCTTGTCAAAGTATTATGCATGTCCGTTGGTTTCCACTTTACATTTGGTGGATACTGATGTTTCAGTTAACGTTAAAATAAAATAGTTTTAGCTATTTTGTATACAATAATGTTACTGAAATTCATTGTATACAATAATATTATGCATGTCGGTTGGTTTCCACTCTACATTTGATGGATAGCGATGTTTCAATTAATGTTAAAATAAAATAGTGTTAGCTATTTTGTGTACAATAATATTACTGAAATTTTAAACAATTCATTGGATTTTTTTTAGTAGTATATAAATTTGAACATTTAAATTAGTAAAATTTATATATAATATATTCATATCAACAAACACACTTAATTAAAAAAAATCCTTGCATAACATGGATTAGAAACTAGTTTCACTTATATAATGCATTAATTACATATTTTAAGACACCATCCTAATTAATAATCAATATTTGATGATACTGATTAACATTTTTCTAATTTCTATTGATTAATAAATTAATATTTTCGAACTCTTAACTTTTTTATAAAAAAGGTCAATTTTAATCATAATCAAATATTATGTTTATATATTACCTAAATGAACCAAATAAATTATTATATAATTAGACATACAATTTCACACAGTTAAACTTGAATCTAATTCTTTTTATCTCAAATTATTTACTAAGTCGATACCTTAGTTATAAGCACATGGAACTCGAATTTAACTTAAAAATTCTTGTTCAATGCCGACCACTAATTGAGCCAGACCGGAAGATTTGGCTAATCAACTTGTCAACAGCTGGGAATTTGGACCAATACAATCAAAGGAAAAGATAAACCGAGCCGACCTATAATAATGAAATGCTTCTCAAAAGACCCAGTCAAGATAAGGAAAGGTAGGCAACCAACTTAACCTTCAATCAATCTTTTTCATGGTCGACAATAGAAATTGGAACAACTGTGTCTGGAAATTACAACATTGCTTACATGTTAAGATTTTGAATGTCATGTCTAAGCATATGTTCCATGAGAAAGACAGTCGCCGGTAAAAATATTTGCCTGTCGCTTATGCTTTTGGGATCATGGAAAAATCAGTTGCTGTTCACATCCCATGCACGTATGAAAGAAACATATATAAAATATATAAAAAATATAATTTTACGCAAAAGTAAATTTTCTCAGTAACTTATTACTTGCAAAACCGTGAATATTTAAAACATAGCAAAGTAAACTTTTGCATGGTGGTGTACATAAAAAATAGATTTTTATACATAAAATACACATTGATTTTGATATTATATATAAATATATCCATTCAAAAACCATTAATTTTTAAAAATAATTTTTGGGATCGAATTAAAGTTCTAATATTAATTAATTGAAAATAATTTGATATTTTTTACGCAAAACTTTGTCATTGATACAAAGTTAAAAATTTTTTATGTGTTTTTGAATGAACAAATTAGAAAATTCTCAAATTTTATGTGTAATATGATTTGAAGTTTACTTTCACGATATGTAATATTCATGGAAGTTTATTTTTACCAGTGTGGATAAAGTTGAAGATTTCTTTTAATATTTTGTGCATCTATTTTTACCAGTGCGGATAAAGTTAAAAATGCCTTTTAATATTTTTGTAAGATGGTAACAGCAAACTGTGGATGCATTTAAAAATGTTAAATTCCTTTTTTAACAATTATGCCTTGAGTGGCCACTTTGTTTGACCAAATTTATAATATTCCCTTCGGTAAAAGTTGTATTTAAGGTCAACAACATTCGATAGCGATGGCAACGAGGGAAATACCTGCAACTTTAAATTATGAAGTGCCAGCTGTCCAAAACTATGAGAGTCGGTGGATTTACTAAATCAAATGTACACTGGAACAGTTCAAGATGCTGTTCATTACTTGTCATCAAAGCAATTAGCGAGCTTGGACGGACCTGACCAAAATTAAAAGCATGAATTTGATCCTTTTCAGGCCGATTCTTACTTTAATTTTATGAAAAGAATAATCTTGCTTTTTTTTTTTTTAATTTTTTTCTTCAATTAACTTCGTTTGTAGGCAGATTTTGTAATTAATTGCAATATTTTTATACAAAAGATATATTAATACCAAGGTATAAAAAAGATATAATGTAAATGTTATAATTCGAATATCATATATAGTGAAAATGGCTTTTAAAAATAAATTGTACGAATTAACTAATTGAATTAAATTTAAGTTTCTTAAATACGATATTTTAACAGGATACCGTCATGCATGGCAGCAATAATTTCATCATTAAATGAAATTGCTTGATTTTTACTTGGTTATTAATGGTATAGCATAGGTCGAAGTCTCTGTGTTCTAGTAGGTGAAATGTGAGCCAAACCACTTGTTCAACTTGAATGCCTTAATATCATATTGTTAATGCGGTTGGAAATGTATAAATTAGGCAGGGAACTTAAAATTATAGTTTTGACTAAGCGGCCACACTGGTTCTAACTTACAAACTAGAAGGTTAATTAAATTTTGTTGGTGATAGAAGGTTAATTAATTTGAATTTAATAAAAAGGGTATTGCAAGAGATATCATACAATCATAATTAAATTATATTAATAAGAATCACTTAAATCAAACAAACAAATATAAAGCCAACAACTTTTTGACTTAATGGTTAAAAATAAATTATGACATCATCCTCTGTTTATTAATTAAATAGGCTTAATACGTACATTACATAAGCCCTCAACATTTATCACAAAATGAAATTATACCTTCAACATTTAATTGCACGAAAATCAGTCCATTAAATTTTATTTTAAGCAATTAAGACCCAAATGTTTTAAAATAACATAATTAAATACATTCCGTTAAATCTTTTAATTGCTATTACCATTGCACAACAATAAAACTTAATTATAGTTAGAGGATTTAACGAAAATATACTTAATTATGTTATTTTGAAACACTTATGTTTTAATTGCTTAAAATAAAACTTAATTAACTGATTTCATTGCAATTAAACGTTGATGAAATAATTCCATTTATGGTAAAACATTGAGGGTATATTTGTGTATTAATCTTATTAAATATTTTCTTTGTAAAAAAAAAAAACCCAATATAAAACTAGACAAATCCAAAATTATATACAATAATACTTGGATTTGAACTCTCAAAAGTTTAAAATCTCTCTCCTTACTGCTAAAGGTAAGTTTCGGTTACAAAATTAAATAATTGTTAAATATGTATAAATAAATATATGTAAATTATTTTAAATACAATTAATAACAAAAATATTATTTTGAAATGAAAATATCTTATTAATTTTAATTAGTTTTATTAATTTTATAAATATACAAATATCTTATAAATTTTAATATTATGTCTTTAATAATCATTTTTTCTTCTCATTTTACTTCATTTCATTGCCAACCTGAGTTTGCATTCAAATGAATATTTCAATTGATTTCAATCTCATCGTTATAGTACTCAATATTGTCGTTAGAACAATTAATTTGGGCACTATTTTTAATCTCATAAAAATCAATTTCATTAAGTATCCAAATTTATTCTAAATCAATGTCTCATCGGCATAAGTTAATTAATCTGCTTGCAACCAAAATTAAAATTAAAATGTAAAACATAAATCAATATTCACGTGATTTGTGGACTAAGTTGAATTTTCAATTTGAAACGATCAGGATCCAACCTGATAAGATTAAGAAGTTCGATTAAGAAGTTCAATTATTGGTTTCAACCCAAAACTGTTCCAAGATTTTTGTAGCTCATAGGCATAGGTAAAGAGAAAACCGTGGAAATTTGTTCAGTTTTGACATTTGTACAGCTAAAACTCTTGACCAATGACGTGCGCCAACAAGAACCAGACACGTGTTCGTTCGGAATCTAAACGAAAAACAGTAAAGAAAACAAAAAGTAAGCAGAAAAGACCAGGTCTCTAGCTGAACTCCAGGGGAATTAATTAATGTGGTTGAATGCAAAAAATATTCTCTGCGTGTTAGCTAACCCTTTTTTTTTTTTTTAAACTTGACAAAAACATAAGCGGCAGCTAATGAATAAGTTTAAAAAGTCAACATCATCTTAAACATCAGCAAGTCCACTCTTGATTATGGCGCGTGCACTGTCGGTAACATCATGGTAATGATCTAGAACATCGTAACTGTTCCGACAAAATGCTTAAAATGTTTTTTTTTCTTTTTCTAATATAAAATAAATTTGATTTGATTTCTACTAAAATGTTTATAATGTTTTTTTTCTCATTATAAAAGGGACGAGGAATGGTAAGTTAATAACAAATTTGACTTTTCTTTCTAAATTTTAATTGATTGACAGTAAATTTGGTAATTTCAACTATAATACAATGACATTATATGCAAATGATAAAAAATATTGATTAAAGTTTAGATAAGAAATTTATATGAATTAAAAAAATTGATTTGACATTTAGCGTGCTAATAAGAATTATAATACAATAATTTTTTGTATTTTATATTATTTCAAAAAATACATAAATTGTTAGATTTATTATGTAATAAAGATATTCTCATGATAATTTTTACTTTTTTATTAGCAAATTAGAGGTTAAACTATCAAAAAATCTTAAATTATTTTATTTTAAATAAGCTTTAATATTTTTGTATTTAAATAAACTTATTTTTTTAATTTACACTCAAATAAACTATTTTTTCAAAAAAAATATTTATGTTTAAGACTTATTTAGGTATAAATTAGAGGTTAGTAGTTAGTTAAATGTAATAAAAATATTAAAACTCATTTAGATAAAATAATAAAATTCTTATTTTATCCAAATTAAATTTTGTTGAAAAATAAGTATGCATAAATATACATAGACACAAACTTTTTAGATAAAGTTATTGTAAATATGAAAAATGTGTAATAAATAAATAAATAAATAAGAATTATGATTTCAGATTTTAATAGTGAAATTAATGAATTATCATACTTCTTAGTTATTTATGCTTAAAATTTTGATAAATTAATTTAATAATTACATAAAAAATTGAGGTTTAATCAAATTATTATTGTTTTCTTTAAAAAATTAAATCTAAAATTTGAATTTTTTATTGTACTTTAACATAAAAAATTATTATTTTATATATTAATATATACTATAAAATTTAATTTTATATGTCATGTACAAAATATAAGAATATTATATCATGGATAAAATTTAATTTTTTTTAAAAAATCAACATATATAAAATAATAAACAAAGGCAAAATTATTATATGTGCGAAGCAACTCATTGTTTTAACATGCAATTAGTCAACTGGCCTTTGCCAACAGAACGGGATTTTAACGTCACGCGCCCAAGAAGAAAGGGACCTGAACTTATCCCCAGATTCAGAATTCAATTTCAGTCAAACTCCTTACCTGCGTCCTGAAAACCGACCATAAAACGACACCGTCGCATCCGTCCTCTCACGTCTGTATAAAATCAGAAAATTCTCTCGCAATTTCATTTCTGCTAGCTCGGCTTCGTCTCGACGATTTCTTCTCACTTTCCGCTATCCAAAGAAGAAAAGAAAATTTCTAACCAAAAAAGAAAAGAAAAATGCCTTGGTCTCTAATGGTTCCAACCTCTCCAATTTTCTCACCAAAGAATTTCCCCGCATCTCCTCGCATCAACGGCTCTCAAGCGCCTCCATCTCCGTCATCTCTTCCTATATCCTCTCCTTTATCGCCTCGTCCGCTTTCGTCCACCTCAGTCATGACACCGCAGTCGCCGTCATCATCGCCATCGTTAAGATTAACAACTCCGCTGTCCCTGTCCGTCCCAAGGCAACAGCTTTCTTCGGGAGCCGATGCGGGGACTTCGCTGGTGAAGAGAAAGAGGCCAGCGAGGATAGAAATACCGACACCAATGGCGGTCAAGCTGGGGTTCGTGGCGGAGACGCCGAGAGGAGAGGAGGAGGTGCAGGTGGAAGAGGAAGCGTATTCTGTTTATTGTAAGAGAGGGAGAAGAGGGAAAATGGAAGACCGTTACTCTGCTGTTATTGATCTTAACGGAGATTACAAACAGGTATTGTTTCCCCTAGTTTTCTTCTTTGACTGAACTGTTTTTTTTTCTGTATTATTATATATTATTTGCTTTTATGAATAGAAAATTTAGTTTGCAAAAAAAAAAAAAGCCAGAAATGCTATATTTCTTTTTTTTTTTTTTCAAATTAAAGTTTTAGAATTATTTTGTTTTTCATCCAAATTGCTTAAAAACTAAGAAAAGCAAAGGTTAAACCTTTTTTAATTAGCATTTTTTAAAGAAGGCGTTGATTTTTTGCAGGCTTTCTTTGGTGTTTTTGATGGTCATGGGGGCTCAAAGGCTGCTGAGTTCGCGGCAAAGAATCTAGATAAGAAGGCAATGGCGGAAGTATCAAAAAGATGCGGGGATGCAATTGAAGAAGCAATTAGAGAGGCATACTTAACCACGGACATGGATTTTCTAAAGGAAGATTTGGATGGCGGTACTTGCTGTGTTACTGCAATGATTCATAAAGGTGATCTCGTTGTATCAAATGCAGGTGATTGTCGTGCTGTTTTGAGCCGAAGTGGGGTAGCAGAGGCTTTGACTTCTGATCACCAACCTTCAAGGCAAGATGAGAGAGACAGAATCCAAGCTTTGGTAATCGACTATAAACTATATTCTCTTGGTGTTCATCCTTAGTCAAATTCAATAAATTTTAAAGACACAAATTGATAATGTGAAAGTAAAGTTTGTGTTTTGATGTTCAAATTGTAGGGTGGATATGTAGATTGTTGCCATGGTGTTTGGAGAATTCAAGCTTCTCTTGCTGTGTCAAGAGCAATTGGGGATAAACATGTTAAACAATGGGTAATTGCTGAACCTGAGACGAAAATGTTAAGAATTAAGCCTGAGTGCGAGTTTTTGATCCTGGCTTCAGATGGTCTTTGGAATAAGGTATATTTTACACGGAAGATTTGGTTCTTTGAATTGCTTTTGATCCTTCTCTGATCTTTGTTGTGTATTATGATGTCAAATTAAACTTATTTTTCTTTCTTGCCTTTCAGGTTACTAATCAAGAGGCGGTAGATTTGGTTCGGCCTTTCTGTGTAGGTGTTGATAAGCCTGAGCCATTTTCTGCTTGCAAAAAGCTTGCTGAATTGTCATCATGGAGAGGCTCGTTTGATGACATTAGTGTGATGATAATTCAGCTTCAAAGTTTTGTTTCTGGACTTGTCTAGGAGAAAACTTGTTTAGACAGCATTGTAGAATACTTTGGCTCCTCCTGCAAGTCTTCCATTTTGAATCAGAAACTTGCAGCTATTGAGCTAGAAGATCACTTAGACCTCAAACACTTTGAAATTGCTTCATCCATTTCCAATACAATATAGCAGTTGTTTATGGTAATGGCAGGAAGCAGTGGATGCTATGTTGGCTGGGAAAATTACTGTAACATGTACATAACTGTGTTTTAAAAGTGGCAGTATGCCAAAAATTTCTTGCAGACCATCAGACTATGATTATTTCCCAATGCAGATGTGATATCTCAGGATCTCGAATTGCTTACATTCGAGGTCCAATGATTTCCCACCACCATGGTATCATGAAGAGGGTTTGCAATTGCCTTATCAGAAGAAAGAAGAAGATTATATTGACTGATCAAACATCCTCAAACAGTTTGTCATCGATCATTATCAATGGTTCTTGAAGGCATAAGTGGAGCACTTGTAACAGTTGCCTGTGTTCAACACTACGTGTCGGCATTTTGACTAGCTTTTTTCTCCTTTTCTGGAATTAGCAACTCAGAATTCTATTGTTCCAAAGTCAAAAAATGGCCTCTGAATTGTTGTTAGACCAGATGGGTCACATATGGCAGCTGGCTTGACACTTTTCCTGTAATGGATGAATGATTTCTCTCAATGCTCTTTGTATTAGTACTGATGCAATTAAATTCATGTTTGCCTTTCCTTTGTGCAATTAGCTGCTTTTAAAATGAATTTGGAGCGTTTCTTCTTGTAAGCATATTGTCCTTTCCGTTCAGAAATGCCTTGGTCGGTTATCTTTTCTCTGACTGTGATTGCAAGAATGTTTGCTATGTTGTGATTACATCTTGCCATATTGTAACCCTTTAGGATATGAAGCTTGCATGGTGACCTTGTAATTTTATTTTAGACATAATTCGATGATACGATACGAAAAGGACATGAAAAAATAGCACGAAAATAACATGAGTGAAAATTTGATAAAAATTAACAACCAATGCTTAGCCTAATGTTTGTTATCTCTTCTTAAAAGAGTTTAGGCCTAAGATTCGATTTTTCACTTCTTCTTTATATCTCCAATGAATAAAAAAAATTAATAAAAATTGTATATAAATTTGATGAAGTTAAACAAAATATTTTGTGTTTAACGTATTAACATGATTTTTAACATAATAATTTTTATGTTTTACATGATACAAAGGTGATTTGATATAACACTGACCATAAAATATACGCATTTGACAATCCTGACTTCGCAACAACCTGGCATTTCTAAACAAATCTACCAAAAGCCGGCCAACCAACCTAGGGGTGTTCAAAATTTGGGAGAATTTCGGTTAATTGATCGATCGAATTTAATTCGGTTAATCGGTCGGTCAGTGAATTTATTTCGGTCGGTTAACGAAAATAGAATTTAGGAAAATTCGGTTAACGGTTAATTCGGTTCGAAAACCGAATTAATTTCGGTTAACCGAATTAACCGAATGATATTTATTATAATATATAATATATTATATATATAAAATATACTATATATACACTATATATAATATATACTATATACATATAATATACATATGTATACTATAATATATATAATATATATTATATATGATATTCTATAATATGTATACATATGATATATAATATATATAATATATATAACCGAATCATATTTACTATAATATATAATATATATTATATATAATTTTGTATAAAGTTTGGTTAATTCGGTTAATTAACCGAATTATATTTCGGTTCGGTTAATTCGAAAATAGATATTTCGGTTCGGTTAACAAAAATAAAATTTTATAATTCAGTTAATTCGATTTTGATTAATTCGATTCGAAATTAACCGAATTGCACGAATGAACCCCTTAAACCAACCGCCTGCTCTGGCTGGATCGACGGAAGTCTTCAACAACCAGAAGGATCAAACAAGACTTGAGACCTAAGCTCAACCCAAATGCAGCCCAGAGAAAGAGCCATTTTGGACCACTTTTCGCAAACCAGCATTTTCATGGGCCCTTACTTTCTTATTAAATATCCATGTCATAATTTCTTAAACTTTTTTTTTTCTTTGTTAAATAGGCTTAACGCTTGTTCCCATATTCAATCGTTAATTTTTTTTAATGTAAGTACAAGTATTTTTATTCATTAATTTTTTTTTTTATTCCACCATAAGCATGCTAAAAAATAAAATGCTTAATACCCAAACGATTTTTTGACTAAAAAAATATAAGTAGTTTTTTCGTTTTTTAGTGCATGAAATTAAGACTAAAAAAATTATTTCATTGTAATACCCATCAAATCTTAAAATTAAAAGAACGAATGACATTCAATTAAAATTTTTTTAAAATAACAATATTTGTCATTCAACTTATTGGAATAGATTAAAGTAAGCATTTTTCACAAATAAAATCATCAAACTAAAAAAGTTTTTAAAAAATTAATATTTTAAACTTCTAGTTACAATAAAATAAAATTCTAATTTAATTTAATAAAAGACAAAGATGTATTTAGATGTTATCTCAAATAAAAACAAAATAAAAAATTCGGGTCGGGTGATTACCCGGATCCGGCGTCTATGATAAAACCAGGAGCCAGCAAATGCCCACGACACATTTTTTACACGTCCTCCTCCTTTCCTCTTTTCTTCTGATTTTCTATATATATTTTTTTCTCTTTTTATGTTTTCTCCGGTGCCTTAGATAGATTGGATCTCTCCTCTGCTTCTCTCCTTCTCATTTCCTTCCCCAAAATTCCATCTTTTTTTTTTTTGCTTCTCTGCATAGGTTTTCAACTGTTTTTAATCTCTGCTTCAGATCTCTTAGCAGAGGTTTTTGGCGTCTCTTTTTCAGTGATTCGTTCGACTCGCGATTGGACGATTCAATCTCAGCCGTTAGATCTGGTCCTCATTCGTGAATCTTCTTCCGTCGATCTGAGCAACCATGGCGGCCGCGAACGCTCCCATCGCCATGAAGGAGGTCTTAACTGTAAGTCTTCTCGTTTCACTCTCTTTCCTCACTCCTCGGTTCGATCCAACTGATTTTTTATAGAAAATGCAGCTGAATTATAGCTAATAATCGGTTATTAAGCTTAATCTAATACCTCATAGATATTGTCAGATCCAGTATTTGTAACATCTGATTAGATCTGTTTGAAACTTCCTCTATACTTTCCAAAATAGTGAGAGCTTTGAGTGATCTGAAACCATGTGGTTTGTTTGCAGTTGCCGAGCATTGGCATTAATCCTCAATTTATCACATTTACAAATGTAACCATGGAATCTGATAAGTATATCTGTGTGAGAGAAACGGCGCCTCAAAATAGTGTTGTGATCATCGACATGAACATGCCGATGCAGCCGCTGAGACGACCTATTACAGCGGACTCCGCTCTTATGAATCCGAATTCTAGAATCCTTGCTTTGAAAGGTCAGTTACTAGAACTACAAGCAGTAAGTTATTTTATTATATTGTATGAATTGTTTTTCATAATTGATTGTGATTGTTTAGCATTTTTTGTTAGTGATTATAGGATTATATATATTCAATATGCCTGCTTTTTATAGTCCATAGAACTCATATTGTATAGATAGTGTTGTACTCGTTTTATATTGTTAGGGTAGACTCTGGCTGATCAAGAACTTAGTCATATAATACTTGTTCAGAATACTTGTTTTTGTTTTTTTTTTCCTTATAGAATACTTCTTCGTAATAATCTTGTTGGAATTGACACTTGGGCTCCTCTTGGTTGTTGGTTTGGCACTTGTTTTTTGCTTTCTAAATGAACAAATGAATGTGCAAACTACAGTATTTGCATTAGCTAGCACTTTTCTGCTCTGCTGTTTTATCCACGTATCATTGGTTGTATTTGCACATCTGTTTGTTTAGGTTGCCAGGAACTGTTTGTCAGCACTGAGTACTTTTTAATTCTGCCTTTAGCAGAATTTGCTTCAATTTATGTCCAATAAGACAAAAAAAATGCTTGAAACGCAAGTCATTAAGTGCTTGGCATTGCTGTATGAAAGTAGTTAATGGAGAGGGAAATTCAAAATATTTAGTATTAGTTTTATTTGTCCTTTAATTTTTTGTTATCTATTTTCGCTTTATGCTCATGGTCTTTGACATTGCTTTTGTAGCTCAACTACCGGGAACAACTCAAGATCACTTGCAAATATTTAACATAGAGATGAAATCAAAAATGAAATCACATCAGATGCCTGAACAGGTGAAATTTATTTGTTGTCTTAGTTTTTTTTTTTATATTCCTTCTAATGATTCCATTACATTCCGTCATTGGCTATCTGCCTTTTCACATTCATTGTTTTTCCTTGATGGTGAATTTTATTGCATGAGCTTAGCAAACTGTTCTTGTTTCATGTTCAGGTTGTTTTTTGGAAGTGGATAAGCCCAAAAATGGTTGGCCTGGTGACACAGACCTCTGTGTATCACTGGTCAATTGAAGGTTAGAAGTTTATTCTGTTACCTTATCTGGTATCACAGGCAGCTGTGCTTTGATCAGCTCTAGTAAAATACCTTTTGTGAATGTGCTTTTATCTGTTGTATGAATTTCCTTGGTGTTATGCGTCTTATTACAGTTTACTCCTGGCAGGTGATTCCGAACCAGTTAAGATGTTCGAGAGAACAGCTAATTTAGTGAACAATCAGATAATAAACTATAAATGTGACCCTTCAGAGAAGTGGTTGGTTTTGATTGGAATTGCCCCTGGTGCACCTGAGGTATTTGGTTTTTCTATTTATTACTTCTAATAAAAGGGCAACCAAGTCCACAAGGTGAGGTGATTATTTTTTGCTGTGAAGAAGAGGTTGTTGCTTTAATTTTTTTTTTTTTTTTAAGTTTTGGAATTTGAAAAGTGTGACATATAAAGCTAATTTTACTGTATGCCAAAAGAAAGAACTTTTACAGTAATATATTCAAAATATTTCCCTAAGCTAACTGTGCCTAAGAAGTTCTTTAAGCTGGTGTGGTTTTTGTGTGATCCATGCTTCAACTTTAGACTGCTGAAGTGAACTATGTGAATTTATTTATAAGCCCCTTATTCGAGATTTATTTTGTCTTTTGTGGTGTCACTTTGGATTTTCATGCCTCTAGCTTTACCTTTATATTTTTGCATAATCATTATTAGTTATGAAATTCTCTCTTTTGAATTTTTTTTTTTGCTGCCATTATACATTTCTGATTTTGATCTATGTGTCTTGTCTCTTTAGAGGCCACAATTGGTTAAGGGGAACATGCAACTTTTTTCTGTTGATCAGCAGCGTAGTCAAGCTCTTGAAGCACACGCTGCTTCATTTGCGCAATTTAAGGTAAGGGAATTTCTGGTACTTTATTTCTCTATTATAGACTCTGATCTAATAAGCAGTTTATCACATATGGTTGTTTTTGTTGAGCAGCTTCCAGGAAATGAGAATCCTTCTATTCTTATTTCGTTTGCTACCAAGACTTTTAATGCTGGCCAGATTACATCAAAGTTGCATGTAATTGAGCTTGGTGCCCAGCCAGGTGAGCTTGCTTTTCTGTCTGTTAAACTTTTTCTATCTCCTTTTTATATATGAGGGGAAACTGAAGGTCTTTTTTAAATAAATACAAAAAATGAAAAATAAAACAGCTTGCAGTGCCCTTTCCTGTGGTGCAATAATTGGAAGTACAGTCGGAAAGTACTTTGAGTTTTGGCATGTTCAATTGGTTGGGACACTACTTTGGAATATTTGTGTGGTTTTAACTCAGAAATCCTAGAATTTTGTCTGTTGCAAGCTCTAAATTACGATCAAGACTATTCTAAGTTAAAATTTTTATGTGGTCATGTTTAAGCTTTGTCTATAAATGAACTATTCTTCTTGTAGTCAACACAGTAGCTATAGGCATATCCTTCAGTCTATTTTATTTTCAATCTTCTAACAGAATGTATAAATTTGCAGGTAAGCCGTCTTTTTCAAAGAAGCAGGCAGATCTATTCTTTCCACCAGATTTTCAAGATGATTTTCCAGTCGCAATGCAGGTAGTGTCATATCGTAGATTTTGGATTTTTTTTTTTAATTTGTTAATTTTTGTGCCAATAATAAGACAAGTTGTTGTTAATTGGCAGATATCCCACAAATATAGTTTGATCTATGTTATCACCAAGCTTGGGCTGCTGTTTGTTTATGATCTAGAGACAGCAAGTGCTGTATACAGAAATAGAATCAGTCCTGACCCAATATTTTTAACCTCTGAAGCTTCAGCAGCAGGAGGGTTTTATGCCATCAACAGGCGAGGTCAGGTGTTATTGGCTACTTTAAATGAAGCAACAATAGTTCCATTTGTCAGTGGTCAAGTATGTTTTTATGCCTTTTTAGTTTTGTTTTCTGGTCTCACTAAGGTGAGATATGCTGGCTTACAACTTCGGGTTGTTTTCTGTTTCAGTTAAACAATTTGGAGCTTGCTGTCAATCTGGCTAAAAGAGGAAACCTTCCTGGTGCAGAGAATCTTGTAAGTGGATTGATTTGTATGTTTTCTATGGTTTGTGAATCTTTGCATTGGGATGATAATTGAGGAGCAAAAGCCTGATATTATCAATTGTAGATTTTAATTGCCAGACAATAATTATCCAAAGTAATAATCTATTTTAACTGGGAGGTTTACTTTTGTGGTAGCTTTCTTCATGGATTGTGGGATTTCTTTCTTACTGCAATTCTTCAATCTTGTTGCAATGCTGAGATTGAAGACGTGCTGTGTTCTTGTTTCTTGATTTACTTTAGTACCAATTTTTTGGTGTGTTCTTTTCATTCGGTATTCCATAATTAGATTTAGTGTCTGACATATCTGATGTTCCATGTTGTTAACAGTAATCTAATATAAGTTATTCAATTTTATCGGTTATTTTATTTAGATCCTTGTTCCTGATGACTGTTCTTCCTCTGTACACTAGGATGTTTACTCTGTGATTTTGGATATCTCAGGTTGTCCAACGTTTTCAAGAATTGTTTGCTCAGACAAAGTATAAAGAAGCTGCTGAGCTTGCTGCAGAGTCTCCACAAGGGATCCTTCGCACACCTGATACAGTTGCCAAGTTTCAGGTCTCATTTTTCTTTCTTAATCATACAGATACTGCTTTTCGTGTTTGTGTTGATTTTGTCTGAGGCAAATTCTTTTACCCAAATGCTGCAGAGTGTTCCTGTGCAAGCTGGGCAGACTCCACCACTGTTGCAGTACTTTGGTACACTTTTAACAAGAGGGAAGCTCAATGCATTTGAGTCATTGGAATTGTCCCGGCTTGTAGTAAACCAAAACAAGAAGAATCTTCTGGAGAATTGGTTGGCAGAAGATAAATTGGAATGTAGTGAAGAACTTGGAGACCTTGTGAAGGTTTGATTTGTACTGACTGGAATTGAAATCTAGTAGTATCTTATTTGATTTTATCTAAATTTCTTCTTCAAAAAATTGGGATTGATTTTACTCTTTTTTTCCCCTGTAATTGTCACTTTGCTTTGCTGTAGACTGTCGATAATGATCTTGCTCTGAAAATATATATTAAAGCAAGGGCAACTCCAAAAGTTGTTGCCGCTTTTGCTGAACGGAGGGAGTTTGACAAAATCTTGATTTACTCAAAGCAGGTGATTGCCGCATTATTTTGTATTAGCATTTTCTGGTGTGATAACGTGTGATCTTTTTTACATCT
Organism: Heritiera littoralis; assembly: GCA_031772115.1. Taxonomy (NCBI): domain Eukaryota; kingdom Viridiplantae; phylum Streptophyta; class Magnoliopsida; order Malvales; family Malvaceae; genus Heritiera; species Heritiera littoralis. The sequence continues at coordinate 1,243,643 of JAPDPK010000118.1, forward strand.
TATCAAGTTGGGGGGGCTATTTCTTCCCCTTGTTCTTTACAATTTGGTGAATGCATGCATCAAATATTCATGGCTAAACCGTTTCCTCAGGTTGGGTACACTCCTGACTACTTGTTCCTTCTGCAAACAATTCTTCGTACAGATCCACAGGTTTGTTTCTACTTTCTGTAGTCGTTGGTGTTTGAGGTGTTGAAGTATGTTGAATTATAAGAGCAATTGATAAATTTGTTCATATGTGTTTGATCATTAAAGCCTTTTTAAGTCTATTTTTATGACTATTCTGTTAAAATTAAAAGCTTTTGTTATTGTTTGCTGATCAATAGATGTTAGTATTAAGGACTTTTTGATGGGATAGGATCTGTATAATTTTCATGGGGAAACTAATTTTTTAGAGGAGATGAGTTACCACTTGTTGTTTACTTGCAGGGAGCTGTTAATTTTGCATTGATGATGTCTCAAATGGAGGGAGGTTGTCCAGTTGATTACAATACCATTACTGATCTTTTTCTTCAGGTCTGCTGCTTATGGAATTTATTGTGAAAATAACATTTTTTTTCTATACAAAATACATGAGATCGTTTTCTTTGGTTATCTGCTTTTTGTTTTCAGAGGAACTTGATAAGGGAGGCTACTGCATTTCTATTAGATGTTTTAAAGCCAAATCTTCCAGAGCATGCTTTCCTACAAACGAAGGTATTTCTTAATGTGCTGGTTAAACTAATTTAATTTTGGTTTTCTTGCTCCTTTTTTTTTAAATTTCTTTTTGAAAAGAATGTGTAGTTTAATAACATTCTTTTCTATGCAGGTCTTGGAAATCAATCTTGTAACTTTTCCAAATGTTGCTGATGCCATTTTAGCAAATGGAATGTTCAGTCACTATGATCGTCCCCGTGTTGCACAACTTTGTGAGAAAGCTGGTCTCTATGTGCGGGCTCTGCAGGTAATAGTTTTATTAAAGCTTATGCTTGTTGCATTATGTGTAATTTTCTACTCTGAATTAATAGCTTCTTGATTTGATGTATCGCATTTCTTGCAGCATTACAGCGATTTGCCAGATATTAAACGTGTCATTGTGAATACGCATGCTATTGAGCCACAGGTACATGTTGTACACTATCTTTATCTCTTGGTAAAATTGGAAACTGTAGAACCTGCTGAGTCCTGACATTTTTTAAATAATACTTTTGTTTTCAGTCTCTTGTCGAGTTTTTTGGTACTCTTTCACGAGAATGGGCTTTGGAGTGCATGAAGGACCTTCTGCTGGTTAATCTAAGAGGCAATCTTCAAATAATTGTTCAGGTAGAGGATGTTGTATGATGGTGTGCTAATAATGTTTAGCATGGTGTGCTAATAACGTTTAGAAATCACCAAAGGCTAAGTTGTGTGTTTGTGCAGGTTGCCAAGGAGTATTGTGAGCAGTTGGGTATTGATGCGTGCATAAAACTGTTTGAGCAATTTAAGTCATATGAAGGATTGTATTTTTTCCTAGGCTCTTATTTGAGCTCAAGGTAAGCTATTTAGCAAACAAGAAATTTCATTTGTTTTATTGCTCACAGCACACCCATTTTTAATATGTTACTATAATGTTTACTTCTGATTATGGGACAGTGAGGACCCTGATATACACTTTAAGTACATTGAGGCAGCTGCTAAAACTGGACAAATAAAGGAGGTTGAGCGCGTGACCAGGGAATCAAACTTTTATGATGCTGAAAAGACGAAGAACTTCCTGATGGAGGCCAAGCTTCCCGATGCTAGGCCTCTGATTAATGTTTGTGATCGATTTGGGTTTGTTCCTGATCTCACTCACTACCTCTACACAAATAACATGCTCCGTTACATTGAAGGTTATGTTCAGAAGGTACAAAATATTCTCGGCTATATATGTTCACTGGCATACTGCATGAATTTAATTTAAACTCAAGTAATTGAGAGTTTGTTTTCTTCTTTTGATAGGTCAACCCAGGGAATGCTCCTTTGGTAGTGGGGCAGTTGCTAGATGACGAATGCCCTGAAGATTTTATAAAGGGTCTCATTCTCTCAGTTCGTTCTTTGCTTCCAGTTGAGCCCCTTGTGGATGAATGTGAGAAGAGGTGATTTTTTTTTTCTGCATCTCCTGTCCTTGTTTCCTTGTGCACTGGGTTGCCGCCATGTGGGAGCCTTGTGCACTGGTTTGCCCTTTTTTTTATCTTCTGTCCTTGTTTCCTCCCATGTTTACTATTTGATTCTCATTTTTTGGCACGTGGTTTCCAGAAATCGACTTCGTTTACTTACACAGTTCTTGGAGCATCTTGTAAGTGAGGGAAGCACAGATGTGCATGTCCACAATGCTCTGGGTAAAATCATAATTGACAGCAATAACAATCCGGAGCACTTCCTCACAACCAATCCTTACTATGATTCCCGGGTTGTTGGTAAGTACTGTGAGAAGCGTGATCCCACCCTGGCAGTTGTTGCTTACCGAAGAGGACAATGTGATGATGAACTTATCAATGTTACAAATAAGAACTCATTGTTCAAATTACAGGCCAGGTATGTAATTAATTACTTTATTTATGATAATGTATTGGATCTTTGTTTTGAAGTGGCTTATCTGTGCATCCTTTGATCACAGGTATGTTGTTGAGAGGATGGATGGTGATCTTTGGGAGAAGGTTCTAAATCCAGAAAATGAATACAGAAGACAGCTAATTGATCAGGTTGTGTCGACTGCTTTGCCTGAGAGCAAGAGCCCAGAACAAGTCTCTGCAGCTGTTAAAGCTTTCATGACAGCTGATCTGCCCCATGAACTGATTGAGCTTCTTGAGAAGATTGTACTCCAAAACTCTGCATTCAGTGGGAACTTCAATCTGCAAAATCTTCTTATTTTGACAGCTATTAAGGCAGATCCATCTAGAGTTATGGATTATATCAATAGGCTAGATAATTTTGATGGACCTGCAGTTGGAGAAGTGGCTGTGGAAGCCCAACTATATGAAGAAGCTTTTGCTATCTTCAAAAAGTTCAACTTAAATGTTCAGGCTGTCAATGTTTTATTGGATAACATTAGAAGCATTGATCGGGCTGTGGAATTTGCTTTTCGAGTTGAAGAAGATGCTGTTTGGAGTCAGGTGGCAAAAGCACAACTGAGGGAGGGGCTGGTGAGCGATGCAATTGAATCATTTATTCGTGCAGATGATGCTACTCAGTTCCTTGATGTCATCCGAGCTTCTGAGGATGCTGATGTCTACCCTGATTTGGTAAGGTACCTTCTGATGGTTAGGCAGAAGGTTAAGGAGCCCAAGGTGGACAGTGAACTTATTTATGCCTATGCAAAGATTGATAGACTGGGTGAAATTGAAGAATTTATTCTGATGCCAAATGTCGCTAATCTTCAAAATGTTGGTGATCGCTTGTTTGATGAAGCCCTATACGAAGCGGCAAAAATAATATTTGCATTTATATCTAACTGGGCCAAGTTGGCCGTTACACTGGTAAGGCTTAAACAATTCCAGGGTGCTGTTGATGCAGCACGAAAAGCAAACAGTGCCAAGACATGGAAGGAGGTTTGCTTTGCATGTGTTGATGCTGAGGAATTCCGTTTGGCACAGATATGCGGTCTTAACATTATTGTACAGGTGAGTTTACTTTCATGTTGAATTACGATTTTCAGAAACAACAAAGTTGTTGATACCTATACATGTGCACATTCAGTTCCCTTTTTCTTCTACTCATGTATCTGTCGAGACCAATTGTCCATGATAATTTTGACCATTGCGTTTGTTGATTTTGTAGGTGGATGACTTGGAAGAAGTCAGTGAATACTATCAGAATAGAGGATGCTTCAATGAGTTGATCTCTCTCATGGAGAGTGGTTTAGGATTGGAACGTGCACACATGGGAATCTTTACTGAGTTGGGAGTTCTGTATGCCAGATATCGTCCAGAGAAGCTTATGGAGCACATTAAGTTGTTCTCTACTCGTCTCAATATTCCCAAGCTGATAAGAGCCTGTGATGAGCAGCAGCATTGGAAGGAACTTACCTATTTATATATCCAATATGATGAGTACGATAATGCTGCTACTACTGTGATGAACCACTCTCCTGAAGCATGGGATCATATGCAGTTCAAAGATATTGCAGTCAAAGTTGCTAATGTTGAGCTATATTACAAAGCCGTCCACTTCTACTTGGAAGAACATCCCGATCTGATCAATGATATGCTTAACGTGCTTGCACTTCGTGTGGATCACGCTCGAGTTGTTGACATTATGAGAAAGGTTTAATTTTGGCTGATCAAATATTGAAATAAATACTATTGACTTGCTTTAGTACTATTTTAATTCATTTTGAATTCACAATTATTTCCTTATGGTATTTCAGGCTGGTCATCTCCGTCTTGTTAAGCCATACATGGTTGCTGTTCAGAGCAACAATGTATCAGCAGTAAATGAGGCGTTGAATGAGATTTATGTAGAGGAAGAAGATTATGATAGATTGAGAGAGTCTATTGACTTGCATGATAATTTTGATCAGATTGGCCTTGCACAGAAGGTGAGGTACCATTGTTCTTACATTTTTGTTTGCTGTTAGGCCTGTTTCTGATGTTGTTTCCAATTTGCTTGAGTAGATTGAGAAACATGAGCTGCTTGAGATGAGGCGTGTTGCTGCATACATTTACAAGAAGGCAGGCAGATGGAAGCAGTCCATTGCCTTGTCAAAGAAAGATAACCTTTATAAAGATGCAATGGAGACAGCTTCACAGTCTGGTGACCGTGAACTAGCCGAGGAGTTGCTTGTTTACTTCATTGAACAGGTACTCAACTCATTCCTGAATATGTAGAAAAACATATGTTGACTGATCAATGGTATATAGCGAGATGGTTGTACCTTTGGAGGTATAAAGCATTGTGCCTTCTTGGTCAACCAGTACATCTAATTACATAGTTTGCTCTTCCACCTGTTCCTTTTGGTGCAGCTATAAGTATAAAATCATAGTAATTGATGGCCATAATTTAGGTATAGGACATGGATATCCAAGGTTTTAATGGATGCTTGTGTTTGCAATACAGTGGTCTTTCTTCTGGTATTGTTACAGTAATGGTGGTTATTATTGTTTTGAATTGGACATAATTTCTATGTTGATGTTCTTTGCACAGGGCAAGAAAGAATGCTTCGCATCATGCCTCTTTGTTTGTTATGACTTAATTCGAGCGGACGTTGCTCTTGAGCTAGCCTGGATCAACAATATGATTGACTTCGCATTTCCATATCTGTTGCAGGTGATTTCTTTGCTGTTTCTTTCAATATCATCATTTCATTTTGATTGGTGCTTTATTAGCTAGGCTTTTCTGTCTCGTACTGCTTGCTATACAAGGCTTTGATGATTGATCTTAGTGCACCTTCCCATTTTACCATGATTTTCTGGTTTCAAGATCTTTCTTATTTTGGAAATGTGTTGTTGGAACCTTCTCTGACTCTGTTCTTTTCCAGTTTATCCGCGAATATACTGGCAAAGTTGATGAACTTATCAAGTACAACATTGAGGCTCAAAATGAAGTAAAGGCTAAAGAGCAAGAAGAGAAGGAAGTGATTGCACAACAGGTAATAACAACTTCGAAAGTTGAAATTACACTTTTTTATTGAAAATATGCTCTACCACTGTTGGGAGTGGCTTGAACTTTGATGTGTTCAAAGATCTTCTAACCGATTAAAATGTGTTCTGTTGCAGAACATGTATGCTCAATTACTACCTCTTGCATTGCCTGCGCCACCAATGCCAGGCATGGGAGGATCAACAATGGGAGGAGGTTTTGCACCTCCACCACCCATGGGAGGAATGGGAATGCCTCCGATGCCACCTTACGGCATGCCATCCATGGGCAGCTATTAAGTCATAACGAGTTTGATCGAAGATTTATTTGCCAGAGGATCCATGTTGCTCTGATCGCAGGTTCTATTAGTGGTTTTCATTGGGCTTTGACGCCTTGAAAATTTTTCTTCCTTTTTCGTGTTCTTTATGGAGTGAAGATCTAAGTTGGAATAATGTCATTTTTGTGTTTTAGGTGTGTGATATGTCTGTAATATTCTTTTTTGTTAGAAGAGGCATTTTTTGGCAGCTGGTAAAGGGCAGGTCAAGGATTTCATGCATTTGTATTTTGTAGTATTATTTACTTCCGGTCTTTGGAATCGACCGAGTATATAGAAACACTTAACACCAAATCACCGATCTTAGTTTCGGAACTTGATCATTCTCATCTAAACTATGTTTACCCTCAAGTTCCCTAGGCATGTTTGCCTCTTTTGCTTCATCTCTCAAGTGGAAACAGTTAAATTTGTTTATGATTTATATTTGATGAGGCAGAATTCTTGGCTTATACTGTATACCTATCCTAAATTTGCAGAATTTGTAGGCTACTAAATACTAGCCATTAATTTGCTGAATTTGTCGGCTACTAAATACTTCTTTAGAATTGTTCAGAAAATTGAACATAATTGGACATCTACCGTTATGTTTTTACGCTAATGTTATGTTGGAGTCTTTAGCGTTTGCGTCAAATGTAAACGGAAGTTGCAAAGCAGCAGTTCCCTTATTTTTCTGTTTTATTGGGCTTCTTTGTGAACAAAGTAGGTATACTGTTAATTTTGACTTTATTCATGATGGAAGGAAATTTCGGTTATATTAAAAAAAAGAAAGAACAATATAATTTATTAACAAACTTTTTATTCAAGCCGACAACTAGACTCCAATCTCAATTGGAAAATCAATAAAAGCCAACTCGATTTTTACAGGCTTTTAGTTTATTGGTTGAAGGCATATATTTACGCTAGCTAAATAAAAATTATTGTTTTGACGTATTCATATTGCGTCAAAACATGTTTTTATTGTATCATACAATAAAAATTATTGTATTGGCATGTTAAGTAAAATATATTTTTTTAATTTTTATAAAACTTATACATAATATTTTTATAAATTTTAATTCGCATTTTTTTTTGTTGATACCACTAAAGTTAGCTAAATTAGCACCCGGGGTAAATTCTTGGACGATTCTTTCAACATGTTCTTAATGAAGGGATCTTCTAAATACAATCAAAAAAAGACTAAACACATCCTATCATTTAAGTAATTTACTATTTTACTTTTAAATAAACAAGCTCACGAGGCTCACGGAAGGAGATTTCTGTGAGCTTTAAGAGGCTCACAAAAGGGGATTTCCGTAAACCTCTGAAAGCTCATAGAAATTCTCTTCTATGAGCTTTCAAAAGGTCACAAAAATTTTTTTCCGTGAGCTCAAGAACTCAAAAAAAATAAAGAGAATTGATGAGGTTTACAAACGAGAATTTCCGTGAGCTTCTTAAGGTTTACGAAAAGGAATTTATGTGAATCTCTAAAGACTTACAAAAATTCTCTTTCGTGAGCTTTCAAAAATTCACGAAAATTTTTTTTCGTGAGCCTTTAGAATTCAGAAAAAAAATGAAGAAAAAGAATGGAATTCCGTGAGCCTTGAGAACTTAACAAAAAAATGAAGAGAAAGAAGGGTATTTTGAGAAAAAATTACTTAGGTTGTGTCTAGTAAATTTAGATTGTAAATAGAATTTTCCCTGGATGAAATCCACATATGATTCAAATTTAAGACAAAGATCAGGGCGTGTCATTCACGCTCACAGAAAGGCGGTGGTGCTAAAATCAAACAGCTGATCTCTTTGATTTCGTTACTTCATCGCCACAAAAACACCGGCGCGCATGTTGGATTCTCTTTCTCTCCTCTATTGTTGCCACCAAAGCATGGCTATTTCTCTAAACTCAGTCTTGGGCTTCAATTTTAAGGTAAGAAGATCAAATCAATGTCTTTTCTTTTCCTTTTACTTTGCCTTTTCATTTCTCTGTGCATGCTTGACACGGTTCTTGGAGGTGGAACAATGGATTTATTTCTTTTGTTAAAATCTTTTTTGGGTTGTCTCTGGCAGCAGTATTATACTTGGTTTCTCTTGTTTTGAGCTTCTTAGCTTTTTAGTAGTTGCAAACTTAAGTGGCTGAAGTAATATATTACATTTCCAGCATCTAAGCAAAAAATAAGAAAGAAAGAAAAAAACAGAAGTAGATTAATGCAATAATTTGTTTTGTGATTTTGATTTTCTTTTGTTTTTTAATCTTAATGTTTAGATGGGTAATGATTTTAGCCTAATTCATTTTAATTTTCAAAACTTGTCTAATTTTGTTGGGTTATACTACACAATAATTTGACTGGTTATACTCCATAGACTGGAATTGTATTTTCCTCGTGTGGTAAAATCTTTTATGATAATATTTTTCTTGGTTGAACTTATTTGTCTTTTAGAAATCTATGTAGTAAGAGCAATCAAAGCTTAGTCTAGCAGTTGTTACCCCTCGTTAGGAGGGACTTTGTCCGAGGTTCGAATCTCCCTTCCCCTTCTACCTTCCTATGAACCCCCCCAAAAAAAAATCTATGCGGTATGTCTCCAAGCAGGGTCATAATATGCATATTTATCACTGGGGCCTGGCCTGTTTTAAGTGAAGTGGTCTAGTTATAGAATGGAAAGTTTTAAGTTAATGCATCTCCAGAACTGGTTTTCTCTATCGAACAGCAGGAGCTATTCTTACCTATTCAAAGTATAGCATCCATACGAGGAATTCAAAGTATAGCATGCATACGAGGAAACAACTGAAAACAAGAATTTGATTCCTCAAAATGCAGCATAGTCAGTTTAGTTATTGATTGAGAAATTGCATTCATTTCTTTGCTGGTAGTATTTTTTTTCTTGTCAGTCCATTAATGGTTCATGTAACTGTAAATGCACAGTGCAGCATACATTTTCGATATATTTATAGTTTTTCTCTCTTGGTATTGAGTTTTTCCACTGAGCAGCATATAATTTTGTGATTTATTTATTCTTTTTGTTTTAAATTTTTTGGTAGTTTATACATATTTTGGTAGCTATCTTCTTCATTATTTACAAAAGTGTTTTCCCAATTAAAGTTGAAATCTACACAACAGTATGTCTCGAGATCTTCTGTTGGATCTTCGGCATATAAGGCAAATACTATCACATTTCCCTTCCAAATGTTTGGCTCTGGGGGACATATACAGCAAAAAAGATGGGGATCATGTCTATCAGCTGCAGACAGTGACCAACTCGCCGTGAACAGCAGCATAAAGGGTTCAGGAAATGCTGAGAAGCCAGTTTCTGATGATCAAATCTCGGCTGTGAATCCCCCATCATTGGATTCACATGGTACTGTTGATAATGAATCTCGCCCTCAGACCTCTGAGGCCAGTAATGGTTCAATGGTTTCTTCAAAGCTGAAGCAGGAGGCATCATCATCATCTCCCAACTTGCAGTCCACAACCAAAAAGGCACCACTAACAGCAAAAGAGAGATTAAGGGCAGCTCGGGTCCTTAGCCGTTACACAGAATCAAAGCCATCTAAATCCGAGATGGGAAGTAAAGTATTGGAGGCTATGAGGGAAGGTGATAAGGGGAAAAAAAGATCTCGTCTTCCAGAAGCACCAACAAATTTGCTTGACGACAGCAAGCGAGGATTGCCAAAGCAAGGCCTCACCTTTCAGTTTCCAGGGGGTAATGATCTCTTTCTCATCATCTTTTCTGTTGTTTTTATCAGCACGGTAATGTTCACGACAACTTACATAGTTTGGAAAGTTGGGGCCATACATTTTAATGAGTACTAAGGTGGAGGAGAACCAGCTTCTGCATTGGATAATTTCCTTGGCACATCATTGAAGATCACATGGCATATTGATTTCAGGCACTATAGATTCCCAAGTGTTATGGGGCAAAGATTTTACATTTTGGATGAGCATATATATACATGAATCTACAGTTCTGTGGATGATGTTTATTATCAATGCTCAACCTTTTGGGCCTGGTATTCTTTCGTAATTCTTTTTCTTCGAATCTTTTCAGCCAGAGTAATTAAATTAACACGATAAGAGCTAGGTTATTCCTAGAACTTCTGAGCTCGGTTCTATATACCAATGAACTCCCACCTCTGAATCTCCTTTTGGCTATACGAATTATCTTGTTAAAATCCTTTTAACAAGATTTTACTTTTGGATGAGCCACATATACATGAATGTACTAAGAATTGTGTAGATGATGTTTGCTTGTTATCAACCTGCCCAGCTTATGGAGCACAGTCCCCATTTGTCTCCCCTCTGAGTGATTCACATCCCTCAATCAATGTGCTTCTTAGCGCATAGCTTAAGTGTTAGCTGCTCTGAACAACATTTTGGACTCATTTTACATGAGGTTGCGGACGGAAATACACATCTGATTCTGGCATGAGCAATTTGCTAGTCTTTTCGAATTTATCAGCTGAACCTGTAATTGTCTTTGTTGTGGGAATTTAGAAAAGTTGATCAACATGTGATATAACTTGTTATAATGTGCTTTTCACCACTATTTAGCATCTCAGAACTACTTATTCATCTATGCTCAATGGTAATATACGGCGTGGATTCATTAGACTGCTTGACAAAACCCTTGGCGGGTAATACATTTCGGAACATGCACCCACATTTTGCACATTTTTATTCTGACACTTGCCAACGATAAAACTTGAGCTTTGGGGCAGTGGGATGAACGTAACAGAAGGGGAAACATTGGCACCACACAATCCTGGACAGAACTTGCAAGATGAGTGGCTGATCGTGAAAGTCCTTTATGATGAGTAGCAATTTGAGTGTGATTGAGGTCCTACATTGTGAGTAGCTTCCCTTAGGTCACTTTCTTTTTTCCCTTTTGTACAAAGGAGATTGTAATATGAAGATAAAAGAAAGGGTCGCAGGTGTTAAAATTTGAACTTCAGACCTGTTGGATACTACTTTCTAAAAGTTACTGCGTGAACCATTATAATTAAGTTCTAGATTCGATCTTTCTTTATTTCTTTTCTCTTTTTGAACAGAAGAGATTGCAGTAAGAGGAAAAGAGAGGGTCTTTTTGTTAAAGGAAGTTTAAAGTAAAGGAGGTTATCCCATTCCCAAGGTTAATCCACAAGTGCTAAGATTTGAACTTCAAATCTGTTAGATATCACATTTTAAGAGTGTTTACATGAATCATTTGAGTTAAGTTTCAAGTTCGACCTTTAACTTACCTTGTTTGCTAGTGAAGACGCTAGGACTACGTTTAGAACAAAGAGAATCGAGCGAGAGAGGACAAAGAAAGCCACCAAAATTTTGCCTTCTAGGAGATAAACTCTGGTAAATAATGTAGGAAGTAATTAGGTAAATATGAAGATAATCATATATAGTGTCAATTCCCTCAATCGGTCCTTATCCCAAAAACACTTCAACTGTGCTCAAGTCAAGATAAGAACCTAGTATTACAAAGATCAATAATGATTTGGACATTGTAAAACCAATTTACAGTAACAAACTAAGAGGAAAAAAGGAAAACTACAAAAGGGAAAAAGAGAGAGCCAAGTTCAGTGGATGGATAAACATAAATATAACCCAAAGTAGGCAGGCCAAATAGAGCAGTTGATTTCAATGTGGGTTCAATGGCACCTTTTTCCATTCAAAGAAAAAGAGAAAACAGTTCATAGATAAGCATGAGGTAGCAAAAGCAAAAACAAGACAGGTTCCACCACTCCAATTTCTTACAGGTTCAGAGATGTGAATCATGTGATGATACAATAATGCTTTGCAAGACAATAGCTAAAGAAGATGCTCTTCTAGATATCTTCTAGCAGTGTTGAGCATTCAATTCATGATTCCAACAGCAGCTCCCAACAATCATTTCTCCGCAATTCTCTTTGTTGTCCATTTTCACAAGCATTGCAGTTAATGCTTTGGCAAAGCATGATCCTTTTTCTCTCCACTGCTTGATGATCTATAAAGGTTCGGTTGCTTTATAAAGTTTATGGAGATAAAAACCCTTGCTGAGATGACAGCCGAATAAGGCCAAACATGATTTCCCTTTGACCAATCAAAAGTTAATAGATATCACACCAATCAGCATTGGAGTATGAAGATCACACGTTATTAGCTCAAGAAACAGTATCTGTGGATGCCAGATAAAAGCAGGTGGATGCCAGATTTTTGGCTTTTAGAACTCTTTCTGTCCGTTTGGCCATGGAGAATTCTTACCATTCTAACTGTCCTGAAGGTGAAAATTGGGTTGATTTCAGTGCTACACAAAGCAATGAGTCTTCTTTCAAAGTCCCATGGCCAATAGAGCCTCAGGTTTCAGCCTCTAGTTCAGTTCCATGGCAAGGATACCCTTCATGGGCTGTACCGATTGGAGGAGTTGCAGAGGATAGAGCTACAACTGTTTGCAATAGCCATAGCCAAGCTGAGAAACGGCGCAGGGACAGAATCAATGCACAGCTTGCAGCCCTCAGGAAACTGATTCCCAAGTCTGACAAGGTACTCTCTTCAGCACAGACTTTTCTTTCCTAGTTTAATTTGCTCAAAACAATGTTCTCAAAACAAATAAGCCATTGAGATTCAAGACTCGAATGAATCAGTTCTCTTTTGTACAGATGGACAAGGCAGCTCTACTAGGAAGTGCAATAGAGCAAGTGAAGGATCTAAAACGAAAAGCAACAGAAATCAGCAAAGCCTCCACAATACCGACAGAAATCGATGAAGTAACTGTAGATTGTGATCTTCCTGAAGACACAAGCAAGGACAAGATCTTCATCAGGGCTTCCGTTTGTTGTGATGATCGGCCAGAAGTGTTCAGGGAACTCATCCGAGTCCTCAAAGGCCTCGGGCTAAGCACAGTCGAAGCTGACATTTCAAGTGTAGGTGGGAGAATGAAAAGCAACTTGATTCTTTGCAATGATGGCAGTGATGATCAAGAGGGTGTTTCACCAAGCACTCTTAAACAGTCTCTGAATGCAGTTTTAAGCAAGATTGCTTCATCATCGGCCGGATCGAATTGCCGCATCAGAAGCAAGAGGCAAAGGATGCTCTTGCCTTCTCAGTCTACACAATAAACAAATTATATAACTCCATTTCCGTATAACACTGCAGGTTTGCAACAGTTCTCCATTTTTCTTTTCATATTGAGAGATGCTTAATTGGGTTTGTATCATAACATTTAATTCAATGATGGATGCATGATTTTTTACTTGAACAACGAAGTTCGATATCCTTCTCCAAATTAAAAGGCTTAAGTGTGTGCTTCTTGTTGTAACCACTTTTTGCTTCCTGGAAACCAGCAGTTTACTTCATCATCAAACAACATCAGCATGCTGATGTTGGTTACCATTTTGATGAAAGGAACATAGGCATTTTATATAGTTGACTTGATTATGACCTATCAATAAGTTATTACTCAATAGCCCATGAGGCCTTGACTTGATAGCAAAGAAGATGTCTTGAAACTTTGAGGTTTCAAGTTCGAGTCTCACTAAATGTGAGATTTGTTTAGTTTGTTATTGTTTAGTTAGTTTGTTAAATATTATTATTGTATTTATCGGTTCATCAAGTTACCTGTTCATCGAATATAATATCTGATTATTATTGTAACTTTAAATAAGATGTACCTTTCAAAAAAAAATATTACTTAATAACCCAATTTCATTGCTTGGATTCTAACCTTGTCCTTTCTTTATCTTTCTTTCTCAAGCAATTAAATGGAATAAAAAAATAGGCTAATATATAGTTTAACTTTAACATGAAATATGTACACGAATTATCAGATTTATTATAAAATTTTAAGTAATAAAAAATTTACATATATTCTTTAAAATAATTAATGTAATAAATAAAAATTGTTAATATTTTATTTTTGTTTATAAATAAGAAAAAAATAGTACAGTTGTCAACTTGCCGTGGCTGTCAAAATTCTTTAAACCCCCGTAACCTCTGTTTCCAGTACTCTCTTTCTCTAACCGAGGCCCCGTTACATTTCTCTTCCTCCGTAATTTTCATTAACAAAAGGAGAAAGAAACAGAAACTAACGCGCTTATACAAAGCCAATTAGCCAGAGTCGTTAGTTCAACGGAGCGGTTTTACGGCTCACACTAACAACCCTTTCAAAACCGTTTTAACTTTAAACCCTATTTTCTCTTCGAAGATTAGAATTTTGATTTTGGGTTTGTGTTTTCCTGTTTTCATTGATGAAGATGATTGACTGTGGTGATCGTGTCAAGGGTTCATGGAGTCCGCAAGAAGATGCTAACCTGATCAAGCTAGTGGAACAGCATGGCCCTAGGAACTGGTCCATGATAAGCTCTGGGGTTCCTGGAAGAACGGGCAAGTCTTGCCGCCTACGGTGGTGCAACCAACTCAGCCCCGCCGTGCAACATCGCCCTTTTACACCTGCGGAGGATGCTGTTATTGTCCAGGCACATGGCGTTCATGGTAATAAATGGGCCACCATTGCTAGGTTGTTGCCTGGACGTACGGATAACGCTATAAAAAACCACTGGAACTCGACTTTATGTCGGAAACGGGAAACTGAGATGTCATCTGGGTTGTCGGAGTCGAACTCTGCGGTAAAACCTTGGAGCCAGGATGCGTCCGACTCTGACTCGGGGAATAAGAGGCAGTGTTTAGGCGTGGTGGTGCATGAGAATGTTGGGTTAGTAGAGCCCAAGACGCTGCTGACGCTGTCTCCGCCGGAAGAGAGCGTGGTCTCGGGACACGTGAAGGAGGATGAGGAGGAGGAGGTGGTGGTGAAATGTGAGGAAGGCGTCGATGGTGGTGGCAGTAGAGAGGACGAGAAAAGAAGAGTGGAGACGGAGGAGACGTGCTTGTTGACCATTATGCAACGTATGATTAAAGAGGAGGTTAGGAGTTTTATTGATGAATTAAGAGCTGATAAAAATCCATGAAAATATCTGTTAAGTTACTAAAGAATCGTTTTAAAATTAACTTATGCTGGGTAACCTTTGGAGGATTCCATTTAACTCTCGATCATATGGGAAAAGAATATGTCTCTATGGAATTAAATTGTGATACTATGTCATGTCTACGATGGCTGATCTATCCCTCTAAGACAATTTTTACCCTATCATGTCTATGTCATGTCTAACGTCATGTCTATGATGACTAATCTATCCCTCTTAAGACATTTTTTACCGTATCGTGTTTATGATTATTACATGTTTATGACTTATCCCCGAGACATTCGTTATCCTATTGTGTTTACAATTACCAAACCTCTAATGCAACCACTAATCTATCCCTTGCCCTGTCAACTATGCAGTTTGATCGTCTTAGGTATCTGAAAGATCTCACGATAGATTTGCAGAACTAAGATCAAGGGCAGCTAAGTTTCATTTTTCATTACCATTGGTGTCTGATGTAACATTCATGCAAATCTTCTCCCTCACTTTAAGGTATACGCATCTACACTCCAATGATAATAAACATTGTTTTGTTTACGCAACAAGAAACACCGTAAACCTGGTCAGGTCAGCCCGCATCAGCTGCATCAATAAAGGCTGAAGCAGGTATAGATGCAACATAATTTATGCTATCAATTGACTGAAATAAGATTTCTGTTCATTCCCACTGAGAACCGGAAACTTGATTTGTTTCAGGTTCAAAGGACCAAAACCAAATGGAGGACACACTTTCAAACCCTGATAGCTTGCTTTAAGCATAGATAGTACTTGAACCATCGACTATCATAGAACCAAGCTTATTTTTCACAGCTTAAATGGCAGAACGACAGCCTTGATCATTCTCATCAACCTAGTCACTACTTATTATATGATAACAACACTCAATCTATATTACCTTAATCTTCCATGGAAAATTTTAAACACATTTGTCGAGATAACAAGAGAAAATGAACCATGTTTTACCAAGTGATTGAAACCCTCAGAAATCACGAACACCCATCAACAAGTTAACATCCAAAAGCATAAATCTTTAATCAAAAAGTCAAAAATACTTTAAAGTGATTGAAAATGGTTCAACAATAATACAAAACTAAACCATAATAATAAAACGACAGCTTAAATCCTTTAACAAAAAAGAACCCATCAAACAAGCTTTTAAAGAAATTAGACTACTTAGATCTTTGCCTCATCTTTCTTCTCTTCCTCTTCAATCTCCTCATACGCTTCTTCTTCCACTGAAATAACCACAAAAACAAAAACCCATTGCAATATTTCAATCAGAAAACAACAAAAGGATCAAAAAGAAAACGATGTTTCAAATATTGACATTTTTACCTTAGCTCTCATGGTGAAAAGGCTTCGAAATTGATTTCTTTTTGCAGTCCAAAATCTCTGTTTTGATGTTCTTCTACAGAATCTGCTGCGGCGAGAATGAGGAGAAAACTAGGGCTTCGTGATTTTATATATATGCGTAAAACCCTAAAGCCTAAAGGCCTCATTTCGGTCGGTAAGGCCAGAAACATTGGGCTTTGAGATTATAAATTGGGTTAATCTAACTTGGGCTTTCTTCAGCACAGAGTGATTTTTTACGGTCCAGTTCAGATTGGCTAGCCTGTTTCCTTTGCATAGCAAATCGTGCCCAAAATCAAAAGTTTAGATATGATGTACTAATAATGTATAGTTTTTATATACGGTTAATACATTAAAAGTTGACACCTTATCAATAAGCAAATTAAAAAATGTCAACTGCTTAAAAATAAATACAAATAAATTTTTTAAAAAAAATTTGCTTATAAAAGCTTATTGATGAGGTGTCAACATCTAATGCATTGACAATGTATAGAGATTATACACTGTCAGTGCATCATATATAAATCCCAAAATCAATTTTTTTAAATATAAAATGGACTTATATATATGATATATTGACAATGTATAATTTTTATACGCGATCAATGTACCAAATATTGACACCTATTAATGAGCAAGCTAAAGATATGCTAAGCTCTTAAAAATAAATACAAATAAATTTTCTTCAATTTACTCATAAATGCTTAACATATTTTTAATTTACTCATTAATAATATGTCAATATTTGATGCATCGATTAGTACACCATATATAACCCTCTATCAAATTTGTGATAGAATTTTGGCAATGAATAGTATTATGAAGTTGTTTATTTTCAATGCATTTGAAACTATTAATTAACAATCAATTATTACAGTTAACACAGATAATACTATAAACAACATATTATTTCCCACGTGTTTTAAAGGATTTCTTAGTTGTTAAGTGTTAATATATTGTTCTTTTTTTTTTTTGCTAAATATATTGTTCTGTTTTACTTCTAAAGTGCTGCTTTTTTTTTTAGTGTGGTAGTCATTTTCATGCATGCAAAATTTTCGTCGTAGTTGAGTGATTGAATTAGACACTTGTAACTACTTTACTAAAGCAAAGATTAAAAAAATTATTTTTTAATTAAGGGACTGTTATTAGTCTCCACCATGCATAATCCTAATTATTGTTCTTAATTTGTTGGGTGCTTCAAAATTTATATTAAGTGGCGCCTATGAACATCATTCTACTTTTTATCAAGCAGCAAGCAAAAGCCTAATGAGAAATTATGGTAAGCAACAAAGGGAAAATAGAATGGTTTTGACGCACAAATAAATGAATAATGCCATCCCATTATCTCTGTATTTATGCTTTGAAAACCCACAAAGGGATTTTTGCATTTAATGGAAAAATATTGGGTCAAATGTGTCAATTGAGTTGCCTACTCACCTACCACATGCTCGACAAAGAAAACATCATCAATAAAGACAAGCAAAGCATTGCTGCTACAGTTTACGAGCAGACAGCATCCAATTTCGTTTGCATCCATCCATTATGCGTAGACTTGCTCATGGGCCGGGTCGGGCCGGGTTCGGGTCGGGTTCATGACATGTAATAATAAGGTTTTACACGTTCAAGCTCGGCTCGGCCCGACATTCGGATCTGATTTTTCTGTCCAAGTCCGTTTTCATTTTTATACTACAAGCCCGAGTCTGATCAGAAAATAATTTTTTTATATTTTAATTTTAATTTTATTTGTTTTTTATTATTTTATACCCTTTAAAATTTAATTTAATTTGTCAAAATTTATATATCAATTTTCATATTAAATATTTATAATCATATTTATTATTCAATAATATTTTATATACATATAATTATATTATATTTAGTAAATATATATAAAAATTTAATTAATATTAAAAAAGATATATAAAATAAATAATAATAATAATTCGGGCCGGGCTTTGAAAGGCAAGCTCGAGGCCCGGCTCGATTTTTAAACGGGCCTAAAACTTTTGCCCAAGTCCGTTTTTTTATTAAATATTTTTGTCCAAGCCCGACCAAATTTAGAACGGGCTTTCGGGCTAGGGCAGGTAGCCTGGCCCTTGAGCAGGTCTAATGCGGTCTGCCATTGTAATTATTACGGGTAAATGAGTCGAGCTACACTAATTTAATTTAGTGACAACTTAAATTTAATTTATTTATTTTGAGTCTGAAAATTTATTTAAATAATATATCGAGTCGAATTCGAGTATCTTAATATTTGATTCTAACGATTTAAAAATCTAATCAATTTTTTTTAACATATATATTTTATATTTTATAATTATTTATTATTTTATTTTTATAATATATTATTAGAAAATGATAATTTGACCCTAACAAGTTGAGTGACTCAAGTATTCTCTTGAGTTGAAATCAAACTTCAAAAGTTAAACTCGATCGTATTTGAAAGTTTTGAATTTTTGAATCGAATTAAATTTGAACTTGATATTGAATTATTTCGAATAATTAAAACTTGATCTAACTGTAGTTAACTTTTTATATCCCTAATCATCACTCTCCGTGCGAGCAAGCAATTGTGAGGGAAAAAAGTGCAAATCCTAAACAAACATGGGCTATTTCCACGAAAGAATCAGATGAATTAGTTTTCACTTATGTATGTTAAGGGTAAAATATAGAAATTTTGTATATACCCCATACATGTTCATAAAGAAATATAATGAGACATATCGTTGAAAGTGGAAATAAGCAAAATCTTGTTGTAAACCAACACATCATAATCCTAGTTCACCAAATGTTTGAACTACCCAACAATGATATTGGTTTTCTAATGCCTGTTCATGTTCAATGTCTACATGGTAGGATGAGTATGCTTCCCGATGTTTGTTTTATGATGGAAGTTCGGATCTGATAGGATAATGGGTAATTTCTCTTCCCTTGCAGTTCATCTGTCAGCTTCATACATCTTAGTTCATGCCTAAGTCTGTTAGATGCATTTCTAAAAGATGCAAATTTAAGAGAGAATATCTAGCTAGCCTCAATCTGATGGCTACCTTACCAGTTGCCATTGGAAGCTTCCTATTGAGTAATTGGATCTTAAGTTGAAAAAGTAGAGCAATAATTCATGTAGCAAATTCATCAAGCACATGGCATCCATTCAAAGCACTCTCAACAAGCCGACGAAAAACCCAAGTAAAGAAAAATAATCCCACAAGCAAATTAGTAGAAAGAGATGCGTTACAACAAAGATCGATCAACGTCATTTACAATTGTAATTAAAAAAAAACTTTCATTTTTGTTATTGTTAAAATGAGAGGAATCTGATGAAGCTATGATTCCACTCGGAGAGAAGCTCGACAAAGTGGGCAACTCGACTCAGAACTGAGCCACTTATCAACACAATCGGAATGATAGGAATGGTGACAAGAAGGCAAAACCTTAACTTTCTCACCATCTTCAAACACTCCAAGGCAGATGCAGCACTCACTCTCAAGCGCCTTCGCGCGCGTGACCATAGTTGTGGGCAAAGTATTGATGGCCTCAGGGTCAAGCCCTCGGGGCTGTCGTGGAGGCGACGGTAGCGCGTGGGAGGTCGGAGAGGGCGTATCTTGACAGAAACTGCACACCCATCGGGCGTAAACGAAGATGAGGGTGGAAATAAGGACGATGGCGAAGAGGACGATGATGAAGAAGAGCGTCCGGCCCCGGATTTCGAAGTCATGGTCCTCGAGATCGGCGTAGCGCCAGTGGAAAGGCTGGGAGTCTTGGGCTGAAGCCATTTACGAAAATGGGATCTTACAAGGTTTTTATAACAGTGAAAGTTGAGGCATCTCTGGCAGTTAATATGGACAGTTGGGAGTGCGGAGAACATGATCTTTGCTCGGAAGCTTGTTTTATATTTGTATTTAGTGTTTTTTAATGATACGGCTAAAAGAAATATAGTTGTAGATTTTACAACTTAACTTAAGATTAAGATTGAGGGCATTTTTGTAAGATTATCGTATAAGAAGTTCTTTTTTAATATGTTTAAATTTATTATCCTCAATTACTAAATTAACTAGCTTATTATCTCGATGCACGGAAATCTTATTTAAAATTTTCTTAATTTATATTATAAAGTTTACTGTGTTGAAATGATCTGTATTTTGAAGGATATAGACAAGTGATAAATAAAATATCACTAGCATCAAAAAATGTAAGAAGTGAAATAGTAATTTTTAAGTATTAATACAAATGAGCATGTTTTTATTTTTAAAACGTAAGAGTTTTACGTATTTAAGATTTAAATTTTAATATTTGTATTTTTTTTCCTTAGATTTGAAACTTTTATTGCACTAAAAAGCATGCTAAATATATATATATTTTTAGTGATATTTCGAGTTTAACTCGTATAATTCATGTAACATTCTTAAAAAGGGAGCAAGTGACATCGAAAATGTCTAAGATTGGCAAAATATTTTTTTTATTCTCAGACTTTGGGCCTTTTTTATACAAAATAAAATCCCCAATAAAAAGTGTGGGAGTATCTAAATTGAATCCAAAATCTACTAGCATATGTCAAATTGATTTTTTTTTTTATTTTGGGGAAATCTTGGTTAGTAGTGAAATTGTCTTCGTGGCCATAAAGTTAGTGGGAAATAAGAAAATAGTAGCGATAGTCTTGAAAAAGGGTAGCATTTGACTGTTCATCCATGTATAAATTTCATCCTTAAAGAACCGTCCAAAAATGAAGGGCCAAATATTGCTTTCAAAGGGTTGCTTTGGAGTAAAAAACGTCGGAGTCATCCTCAAGAGACAGAAAATGGTCACTTTTATTTGAAAATGTAATTAAGAAAATAAAAGTTAAATAAAATAATACATGTATTATTATATTAATTTTATTTGTGAAGTAAAAAAAATTCGACTGAGATAATTATTTTAAATTTATTATTAAAATTAAGTTTATAAAAATAATTTTGTTATTTTTAAATTATTATAGATGATACGTAATATTTTTTTAATAATATAATTACATGCTATTATTTGAAATATAAATGAAATATGTTGGTGTAAAATATCATTTACTGCTTATTTGATTATAGACATGATATGAATTTGATCAAATGATCATAGGTACAAATCTGAGTAAATTACATTGCTAGTCCTTCACTTTTCAATAATTTTTTTTTTCACCCATAATATTTTTTTGAACCTCTGAAGTTTTCTTGGAAGGATTTAAGAATTAAATAATAAAATTCTGGGTATGCAGCTGTGTTAAAACTCTGGAAGGAGAGCTTTGTCGTCTTTTGGGTCCTATCCAACTCGAATTCGGATTAATCTTATATCAAAATAGTGTGAAAAAACCAGATAGTTTACGCCAAAAAAAAAAAATCTCTAAAAAACAATATAATCTATTTTCGAGCTAAATACCTAAGCTTTTGTAAAAAAAAAAAAAAGTTGATTTTGATAGATTTCGATCTGTTTGGATATGCTTGGAACAAAAATATCTTTGGATTCTTATCCAAAAAGGTGAAATATCTTGGATTTGGATGTAGCATTCCTGGGCTTCACCACATAGTCCACTAGGAAGCCTTGTTTCAACCCTTCAACTATTACTTGAACTAGAGTATTCTAGATCAACAACATCAAAATGAAACTATTCAACAACAATAAAATGAAACTTTTTGTTTAATTTCTGAAGTTGGGTCTTTTAAATTTTCTTAACCATAAAAACTTATATATTTGAAGATTAAACATATCTCAATATTCTTTTATATATTATTGTGATCAAATAATTAAATATAATTTAAGCATAACAATAAAACAAACTTGATGTTTATGATTATGTCCTCGTTTGAACCTCACACACTTATAATAACTATAAACACTTGAAATATTTGTATTTGAACCTTAGAACCTGCATTTCTATTTCAAACACTTATAACATTTGTATTCGAACCTTAACACTTGCATTTCAATTTTTAGCTTCAACAGCTATATTGCCGCTACTCCAGATAAAAAAAAATGAACTTCAAATTATAAGACTATTTGTGCAAGATCAACACAAAGCATAAAAGCTTCTACAATTTTCTCCCTGCAAAATAAAAATTAGCTGAGAAAAGGAAATTAAGGCATCTATATGCAATATTCTTGTTTAATTAGTAGCATGTACATAAATGTTGAAGATAAATGTTTTCAAAGTGCAGCCAAAAGTGAAAAATGCTCTAAGTACATAAATTAAAATAAATGCATAGGATAGGAGATCATGAGATGATATTTATAAGCACAAAACAAGACAATAAGAATTAAGAATACACTTCTAAGAGACAATATCCAACATATTTAAGTGTTGTGTTAATTAACAAAATATAACCAGCAAAAAATGAAAGCAATATGAAAAGAAATTGTCTTAATTAACACACTGATGATAAAAAACAACATTAGTTTATCTCAGATATCATGTCTTAGCTATATTCATAGAAACAATAAGTATATATATCAATCCCTAACAGTAAAGTAATGGAGAACAAATAGATCCTAAAGCAAAACCAGGAAAATTTTACATAATTATGTGTTCATTTGTTCTAATTTCCAATATTTGGCAAACATGCAATTACCATTTAAAGATCATAGGAAATAATCAAAAAAGTAATTAATATATGTATGTATATATATGCAGAATCATAAATTTTTTCCAATATATATGAACTAAATCATAAAATTTTCTTTCATTGAATTGATGAGAATAAAAGACAGAATTCCCACTCAAATTTAATTTGCTTTCTTATTTCATCCTACCACAAGCCAGTAGCCATAAACCCTAAATGCAAACTCTTAGAACTTCCTTTCCACCAAACTCCATAAAGAAATTAAACAAATAATTATAAAAACTTGGCCTTTGCCCTAGATCACACTAGCCATACCTTGAAAATCTCTCAAGCTTTTCACCCAAATCTTATCAAGGCAGTGTAGATCAGAAAACACATGCAACTATTTATAGAAGGGAAAATCTTCTCTCTCTTGCACTTGCTCTGAGTTCTGTAGATATAGTAGAGCCCTAGAAATATTAATCCTTGCTAAATAAACATTCAATTCTTCTTCTGTTCATCTAATTTCAAGGGTTTCTCAAAATCTATTAATGGTATTTCCAGGTTCAAGCTTTATTGATTTCCTGAAGACCCATCGAAATTCTCCATTGAAGCTAAGGAAATTTGTGGCCAAGAGTCTGCAGAAAAAACCTTGAGAAACTTGCATGCAAAACTGCAAGACAATGTAAGGAAACCCAAAGAAACTTGAATATATATAAACCTCAAAAATCAAAGAAGAAACTAGGATCCCCATAATCCCAAATGCAAGCTGGAGGATATTCATCATCATTTGTTAGTGGCCAAATGACTGGAGATCCAGGTCCAACGGTTAAACCTGGATCCGGAACCGCTGGTGCAACTGACGTCTGAGCTGACAAAGACAAGCTCGAACCCACCGAGCCCACCAGGGAATTGATATCCTCATCGTACAGAGAACCTTGATGATGCTGCTGTACTTGTTGATGGTTAAGATTTGTGTACGAGGTTGTTCCAGTGTTGTCACCAGGATTAACAACAAGGCTAGGTTCAGTTTGTGGCATTATTTGCAGGGCTTGCGGGGGATTTTGTACCATGTTTGGGTATAGCACGGCTGGGCTTAAAAGGTTTGGATAAACCCCATATGGCATAAACCTTGATGATGAAGAAACTCCAGCAGCCATCAAAGAAGCTGGATGAGCAACTGGGTTTGAAGAAGCGAGACTAAAAGCATAGCCTGAAGGACGAGGAAGCAAAGGCCTTAAAGTTTGAGTAGAGGAAGAAGAAGAAGAAGAACCACCGCGGGAAGACGAAGAAGAAGAAGAGGAGGCCGAGGCTTGGAGATTGAGCTGAGCCTTGGAACCATAGAGAATGATAGCTGCTCGATCATAGGCTCGAGCTGCCTCGTCAGCTGTGGCGAAAGTTCCAAGCCATTTCCTTGTACGTTTTCGAGGCTCCCGGATCTCAGCAACCCATTTACCCCAGCTTCTTTGCCTCACGCCTCTATACCTAAACTTGTTATTATCAGGGCCACCTTTGCCTTTACATTTCCTGATGCCTGGAGGGTTAGTATTGGTGCTAATAATGCTTTCAGATTCAGAGCTTCTGGTGTCCTGATCAGGAGTGGTGGTGGTTTTGGCGGTGGTTTCTTGGGGAAGGTGAGAGAGAGAAGAAGACTGGTCCTGGTCCATAGAAAGAGATAGAGTGCTGCTTTAAAAGGGGTTTCAAAGAGAGATTAGAGAAAAACCCACCTCGTTCTTTGTTCTCGATCAGTCGAATAGTGGAAAGAGGAGTCCCTGTTTTGATTTGAATGTCGTCCCTGCTAATGGCGGATGAGGGCGGTGGCTCTTTATATAGACTTACATTTGGAGACAGAGAGAGAAAGAAAAAGATTGCTGATTAGCGAAGGAAGCAAGCAGACGGAACTTTGGTTTGGGAATTCGGAATCATTCAATATTTTATTTGATTTTTTACTTCTCTTTTTTAGTTTTCAATGCGGACATTGCGTTTGCTTTGTCAAGGAGAGGAAACTGGAAAGCGTTCTACAAAATGACTTCCTTTTATTAGTAATTCTTAGGTTTGATTAGTGATCCTATCTTGTCACATGTGTTGTCAACCTAAGTTAAAATTCTAAATGTAAATATCACCCTCATAGTTCATCGAGAGTTTTGAATTTCTAATCAAAATTTATAATACATCTTAATATAATTGAGGCTGAGTTTAGTAACGGTAAATGTTATATTTTTGTGATTTAAAAAAATTATTAATTCAAATCAATAATTAATATTTTGTTTAATGATTATTACTTTTTCTTAAAAGGGATTTGATCTAATGAAAATTGTATACAAATATGACCCTTCTAATTTCCAAATCTCACAAGTGAAAATGTAACCTACTAAATTTGCTTATTTCTTTAACATCTTAGTATTATAATTAACAAGAGAATAATTTATATTAAGATTATCCTAAAAAGTGAGTGATTTAGGCACTAATAAAATAATAACACCATTAATTTTGATTAAATTAATTTACATAAAAGTCAACTCTCATTAAACCATTTTGACCACCTATTCAATTCATTTAATTTAGATTAATGAAAAAAAATTCACATAATTTATAAAAAAGCTGTTAATTAAAAAAGCAAAAAAAATAATTTGAAAAATATCGCAAAATTAATTTGTAAAATGTGAAAAAAGAGCTATGTTTGACAGAATACTTTTAGAAGTTGTTTCAAATGTAATAGTATAACCTGGTTAGTCCTAACAAATTAATTTTTTTTTGCTACTTTTCAAATTGATCTTCTGTTAATTATGTGAGTTTTTTTTTTCATTATTTGAGTTAAATAAGTGAGTAAATATATTTAATGAGAATTGACTTTGAGTAAATTAATTTTATTAGAGTTGATTCGGTGAAAATGAGTGTAAGATAATTATTACATGTTTTTTAAAAGTATACGAAGGATCATGATTTTATTGGTGTCTCGTGCACCCACTTTTTATAATCATCTTAATATAAATTATTCTCAATTAACTACTGTTGACTAAACTTAAATTTAAATGATTTTATCTCATAAAGAATATGAAAATTTTATGGATTTAAAATTCAGTTTCAAAAGTCTCTATTTTTTTTCTAAAATATCCAAGTCACTTTGCTAACTTTCTTTTTCAAGAATTTTTTTTGGTTTTTTCTCTTAGTATTAATGAAAAACAACAATAATATATATGGATTGCATAAATATCAAACAATATAACATTACATTTTTAATTTATTTCCCACCAACTTATTATAACAAAACATTTAATTATTTATAACATAAGAATCCAAAAGAATAGGCATGCACACATCATTGAATGGATGCAACAAGAGCAGCTGCAGCCTCGTACAGATCGAGGGCTAATGGCACTTCATCAAATGAAGGAATTCCTTGAAGAGAGGCCTATTTGAGTTGCCTGGATATGGTGAAATTTGTGCCTTGCCCTTGAGCAGCTAGCTACGAAACAAAGTTATCTCTGATGGATGAAGGCCTTCCAAGGCTCCTCAGATTCTCTGGTAATTTCTCGCCTCTTTGCTGTTTTCCATTAAATGGCTTTTCCCAGGGATCTTACTTCGTCGAGAAGGCATTTCCTGGAAACCCCTTTGAAGATCAAAGGATCCTATTTGCTTCTGCAGAAAGTAATGCTTCAACTGATTATAGAAGATTCCCGACAAATTCAATTGGTTAATTTGTCACCTCTGCGCATGGCGATGCATGCAATAAATTTATGATAAGCTGAATCATTATTGATTTTCAGACTCTTGCATGTGATAATGTGATATACAGATTCAGTCTTAATTCTTAAAGGATCAAAGGCTGACTTCCGAGAATGGCGGAAAAGGCTTTGCAATTAACCTGCGAAAGGTCATCTGCCGACAGTTTTCCTCTGAAAATATTGGAAATTATTGAGCGATAACTCTATGTATACCTTGGCTTTTTGAATTAACATATATGATCTACTATTATTAACTGCGTATTGTTTCACTACCAAATTTTTGAACATCACCGACGGAATATTAAACATTATCAACAAAAAAATCTCATCGATAATGTCTTACTTTTTTGCAGTGTTTGTACACATGTACATATGAGCCTTCACTAGGTAATAGTGGCCAGAAGAAATACTAGAAATCAAAGGGAAAAGGCAATGCATGAGACTATGCAGCGGATCTATTTAAGAATCAAGCTATCAGCTTAAATTTGAAAATTCGGTCAATATTTTAGTAAGTTAGATAAAAATATTTTGTCTATTAAACGAGTTTGGTCTTAAAATTCAAGGTCTAATAAAAATATAGTCAATTTTGAATTCATCATTTTAAATCAAAATTTGATCTATCTCAACTTGGTCATGAACACTTTTACTTTGCGGTTTTTATTTTTATTTTTTATTTTCAAGGGTAAAAAATTATTGTTAGAGTAAAGTACGAATTTAAGTACGACAGATTTTACCATTTTATATTATATAACTAGCTTTTACTTGTGCGATACACGAATTGGTTTTTGTAAGTATATAAAATAATATTAGTTAATTAATTATTTAAAGTATATATAAAATACATATATATAATATAATCAAGATATCTAGTCATAAAAGAATTAAATATTTAATTAAAAATTTAAAATATTCAAAACATAAGATAAACAAATATTAGAAAAAATAAAGAAAATAAAACATATTATAAATGATATTATTGAGCACGTCAACAACATGTTGAAATAAGATAAAAATATATTTTAACAATTTTCAAGTATTAGAATAACATTTTGAGGTATATTTATATTATTGACTTAAATAATTATTATTATAAATAAACATTTTATATACATATAATATATATATAAGAATGATTATAACATAAAAGTATTTATATTTATATTTGAAAGCACAATAATTTGTGCAATGCACTAATTAATTTTATCCATTTAAATATGTATATAACATATATATTTATAAATTTAGATGTTTTATACATGAATTTTATTTATTTAATTTTAAATATTTAAATAATATACATCATATTGATAGTTTATTTTTATACTTTTCAATTTTGTTAATAAAATTTTTTTAAATAAATTAAAATTAAAATTATTTATTTTATAATATAAATAGATATCAATAAATATTTTATTTAGTTTTTCAAATAGATAATATTACAATTATATGTTTTAAAATATTTTTTATTAGATAGTTAGTATTTTAAATTATTTTAAGATATTTTTTAAAAGATTAAGAGATTTTAAGAATTTAAAAAAGTTTAGGAAAGTGAAAAAGTGAGAAAGTTACTACTTATTATTCCTTTTAACTTAGGTGGAAATGAAATTAATGGATATTTATGTGTCATTCAAAAAAAATGTTCATATAAACATCCCTGTAAAAATTTAATCAAATTTACTATGTATTTTGTAATATATATATATATATACACACACATATTAGATTGGGTTGAAAAGAAGAATAATTATGGCAGTGATCAAGCACATGAGTAAATGGTGGAGCTTGAGCAGGATGATGAAAATTAATTGAATTATTATACAGTTAATTTTGCATGAAGAGAGCTGAGGTGTCTTTACGTAAGATGATTCAGGGGCCACTCAGCCAAAGGGAATTAGGTTTTTGACGGGAATGAAAATCAGAAGGCAAAAGCATGTGGTTTAGCCAGCCCAGCAGCCACTGGCCTCTGCCTCGTAACTCACAAAAAGCCACGGCCAATCATCAAAGCAAAGCGAAGCAACGCAAAGAGAAAGAGAGAAGTCCGAGATACGATCATTTAAATCTGATGCTTTCTCAGAGGCTGAAAAAAAATCTGAAATGGAAAGGCTTTGTTTTCTCTCTGCTGCGTTCTTTCCTTTGTCGTCCATCGAGGAATGAGAATCGGGTGGGGTTGGAAGGCCGCAGTTCCTCTCTCTCATCCACGCCCCACTACACAGCCTCTGAAATTGAGAATGACAGCGAATCCAATATTTGTTGATAACTCGTTTATATATTTTGTATTTGTGCGGTATTAAACGGAATCCGTATGGTGTAAATAAAAAAATTATCACATCAAGCCGAATTGAGCTTTATTTATTTCTTTTTAAATTGAGTTTCAACTTAATCAATTCGAATACCAAGTTGAACAGAATTCGTGCATTTAATATTTTGATCGAGCCATTCATGAATTTAATCAAATTTTTTAATATATATTTTATATTTTTGTTATTTTATTTTTATAACATATGATTAAAAATGACAAATGAAATATTTCGAATCGAGTTCAACGATTCAAATATTTTATCAAATCAAAATTTTAAATTGAATTGAACTGAAACTTGATGCTTAATGATTTTAATTCCAATCAAATATACTTTTTTGATCACATCTGTATCTTTTCTTTAAATTATATATATAAAAAAAATTTCACTAAATTTTTAAGTAAAAATGATCCATGAAAAAAGTCTCATGTTCGAATTTTCACTGAACCAAATTCTTTTGAACTAGCATTCGAACAGTTTCATATCCAATATAATATGAAAATATCTCATGATTTTAAAAAAAAAAATATGAAAAAAAGCTGTCCTTCTATATATATATATATATATATATATATGTCCCTGTCTGCCCAATCATTGGTGATTATTGGGAGAAAAAGAACAAAAGCGGCAGGGCGATGTTAAAGTTGTTGGGCTAGGATAATTCCGTTGCCCAAAAATTCCAGGCCTCCTATTTCTACTTTTGAGCTTCGAGGCTCTTGAGTCTTGAGTTCGTCCGATGAAATCAAACCCAAATTTCTTCTTCTGGGAAACTTTCCTTGCCCCATTTTGTTCTAAGTTCGTTACTTCTATTCATTGGTATTTGAGATTGTCTGGTTTTTAGATTTTTTGGGCATTCCCCCCCCTTTTTTTTTACTTCATATCCTTAGTTTAACTTAGATGGGTGCTTCAGTAGGAAACATACAACTCAGCCTCTCCAACTTATAAATTAATAGCAGTTGCATATATATTATTCACAGTATTCATATAATATGGTCAAAAATTATCTTCAGATTTTTTCCCTAACTGAACTTTTTCTCATCAATTTAGTTAGATTTGACAATTTAAGACATTGTACGAAGCATGAAAAAAGATATGAAAAATAACATTGGTTAAAAATTTAACAAAAACTATATATGAATTTAATAAAAACTAAAAAAATTATATCATATTTAACATTTCATACAAATTATGATACGATAAATTTCATATTTTACATATGTTTAACATAAAACAAACACGATTCATAGACACAAATTACCGTGATACATTCATCTTTTTTAAGTGGCTTGTCACATATCTACCCATATCTTAATTTTTTTTTCTTTTGTTTTATGAAACAAGTGTTGAGGTGTTGTCAAGCCTCTAAAGTATTTATGGGGGACACGATTGAGGCACTAGTTCACAATCATTCAAGAGAGGATAACCATGAAGCAAATCACATTCTGATATCAGTTATCATGTTTCATATTATAATTAGATTGGTAGGGTTTGAAGCTTGGCGGGTAGTTTCCTAGTCTACACCGTGGGAGGTGGGAGGGGAGTTTGGGTTAGGTGAAGTTGATGGCCTTAAGATTTCAAGGCTTGCTTCCAAATCTCTCACAAAGATCTTTGTAACAGAATATCTAGGTTAATCATGTTGAAGAAGCTTAGTTTTGGGAGCAAGTTAAGGGATAATTACACACTTATAATTGTTTATAGAATAAAAAATACAAAGGGAATCAATTTAATTGTATTCAATGTTCTAAATGCTTATGGATTAGTAGCTATGTAATAGCAAGTGGTTGGTTATGGTCGAGCACTTCAAAACATGATTGTAAGTTTTATTTATAAAGTAGAGCCTCTCCCATACATGCATGTTCTTTTCATACTTGT
Source organism: Heritiera littoralis (assembly GCA_031772115.1). Lineage (NCBI taxonomy): Eukaryota > Viridiplantae > Streptophyta > Magnoliopsida > Malvales > Malvaceae > Heritiera > Heritiera littoralis. The sequence goes on from JAPDPK010000118.1 coordinate 1,274,272, forward strand.
CTTGTGATTCTAAAAAATTGGAGGGTGCGTGCTAACTGCTAAGTTTCAAGTATTAGGCGTGACTTTGATTGGAGAACAATATATTCCTACATTGTGTACATACAACATGTGTACGTGTGTTACGTGTGTGATTTAATTTAATACGAGCAATAAAATTTAAATATTATATTATTATTTGAATCTCAAACACCATCTTAAATAAAAATTATGCTTATCATCAATTTAATAATTAGTAGATTTATTCAACTACGTATCATCCATTTTCTTAATCCATTTTATTTTATTTTAAATAAGTACATAAAAAATTATAATCATTATCAAGTATCTTATTCATATAAGAAATAATTTAATTAAACAAACAAATCATCCAACAAATTAACATATAATTGAATAAAATCCAACACATCAAGCCACACACAATGAGATTTCAACACGAAACTTCAAAATCTTCTTACTAAACAAAAATCTCAATAGCAATTAGCACTTTCAATTTAATTAATACCATTAATCCTTAATGGATTATTATCAAGTTATGAGGCTTTTGGAGAAAAAATTGTATTAAAATTTCTGATTTTTTTTAAATTTGAAAAAAAAAAGATCTGAATTTATTTTAATTTTTAAAATAATATCATGAATCAATCATCCAATGAAATATTCGAATGCTTTTTTTTTAATTTTTAAAACCCCAAAAAAAGTTAAATTTAGTAATGAATGTTTAGATTAGGACTGGTCATCCTTGTACAATTTATTCATGGAACATTATAATTGAACCATCAAGCCAAAAAGGTTGAATTGTCGTATTCAATTTAAACATTTTTGACAACTCTTGCGTATGGCAAATCCAAAGAGATAAGATCCTCATTGTCCAACTTGGTGTTTCTTCCAAAAATTTCATTAAAATTGGAAGGTGATCTTGCCCTATATCCTAGGGTAAGAAATTGTGTCCATGGCCACCAAATCCAAATCCCAACTAAGAAATAAATAAATAGAAAAGAAATTACTAATATGTGAATATAAAAAGAAAAAACCCTTCTGGTTTTTACTTTTTTAATATATATTTAACTTATTTCTAATATAAAAATTGAAATCTGTTGCTCAAGATGAGAAAGTATTATTTGAAATAATTATTTCACGTTAACATATATTTTTTTATATTTAAATCACATTATTTAATCATGTATTTGGAAAAATATTAATTTATCTAAAGATTATTATTTAATACATAATTAGCAAAATTTTTAGACTATATAAATTATTAAAATTATGACACATATTTCACATTATTTATTTATTACTTTTTAATATTTTTTAACAGATAAATGCCGTTATCTTAATTCTGCTTATAAATCTTAAAGCTCTAATGACAATATATTAAATAATAATTTTTTTATTTATTTTAAAATATAATTATTATTTAAAATAATATAATTTAAATAAAATATATATTGACGTGAAAATAATTATTCCATTTAACTTTTCGCCACTCAAGTCAGTTAAAAAGGTAGGAAAAAATAAGTCAAAATTAATGCTAATATAAGAAGTCAATGAATGGGCCAAAATCCAGTGTCCCTCACGAGCAGAAACTCCTGAGCAAATGTTCATATCTCGGGGCGGCAGTTGTGGGGACAGCCACCATCGCCTTCACTGCATCAGACTGATTAAAAACTGGCAAAAGCAAACAATATCGATCACAGCAAATGGGTCCCGTATGAACTGGCTTCCCCATTCCGAAGTCAACCTTCTCTAATCCCAGCCTTGACCATTGCGAGAGTATCAAAACCCCCACTGAGTCGGGACTCGCCCTATTTTGGCTCACTGACTCCACGACCGATTTCACGAACTCACTATCCACTCGCTGTTTCGCACTCTTCACCAGCATCGTCGCGTACCCTAAACCCTTCTCTGTCAAGTCCTTAACGCTGGTTTGCGCGCACCCTAACACGAACGCGTTGCCGTAATACCCACTGGGTAGGCTCGGCTTGACCCGGTCTCTCACGTTGATGCTGAAAAGAAGCTTTAATATCTGATTTGAAGGTAAGTTTAAAGCTCTAGCCCAGCTCCTCCATATATGAGCAGAGAGGACTTCGAAAGACGTGTAATTTGACTCACCGAGTCTGCTTGTGGTAAAAGCTATCTTTTTCAACTCGTTGAGACTCGTTTTATTGAAAATGAATGATGTGGGGACGAGTCTTTCGTTGGAGAAACGAGCCAGGAACCCGCAAAGGTCTGGAACTCGGTTGAACTCGGGATGACTCAACGAGTTGCTATTATTATTTCTAGATGGCTTGAATGGTGCTGGGTTCAGAAGGTGACGATCCCAAACGGGTTTGGGTTTAAACTTGAACTCGGCGAACTTGGTTTGACTCGCGGTCGCTAACTCAGCGAACGAGTTGAGAAACTCAGCACTGCCGATACCGTCGCAAAGAGAATGATTAATGCCAACGCCAAGCGCAGCATTGCCGTCTTTTAGCCATGTCAGCTGGACAACCAGAGGTGGGGCCCCTTTCAGCACGTCCGCCACGTGGAACGACAGCAGCTTCCTCCATTGCGTAACGAACCGTGGAGTTTTCTCCAGTTCGTTAGCGTTATGATCAGATCCAGCTTCGATGAACAAAGCACCCTGCGCCCGACAAACAACCTCGAGACCAGTCCCGGCACCGTCAGACTTGGCCCTCACTCGGCCTGCCAGTGGGTAATAAGGAACCAAGGCTTTCGCTAGAGCCGCCTTGACCCGAGCCGTGGTGACACGCGGGTTTAACCCAGGCTGAGCCTTATAGACCAGAAGGTATTCAATGGTGAAACGTAGAAAAAGCTGAGAATCAAGAGCTGAAAGCGGGAAAACTCCGGTCGGCGTTGGCTCCGATGGAGTCACGATTGTAGCCTCTCTGACATGAACTACCGATCCCATGTTTTGTTTTTAAGGTTTGCGTCTGAATTCTTGCAGGACTGAGGAAGAACGGCAGAGCTTTGAGGGGTTTATATAGGGGAAAGAGAATTAAGTATTACTGTAATTAGAGAGCAGAGAGAGAAAGCCATGTCCACGTGGATCTTTTCTCTCTCTAACTGTGAAAGATTTGTGCCAAGATTCTCCGGGCATCGCTTTATGGAAAAATCAATATCAAAACAAAGATTAACAGCTTGGCTTTGCTTTCTGTCCGTTAGGGCGGGACTGATAGCTATCACTTGCATCATTTTTTTTTCTTTCTTTAAAATCTTGCTAAAGTTTTTAAACAGATCGGACAATTTGAGCAAGAAGACAAATTCAAGATTATTGCACAATCTCTTAAGAAATTATGATCATATCTTAGACATTCATTAATGGTAATATTTCAATTCATGTTACTTGTATAAATAGTCAATCTCAAAATCATTAATAACTCATTTCACACATTGAGTTTGAATTACTACTGTAAGTATAAATGTTAAATGATTTTCTAGGGTACCAATGGAATGAAATTTTACTGCTTTAAACTCATGATTGATCATTTAGGTTTCTATCATGTAAACTTATGTTCTTATTGTGAAATATAAAATTTTTGTGTTAAAATTTATGTCGACATATCAAAACATAATTTTTTAAAAATTTTTTTATCATATTCATTTATGATTTTTATCAATTTTAATTCATATCATTTCGCATTTTTAATTTGTAATGTTTTCATATTTATCTATTTATAATTATCTGATCAAATTGAATGAATTCTAAAATTAAACCTCTTTTTATCAAAGCATTAAAATAAGTACTAAATCTTTAAATATTTATAGACAAAATAACACATTGATAAGACACAAAACTTTTTTTTTACCATTCATTCAAAATGAAAAGAATAAATCAAAGAATTCCATTGTCAATCAAGCATTAATTCAAATGGCATAAGATATGAGGGAATATAAAAACCAAAATTTTGTCTAGCTATTATTAAATTTTTAAAAATGGATTACGTTTAAAGATTGATTTTTTATTTTTTTTGTACTTTTTACGAATAAAAAAATGACGTAATATAATTATTGGAGATTGCAAAATATGCATCAAAATCATTTTCATATAAACTAAAAATAAAAATTCTAAAATTCAAATTTCAACGCATCTAAATTTTCTTATGGGCAAAAGTTGAATTTGGAGATCTTGCCGACTTCTTTATATGTTAAAGTTTTGAGATGATGGTGGTGGCAGCTAGGTGTCGATATGTACCTGTCTTGCTGATATCCCTTGGCAGTATCAGATCGAAATACCTTTGTTCGTAAATATATATTGTAAAAGACCAGGTTTGTGTGGATCAAGATGATGAGAAGCCTTTGCTTGGTGGGGTCTAGTTAATTTATCTTCAGGAATTTACTTCTACCACACCTTGGGATTTTTGTTTTTGGTGTTGCAGAGGACATTCGGTGGAGCCCAAAGATTATGATGAAAGATTTGGAACGGTATTTTATGAAGATGCATTAGGCTTGGAGCAAGAGAAAAGCATGTGGAAAAGTGCCTGGATGTCTAACCAAACCAGTTTGGATATCCAGTTCTAGCAACACTGTGTCTGTGTCTGTGTTTGATGGAACTTTTGTTTCTTTTCTCTGTTTTTTCTCTTGTACGATTTCTGGTAAGTTTAACACATTTTAATAACCAAGTATATACATTAGAATATGATTCATTACATCTAGTATTATGGAAAATAAATGTTGAACATTTAAAAATGATCATATGAACAGAGGAGTTTAGGCTTTCTTTATTCCGTTTAGGTTCGATTAGTAATTTTATTCACTCATAAAAAATATCAATCGGTAAGGAAATGGTTTTTATTTTTTTACTATATAGGAATTGATTTTACTGCCAAAAGTAAATTTTTATGGAAGCTTAACAATGGAAAAGATAGAGAAAAGAAAGAAATTAATTTAAAAGTTTTCATTGAGATTTTAAGATTTAATATTCAAATATATCTTTAATCTTTTGTATAAAATAAATAGAAGCTATTAATGTTTTATTGTATGAAAAATCAGTCCATAAATTTTTTTATTTTCTTTTCATAAACACATAATCTTTCTTTTTTGATGTAACACAGGTTTCCTAATCCGTTTTAATGGTTTGAGACTAATCCTGTTTGGGACTTCGTCACAATTAAGGCTCTTCACCCCTCCCCAAAGATGTGTTAGTGGGAGTCGAATCCAAGAGCTCTTCTCACGAACCCAGCCTGCGTTGCCAACTGAGCCACAACCAATGGGTATAAACACCTAATCTTTCAAAATTATATAATTATATCTAAATCTGTTAAGTGACACCCGTTTGTATTGCATACGTGAAAACTCACAAACCTATCCACATTAATTGTCACGTAAAATGTTTAAATGATAGTTAGTATTATTTATAATATATTTAAACTTAATTGTGATATATAAAAGGTTTTGAAGGTTTATTTACAGAAAATAATAATTTATGTAATGATTTGCATACAATAAAATGCTAAAGGTTTATATACAGTTTGTGCAAAAAGTTTAGGGCATATTTCGGTATTATGACTGACTTTAATTGTGAGACCCGATTTTATTATACTGTATAGCCTATTGTAAGTGATGGATAACAGAATTAATTTTTTTTTAGTGGAATTAAATCAATGTTGAATAGGAAATCTCACTCTACATTATGGAATTGTTGGAATTTTATTTTATAATATGGTGTGAACATTCGGTTGGAAAGAATGCAAAAGAAATAAAATGAAGTTCATGGATAAAAGAAACCTTATTAGTTGAAGTGTGAAAAGGAAGGATGAAGGAAAGTCAAGAAAGGCGGCTGCAAAGTGAAGTACACACCACTTCCTTTACATGGCAATAAAGAGCAAAATTTTCAAATGATAAATTAAATAGTTTCACATGAGATTAGTGGTGATGGGTTGAAATGGTAAGAAGTGGTAAGAAAAGTCAAGGAGTTGTGGACAACACGCCAAGAACCCTACCCTTATCACTAATACACTTTTCTTTCCTCATGTTTGTTAAGGCTGGAAGATTAAGAATTTAATAGCATAAAGACAAAATAAGAGATGCTTGAGGAAGAAGGGTTAACAAAGTCAATAAGGAAAATACTAAATAGTCAATAACGTGTAGGAAGAAAAGAGAGTTAGCCGATTTCTTGTAGGGTGATTTTCTTCATGCATTAACACACTACAAGACAAGAGAAGTGATGAGGGAAGAAGCTAAGGTGAACATGCAGCAAAAGGGGTGTTAAGCAATCTGTATATAAAGAGGTAGCTGGAAGCTGATTGCTTTGCTCTTGTTTTCCAAGGAGTCTTGGTATAAAATTCATTTCCCTAGTTAGCTAACTACCTAACCCCCTTTGCTAAATCTCCCTTTCCTCTCAAACCATCCAAGAAACCAAGAAAGGAAGGACCGACGAGGGAGGAAACAACAATAACTTGGAGTTGTGCTGGTTCGATTAAACTAAGGTAAAAGAATTCCAGCCAACGTTGTATGTATTTAGTCCTTGGGTTATACTGATGACATGCTAGGTAGATTACTGGGCATGAAAGTGTATAGTAAGTTAATATAGCCATATTGCTTACTGGTTGGAGAAGTCTATGGTTGAACATAAGCTGCTGTATTATGAATATGTAATGTGATAGATAAATCATGATGGGCGAACGAGATTAGCCTTCTCGCCAAGCAGGCAAGCAAGGAAATTGGGATACTCACCCAAGGGTTGAGGCGAGCTTAATGTGATGCATGACTTGGCGATATACCGGTTCGCCAACATTTTTGGATAGTTAGGCTGATCGTCCGAATGGGCGAGGGTGTATGATCGCCCAAAATACCTAGAAATACTGATCGCTAATGAGGCGAGTAGGGCGAGGTTGCCAAGTGTTAGTCTAATTCATGGGGCGAGCCCACCTTTGAATAAAAAGCCACGAATGGCGAACTGAGATGCAAGTGCATAGCGAGTTAAATTTTCCGGCGAGCTCCCATGTTGGGCGAACTCCCACGAATAAGCCAATTAATCGCGAGTAATGTTGGGCGAGCTTCCACGTGTAAGCCCATAGTGAATGGCGAGCTCTGTTGGGCGAATGACGAGCTGTATAGTAGTCACAACTCTCACCCATTTTATTAGAAAATATTAATAGTTTTAGAAAATATTCGAAAAGAAAATATTAATAGTTTTAATAAATTATTTTGCAGGCGACCAGGAAGCAAGGCTTCGTAATACCAGGTAAGGGAGCTGTGTGTGAAGTGAATGCATGTCTTGTGGAGTAAATATTATGAAAATGTTGAGAAATTGTTTTGTTTTATGACATGCATTGGTTTGATAAATTATATTCTGATTTGGGCAAGCTAAAAGCCGACCCTATGTTCTGATTGGGCGAACTGGTACAGGGCAGGCGAGCCCTCCTTTTTTTGATGTTTGGGCGAACAACCTCTTTACGTTGTTTTGGGGCGAACGACCCCTGTTTTACTAAAAATCTAGGCGAGCCAATATGGGCGAACTCTTTATGATACCTTGGGCGAGTGACCTGTTTTAATAGAAATTTGGGCGAGCCACAGATGGGCGAACCCTTTTATAATGTTTTAGGGCGGATGACCACTTTGTTAAGAAAGTTATGGGCAAGCCACTGAGGGCGAGCAAGTTTTACTTGTTGTTTTTAAAAGCAAAGGTTGGCGGGCGAACACTTGTTCACCCCACTTTCGAGTTGACCATAGGCGAGCCATGATGGGCGAGCTGACCATGGCGAACAGATTTCAATTTGCATTTTCTCAACGAAAAATGAGCAAATTTTAATATCTTTGTAAATAGAGAATATATAACCTTTTTGGGCGAGTTAACCATGGGCGAACTAGCCATGGCGAGTCAGTTTAACCCGTGCCTTTCTCACATGGAATTCAGTGAGATTGCGGGTTGTTTTTAAAACCTTTTTGGAATTTAAATCATTTTGAGAAAATGATAATATGGGTGAAATAATTCCATAAAGGTTTTCATGAGATATAAAAGTGATTTTTTAGACTTTAGACCTTGAGTTCATGCATTACTATTCATGTAACTGAGTGATCCGCTTGGGTTAATGGCTCAGGTCGATGGACCTACGAGTGCACCTCAGGGCATCACAAGGCTGATGGACCGGCCAAGTCATCAGTGGTCTCGAGGTCGCTTAGCAAGTGGACCCGAGGACCACCTATAGTTTATGGCCATAGATCTAGCCGAGATAGCCGTGAGGGGCGATGGCCTACGGGTGCACCCCAAAAACGGACGACTTATGTTCCTGGAGGAACAATGAGAGCATGATTTGTTTGTTGCCTAGTCTCAACTTATTGATTTCTATTTACTGAAAGGATCTATTGAATCCTGTTTATTGTTTACTATATCCATTGTTTTCTTACTGGTTTATTGTTAAAAAAAATAAACGTATTTGGAGGGATATAGTTTTATTTATATAAGCAGCATACACTTTCCTTACTGAGCACGTTGTTGCTCACTCCTTATTTTTCACTCCACGGATTATTGATTTCTGACTAAGGGAAATACCTTCCAGAGATTTGATATCGAAGGTACATTATTTTCTTTTATATATTCAGAAAAGTTGTATAGTACTACTTTAAATAGAAGGGAATGTATATACAATCTTAAGGAAAGAATTTAATAATTCATATTTCCACATTAGTACGAGAAATAAAAGTACTAGTTCTTATTAAAGTGTTAGTAGTTATTAAGCATCACAGACAGCCCAACCGGTAAGTAAGTGTGATTTATAGATGAATATTACGTTATACTGTGGAATTGAGATGTTACAGATTTAATGTTATCAGAACAGGGTTGATCGGATGTTTAGTGATGCTTAAGACGAAAAGTGAATAGTAAACATTTCCTGTAGTATTGTATAATATGAATATATAATTGATATATTAATGATAAGTGATAAATGATCCCTGTGGTACAGATATGAGTAGAAGAAGAAGGGTGATGCGCTCAGTTCGAGATATAGGCTAAGGAAGGGTAGCACAGATTTCGAAGCCGCAGACAGCGGAAATTGCCCCAAGACCTCCATGTCCTATACAACCAGAGAGCATTAATACTCGTGTGAGCCAAGTCGAGAGGTTAGTAGCCGATTTTATGGTGATGTATCAGGCGAATAGAGCCGCGGATAGGGCGGAGAGAGAGTCGCAGCTCCCGCAGCTCCAGTAGAGGCGCCAGCACCGCCACAGTCGGCACTAGATATACCCGAGCCTCAGCCTATTCCACCAACGGCACCTCAGCCACAGGTAGCTCCACCACAGCTATTAATTCAGCAGCCTCGAGATGCGAAATCCTATTGTGATGTGGCACTGATGAAATCATTTAGAAAGTTAGATCCGTCGAAATTTAAGGGACCTAGGGATCCATTGGCAGCAGAACAATGGATTATTGAGGTTGAGAGATTACTTAAGATTATGAGATGTTCAGAGACAGAGAAGGTATGCCTAGTAGTGTTCCAGTTGGCAGGTGATGCGAGACAGTGGTGGAAGGCCACTCAGACCGTATTATTTGCTCAGCATCAGGATCTGTCATTGGATATTTTTGTGGATGCTTTTCAGAGGCAATATATTCCTGACACTGCTCAGGAAAAATTACAGCAGGAATTCATGGATTTAGTTCAGAGTAGCATGTCAGTGGACGAGTATGATGCCAAATTTACTACATTGAGCCGTTTTGATCCACAGACGAGTGCGAATACCAGATATAAGATTTCGAGGTTTAGGGCTGGTTTGAGGCTATCTATAAGAATGAAGCTAGCCCCATTTGATATTTCAACCTATGATGAGATAGTTCGACGGGCTCAGCTATGTGAAAGGGATTACGAGCAGTTCCAGCTCGATTTCAGCAGTAAGAATAAAGGTAAAGTAAAGGGAAAGGTTAAGAGGTTTATGGAGGATCGATAAGGTAGAGAGCAGCCTAAGAGGAGTAGACCTACGGGTATAAAGATTTCAGAGGGCAGATTTAATAGACCAGCAGTCTCTCTCCTGCTAGTGGCCCCACCACTACTCAGAGAAGTGTTATGCCTTTATGTAGACATTATGGAAGGTCACATGGGTCACGCCCTTGTCCTTTAATGTCTAGGGCATGTTTTAAATGTGGACAGACGGGGCACTTTATCAAGAATTGCCTGATGTTCAAAGAGTCAGCTGCTTCTACTATTCCTCCTACATTACCTCAGATAGCAGCCCCGACAGCTCAGAGTGAGCTAGAGAAAGCGACACCCTCACAGCCTAGGCGGGCGACAGCCGCAGAGAAGAGTAAGAAGGTTGTGACTCAGGGTCGAGTGTATGCGATGAATCAGGAGACTACTGATGCCTCTATTGATGTGATTAAATGTAAGGTTTATCTTTTTGATATCCCCGTAGTTGCCTTATTTGATCCGGGTTCTACCCATTCGTTCTTATCGCCTACATGTGCTAACAGGACCCCAGTGGAGCCGGAGTTGTTAGGGTATACTTTGCAAGTGAATACCCCTTTTAAAGATTTCCAAAGGAAGGATAGTGTATATAGGAATTGTAAATTGACTATAGGAGAGAAGGTTTTTATAGCTAACCTAATTTTGTTAAACATATATGATTTTGATATCATTTTGGGCATGGATTGGTTAGCTGCGAAAGATGTTAGTTTGGATTGTAATACTAAGTTTATTACCTTCTCTCATCCCGAAAAGTACATTGTAAAATTATTGTAAATTAATAAAAAGGTATGTGAATTGATGCTTGTGAGATGACTTGTGTACTGAAATTGTGGTTGTGTATGAATGTTTATGAAAGATATATTGCTAGTGTGAAGGATGTAGAGAGGAAATATCCAGAAATCCAAGAGATTCCTGTGGTGAAGGACTTCTCGGATGTATTTCCAGAGGATTTACCAGGGTTACCACCGGATCGAGAGACAGAGTTTATGATCGAGTTGGTACCGGGTACGGAGCCGATTTCTAAACCCCCATATCGGATGGCACTGACGGAGTTGGATGAACTTAAGAAGCAGCTCCAAGAGTTATTAGATAAGGGATTTATACGTCCAAGTGTGTCACCGTGTGGAGCTCCAGTATTATTTGTTCGGAAGAAGGATGGTAGTCTCAGGTTGTGTATAGACTATCGGATGTTGAATCGGGCTACCGTTAAGAATAAGTATCCACTACCTAGGATCGATGACTTATTTGATCAACTCAGGGGTGCATAGGTATTTTTCAAAACAGATCTCTGATCGGGCTATCACTAGTTAAAAATTAAGGAGTCAGATGTGCATAAGACAACATTTCGAACTCGCTATGGTCACTATGTGTTCTTGGTGATGCTTTTTGGGTTGACAAATGCCCTACAGCTTTTATGAGTTTGATGAATGAGGTGTTCCATCCATTTTTGGATAAGTTTGTCATAGTATTTATAGATGACATTTTGATTTATTCTAAGATTCCGGAAGAGCACGAGCAGCATTTGCAGATAGTTTTACAGACCCTCAGAGACTGGAAAATGTATGCTAAGCTTAGTAAGTGCGAGTTCTGGCTTGACCATATTATATTTCTCAGACATGTAGTGTCGAAGGACGGGGTATCAGTTGATCCGTCCAAGATAGAGGCCATTGTTCAATGGGAAAGGCCTAACACGATTACCGAGATACAGAGTTTCTTAGGTCTTGCCGGATATTATCGCAGGTTTGTGGAGGGATTTTCTAGACTTGCTGCTCCATTGACATGACTAACACGTAAGGATGTAAAGTTTGAATGGAATGATACGTGTGAGCGTAGTTTTCTTGAGCTTAAGAGGAGATTGACTAGTGCCCCCGTATTAGCCTTTCCTAGCGGATCAGGTAGATTTATGGTGTATATCGATGCATCCGCTCAAGGTTTAGGGTGTGTACTCATGCAGTACGGTCGGGTTATAGCCTATGGTTCTCGACAATTGAAGGATCATGAGAGGAATTACCCGAAGCATGAATTGGAGCTAGCCGCAGTAGTGTTTGCACTGAAGATATGGCGGCATTACTTGTACGGGGAGAAATTTCAGATATATACAGACCATAAGAGTTTGAAGTATATATTCTCACAACGAGAGTTAAACTTGAGGCAGCGACGGTGGATGGAACTGTTAAAGGATTATGATTGTGGGATTTTGTATCACCCAGGTAAAGCTAATGTAGTAGCAGATGCAATGAGCCGTAAGCATGTTGGCATTGTATCTTATATGATGGTTAAGGAGCACGATTTGATAAAGTAGTTCTCGAGCCTCAGTCTAACAGTTACTCCCTTTGACCAATATGGATTTACGGCTAGTTTTCGTATAGAGCCGGATTTGATGAATCGGATTAGAGAAGCTCAGAGGAGTGATGATTATTGCGTCGGGATAGCCGGTCAGATTCAGATGGGAGCTACGTCAGATTTTGAGATTGGCACCGATGGAATACTGAGGTTGAGAGGTAGGATATGTGTTCCCAATGATCAGCAAATTAGAGAGTTAATTTTATTAGAGGCACATACTTCTAGATACACGTTACATCCGGGTATTACTAAGTGTACCAGAATCTTCGAAGAGTGTATTGGTGGCCTAAGATGAGAAAGGACATCGCTGATTTTGCTGCATGTCTAACATGCCAGCAGATTAAGATTGAACATCAAAAGCCGACAGGTATGCTTCGACCATTATCGATTCCTATGTGGAAATGGGAGCATGTTACTATGAATTTTATTATGGGATTACCACGAACTCGGAAGGGGTATGATGCTATTTGGGTGATAGTAGATAGATTGACTAAGTCTGCTCATTTCTTAGCCAAGAGATCTATAGATTCAGTTAATGCCTTAGCCGATTTGTATGTCAGGGAGATAGTGAGGTTACATGGTGTTCCAGTGAGTATCACCACTGATAGGGACTCCCACTTCACCTCTCATTTCTGAGAGAGATTTCAGGAGGCAATGGGATCCCAGCTGAATTTTAGCACCACCTTTCATCCACAGATTGATGGACAGTCCGAACGTATGATACAGACGCTCGAGGATATGTTGAGAGCGTGTGCAGTGGATTTTAGGGGCTCATGGGACGATCACTTACCCCTGGCAGAATTTGCTTATAATAATAGCTTTCATACAAGCATTGGCATGGTACCTTATGAGGCCTTGTATGGTAGACGATGCAGATCCCCGATAGCATGGGAAGAAGTGGGAGATCATAAATTACTAGCTCCCGATCTGGTCGAACAGGCTTCCTGTGATGTACGGATAATTTGTGAAAGGCTCAAAACAGCTCAAAGTCGGCAGAAGAGTTATGCAGATACCAGACGCCGACCATTAGAGTTTGTAGCGGGTGATTATGTGTTTTTAAAGGTCTCACCGTCCAAAGGTATAATGAGATTCGGGAAGAAAGGAAAGTTGAGTCCCCGATACATTGGGCCTTATGAGATCTTAGATCGTATGGGAGATGTGGCCTATCGGTTAGCACTACCACCAGAGTTGTCAGGAGTGCATAACGTATTCCATGTCTCGATGTTAAAAAAGTACCATTCAGATCCTTCTCATGTGATTAGACATGAGCCACTGGAGGTCAGAGAGGACATGAGTTACGTTGAGAAACTGATATGAATCTTGGATAGGAAGGATAAAGTGTTGCGATCTAAGACGATTCCTTTGGTTAAAGTGCTCTGGCAGTATCATAACGAGGAGGAGGCTACTTGGGAGTTAGAAAGCCTTATGCGTGAGAGATATCCAGAGCTCTTTCAGTGATAGATCTGGGTGAAATTTGGAGGACCAAATTTCTCAAGGAGGGGAGAAATGTGAGACCCGATTTTATTATACTGTATAGCCTATTGTAAGTGATGGATAACAGAATTAAATTTTTTTTAGTGAAATTAAATCAATGTTGAATATGAAATCTCACTTTACATTATGGAATTGTTGGAATTTTATTTTACAATATGGTGTGAACATTCGGTTGGAAAGAATGCAAAAGAAATAAAATGAAGTTCATGGATAAAAGAAACCTTATTGGTTGAAGTGTGAAAAGGAAGGATGAAGGAAAGTCAAGAAAGGCAGCTGCAAAGTGGAGTACACGCCACTTCCTTTCCATGGCAATAAAGAGCAAAATTTTCAAATGATAAATTAAATGGTTTCACATAAGATTAGTGGTGATTGGTTGAAATGGTAAGAAGTGGTAAGAAAAGTCAAGGAGTTGTGGACAACACGCCAAGAACCCTACCTTTATCATTAATACACTTTTCTTTCCTCATGTTTGTTAATGTTGAAAGATTAAGAATTTAATAGCATAAAGATAAAACAAGAGATGCTTGAGGAAGAAGGGTTAACAAAGTCAATAAGGAAAATACTAAATAGTCAATAACGTGTAGGAAGAAAAGAGAGTTAGCCGATTTCTTGTGGGGTGATTTTCTTCATGCATTAACACACTACAAGACAAGAGAAGTGATGAGGGAAGAAGCTAAGGTGAATATGCAGCAAAAGGGGTGTTGAGTAACCTGTATATAAAGAGGTAGCTGGAAGCTGATTGCTTTGCTCTTGTTTTCCAAGGAGTCTTGGTATAAAATTCATTTCCCTAGTTAGCTAACTACCTAACCCCCTTTGCTAAATCTCCCTTTCCTCTCAAACCATCCAAGAAACCAAGAAAGGAAGCACCGACAAGGGAGGAAACAAAAACAACTTGGAGTTGTCCTGGTTCGGTTAAACTAAGGTAAAGGAATTTCCAGCCAACGTTGTATGTATTTAGTCCTTGGGTTATAGTGATGACATGCTAGGTAGATTACTGGGCATGAATGTGTATAGTAAGTTAACATAGCTATATTGCTTACTGGTTGGAGACGTTTATGGTTGAACATAAGCTGCTGTATTACGAATATGTAACGTGATAGATAAATCACGGTTGTTGACACCTAATTTTGTCCCATTTTCTTTGTTATTATTATTACATATATATGTATTTATTTTTATTTCTATTTTTCTTATTTATATTATTTTTATTATTATCTGTTATTATTATTATTATATTATTACTATTATTTTTATTTTTATTACTTTTATTTTTATTTTTATTATTTTTATTACTTTTATTTTTTTATTATTTATTATATTATTATTATTATTATTATTATTATTATTATTATTATTATTGTTTTTATTATTTTTAGTTTTTATTTTGTTTTGTCTAGTCCAATCTGTCACCCCTCAGTCTGCCACAGCCAGCTATTCTGCCAGCCGTCCCATCTCCACCAGCCCGAGACCCCGAGCTTACTCACTACCAAAAGACCCCATCTGCAACCCGAGAGGAGGGAGGGGACCGAAGCTTCAAACTTTCTCCCTAGGGCCTTCACTCACCAAACCCAACACCACCATCAGAAACCCAAAATCCATCCCAACGCAGCCACCGTGAACCAGTCTCTTTGCCATCCTCGGCTCACCATCACAGCATCATCTTCACCAACCTTACCACCTGAGATCCTCGACTCACCAGAAACCACTACCCGAAACCCCAAACGCACGCACACACACACAAACCCAAAACCGAATCCCAAAATCCGAAAACCCCAAACACCAACCACTACTCGAGACCCCTTCAAAACCCTAGATCTAAGATCCCAAATCCCCCACCTGCAAAAAAAAAAAAAAACAAACGAACCACAAAAACCAAAAACCTTAACCGAAACCAACAACAACGAAAACAAAAAATGGTGATGGAGGCTTCGGTTAAAGTCAGATCTGTGTGCTTAGGAAGTGGGG
The DNA here is from genome assembly GCA_031772115.1 of Heritiera littoralis. NCBI lineage: Eukaryota > Viridiplantae > Streptophyta > Magnoliopsida > Malvales > Malvaceae > Heritiera > Heritiera littoralis. The sequence continues at coordinate 1,289,970 of JAPDPK010000118.1, forward strand.
AAAGCTTTTTTAAAAAGGGGAGAGTGCTTGAAAGGTGGTGAAAGGCATTTTTGGGTTTTCAACCGGCGGCTCTTTTGCAGATCTGTGAGTTTTTGGGCGTTTTTAGGGAAAACTAAACCTAGATTTGGGCTCAGGAGGTTAAGGAGCATAGGAAAGTAGGGAACTTTTCGTTTTTGGCCACCGGCGACCGGCGACCGACGGCGGCCGGAGGCGACCCCAGCGGCGGCCGGGAATCGCCCCGGCAGAGGGCCTCTAAGGCTCTGAATTTTTTTTTGGAAATAAAGGGGAAAAGTGAAGAAAAAAAAAGGGAAAGGATTTTATAGAGGCCGACCCGCGCGCGACCCGGATCCGACCCGGGATCCGCGCGCCAACCCAGACGATCCGACCCGACCCGCGCGTCCGACCCGATTCGAAGGAGAAGACCCGCGCGCCCGCCGACCCGACCCGCGCCTCTCCCGACCCGACCCGTGTCCGGCCCAGCAGCCTTGGGCCTGGTCATTTGGGCTCTTTTGAAGGTTTTTTTTTGGGGTTTCAAGTCCAAACCCATTTAGGTATTTTTTTTTCTTTTCTTTTTCTCATTTGTTTATTTATCTATTTATTTAGTATTTATTAATTTTGTTAAATTTTATTATTAATTAGAAAATTAAAAATTAAAAAATAAAAAAAAATTAAGTTAAAAAGATTATTATTATTATTATTATTATTAATGCATGTTTTAAAATAAAAGTTTTTTGAAAATTTTCTTTTATTTTTTATTTTCATTGATTATTATTATTGATTAGAAAGCTTATTTAAAAATAAAGAAAAATAAATGAAATTTAAATTTAATTAAAAATAAAATTCCGATGATGGGACGTTATGGAAGTCACAAGTAGTGATTCCTTAACTGATCTCTAGGTGAGAAGAGTCTGCTAAATATTGTCAAAAGTATTGAGGTATTTAGCATGATTTTTCAATAATTTAAAATTTTGAAATTAAAATTGAATTTTTAAAATTAATAATAAAATTAAATTTAAATTAAAATAAAATTCCGATGATGGGATGCTACGGAAGTCACAAGTAGTGATTCCTAGCTGATCCCTAGGTGAGAAGAATCGTACTAAATGTTGCCAAAAGTATTGGAATATTTAGTATGATTTTTCAATAATTTAATTTTTTATTAAAAATAAAAATAAATGAGTTTTTAAAAATAAAGAGAAAGAAAATTAATAATAAATTTTAAATTTAATTAAATAAAAGCCCGATGATGGGATGTTACGAAACTCACAAGTAGTGATTTCTTAACTGATCCCTAGGTGAGAGAAGTTCACTAAGTGTTACCAGAGTATTGGGATACTTAGTGCAATTTTTCAATAATAGAAATTTTTATTTAAAATAAATAAAGAAATATTTATATAAAAAAAATAAAAATAAAAAAAATTCATTTGCATCATTTTTATCTGCTTGCATCATATGCATTCATAATAATTTTCAAAGCGAGTGTGAATCTTCCGATGATGAGATTCTATAGAACTCACAAGTAGTGATTCTTAAGAAATCTCTAGGTGAGGAAAATTATTTCAAATGTTACCAGAGTATTGGGATATTTGATTTAATTATTCAATACAAAAGGGTTCACACTCACTTTCGATAAACAAAATCTAACCTTTTTTTAAATGAAAAATAATTTTGATAAATAATAAAAATGCTTCAAAAATACAATAAAAAAAAGAAGAATTATTTTTAAATATTAATTCAAGACTATTTTATTAGAACAAAAAGGATAACACATGATTATTATGGTACCGTTTTTTAACGGGCGTCGTGGGGGTGCTAATCCTTCCCCACGCGTAACCGTACCCCCGAACCCAATTTTTGTTCGCAGACCAAAAGATTATCTTTTTAATAAAACTTAATTAATTTTGAGATTTTGTTGAAAAGATAAACGTTTTCAGGTGGCCAATCACACCTAGACAAAAAAGATTGGTGGCGACTCCCATTTTTGTCTTTTAAACGTTTTTCGAAAATCGTCGAGCGCGAAGCCGTTACGACAACGGTGGGCGAACGAGATTAGCCTTCTCGCCAAGCAGGTGAGCAAGGAAATTGGGATACTCGCCCAAGGGTTGAGGCGAGCTTAATGTGATGCATGATTTGGCGATATACCGGTTCGCCAACATTTTTGGATAGTCAGACTGATCGCCCAAAATACCTGAAAATCCTGATCGCCAATGAGGCGAGTAGGGTGAGGTCGCCAAGTGTTAGTCCAATTCATGGGGCGAGCCTACCTTTGAATAAAAAGCCACGAATGGCGAACTGAGATGCAAGAGCATAGCGAGTTAAGTTGTCGGGCGAGCTCCCATGTTGGGCAAACTCCCACGAATAAGCCAATAAATAGCGAGTAATGTTGGGCGAGTTTCCACGTGTAAGCCCATAGTGAATGGCGAGCTCTGTTGGGCGAATAACGAGTTGTAGAGTAGTCACAACTCTCGCCCATTTTGTTAGAAAATATTAATAGTTTTAGAAAATATTCGAAAAGAAAATATTAATAGTTTTAATAAATTATTTTGCAGGCGACCAGGAAGCAAGGCTTCGTAATACCAGGTAAGGGAGATGTGCGTGAAGTGAATGCATGTCCTGTGGAGTAAATATTATGAAAATATTGAGAAATTGTTTTGTTTTATGACATGCATTGGTTTGATAAATTATATTCTGATTTAGGCGAGCTAAAAGTCGACCTCTATGTTCTGATTGGGCGAACTGGTATAGGGCAGCCGAGCCCTCCTTTTTCTGATGTTTGGGCGAACAGCCTCTTTTACATTGTTTTGGGGTGAACGACCCCTGTTTTACTAAAAATCCGGGTGAGCCAATGTGGGCAAACTCTTTATGATACCTTGGGCGAGTGACCTGTTTTAATAGAAATTTGGGCGAGCCACAGATGGGCGAACCCTTTTATAATGTTTTGGGGCGGGTGACCCTTTTGTTAAGAAAGTTATGGGTGAGCCAGTTTTACTTGTTGTTTTTAAAAGCAAGTGTTGGCGGGCGACCACTTGTTCACCCCACTTTCGAGTTGACATTGGGCGAGCCATGATGGGCGAACTGACCATGGTGAACAGATTTCAATTTGCATTTTCTCAACGAAAAATGAGCAAATTTTAATATCTTTGTAAATAGAGAATATATAACCTTTTGGGCGAGTTGACCAATGGGCGAGTTGACCATGGGCGAACTAGCCATGGCGAGTCAGTTTAACCCGTGCCTTTCTCACACGGAATTCTATGAGATTGTGAGCTGTTTTTAAAACCTTTTTGGAATTTAAATCATTTTGAGAAAATGATAATATGGGTGAAATAATTCCATAAAGGTTTTCATGAGATATAAAAGTGATTTTTGAGACTTTAGGCCCTGAGTTCATGCATTACCATTCATGTAACTGAGTGATCCGCCTGGGGCGATGGCTCAGGTCGATGGACCTACGAGTGCACCCCAGGGCGTCACAAGGCTGATGAACCCGCCAAGTCATCAGCGGTCTCGAGGTCACTTGGCAAGTGGACCCGATGACCACCTATAGATTATGGCCATAGATCTAGCCAAGATAGCCGTGAGGGGCGATGGCCTACGGGTGCACCTCAAAAACGGACGATTTGTGTTCCTGGAGGAACAATGAGAACATGATTTGTTTGTTGCCTAGTCTCAACTTATTGATTTCTGTTTACTGAAAGGATCTATTGAATCCTGTTTATTGTTTACTATATCCATTGTTTTCTTACTGGATTTATTGTTAAAAAAAATAAACGTATTTGGAGGGATATAGTTTTATTTGTATAAGCAGTATACACTTTCCTTACTGAACACATTGTCGCTCACTCCTTATTTTTCACTCTACAGATTATTGATTTCGGACTAAGGGAATTACCTACAGAGATTTGATATCGAAGGTACATTATTTTCTTTTATATATTCAGTAAAGTTGTACAATACTACTTTAAATAGAAGGGTATGTGTATGCAATATTAAGGAAAGAATTTAATAATTCATATTTCCATATTAGTACGAGAAATAAAAGTACTAATTCTTATTAAAGTGTTAATAGTTATTAAGCATCACAGACAGCCCAACCGGTAAGTAAGTGTGATTTATAAATGAGTATTACATTATACTGTAGAATTGGAATGTTACATTAATTACGAAAGGAGCCTATTGATAGAATTAACATAAGTGTCAATATCATGAAGACTGAGTATCATATATTATTTTTAATGAATTGTAAGATGGTAACACTACTACCATTATACTTTCCAAGAACACTTTTGTATCAATCCATCCAAATTAAAGCATTCCATACCATTTCAAAAGTGATTTACTTTTAAAGTTAGTTTTGATACAGAAATTGATTCTTGTAAAAAATCTTTCCGAAGAAAAACTTTAAACGAATCAAATCAATGTATGAAAACGTATTCTTAAAATCATTGGAAGAGAGTTTTGGCTTGCGATATCAGAAGATTTGGGTTTAGTTTGATCGTCTCAATCATGTATCCGAAGAAATAATGCCAGTTAGATTCTGCTGATGAAGCACTGAGATTTTCAACTAGGAATTTGTGGTGCATATCTTATGTAGTATTATCATTGAATAATAATATCTTCATTCAGTTAAGTAAGATTAAGAAAAGTTGCTTAAAAAATGTCAAGGGGCAGAAGGGGGCATCAACCTAGCAACTAGTGGCGAAGCCACACTCATTTCTGTCGGGACAATGGACCCCCAAGCTGTTGGCATGCTGATAGCTAAGTCAGATTACAGCATCTCTCTTGCAATAAACAAAATGCAGTTTCGTTATACCGACTGCTCATTGGTACATATTGATTTCAACAACAAGAATATCCCGCTTTCTATTACCAAATCTCGTGCATAATACCTTCCTCAGTTCACAAAGAGATACAAGAAAAATGAAAATCAAACTTTGAAGTTAATTCCTTGTGCAAAATACTTTTTTTTTTCACAAGCAAGTATAAAGAGAAATAAAATCGAACTTTGAAGTTAATCTTCTCTAAGAAGTGATAACAATCGTTAGGTTAAGTTTTGATATTTTTTTTTTGCTCAAAATGCCCTTACTTCCTTACTTTCTTCAATAGAAAGAATATTATCTAACGCTCATTTCTTGTCCATTAATTCAGTCGACGAACACGAGGGGCATGGTACAATAAGAGCGAATTCCAAGCACAAACCTTAATCAACTTTGTTGATTAACCATGAAATGTTGATGTTATGCCATTGTTGAAAATTTTCCAAACTATTATTCCCTCAAAGGAGCTAAGGAACTTAGGTTGATTCTCCCTAAACAATTGAAAGGGTTTCTTTATCAGATTTGACCCTTTCATGTCGGCTATGGAGCGAGTATTGTCTAGGAGATCTGTGACAAACAAGTTAAGAGAAAGTGGTATTCCTAGGCTAATTAGCTACTTCAGTTAGTCTTTCGGTTTAGCTAGGGTTATACTCTAGAGAGATATGTTATCGACCGAGCGCTAACCACAACGAAGGCACCTTCGGGCCTCGGCTACCCTTTATTCCTCCTGCTGATACGGACTACATATCTCAGGAATAATTGTTGATGAAATCTCCTATGATTTTCTTGTTGATATGCAATTGTCAATTTTCTACGTTTAGAATATGATGATGGTGGCTTTTTCTATCTTTCTTCTTCTTCCAGAATGATTGGACATGCAAATGAACAGATTTGCTAAGTGGTGGATGTGTAGATCACGAATGACATAAAATTTCCAGGTCTTAAGGATTTTTTATACGAAGATGCTTTGCACTTTTATTTTATTAGTGTTATAATTCCATATTTATAGATTTATTTTAAATTTACAACGTATCGATTGATTTGATCTGCGAATCTTTTTTAATTGTCAACGAATTTTAGGCAGGATGAGAATTTTAATTCTTTTTATACTTTTCTAGATAGATACGATGGCATTTAGGGAGGCTCCATTAAAAGGAATCGATGAAAAAAATTTATGATTTATAGGGTAATTTGTTTAGACTAAAACATTGTTGTAATGGTAAAGATTGCTCTTTTGTAACCTGTTGAAAGTCACAAGTTTCAAGCAAAAACAATCTCTATTATTTATGCAAATAAAAGAATGCATATAGACGATCTTCTTCTGATCCTATAATGGAAAAGTTTTATGCACTGATTTGCTTATTTTATATCCGAATTGTATCTGAAAATTTCCTTTTGTGAAAAAGAAACACGGGTTTTCAAATAAAATTCCTCCTACCTACAATATAGTTGATACGTTTGAATTCCATTGAGATTATCTTGACATGAAAGTAGAATCATTACATTTCTTCTACGATTACTTAAAATATATACGTGAATTGTGTTATGTGTGTGCCTACGCATGTATCTTATTCATATCCAAAAGGGAAACAGCCAAAAATCATCACTATCAAAGAAAATAATAGATCAAGAATATAGTTGTACACTTTGATGGGAAATTATGCAAGCCAAAGTCTAGCACAAAAAGATTGTAGGGCCTGCACAGCAAATGGCAAGTTGTCTTGCATTGAATTGTTTTGAAATCAGTACTATGTCTACACTAGTTAATATTAATTGCACAAGAAATTAAAATGAATGTTACCCTTAGAAGAACCATCAAGAATGGAGTGTTGGATGGCTCATAGACCTAATCTGCCAAAACATTATTGCAGTCTGTTGGAGCCCCAACCACTTATGCTTGCCCATGTATGTCTGATTAATGAAGTGAAAATATATACTAGGGAAAAGGACCTGTATTATTTAATACAAGCTAAGGCATTTTTGGTTCTTTGGTTCTTAGCTAAGGCATTAATTTAACTCCATGGCCTCAATTTCCACACAATTTCCCAAGATGATTTCCTTTCTGTAGGGAAAGTATTGGGGTGTTGGATCATTAATTGCATGCAAAACTTTCTATTTCTTAAAAGAAAAGAAAGTATCAAGTGATTGTACCGAAAAATTCGATGCATTAGCATGAATTATTAATGTCGACGTGGGTGTCTGTGAATAGAGGTATTCAAAATTTGAAATTAATCAAATTAATAGATTGAATTAAAATTTATTTTAATTAATCGATCGTCTATGAAATATATCGATCAATTAATGAAAATAATTTTGAAAAAAATTTGATTTTTTATTAATTAATTAAATTAATAGAATTAATTGAAGTTTAATTCAAATATTAAAAAATTAAAATTAAAATTAAAAATTTAAGAAACTTAAAGAGATTTTTAATATTTAAAATTTAGATGATGTTTTAAATTTAATATTACTAGAGTTTTCAACTTAATACTTTAATAGTTGAATATTTTGTTGAATGATAATGTTTAGTTTGTTTAAAATATAATAAATTAATAATTAACTTATGTGTATTTTATCATTTCTTAACCAAATTTAATTCATTTTGATTAATTTCAAAATTCGAATTTTGGTTCGTTGAAGGAAACAAAAATAAATTAATTAGGTTCAATTCAATATTGATTAATTTGATTTGAAATTAATCGTACTAACTAAATGAACACTCCTATATATGAACCTAAATTTCTTAAGAAAATGAATAAATTTTAAGTATTAAAATTTAAATCTTTATACCCATAAAACTTATCTATTTTAAATTATCATTTAAATCAATGCTTAAAATCATACAAGATTATAATTATCCGACTATTGTAAGATATTTCAATGTTTTGATTAAAATGAAATGCGAAGGATGAGAAAGTTGTAAATAGTAATTACGGTAACGAAGGTTACACAAATTAATCATATAAACTTAGTAGTTGAGTTCTATGAATCATGGGATTCATCTGTCTAATCAAGGCAAGAAAGAATTTTAGAAAACAAATAGGGAGATTAATTGTTTATGTCCCCAATAGTAGGGGCATAAGAATATTAAATTGTGGGGAGCTAGCTAGAGCTGTCTTTTAATTTGTAAGTAGGAAGAAACAGATAGGTATATAGATAGAGCTCTAGCTTAGCTTAGCTGGGTATATCAAATGAACTAGACGTGCTAATCCATAATTTACTTTTGGATGATAATGACCACAAGCATAAGTAATTAGATTGTGCTACCTTAAGAATTAGTCCCATTCACAAGGGAATGAATTTTTTTATAATCGAAGTTTAATTTTTGTAAACAGTGCTTCGAGATGTATTAAAATTAAAACTTAAATTTTTTTATAATTAAAATTAAAACTTGATTTTTTTACTTTTTAATAAAAATTTTTAATGTATTAAATTGATGTGAAAGAATATGTTTCTAAAGATATATAAAAAAAATTAAATTTAAATAAATTTAGAAAATATCCATGATCGTACCATGAAAAAAAAAGAGATGCCCTTGTCAAATCTTAACCCCATCGCCACTTTATTAACGATGCATATAAACCGAATAACTTAAGGAGAGATTTTGTCATTTCGAATTTGATTATTTTGATACTAATTAATCAAATTGTTCATATACTGATTATTGATCTTATAAGTGAGAAAAATATGTAACAGGTCTCGTGTATCAATCAGGATTGATTCAATTGATAATTTAGTTGGTTCGCATGCTTCAACTCTAAATGATCTTAGATTAAGTATTAATTATTTTTCATTAGTGTAATCCAAAAAAATATATTCTATCATAATTTTGATTAGAAAATTTGGTGTGCGATGAGTTGCAACAATACATACACACATGCATGTACGTACATACGTGTCAAATTATTTTTTCGATTAAAAGGCGGGAGATCTTGTCAATTTCTCAAGTTACAATTGAGCTTAGTGGTAACCATAAGACCAAAAAAAAAAGTAAAGTTGAAATTATTCAATGTAATTAGGATTAAATTCAAGTATTTGATTCAAAAATTTAAAATTCGATTCAAATTTGATTGTGCTTGATTTTTAAAGTTCAAACTCGATTTGATAAAACATTCGATTCACTCAAATTCGATTTAAGAGGATTGATTTGTTATTTTTCAGTAATATATTATAGGGTAAAATGATAAATTAATAATAAAAATTAAAATATAAATTAAAGAATTCAACTAAAATTTTAAGTCGTTAGAATCAAATATTAAAATATTTGAATTAACTCAACTTGTTACATTAATAGTTTGAGCTCACAAAAAAAAAATTAAAGTTGATTAAATTCATAAGTCATTAAAATCGAAAATTAAAATACTCAAATTTAACTCTACTTGCACTAGTTATGCTAACAACTTGAGCTTGAACTCGACTAAAAAATAAAGGCTTAATAGCTAAATAAGCCCTCAACCTTTAGCCCAAAATAGAATTCAGCCCTCAACGTTTTATTGAGTGAAATTCAGTCTATAAACTTTTATTTCAGTGGAAATAAGCTCTCAATCTTTTAAAATTATGCAATTAAATCCAAATTTGTTAAATGACACTAACTGTCATTAGTATTGCACACGTGACAGCCAACTAAGCTATCCACATCAGCTTTCACTAACAGCAGTTGTGTCATTTAACAGATTTGGACTTAATTGCATAATTTTAAAAGGGTTAATGTATCAATTAGCTCCTGAACTATATCACTTTGATACTTAAACTTTCCTTCCGTAACGCAATTTAGTACCTAAGACTAACGCCGTTAGAAGAAAGCTGACGTGGCATAGACTACCCAATAAGATGTTGACACGTGGAAATAAATGCTACATCAATGTGCACCACATCAGCCTATTTCTTTTTCTTTAAAAAAATATTTCAAAAATATCTAAAAAATATTTTAAAGTACGTAAAAAATTTAAAAAATATTTAAAATATTTAAAATAATAAAAACATTTTAAAATATGTAAAAATTTAAAAAATTTAAAAAATATGTAAATTAATAAAAACATTTTTAAAATATTTTAAAAATTATTTAAATTATTTAAAATAATAATAAAATAATAAAACATTTAAAAAATATGTAAAAAATTTTAAAAATATGTAAATTAATAAAAACATTTAAAAATATTTAAAAACATTTTAAAAATATTTTAAAAATATTTAAATTATTTAAAATAATAATAAAATAATAAAAACATTTAAAAATATGTAAAAAATTTAAAAAAAATTTAAAAAATATGTAAATTAATAAAAACATTTAAAAATATTTAAAAACATTTTAAAAATATTTTTAAAAATATTTAAATTATTTAAAATAATAATAAAATAATAAAAACATTTAAAAATATGTAAAAAAATTTAAAAAAAATTTAAAAAAATATGTAAATTAATAAAAACATTTAAAAATATTTAAAAACATTTTTAAAATATTTTAAAAAATATTTGAAATATTTTTAAAAATATTTAAATTATTTAAAATAATAATAAAATAATAAAAACATTTAAAAATATTTAAAAAATTTAAAAAATATTTAAAAAAATATGTAAATTAATAAAAACATGGAAAAATATTTAAAATCATTTTTTAAATATATAAAAAATATTTTCCCTCATTTTTCTCGTTTGTTTTTATCTCTAGCTTGGAATTATTTGACTTCTCCATGTAAAAACTCAAGAAATCTTCAATAAACCCAGACTTGCAACATTTTCAAAAAAAAATATTGCTTCAGCAACTCCTTTCACAATTTGCAAAACCCATTCCATTTTTTAATGTCATATTTTGATAAAAACAAGACTTTAGTAAAATTTTCAGAGAACGAAGACAGTCAAAACTTTTTCAATGATTTTTTTCCAATTTTATTTCTATCATAATAAAATTCTATTATTTTTTTTCAATAATAAAATTCCAAAACTTTATTTTTTCTATCATAACCCATTTTCCAATTTTATTCCAGTTTTGACTGTCTTTGTTCTCTGAAAATTTTATTAAAGTTTTGTTTTTATCAAAATATGACATTAAAAAATAGAATGGGTTTTGCAAATTTTGAAAGGAGTTGCTAAAGCGATATCCTTTTTGGAAAATGTTGCAAGTCTGGGTTTATTGAAGATTCTTGAGTTTTTACATGGAGAAGTCAAATAATTCCAAGCTAGAGATAAAAACAAGTGAGAAAAATAAGAGAAAATATTTTTTATATATATTTTAAAAATATTTTTATTATTTTATATATTTTTAAATATTTTTTAAATTTTTTACATATTTTATATATTTTTAAATATTAAATTATTATTTTAAATAATTTAAGTATTTTAAAAATGTTTTTAAAATATTTTTAAAATGTTTTTAAATATTTTTAAATGTTTTTATTAATTTGCATATTTTTAAATATTTTTTAAATTTTTTACATATTTTTAAATGTTTTTATTAATTTACATATTTTTTAAATTTTTTACATATTTTTAAATGTTTTTATTATTATATTATTATTTTAAATAATTTAAATATTTTAAAAATATTTTTTAAAATTTTTACGTACTTTAAAATATTTTTTAGATATTTTTGAAATATTTTTTTAAAGAAAAAGAAATAGGCTAATGTGGTGCACATTGATGTGGCATTTATTGCCACGTGTCAACATCTTATTGGGTAGTCTATGCCACGTCAGCTTTCTTCTAACGGCGTTAGTCTTAGGTACTAAATTGCGTTACGGAAGGAAAATTTAAGTACCAAAGTGACAACGAAAATTCAGTAAGTACCAAAGTGATAAAAGTGGTATAGTTCAGGGGCTAATTGATACATTAACCCATTTTAAAAGGTTGAAGATTTATTTCCACCGAAATAAAAGTTTATGGACTGAATGTCACGCGATTAAACGTTGAGGGCTGAATTTTATTTTGGGTTAAAGGTTGAGGGCTTATTTGGCAATTAAGCCAAAAATAAATAATTCAAATTCAAGTAAGTATTGAATTAAATTTGAATAACCCATGAGTAATTTGACTCATTTACTTTCGCTAATGAGTTTTAATTGAGCTCGGTTTGAGATATTTGCAAATAGAACCATACTGGATTCGAGTATGAGTAATGTCCTTTGCGACTGAAAGATAAATTAAATAAATATAGATTGATGGAGGATAAATTAGAAAAAGAAAACTAAAATAGTGTGGGAATGAGAGTAACAAGGTCAAACTAGGCACCAACAAGAACAAAGATGATGCAAATCCCAGGTAAAAGCATGAAAAAGTTTATGGTAAACCATGGTTGGATAATATATACAAACACCGGATAAGTATGGGAATGGGACAAGAAGGGAAGAGGAGAGCGTAATCACTTATCCTTTTACTTTGTGTTGCTTGCCTTGGATATGCATCAAATCTGCATGCTTAGCTTCTTTCTTTTTCCTATTATATTCTTTGTCTCCTTTTTTCCAGCTGGGGATTACTGATTCAACGCACCACGTCTTTTCACATAAAGCAAAGCAAACAATGCTTCCTTCCACAAGATAATTTTCTTTTGTATTTTAGGGTTTTGAAGGGTTCTGATTCCGAATATTAGTTCTAATTTTAGCTTAGTTTGTTTATTTATAAAGGTATGGACTGCTGATTAGATTCTTGTTCTCATCACTAATGGGATATGTAACAAGAGGAAAGCATGATGTTTTTTATTCTTCCTTCTATTAAATTGTAATATCTAATGTATAAAGATGGTTAGAATCCGCATTCTCATCGGATCACATCATTTTTACATTTTTTTTCCATTCATTGCCCTTTCGTTTATTCTCTCTATGTTGTCTCTGTTTGTCTAAATGGGAAAATTTGGTGATACATCGTATTACTTAGAAACACTCTTTTTTTTCTCATTCTTTCTAAACTTAGAGGTTCTCTCTAGTGTAACTTAAAATTGTTAAGAAAAAATAGTTTAAATTAGATGATCTTTGCTCAGAGGTTCGATGTTTGATTTTCACTTTCTCATCTAGGAAGGTAATTAGGTAAAGAATGGAGGACTTAAGAATAGTTTTGTTTGATATAACAAATGTTTGTCCGGAAAAACGTAAGTAGTAAAATTTGAATATCAAATTTGTTGATGCCAAAAAGGTTGTTGAGCTTGCTATTCTTTCCTCCTTAGATCAACCTGCAAAACAAGGGCTACTGGATTTGTTCCCAGTGGGACTTTCTCTAATGCTTAAGTCAGAAAAGTGTTTAAGAGAATATCAAGACTAAAGAAGATGAATATGAGTTTGCATACATTGTCTCTTCTGTCTTTGTGCCTTTTATAGACAAACCTGGATGTAACAGATACGTTGTTTTCATTAAATGAGAGTTATGAGCGGTTATGCCCGTTGGGTATTAAGTGAGCGGTTACGTTCATTAATGGCGAGTAGTGGTTACATTCATAAATGATCGGCGAACCGTTATGGCTCGTTCATAAATGATCGACGAGCCATTATGACGAGCGAAGGTTAAGTGGATCACCCGTAATTAAACTCAATGAAATGAGCCTTTTGGGCGTTTTGGTAATGATACTAACGATGGACCAATTAGCCTATTAAGTTCCAAACAATGGTATTAACAAAATTTGTAAAATTTTCACACCTTAAAGATGATAAAACAATCATTTGAGCTAATTTTTAAAGTCAAATTTAAGGATAATTTTAAAAAAAAAGATAATTCAATGCACAAGACTCTTATGTTATGAGATTTGAAAAGGATCACATATATGCAACCTTTTTTTTTGCATTAACAACTCCTACGAATAAAAAAGAAAAGACTGTTTTTACTTGAGTTTATGATATTCAAGTAAAAAAAAAAACAATTTTTACCATTACACTAATATTAAATTATAAATATTAACACAAGTCCAAATAAATATTGGATGCCTAGTATAGTACTAGAGCTGAATACTCTGTTTAAGTAACTAGTAATTTCCGACATATATGTACATAAAATTTTCTTCAAATTTTGGCACATTTTAAAATTGCATGACATCATAATAACCTGGTTGTAAGCATGTGGGGGCCTTTACTCAGATCATATGAAGACCATTTGCAAACAAAAGGAGGTGGGGTTTTTATTATCTTCCTCACTTTCCTTTTTCTTAAAAGTTGAAGCTCATGATTTTAGATATGTAGCCAACATTGTTAGGCAGGCTAATCTGCCCCACAGTTTTGATTAGATAACAACAGGACAGCACTCCTATATTGCAAACAAAAGACAACAAGCATGACAAGGAATAGTGTCTTCTTTGACTAAGCCACCAAACAAAACATTTTGGTGATGACCAGATCAGTCATGACTCATCATCTCCTCGTTTTTTCAATAATTTTGAGAATTGAGAATAGTCTTTTCAACCTGCATATAAAACATGTGAATCTTGTATTTGAAGTTTAGCTCAAATTGTTAATCTTAAATATTCAAATCCTATCACATACAATCTTTTTTTTCTTTTCTCAAACTACTATTTTTTTTGTAAAATAAAAATGTAAATCTTAAAACTAAGATTGACGTTCAATGGTAGGTGTGAATTTAGGCATGCTCTCTTTGGATAATCTTATAAATTAAATTAAATTTTTAAAATTAAAATTCTAGAAAGCCCATTATATATATATTAAAACAGAAAAAAAAATTAAAGAAGATTAATTTGATTAAGAACTACATAATAAAAATATGTTTTAATTTTCAAGAGACTAAATAAAATGTTCTTTTTGTTATATTAGTTTGAACACGAACAACGTAAATCTATGAATGCCTTAATTAAGAGAGTAGAAATTATGAATGGCGAAAAACAAGCCAATGCTAAAGGATTAAAGGAAGACTGAAAAAAATCTGAAAAGAAATTATTTAGAAAGATAAAATGGCACAAGAATTGAAGCACAAATTAACTTAGATATAAATGACTAGAGAAACAAAAGTCATGCTAAGTTGGTAACGACTTAACATAAGTTCATATACTGGTTCAAATACATGTGAATTTAAATATGATCTCTTAAGATAATCTTATAAATTAAATTCAATGTTTGAAATTAAAATTCTAAAATTCCCATTTTATATATTCTTTTTTTCAAAAAAAAAGGTAAAGAACATTAATTTGATCAAGATCTACATAATAAAAATATGTTTTAATTTTCAAGAGACAAACAAGAAATATGTTCTTTCGGCAACAATATTCAAAAGATTAATACTAGATGTTAAAAAGGCCCAAACTTTTCTGTCGTCTATTGGGCTAAGGCCCTTGGTCGAAACAAACCCATTACCCGTTCGACAAAAGAACTGTACGAGGAAGTAAAAGCCCGAGGAGAACTAAACCCTGTTCTGTTCGAAGACCGCCTTCTCCGATTGAGCACCTGACAAAACCCTAACTCTCTAAACTTCCCTGGAAGTTGGAACACCAAAACCTCCATTTCTACGATCTCGTAAAGCTCTCTCGCTGTAACTTTAAGCATGTCAATTCTCCGAAAACTCCATAGCAAAACTCCTTATCCCCCATATGTCCTCAAAATCTTCCAGGCTCGCTTTTCCGTCGCAGCCCAGATCCCAAACCCCGGGCCATTCGACGAGCCCTTTCCTGACGAGCCCACCTCGGCGTACTACGACGAGCAGGTTTACAAAGCAGGCCGAAATGGAGACATGGTGACTGTAGGGTACCTTCTCAACAAGCGCGTGCGGGACGGATGCTTCAACACCATCAAAACCTTCAATTTCCTCACCAACAACGAGTCCTCTCTCTCCATCCTCGACTCTTTGGTCCAAACGTTATCTCGTCTAGACAAAGGCGTCCCTCGCAGACACGCGTTCGATTTACTCATCGCACGTCTCTGCAAGCTGGAAAGAACCGACGAGGCTCTGCGCGTGGTCGACACAATGGCCAAGGGAGGCTACGGATTGAAAGCCTCTACCTTTCATCCGATCGTGAATGCGTTAACGAGGAAGAAGAAGATGGAGGAGGCGTGGTGGATGCTGGATCTGATGAGAGACGCCGGATTTTCGCCGGACGTTACGACGTATAATTTTCTATTGACGGCATATTGTGTCGAAAGGAAGTTGACGGAGGCGAGCGCGGTGGTGAAGAAGATAGAAGAGAAGGGGTTAGCTGCGGATTCGCGTACGTTTGACGCTCTGATATTGGGCGCGTGTAATGCAGGGAAGGTGGAGGGGGCACTGGTGTTGCTGAGAAGCATGATGGACGCTGGATTTCACGTGATGAATTCAACGTATTCTCACGTGATTAATGGGATGTTGGAGCTGGGCTATTATGACAAGGCGGTGAGGTTTGTGATGGCTTCTCGAGGGAGGGATACGAAGTTGGATCAAGAGAGTTTTGGCGTTTTGGCTAACAAGTTGGTGAGTTTGGGAAGGAAAGATGAAGCAATGGGTGTTTTGGATGAAATGAGTAAAAGGGGATTGAGCTTTGGTAAAAAATTGACCGAATTTTATGAACAGAATAGTAAAAACAGAAGCTAAGGTTGTTTACAATTTTTTTTTTACATTTTATTTTGTTTTATCATAATCACTCTCATAGAAGTAGGTAGACCTGTTCAAGAGCCGGGCTATCCGTCCAAGCTCGAAAGCTCGTTTTAAATTTGGTCGGGTTTGGACAAAAATATTTGATAAAAAACGGGTTTGGGCAAAATTTTTAGGCCCGTTTAAAAATCGGACCGGGCCTCGGGCTTGCCTTTCAAAGCCCGAGCCCGGCTCGGTCCGAATTATTATTATTATTTATTTTATATATATCTTTTTTAATATTAATTAAATTTTTATATATATATTTACTAAATATAATATAATTATATGTATATAAAATATTATTGAATAATAAATATGACTATAAATATTTAATATGAAAATTAAAATTAAAATTTTGACAAATTAAATTAAATTTTAAAGGGTATAAAATAATAAAAAACAAATAAAATTAAAATTAAAATATAAAAAAATTATTTTCTGGTCGGGCTCGGGCTTGTAGTATAAAAATGAAACGGGCTTGGACAGAAAAATCAGGCTCGAATGTCGGGCCGGGCCGGGCTTGAATGTGTAAAAATCTTATTATTACCTGTTATGGGCCTGGCTCGAGCTCGGCCAGGCCCGGCCCATGAGCATGTCTAGAAGTAGGCATTTTTGTAACAAAAAAAAAATGAATAGAAGTAGGCATTTTCTTTAAATAAAAAGATTTATAAAAGGAAAATTATCCTATACACTGTCAGTGGAGTTTTTTAACTCCACAAGCGGGATTAGGATGATGACATGTGTCTCATTTTATTTATTTTTTATTTTCTTAATATTTTTAAAAGACACATGTCATCATCCTAATCTCGCTTGTGGAGTTAAAAAACTTCACTGACAGTAGATAGAATAATAATCTTTTATAAAATTTTTAAATTTCATCTAACTTGAAGAATTTTTACTTGTTACATTAAGAAATTTTAAATCACAAACTAAGGTTTTGATTAAACTGAGAGGAGATTTAAATTTGGAACTCCATTAGTATAGATTTAAATTTTATATGCTTTTATCAATTAATATTGATTAAAATAATAAAAAAATTTATATCATTATTAGTTGGTTCGATTTAATTTAGAGTTCATTAGTGCTTAAATCAATTTTTTATCACTAAAAGGTTTTTATGTTTCATCATGAGTACATTTTTTCTAACGAATTTAATTATGTTAAATTTATTGAATTACTAAAAAATTATCATCCACTGATTTTATTAAACTTAATCTTATCCAGTAAAACATAGGCTATGAATACTTCGATAGATATAAGCTTAAATTTATTGCTTTAAAATCAAATATAGTAGTAGTATACATATATTATCAGAAAAATATATATGGTATGTAAATAGATCTAATAATCTTAAACATAATATTATTAAACAACACAAATAAAAAATATCCAATTAAAAAAATATGAAAGTTAATATAAAAATAAATTTTATATTGAACATATATCATTATGAAATTTTCATATTTTATATTACAGAAACATAATTTTCATGACATTTAAATACAAGAATGATTGATAAAAAAGTATTAGAAGATTTAAAATTTAAATATATATTTTTAATTTTCCAAAATTAAAAAAAAAAGTGAAACCGAATAAAGTAAAGGGTGGAAGTAAATTGAGCAGAGGAGAGGAGCGCCATCGGCATTGGATAATGCGCGGACGTATGATTGAAATAATAGTCGAAATTCCATCCCGTCCCAACTCCAACCCCAATACGGGACGGGACAGCTGACGTCACCGCCAGTCACAAAAAAAATGCACGGCCAATTCTCTTACTTCTCCCCTATTCTCCCATGTGGCTCGATTTTTCTCCCTTTCCCCTTATCCTCCACCCTCCCCTCCCCGCACGTTAGCAGCTTCCCTCCATGAACCTCCGTGCCACTCCCCACCATAATACTCACTCCTCTGGCGGCGGCGGTAGCGGCGGTCGCGAAGACTGTTGGAGCGAGGATGCCACCGGCATGCTCATCGGGGCGTGGGGCGACCGTTATTTAAGACTGAACAGAGGTAACCTCCGTCAAAAGGACTGGCAAGAAGTCGCCGACGCCGTTAACTCCCGTCAGAACGGCGTTAAGCCGAGGAAAACGGACGTCCAGTGTAAGAATCGGATCGACACGTTGAAGAAAAAATACAAGGTGGAAAAAGCCAAGCCGCCGCCGTCGAAATGGCCGTTTTTTAGCCGTATCGATTCGCTCATCGGGCCCAACGCCTCCGTCAATAAAAAGCATACCAGCGTCACTTTCACGATCAAACCGAAAACGGCGTTTTTGAAGGGACCGAAGTCGACGGAGAGCTCGTTTGATGATGAAGACGGAGACGATGATGAGGTGAGGAAAGAACATCGAGTGGAGGATGTAGGATTATCCGATGGAGCTGCATGTAGGGAATTAGCTAGAGCGATTTTGAAGTTCGGAGAGATCTATGAGAGGATCGAGAGCTCGAAGCAACAGCAAATGATGGAGCTTGAGAAACAGAGAATGGAGTTTACCAAGGATCTGGAGTTTCAACGAATGAACATGCTTGTTGATGCTCAACTGGAGATGGAGAAATCCAAGCGGCAAAAGCATTTGAATCGTTCAGGTTCTTAGACAACCTTAATTTGTTTGATTTATTGTACCAAGTTTTAACTTTGCTTCAATTAGCTCTGTTTTAAGTTTAAAAATGTAGAATTTTGATGACTGATATATGAGTTTGATTGCTTAGATTTGGCTTGAACTGGTGGCTTTGGCTCTATATGGGATGGTGATTTTCCCAAAATTCTTGGGGCATATTGAAATCACAATTGCAGATTTTGTGGAACAGATTGATTTTGGGGTAAATGTTGTCCCTGCTATTTTGACTGAAACCATTAGATCTTTGAATTATTGTCGGCGAATGGGGGACGGGCGTTTCACAGGATGTATGCAATTATTGTACATCTGGATGAAGAGTCATCTTAGAAACAGAGAAGCCAAATTTCGAGAGCCCTACTTTAAACACATCCCTATCAAGGAGTTTTGTGAAAATAAATGGCCTGAGCCAAAGACAAAAAAGGAGTGGGTTGCTACCTTGCGTAAACTCACAAATCGAGACATAGTCTGGACAGCGCCGTGGATGCCACGAGGACCAATGTTATATGGTTGTGGAGAACGATGGTGGGTTCCTTTGTTAGGATTATGGGGCACCGTATCTTATGCTCCTTTAATGGTACGAAGACAACTAGGATATGAGCAGTTTATCCCAGCTACTTATGGACTCAGTCAACGAGAGTATGCTTATTCAGAGAAAGGGGCTTTGAGAAAGATAGAAGAAGATGTTAAAGCATGGAAGACACCTCTCGCAATAAAACTAGGGATATTCACCGATAAAGTTACGCCTGAGTATTTTGTTTGGCATGCTAGACGAGCCAAGGATGTCAAAATTCCTTCTGAAGAAGATGATGAAGTTCTTGAAAAACCTACACCCAGAGACCCTATGATTGATTTAGAGATTGCCAAGAGGAAGTTAGAAGAAGAAAAGAGGGATCTGGAACGGGAGTACAAGAAGTTCAAGCATGAGACCGATGAGAGGATAGGAAAAAGAGATCACGCATATTCAAAAGTCCATCAAGAGAAGAACAAGTTGGTAGATGAGATTAGTTACTTGAAGAAAAAGTTCGCGAGGTCTGAAAATAGTCGTCTGATGGAAGAAAACAAACGACTAAAGGAAGAAGCTCAGAAGAACCGGGAAGAAGCTCAGAAGAACCAAGAAGAAATTGCACGACTCAAGGAGAAAGCACAAAAGAAGGAGGATGAGCTTGATGAAGCTCAAAGGGAGATAATACGATGGAAGATCCGACTGCAAGGAGTCCTCAATCAAGCCCAAGAAGATCGACAGAAGGTGGCCCAAAATATGCAAACCTTAGTAGATGAATGGAAAATCTTCAAGAAAGACTCACAACTCCTATGGACAATGTTTCATCAGATTAATTGGGTGGCTCATAGGGCCCAACAAATCGAAGATGAAATAAGGGAGGTGAAGCCTGGAGTTAACCCAATAACCGAGCATGGAGAGAGGATGCTACAATTGTTGGAAGAGATAGAGGGCCATTATAGTGCAGTTAGAAGACTCATGTGGCACCATTAGATTTCTTCATGGATGTCTTAGGATTTTGGTTTTGCTAAATGATTGTTATGAGACAAGTTTTTTCTTTATGCATTTAGGTTGTAAAATTCCATCCATCAATAAAATACATATTTGAATTCTTTTAAGTCCTTGCACGTTTTCTCTTGAAAATAATTTCAACTTAATTGTGGCATTCAAGGTGTCAAAATTGAACCTACTAGACGGTCTGCTCTCCATAAATACCACACAAGGTACCAAGCTCGTATAATGGAAGAAGATCAAAATAACAGAATAGAGAAGTTGGAAAGGGAAAATGCAGAGATAAAGGGGCAATTGAGCGAGATTACCCAATTACTAAAAGCCATGATTAAAGGAAAGGAGAAGATGGGTAATCAGGAGGAGTCTATCCAAGAACCTCAACAAAACATGCGAGACAACCCTATTTTTGTGCCTGAAGGAAGTACTGTCAAAGCTCCCACACCTCTACAGATACAAGTTCAAAATCCAGTGGAGGTACCAAATTTAGATAATCCCACAGAGTTGAAGCATAAAGAAGAATATAGTGGTACTAAAGCTCAGCTGAGCTTGATAGAGGAAAGACTAAGTGCCGTTGAAGGAGTTGACTATTTTGGACCTGTTGATGCTGAAAGGTTGTGTCTGGTACCTGGTGTCGTGCTTCCACCAAAATTCAAAATACCTGAATTTGAAAAATTCAATGGAACATCATGCCCAAAAGATCATCTCACCATGTACTGTAGAAAGATGGCGGCATATGCATGGGACGACAAGCTATTGATTCATGTATTCCAAGATAGCTTGACTGGGTCAGCTGCTAAGTGGTATAACCAATTAGAAAGAAGCAAAGTTCCCTCTTGGTCGGAATTGGCAAGGGCTTTTATAGCTCAATACAAACATGTGTCTGATGTGGCCCCTGATCGCTTGTCTCTCCAAGGTATGGAAAAGAAGAAAGATGAGAGCTTCAAGGAATATGCCCAACGATGGAGGGACATGGCATCACAAGTTCAACCTCCTTTAACTGAAAAGGAAGTCACTATGTTCTTTTTGAATACTCTCAAGGCACCTTACTATGAGCGTATGCTTAGCAGTGTAACTAAGAACTTTGCAGATATGGTGCTAACAGGTGAAGCTATTGAGAATGCCATCAAGAGCGGTAAGATCGAAGCACCTGTGAATGATAGTAGGAAGGGTGGATTCTTGAAGAAGAAGGAAGGAGATGCACAAGCCGTCCAAAACAATTCGCGTCACCCTTATACCCCTCACCCACCTTCAGTAAACTACACTTATTCTCAATCTTACCCACAAACTCATCCCCAAAACACCTATCAACCTGTTTTCCATCGACAAACTCCTACAACTTCAACAAACCCCACTTTCCCACCTAATGACCAGAGGTACACCCGACCTAGCCGAAATATCGCCATAGACCCTATACCCATGGCATACGCTGAGCTATTCCCAAAGTTGGTGGAAGGTCATCTCATTGCCCCTATTTATATAGAACCCTTGAAACCTCCTTACCCAAAGTGGTACGATCCCAATGCAAAATGTGCCTATCATAACGGCAATATTGGTCATTCTATTGAGAATTGCATGGGTCTGAAGGTGAAAGTCCAATCACTTGTTAAAGCTGGGCTTTTGAGTTTTGGGAAGAAAGGTGAGCCAGATGTTAATGCAAACCCATTGCCCGATCATGCTGGGACAACGGTAAACGCGGTTGAGGACCCAAGGAGAGGTACAATCAAGAGGACTGTTGTCGAAATAAAAACTCCATTAGAAAAGGTGTTTGAGATTCTGGTGGAATCTGACTTATTACAACCAGTGATGTTTGTCGCAGGCTCTTATAAAGGGCAATATGATAGAAAAATGACATGCAAATACCATTGTGGAGCAATAGGGCACTCTGTTCAGCATTGCGAGGATTTTAGAAGGAAGTTGCAACAACTAATTGATGAATCTTGCGTGGAGTTCTATGAAGAAGTTCAAGTTGAAGGAGTTCATGCCACTGATAAGGAGTTTGTTTTAAAACCATTGAAAGTGCTTTATGAAGAGAAACCTACACCATCAGTTCAAGGGCCTAAGGTGGTGATAGAGGTGCCAACTCCATTCCCATACAAGAGTGACAAAGCCGTACCTTGGAGGTATGGGTATGATGCAATAATCAAAGATGGAGCAAATGTTGAACTAATGGTGGATAGTCCTGATTCCGCCAATATAGCTGGAGTTGGGGGGATGATACGTAGCGGACGTTGCTATACCCCTGAGATGCTACAACAGGCAAGAAAAGAGAAGGCCAAAGTGGGAGAAGAAGAAGTGGCACCAGTCCCAGATCTTGAGGAGAATAGACAAAGGCCGGTAACAGACGAAGATGCTTGTGAATTCTTGAGACTCATTAAGCATAGTGAGTACAGTGTGGTAGAACAATTAAACAAGATGCCGGCTCGAATTTCATTATTGTCTTTGCTCTTGAACTCTGAACCTCATAGGAAGGCACTGTTGAAGGTGTTGAATCAAGCTTATGTGGTGCACGATGTATCTGTAGAAAAGATAGACCATCTAGTGAGCAATTTGGTGGTAGATAATTTCATATCCTTTAGTGACGATGAAATTCCAGCTGAAGGAAGAGGAAGTACTAAAGCTCTTCATATAAGTGCAAAATGCAGAGGCATCACAATTGGTAGGGTGTTGATTGATAATGGCTCATCTATCAATATCATGCCGATGATTACTTTGACAAGGATGCCGATAGATGAATCTCACATGAAGCCAAGTAATATGGTGGTAAAGGCATTTGATGGAGCTCGTAGAGAAGTTATGGGAGACATAGAGCTTCCAATGCAGATCGGTCCATGTACCTTTAATATACAATTCCAGGTGATGGACATTACACCATCTTATAGTTGCCTTTTGGGAAGGCAATGGATTCATATGGCAGGAGCGGTCCCTTCCTCTCTTCACCAAAAGCTAAAATTTGTGGTGGACGGCCAAATAATTATTATCTCAGGAGAAGAAGACATGATGGTAGCTCAAACTTCCGCTACACCTTATGTGGACATTGGAGACGAAGCTGTGGAATGCTCATACAGATCCTTTGAGGTGGCAAATGCTCTATATGTGGGTGAAGGGTCAAGTCTGTATACTCCTCGCTTGTCAAATACCACTGGTATGGTCGTGAAGCAAATATTGTGGAAAGGATGGTGCCTTGGTTCTGGGTTGGGCAGAAACCTGTAGGGAATGTTAGAGCCACTAGAGATCATCGAAAACAAGGACAGATTTGGGTTAGGGTACAGACCGACAAGGATGGAAAAAATGAAGATGATGACTGAGAAGAAAGAGAAGAGAATTGCTCGTTTGCATGGTCGTGATCTTGAGTCCAAGAGATTAATCATACCACACTTATATGATTCGTTTCGCTCAACAGGGTATATTCATCCAGATCCAATGATGGTGACTGAAAATGGACTGTTGAAGGTTTTTGCAAATTTGTCTGTCTCCGTGGTTGATGAAGAAGGAAGTGGAGGGTTTGACATTGATCAGTTCGTGTACCCTTCAGACGCAGAGCTAGGAAATTGGACGGTTTATGAGATGCCAGTTGTCTATGCCACCCAAGGGTAGTGGATTTTCTTTATTTTCTTATTTTCATTTGTTCTAGGTTTTCTTAGGATCATTCAGTTTCTTAAATAATGTAGGAGTGCTTATGCCCAAGAGCACTGAGATTTTCTTTCATGTATTGGGCCAACTTTCATTCATTTTCATTTCAATAAAGAGATTAATAAAATGCATTTTCTTCAATTCCTCAAGTACAAATCTCATTTCTTTCCAAGACACAATTACCCACATTCTTCATTTTACCAATTTTCAGGGATCCAGACAATGAAAATGATGATAACAATGACATTAATTCAGAATTTAATTTTGAGAATCCTGTTCAATTTAATGAATTTGATCATGAAGAGAACCTTGAAGATTATATCGTGCCTTCTGAGTTACTAAGATTGGTGGATCATGAAAAGAAACCCATTGAACCTTATCAAGAAGAAACAGAAATAATAAGTTTGGGAGATGATGAGAATAAAAAGGAGGTGAAGATAGGAACTTCCTTGCCATCCAACGAAAGGGAGGAATTAAAGGAGCTACTTCATGAATATGTAGATGTGTTCGCTTGGTCCTATCAAGATATGCCTGGACTCGATACTAGAATTGTGGAGCACAAGTTGCCATTGAAGCCTGAGTGTAAGCCTGTACAGCAGAAGTTAAGGCGCATGAAGCCTGATATGTTATTGAAGATTAGAGATGAAGTTAAGAAGCAATTTGATGCTGGTTTCTTGGAGGTGGCCAGGTACCCTGAATGGGTAGCCAATATAGTTCCAGTTCCGAAGAAAGGGGGGAAAGTGCGAATGTGTGTGGATTATAGAGACTTGAACAAAGCTAGTCCTAAGGATAATTTTCCTTTACCCCACATTGATACACTTGTGGACAATACTGCCAAATACTCCACATTTTCATTCATGGATGGATTTTCGGGCTATAATCAAATAAAAATGGCTCGCGAAGACATGGAGAAAACCACATTTGTGACAATGTGGGGGACCTTTTGTTACAAAGTTATGCCTTTTGGGCTGAAGAATGCTGGAGCTACATATCAAAGAGCAATGGTGACTCTCTTCCATGACATGATGCATAAAGAGATAGAGGTCTATGTAGACGATATGATTGCAAAATCGCGTAAAGGGGAGAATCATGTCACTAGTCTCAGAAAACTATTTGATAGATTGAGGAAGTATCAATTGAAGCTGAATCCGGCTAAGTGCACATTC
This sequence comes from Heritiera littoralis, assembly GCA_031772115.1. Taxonomy (NCBI): domain Eukaryota; kingdom Viridiplantae; phylum Streptophyta; class Magnoliopsida; order Malvales; family Malvaceae; genus Heritiera; species Heritiera littoralis. The sequence goes on from JAPDPK010000118.1 coordinate 1,315,228, forward strand.
GGGGTTAAATCTGGAAAGCTATTGGGCTTTATGATCAGTGAAAATGGGATAGAAGTGGATCCAGATAAGATACAAGCTATTCAAGACCTGACTCCTCCACGCACCCAAAAGGAAGTTAGAGGATTTTTGGGTAGATTAAACTATATCTCTCGTTTCATTTCTCAACTCACCCTCAAATGTGATCCAATATTCAAGTTGCTTCGTAAGAGAGATCCCGGGGAATGGAATGAAGAATGCCAGGAAGCCTTCAACAAAATCAAAGAATATTTGTCGAACCCTCCTGTGTTGGTACCACCAGTAACTGGAAGACCTTTGATTTTGTATTTGATAGTCTACGAGAAGTCAATGGGATGTGTGTTGGGGCAAAGAGATGAATCTGGGAAGAAAGAATATGCAATTTACTATCTGAGCAAAAAATTCACAGATTATGAGTCTAAATATACCGAGTTAGAAAGAATGTGTTGCGCGTTGGCTTGGACGGCTCATAGACTCAGACAGTACATGTTGTATCATACCACCTGGTTAATCACAAAATTGGATCCTCTCAGGTACATCTTTGAAAAGCCTGCATTGTCTGGAAGGATCGCAAGGTGGCAAGTAATGCTTTCCGAATATGATATCACATATGTGGCCCAAAAAGCCATCAAAGGGAGTGCAATTGCAGAATTTATCGCTGATCGCAATACGAATGGTTATGAACCAATGAAGATGGAGTTCCCAGATGAAGATTTGATGTTTGTAGAAGAAAAATGTGAGAAAAGACCATGGAAGATGTGTTTTGATGGGGCGTCGAATGCTCTGGGGCACGGGGTAGGAGTGATTCTCATATCTCCTGAAGGTAGTTATTATCCAATTACTGCTAAATTGGATTTTAATTGCACGAACAATGTAGCTGAGTATGAGGCATGTGTCATGGGTCTGCAGGCGGCCGTAGAAAGAAAAGTCAAGATACTTGAGGTGTATGGTGATTCAGCTCTGGTAATTTATCAGTTAAAAGGAGAATGGGAAACTAGAGATCCAAAATTAATCCAGTACCGAAAGTATATCGTTGAGTTGATTGATTATTTTGAAAATATCCAGTTCGAACATTTGCCACGAGAAGAAAATCAGATAGCTGATGCTTTAGCCACCCTAGCAGCAATGTTCAAGTTGGATGCAAATGCAGAGATCCAACCAATTAGGATGGAAGTGAAGAGTTCCCCAGCACACTGCTTGAGTGTTGAAGAGGAAGTAGATGGGAAGCCTTGGTATCACGATATTCTGCAATACATAAAAAATCAGCAGTATCCTGAGCATGCTACTGAAAATGACAAAAGAACTATAAGAAGATTTGCTATGGGATTCTTCTTAGATGGAGAAATTTTGTACAAAAGAGGTCGAGATCAAGTACTGTTAAGGTGCGTGAATTCAACTGAAGCTACTAAAATTCTTGAATAAGTGCATGATGGAGTCTGTGGAGCTCATGCTAATGGTCACATGATAGCCCGACAAATCATGAGAGCAGGTTACTACTGGCTGACTATGGAGAGAGATTGTATTAACTATGCTCGAAAATGCCACAAGTGCCAGATCTATGCTGATAAAATTCATGCACCTCCAAATGCTCTAAATGTGTTAGCACCTCCATGGCCTTTTTCAATGTGGGGCATGGATGTGATCGGACCAATTACTCCCAAGGCTTCGAACGGGCACAGGTTCATTTTTGTGATGATTGATTACTTTACCAAATGGGTTGAAGCTGCTTCATATGCAACTGTAACACGAGCAGTGGTTTGCAAGTTTATCAAGAGGGAGATGATTTGTCGATACGGGCTTCCAGAAAAAATTATCTCTGATAATGCTCGAAATTTGAACAACAAGATGATGGAAGACGTGTGTACTCAGTTCAAAATCAAGCATCGTAATTCAGCGCCATATCGTCCAAAGATGAATGGGGCAGTAGAAGCAGCAAATAAAAACATCAAGAGGATAGTGGAAAAAATGGTTGAGACATATAGAGATTGGCATGAGAAGTTGCCATTTGCCCTACATGCTTATAGAACATCTGTTCGCACTTCTACTGGGGCAACACCATTTTCACTGGTATATGGAATGGAAGCTGTGCTGCCTGTTGAAGTTGAAATTCCATCCTTAAGGGTCCTGATGGAAACAAAGTTAGAAGAGGCTGATTGGGTGAGAGATCGTTACGAGCAGCTCAACTTCATTGAGGAAAAAAGAATGGTAGCATTGTGTCACGGCCAACTATATCAAAGGAGAATGATGAAAGCGCATGATAAGAAGGTTCGACCAAGAAAATTCAGAGAAGGAGAATTGGTCCTGAAGAAGATTCTCCCAAATCAACCAGACAATAGAGGAAAATGGGCTCCAAATTGGGAAGGTCCTTATGTTGTGAAAAGGGCATTCTCTGGCGGGGCATTACTTTTGGTAGATATGGATGGAGATGATTTGCCAAACCCAATAAATTCAGATGCTGTAAAGAAGTATTATGCCTAAAAAAAAAAAAGAAAAAAAAAAGAGAGAAAATAAAAAAAATAAAAAAAAAGAGAAAAAAAGAGATAAAGAAAAAGGAGGATTCAAATTGAAAACCCAAAAGGGCAGTTTGAGTCAATAGGGGGTGAATTCGAACTGAAAACCCGTAAAGGGCGGCTTGAATCAAGGAGACATATCTAAGTTGAAAACCTGAAAAGGCGACTTAGGTATGAGGAGAAAAGGCATTAAAGGGTCATGACATAGAAGCACTAATGTGATTTGATAGGACTTTACATGGTCGGATGACTCGAAGAGAATGAGATTTTTGAATGAGAATTTTGTATTAATCGATCAGAGTTGTTTGAATGTTTGCCCAAAGCCTGGTTAAATAATCCTAGAATCCTTGTTTTTTCTTCCAACCTTGCTTTGACTTCACACTTGGCTACCTTTTGTAATATTTCCAGATATTGAATAATACCACTCTCTCCATTTCATTTATCATTTCTTTGCTATATCCTTACCTTGAGGGATTGAGAAATTGTATTGCATTGATTTTGAAATTGGAATGATAATGAATGTTTGCTTAGCAAAATATGTGAAAGACTCCTATATTATTTAGGAAAATGAAAGAAAAGGGAAAACTTGTGAATGAATGAAAATTAGAAATCAAGAAAAAATCAATGGATAAGGAAGAATGAATGATGAAGTCTCAGTAAAAATTTTAATGAGCAAATAAATGACCTAAAGAGGGCACAAAGATAAGAGTTTCATTGGGAGAGAAAAAATGGAAGAAGGAAAATGAGGAAAGAAATAGGAAATATAAGGACAAGATGACAAATGAAAAAAGAAGAATGCATGAGATGGACTGAGAAAGAAAAACCTTGTTATTGCCACAGTTAAAGTTGAAATGTTTTCGCCAAAAAAAAAATTGCATGAACATAATAGATTGTGTGAGTGATATTGCATGAATGACATTGCATGATAGAATAAACTGCATAAATAAGAATGCATGCACGGTTGCACACATGATGCATTGCATGAGGAAAGTTACAGACAAGGTTCCTTGAGTACAATCTATAAGACCTTCGGGCATGATTCATCCAAATTTTTAGACAAGATTTATAAAGTTTGACTGCCTGCCTGTTTAGGAGGAGCTTTTGGACAAGATTTTTAAAGTTTGACTGCCTGCCTGTTTAGGAGGAGCTTTTGGACAAGATTTTAAAGATTGACTGCCTGCCTGTTTAGGAGGAGCTTTTATACAAGATTTTAAAGTTTGACTGCCTGCCTGTTTAGGAGGAGCTTTTGGACAAGATTTTAAAGTTTGACTGCCTGCCTGTTTAGGAGGAGCTTTTATACAAGATTTTAAAGTTTGACTGCCTGCCTGTTTAGGAGGAGCTTTTATACAAGATTTTAAAGTTTGACTGCCTTTCTGTTTAGAGGGAGCTTTTTAAAAAAAAAAAAAGAGTCAGACAAAATAGATATCTATGTCTTTGTGCAATTACTGTTTCACAGCAAATGCACAAAGAGGGGCAACTGTAGACACCTTATTTTGTCCGAGGTCTTAATTTGTAAATAATTAATTGGGTTGGGTAAAAATTGTATTTTAATTTAACAATTTAGAATTAGGTTAGAATTAATCAGAAGTTTTAGATTTAGAATTAATATCAATTAGGAAATTAAAAATAAATAGGGTTTAGGAATAATTAATAAATAAAATGAAGAAAGAAAAATAAATAAAAATTTTAAAATAAGCTAACTATTTAAATTAGGATTTATTAATTAATTAGTTAGAAGAGATATTATTAGATTAAATTTAGACTAGTAGAGTTATATTAGAATAGGAATTTGATAGATAATTAGGATTAACATAAAGTAAAATAAATAAAAAAAAAGGGATAAAAACTAAAGTAGTGTGGTTGTATTTAAACTCTAATATTCCTTTGACTATAAAAGGAAGACACTGCCATTCTCACAGGCAAGAAGAAAAAGACGAGGCCTCTCTCTAAGGCATCTGCATCGCCCATCCCAGCATCCTTGTGCACCATCACCATCGCTACTCAGCCTCCACCATCGTCTTTGCCCAGCCACACCATAAGTCAGCCCGACGCACCATCATCATCGCCATCCTTGCAATATTCATCAGCCATCATCATCATCGTCGCACATCACCTCACGTCGTTACCATCCAGCTTCTCTACTAATCCTTGCTTTCCTGCTCATCTGCTTATCCTCATCTTCACGCTGCACTTCAAGCTGCTGCCAAGAATCAGAAGTCACGCCACCTTAGCTGCTTGTTGAACGGTTCCCCGGTTCCATTTGCTTGCCTAGTACTGTTCCCTTTGCTGTCGGTACTTGCACCAACCTCCATTGCTGCGAAGCTACTTCCCGATTCCTTGCTTTACAACGTCCTGAGTCTACTGCAATACTACACCGATCACAGTCTCTGGTTTCAGTCAACGCCATCATCTCCTCCCACCTTGTTGCCCGACGCTGAGGTTCCGTTATCTTCACCAAGTCACCGAACCATCGCTTGTCCTGCATATCCGCTGCTGCATCATTACGTCGGCCCTTGCTGCTGCGCTTCTGTCCAGCCCCGTCATCATCAGCGATTGCTGCTCGTGTCATCTTCACAAGTACGTGAAACTAATGCAAGAAAAGAACGTGAAGTGCAGTTAATAAAGAAAAGAAAGAAAGCCAACAAAGAAGTTGAGCTATTGTCCAGGTGAGTGTTGTATTAATCTCTTAATTAACTCATTAGTTTATTAAGTAGGATTTATGTGATTAATCAGTTGGTAAATAATTAATTGATGTTTGCTAATGATTTAACGTTATGATAATTAAATGTATGACAATATTAATAGTTGGGTAATTTAATAATAATTTAAATTGATTTAATAATTGTAAGTTTGTAGGATGACTGAAAATTGATATGTATGACTACTGGCATGACAGTTAATTAATATAGATTTGCATGATAATTGGTAATTTGATATATTGTATACTAGTGATTTGTTTGCATGGTGATTGATATAATATGTTACTTAATTTACATGTTAATTTAAAATTCTTTTGATAAGCTTAAATTAAAGTGTATGGGTGTGCGTCTAATTTAACTTGTTTGCATGATAACTATTTTTATTTCTTGATTTATAGTACTTTTTGCATGATCAATTGTTTGGATATTAAATTCAAGGTAATAATTATAGGAAAATAAAATAAGATAAATATAAAACTTCATAAAATAAAAGATTAAAGTAAACAATGATAAGGCTTAGCAAATAAAAATGTTGATTAATTACTAGAGATGAATATGGATTATCCGATGATGAAATTCCAAGAAAGTCAATTGGTACTCCTTGGAATTTCTAGGTAAGAGGATTCTTCTTGAGTTGAGCCAGATTGATGGAATACTTAAGAAGAATTTTCAAGAAAACATAGTCCATGTTCATTTTAAAATATAATGATAATAAAAAATAATAATAATAATAATAAAGAATATAAACTAACATGATGATAGGGTAAATAGAATAATAATATGCTTTAAATAAAGGAATTAAGTATGACATATGCCGATGATGAAATTCCAAGAAAGTCAATTGGTACTCCTTGGAATTTCTAGGTGAGAGGATTCTTCTTGGGTTGAGCCAGATTGATGAGATACTTAAGAAGAATTGTCAATAACCCATATGTCATGTTTAAAAATATAAAATAATAGAATTAAAACAATACAATAAGAAGAATAAGATTAGAAAATATTTAAAGATAAGAATTCCATAATATACTCAATCAATCCGACGATGGAGTTCAAAAAAGTCGATTGGTACTCCTTGAACATCTTGAGGTGAGGGGAGTTTCTAAGATTTGAGCCAGATTGATGGAATAGTCTTAGAAACTTTCCCAATATTTAATTATCAGAACTAATACAAACATAAAGGCAAATTTAGACTAAACTTAGAACTAAGTGGTACCATTTTAGAATGGGCGTTGTGGGGGTGCTAATCCTTCCTCACACGTAACCGTACTCCCGAACCCTAGATTCTTTGAACGTAGACCATGCCTTATCCTTAGACAAGAGTAGGTGACCAATCACACCTTAGGTTTGAATGGTTGGTGGCGACTCATAGAATTTTAAAGTCTAACGGTTAGGTTCATGGACTTAGACGTTATGACATGCACAAGACTCTTATGTTATGAGATTTGAAAAGGATCACATATATGCAACCTTTTTTTTTGCATTAACAACTCCTACGAATAAAAAAGAAAAGACTGTTTTTACTTGAGTTTATGATATTCAAGTAAAAAAAAAAACAATTTTTACCATTACACTAATATTAAATTATAAATATTAACACAAGTCCAAATAAATATTGGATGCCTAGTATAGTACTAGAGCTGAATACTCTGTTTAAGTAACTAGTAATTTCCGACATATATGTACATAAAATTTTCTTCAAATTTTGGCACATTTTAAAATTGCATGACATCATAATAACCTGGTTGTAAGCATGTGGGGGCCTTTACTCAGATCATATGAAGACCATTTGCAAACAAAAGGAGGTGGGGTTTTTATTATCTTCCTCACTTTCCTTTTTCTTAAAAGTTGAAGCTCATGATTTTAGATATGTAGCCAACATTGTTAGGCAGGCTAATCTGCCCCACAGTTTTGATTAGATAACAACAGGACAGCACTCCTATATTGCAAACAAAAGACAACAAGCATGACAAGGAATAGTGTCTTCTTTGACTAAGCCACCAAACAAAACATTTTGGTGATGATGACCAGATCAGTCATGAACTCATCATCTCCTCGTTTTTTTCAATAATTTTGAGAATTGAGAATAGTCTTTTCAACCTGCATATAAAACATGTGAATCTTGTATTTGAAGTTTAGCTCAAATTGTTAATCTTAAATATTCAAATCCTATCACATACAATCTTTTTTTTCTTTTCTCAAACTACTATTTTTTTTGTAAAATAAAAATGTAAATCTTAAAACTAAGATTGACGTTCAATGGTAGGTGTGAATTTAGGCATGCTCTCTTTGGATAATCTTATAAATTAAATTAAATTTTTAAAATTAAAATTCTAGAAAGCCCATTATATATATATTAAAACAGAAAAAAAAATTAAAGAAGATTAATTTGATTAAGAACTACATAATAAAAATATGTTTTAATTTTCAAGAGACTAAATAAAATGTTCTTTTTGTTATATTAGTTTGAACACGAACAACGTAAATCTATGAATGCCTTAATTAAGAGAGTAGAAATTATGAATGGCGAAAAACAAGCCAATGCTAAAGGATTAAAGGAAGACTGAAAAAAATCTGAAAAGAAATTATTTAGAAAGATAAAACGGCACAAGAATTGAAGCACAAATTAACTTAGATATAAATGACTAGAGAAACAAAAGTCATGCTAAGTTGGTAACGACTTAACATAAGTTCATATACTGGTTCAAATACATGTGAATTTAAATATGATCTCTTAAGATAATCTTATAAATTAAATTCAATGTTTGAAATTAAAATTCTAAAATTCCCATTTTATATATTCTTTTTTTCAAAAAAAAAGGTAAAGAACATTAATTTGATCAAGATCTACATAATAAAAATATGTTTTAATTTTCAAGAGACAAACAAGAAATATGTTCTTTCGGCAACAATATTCAAAAGATTAATACTAGATGTTAAAAAGGCCCAAACTTTTCTGTCGTCTATTGGGCTAAGGCCCTTGGTCGAAACAAACCCATTACCCGTTCGACAAAAGAACTGTACGAGGAAGTAAAAGCCCGAGGAGAACTAAACCCTGTTCTGTTCGAAGACCGCCTTCTCCGATTGAGCACCTGACAAAACCCTAACTCTCTAAACTTCCCTGGAAGTTGGAACACCAAAACCTCCATTTCTACGATCTCGTAAAGCTCTCTCGCTGTAACTTTAAGCATGTCAATTCTCCGAAAACTCCATAGCAAAACTCCTTATCCCCCATATGTCCTCAAAATCTTCCAGGCTCGCTTTTCCGTCGCAGCCCAGATCCCAAACCCCGGGCCATTCGACGAGCCCTTTCCTGACGAGCCCACCTCGGCGTACTACGACGAGCAGGTTTACAAAGCAGGCCGAAATGGAGACATGGTGACTGTAGGGTACCTTCTCAACAAGCGCGTGCGGGACGGATGCTTCAACACCATCAAAACCTTCAATTTCCTCACCAACAACGAGTCCTCTCTCTCCATCCTCGACTCTTTGGTCCAAACGATATCTCGTCTAGACAAAGGCGTCCCTCGCAGACACGCGTTCGATTTACTCATCGCACGTCTCTGCAAGCTGGAAAGAACCGACGAGGCTCTGCGCGTGGTCGACACAATGGCCAAGGGAGGCTACGGATTGAAAGCCTCTACCTTTCATCCGATCGTGAATGCGTTAACGAGGAAGAAGAAGATGGAGGAGGCGTGGTGGATGCTGGATCTGATGAGAGACGCCGGATTTTCGCCGGACGTTACGACGTATAATTTTCTATTGACGGCATATTGTGTCGAAAGGAAGTTGACGGAGGCGAGCGCGGTGGTGAAGAAGATAGAAGAGAAGGGGTTAGCTGCGGATTCGCGTACGTTTGACGCTCTGATATTGGGCGCGTGTAATGCAGGGAAGGTGGAGGGGGCACTGGTGTTGCTGAGGAGCATGATGGACGCTGGATTTCACGTGATGAATTCAACGTATTCTCACGTGATTAATGGGATGTTGGAGCTGGGCTATTATGACAAGGCGGTGAGGTTTGTGATGGCTTCTCGAGGGAGGGATACGAAGTTGGATCAAGAGAGTTTTGGCGTTTTGGCTAACAAGTTGGTGAATTTGGGAAGGAAAGATGAAGCAATGGGTGTTTTGGATGAAATGAGTAAAAGGGGATTGAGCTTTGGTAAAAAATTGACCGAATTTTATGAACAGAATAGTAAAAACAGAAGCTAAGGTTGTTTACAATTTTTTTTTTACATTTTATTTTGTTTTATCATAATCACTCTCATAGAAGTAGGTAGACCTGCCCAAGAGCCGGGCTATTCGCCCAAGCTCGAAAGCTCGTTCTAAATTTGGTCGGGCTTGGACAAAAATATTTGATAAAAAACGGGCTTGGGCAAAATTTTTAGGCTTGTTTAAAAATCGGATCGGGCCTCTGGCTTACCTTTCAAAGCCCGAGCCCGGCTCGGTCCGAATTATTATTATTATTTATTTTATATATATCTTTTTTAATATTAATTAAATTTTTATATATATATTTACTAAATATAATATAATTATATGTATATAAAATATTATTGAATAATAAATATGATTATAAATATTTAATCTCGCTTGTGGAGTTAAAAAACTCCACTGACAGTAGATAGAATAATAATCTTTTATAAAATTTTTAAATTTCATCTAACTTGAAGAATTTTTACTTGTTACATTAAGAAATTTTAAATCACAAACTAAGGTTTTGATTAAACTGAGAGGAGATTTAAATTTGGAACTCCATTAGTATAGATTTAAATTTTATATGCTTTTATCAATTAATATTGATTAAAATAATAAAAAAATTTATATCATTATTAGTTGGTTCGATTTAATTTAGAGTTCATTAGTGCTTAAATCATTTTTTTATCACTAAAAGGTTTTTATGTTTCATCATGAGTACATTTTTTATAACGAATTTAATTATGTTAAATTTATTGAATTACTAAAAAATTATCATCCACTGATTTTATTAAACTTAATCTTATCCAGTAAAACATAGGCTATGAATACTTCGATAGATATAAGCTTAAATTTATTGCTTTAAAATCAAATATAGTAGTAGTATACATATATTATCAGAAAAATATATATGGTATGTAAATAGATCTAATAATCTTAAACATAATATTATTAAACGACACAAATAAAAAATATCCAATTAAAAAAATATGAAAGTTAATATAAAAATAAATTTTATATTGAACATATATCATTATGAAATTTTCATATTTTATATTACAGAAACATAATTTTCATGACATTTAAATACAAGAATGATTGATAAAAAAGTATTAGAAGATTTAAAATTTAAATATATATTTTTAATTTTTCAAAATTAAAAAAAAAAAGTGAAACCGAATAAAGTAAAGGGTGGAAGTAAATTGAGCAGAGGAGAGGAGTGCCATCGGCATTGGATAATGCGCGGACGTATGATTGAAATAATAGTCCAAATTCCATCCCGTCCCAACTCCAACCCCAATACGGGACGGGACAGCTGACGTCACCGCCGGTCACAAAAAAAATGCACGGCCAATTCTCTTACTTCTCCCCTATTCTCCCATGTGGCTCGATTTTTCTCCCTTTCCCCTTATCCTCCACCCTCCCCTCCCCGGCGCACGTTAGCAGCTTCCCTCCATGAACCTCCGTGCCACTCCCCACCATAATACTCACTCCTCTGGCGGCGGCGGTAGCGGCGGTCGCGAAGACTGTTGGAGCGAGGATGCCACCGGCATGCTCATCGGGGCGTGGGGCGACCGTTATTTAAGACTGAACAGAGGTAACCTCCGTCAAAAGGACTGGCAAGAAGTCGCCGACGCCGTTAACTCCCGTCAGAACGGCGTTAAGCCGAGGAAAACGGACGTCCAGTGTAAGAATCGGATCGACACGTTGAAGAAAAAATACAAGGTGGAAAAAGCCAAGCCGCCGCCGTCGAAATGGCCGTTTTTTAGCCGTATCGATTCGCTCATCGGGCCCAACGCCTCCGTCAATAAAAAGCATACCAGCGTCACTTTCACGATCAAACCGAAAACGGCGTTTTTGAAGGGACCGAAGTCGACGGAGAGCTCGTTTGATGATGAAGACGGAGACGATGATGAGGTGAGGAAAGAACATCGAGTGGAGGATGTAGGATTATCCGATGGAGCTGCATGTAGGGAATTAGCTAGAGCGATTTTGAAGTTCGGAGAGATCTATGAGAGGATCGAGAGCTCGAAGCAACAGCAAATGATGGAGCTTGAGAAACAGAGAATGGAGTTTACCAAGGATCTGGAGTTTCAACGAATGAACATGCTTGTTGATGCTCAACTGGAGATGGAGAAATCCAAGCGGCAAAAGCATTTGAATCGTTCAGGTTCTTAGACAACCTTAATTTGTTTGATTTATTGTACCAAGTTTTAACTTTGCTTCAATTAGCTCTGTTTTAAGTTTAAAAATGTAGAATTTTGATGACTGATATATGAGTTTGATTGCTTAGATTTGGCTTGAACTGGTAATGTAGGAGTTGTATGCAAAGGAAGTGATTTTTTCATTTAGTTAACAATTGTTATTAGATGTCGAAATGAATGGAAGGAGAATATCAATGATCAATGAAATAGCATTAAGCATTTGTCATAAACGCGATTAATGGTTTATATTTGGTTTAAGGTGATGTTAATGGCGGTAATTAGTTGCGAAGTTTGAGTATTTATGTACTAGTTCTTTGAAAATGTTTTGAACTTTTATCTTAAACTTTGCGCGCTAATACTATTTATGTTTTAACATTGAACTTTGCCACTAATTACCTCCATTTGCATTACTTTAAATCAAATGGAAACCTATCAAATGTGTCTATACGAACATGGCCCTGTTGCCACTAGAAACTTACCAAATGTGAATACGAATGTTGCCTTGTTGCCACTGGTTACCTCCATTAGCATTACCTTTATCATTTATCAAAAGCTTTTTAATATTGCAATGCTGTCTTGTCCTGCAATTTAATGTTGTACTTAATATAGCTGCTACATGCCTGATTTGTAAATTTGGTATGTATATCTTAGCCCCTTGGTTCGGGAATCATTTTTAGCTGTTCCAAATGAAATAAAGGATCATGTGAAATTTCTTATAGTGTTGTACTAGTTTTGTATTGGATTTTGAGTAGATAGAGTCATTAAAGAAGGGAAGATGAATAGGCGTTTTTACATGCCATGGAGAGAATGATGATGTTAACATACTTTTTAGTTATTCATCTTTTGCTGTCATTTTATTGGTTAATTTTTGTTATTAGAATTTAGATCTCATAGAAGATTTTCCTAATATACAAAATTCCTGTTGCTATTTGGGTTGATTATATGGAATGTTGTTCTAAGCTCGATCTTGGTTTCTGTTTACATTTTGACGTCTGATAAGCATTTTCATTAACTTTGCATTCAATACAGGGAAGAGGCTCTAATCTGAGAATAGAAGCTGAGTCTGGGTATCTTTGTGACTATGTCCTCTCTTGGTCTCAAGTAACTCAGACAGAATCTGCATCCATAGATCTGATCGCGTCGAAATCACGTGGATGCAGTTGTTGTAACTTGTAACATTTCTTGTACATAGATTTGTTGCTTGATGCAGATCTCTTGTACTTTCTAGTTGTTGTAATGAAATTATCTTTATCAACTTCTCAAGTAACTTTTTCTCTGTACTTTTGTGTATTATATAAATGATGGTTTATGGTAGAAAATGGCAGTTGAATTACCTTGTAAAATTTAGGTAACGCAGATTTGATTAGAATTCTATGGAAGTTTCAGCAATTGAAAATTTTGAAGCTTCAATTTTCAATCTCTCAGAACTCAAATTGGAAAATAAGCTCTTCTTGGATTATGGTCATTGTGTTTACTTATGCATCAAGGTTAGAATGTTTGTAATTTTCTTCCATCTCCTCACCCTTGATCCTTGAGAATTCGAGCTTGAAGAAGGAAAGAAGACCGTGATTTTAAAGTCTTTTGCTGTCAAAACTTGCTCGAAAAAATTAACAGAGGGAGAGAGGAGAGGGTAATAATAGGGAGATGAATCATAATTCATGCTTGGAAGAATTAGGCCAAGCTTGTGAACAAGAGCATGTGATGCTTGCTTGGCTGGGCAGGGAAGTATCTGCAAATGAAGGCAGCACTCTGGCCTACATTTTGGAGATTGCCAAGAGTTATAATTTCACTTGTCCTTAGAAACGACTACTTTTGAAAACACTTGACAAATCGCGGAATATATTCACTAGTATTATGCTTTTAACTTATTTAGAGAAACCCTTTTAATTCCCATATAATTCAAACTTGATCATGATCTTGTACACAAGATTAAAGGCCAAGATCCCAAGTTTTTCAGAGCTACTAGTAATCAACAAGACAGTGATTCATAGATATGGAATTTGGCTAAAATCATAGATATGCACATCTTGATTCACTTCAGATGAAATATTCTGACAAAAACTGTCAATGAATCCTCCGCAAGCAGCCGGGAAATCTCCGAAAGGGCCCATGCTAAGCCCTTCAGCACCGTTAATGGCAGAAGAAGTTGCAGCATACCGAGCCAAATGTGCCCTGGCAAGGGCCAAATCGTTTTGCAGCTCAATCATCTTTCTCTGCAACAAAGCTATGGCTCCAATGCAACCATAGACAGGGTCCCTGAGCCTTGCTTCAGCCTCGTATGCCAAGGAATTCACGGTGTCTTCGCGCTGCTCTTCGGGTACCTCAATCAGGATCTTGCTCACATTGCTTGCACCAAAAACCTTGTGGACTTTGGCAAATTTCTTAGGTTCATCGGATCGAAAATATGGTGCGAAAATACAGTTGGGACTACACCGTCTTTTCAAGAGCTTGCAAGCTGCGCAAGAAGAGCTTGAACGTGGCTCCTGACCCCTCATAGCTTCTTCATAACTCACTCTGCTGTAACTTCAGTGTCCTATCATCTTCTCAGACTTCCATTTAAATAGGCTCCAACTTTTCAAATAGTAATTGGCAAAAAGAATAGTAAGGTTGCTACTAGATTTAGCTATTTTTTTATAAAATGAAAATATAAAAATTAATGTTACGGCCTATTAGCTCAGTTGGTTACAGCGTCGTGCTAATAACAACAAGGTCGCACGTTCGAAACCTGCATGGGCCATTTTGTTTTAATTTTATTCTTATTACCCCTTTTAGTGCCTTGAAAAGACTTCTCCTAAAATGCTAATAATGTTGTTCTTCTTTTTCGCTTCTTTTACTTTGTGTTCCTTTGAAGAGAGTAATTATATTTTAGTTTTAAGAAATTTGTTTATTTATTTTAATTAGGATTAAAAATTCATTCTCCCATGTCATATATTCAAAAACTTACTCTACAATTGTTTCCTTAAAATTTCAATTTTAAATTTATAACATATGCATTGGAATCACCTTTCAACTTTTTACTTTGGTTATAAATATATTCATAGCAAATTTTTACAAAAAATCTATCCATCTTGGAAGTCTCTAATAGTGCTGAAATATTATTGGAAAGACTTTAAAAATAAAAGATATTGTTTTGCTTTGTTCATAAATTTTCGAAAGTGGGGGCAGGAATAATTGTAGATGGGGCACCATTATAAATGTTTATTGGTGAGGTTTGGTTGAGAAATGATAGTTCATAAGATAAAGATGAGACTTTCATGTGATTGATTGAAAAAGAACTTTCACAAAAGAAGTACTGAGGCATGTAGGTTGGGGCCATTTTTTATCCCCACCAAGGAAACCTCGAGTCAAAAAATTAAGATCACTTGGGACTTAGGACTCCACTTATTGCCTTGTGGAGCCTAAATTGTCACTCCTTATTTTTTTTTTCTTTTTATTTTCTTTTTGTCAAATAGGAACATTCCAAATTTTCTTGTGAAACCCATTAAGGAAAGAAAAAAAATCAAATTCTTTAGTTCTCTTTCTCCAACAATAGTGTTTTTCCCCAAGTTTCCACCATTAATTTGGAGGATACTTTTAGTCTAGTTAATTCCTCAATCTTTTTTTTTTTATAAATGATAATTTTATTTATTCAAGTCAAGAAGTAGGAAAAAATAAACATGTTATCGAAAAATTGTACGAGTATTAACTATATATCAAGAGATAAAAAAATTATAAGTATTTAAGTTTTAAAATTAACTTGTATTCAAAGTAGCATCCATTTGCAATCACAAATTTTCTCCATCTCTTTTGTAAATGCATAAATTTTGAACATAAAGTTAGAGGCAATGAATATCATTTTATCTTTTAATTTGATGGTTGATTTATAAATAATAAGTAATTAGATTTAGACGATTATGGTTTAACTTTAAATCAGAGCATTAGTGTCTAGGTAAAGTAGCAAAATGAGAGCAACATTGACAAATTCAATTTGAAAAATTAACCAATCGAATGAACATTTTTTTGTTTCATGTTGACACACTCTTTTTATAAATTAATGAAGTGAACACAACATAATTGATATAAATAAAATTTTTCTTTATTTTATACTTTAGTTACATAAGAAAGTAATTACCAACATTTTTTTATTAACACTTCAATATTATACTGCTAAAAAAAACTTCAATATTATATTTGAAAAATGAGAGATCCAAACTTTACCCTATAGAACATAATGTACATATACCAATCCTAGAACAAAATTTTCGGATGTAAATATTTAATAGTATAATAAAAAAAATTATTGAAAAAAATTTACACATTTTCATATTGAAAAAAAATCATTAAATCATTTGAAATTATAATTTATTTTTATTTATTTAATTTTTTTTTTTTCTTGTAGCAATCAATGTTTGTGGAAATGAGTTAGCAAAATGTCACCTCAAGATTCAGCAATTTGTGTGGTGGGACTGGGGAATGGAGAAAAGGGGGCAGAGATATGATATGATAATGCTCCTCTACTCTCAAGCGCCCCACTTTATTTTAATGCCTGTCGTTTTCCCAAAACCCAGCTTTAACGAACCATGGCTAACTGGGTAAAAAACACGAGCCGTCCGATGTGCAAAGCCGGTAAATCGAACGGGCAGTGATAGACACGCGTGCGTTTCAACATTGCAAAAGGGAAAATGGGCCGGCCCAAGAGTTGTGATTTGATTAGAGATCATAGAAGCGCCACTTTGGGTTGTAAATGTTTGTGTGTGTGGAAGACTGTAGATTGACTTTGGTATTACTCCACCGGTCCACCCCCACTTTTTTTTTTTTTTTTAATGTTGTTACTTATTAAGGTTTTATTGGGATGAATGTTGAAATTGATTTTGAAAATGAAAATTAACGGTAACAAAAAAAATTAGTTGTTGTTGCTTTAAGATTTAATATTGTAACAATGAGATTAAAATCAGTGATGAGATTTGTGTTGGAATTCAAATGTAACAATAATTGTGAAGTAAATGTAATGGAAAATCATTAAAGTTAACTAGATTAAAATTTGTATTTAATAAAATTTATAGGATATTTTAAAAGTTAATAAATAATTAAAAATTACTAAAAAGATTATTTATATTTTTAAATAATATTTTTATAAATAAATATTTGAAAAAATATTTGTATGCATATTTTAATGTTATTTAATAATTAAAAATTTAAAAATTTAATTTAATAATTTGTGATATATTACTCTATTATTAAAATAATTTATTTAAATTTTTTAATAATAAAAATTTTGTAATATATATTGAAATAAATATAAAAAATTAAATGTGAGGACAGTATTATCCAATCCCCAATTGCAATTGCAATGCTGCGATTGGACCCTCCCCTCTAGTCCCCAGTTGGAGGGGGGAGGTGATTTTAATTGCACCATGGGTGCCATCCAAATGATACTTATGATGCAGTGGGGGTTGAGGAGGTGTTTTAAGAGTTAATTTGAATAGATAGTGAGATTAGTTCCTATAAGATTGAAAAAAGTAAAATAATTATTATATAAAAATAATTTTAATATAATAATAAATATTTAAAAGAAGAAAAATTATCCTATGCATTGTCAGTGGAGTTTTTTAATTTCACAAGTAGAGTTAGAATAATGATATGTGTTCTATTTTATTTATTTTTTATTTTCTTAATATTTTTTAACGACACATGTTATCATCCTAACCCTGCTTGTGGAGTTAAAAAACTCAACGGACAGTGGATAGGATAATAATCCTTAAAAGAAAGAATAAAAGAGTAAATATTGACTTATTATTTTGGTATGTAGTTAATTTTTTTTTGGTTGAAATCCACCACATTAGAAGTGCCGTGCATTCAAAGTGGACCGGACCCTAATTAAAGGACCTCTAAGCCCACCATCACCATCTTTCAAACATTTGACTTGGGAGGCCCCTTGATAGGAGGACCAAGAAGAAGCAGCATCATAAATTTTCACTGTAAAAATTTCTAAATTAGTACTGAAAGTGTAAAAAAAAAGTTATTAAATACAGTGTTAGTGAAATTTTTAAATGAATTTTATTAAAGCAGTTGAACAAATCAAAGTGTTGCTTGAGTTTGGCATGGTTCATGAAAACCTATTAGTTATAAGTTTTTAATCGAAACGGAGGCTTTCATATCAAAACAATAGGGAGGGCCAATCTTGGAGTTTCACTTTTCCTGTACGGTCATATCATTTGGATACCTTCTTTTTTTTAGTGGGGAGACTCTTTAATTATTGGAATAAAATTTTGTAAATTAATAGAGTTTTTAATTTGTTTCCTTTTAATTAAGAAATTTGTATGTATAGATAAAATTGTGAATTATTATTTCATTTACCATCAGTGAAAATAAAAAAAATTTATAAACAAATCTCTTTACATGTCATATGTCCTTTTAATAACTTTAATATGAGATGTAAAAAGATTTGTTTGTGAAATTTTTTATTTCCACTGACAGTAGATGAAATAATAATCCTAAAATTATTATCCAACACATTGTCAACGGAATTTTTATACTTTACAAATGGTATTAAGATTATAGCAAATACTCTACTTTATTTTTTTAATATTTTTTAAAAACGTATCTATAACCATCTTAATACAGTTTATGGAGTTTAAAAACTCCAGTGATAATGTATTAAGAGTTTGTATATGATGCACTGACAGTGTATAGTTTCTATACACTGTCAATGCATTAGAAGTTGACACCTCATCAATAGGCCCTTATGGGCAAATTAAAAAAATTTATTTATATTTGCATATAAGGGCCTATTGATAAGGTGTCAACTTCTGGTACATTGACAGTGTATAGAAACTATACACTGTCAGTGCATCATATATAAATCCATGTATTAAATAATAATTAGTATAAATAAGTATACAAAAATTAGTTTAACTAATATAATTGAATGGTCGAGTCTGAAAAAAATCTTTGGTTTAGATAGCAAAAGGAGGTTTTGAAATCTTAAAATCCTATTTTCAGATTTATATCTCATTATATATGAATTCGATGCAATTTTATGTTAGATTTACTTAACCTATACATTGTTCTTTTGTTAATTTATCTTTTCATTTGATGTAATGTATTAATTATTTATATATAATAGTTGAAAATAAATCCAGTAAAATAAGTAAAACAACTCAAACAATTTAAGATATACACGTAATCAAAAGCGTGACAAGAAGGAATTTTCATGGCACTGGAATATATATAAAAAGCCCTAATCGTGATTTTGATGCTTTGAAATGCAAACTAAGAAAAAGAAAAAGAAAAATAAAATTAGCTTGTTGAATATAATACAATTATAGAAATGATTGTTATGTTGTTTTCAGTTTTTATGTTCTAGATTATTATTTCATACATTATTAGTTAAAATTTTTAACTCTACAAGCAATGTTAAAATGATGACAAATAATTCATTTATTTTTAAAAAATTATGTATTATAATCTTAATTCCGTTTTTGAAATCAAAATATTCTCGTAATGATACGAGAGATAATAATCCCTATGTTCTAAAATAATTATGCAATTTGTCTTGCACACTCTTGCTGGCCTATAGGCCATACCTTACTCCAAATCTTCGAGACTTAGAATAAAACAAAGATTGGAACAGTAGAATAGAAAAATCCAAGACTTAGTTAAAGAAACAATGTTTGTTTCTCTGACGCATGTAAGCCAAATAAAACAGTCCAAATTCAGTCGGCGACCTTTTCAAAGGGAGGCTTTTGGATGGCTTTAGACCAATTACTCTACAGATCAGCTCTTTTTTATCATCTGATTGCTGATCGGAGAAGATTCAAATCATGACTTAGCTTCCAAGTCTTACCATGGATAACGGTCAGATCCAAGCATGTTTTAGATCACTGTCTCTGGCTTAATTTAGAAACCAATATCGGTTCAGTGTGTGGGAAAGGAAGCAATGGAAATTGAGTGATCAATATGTATTGACAATTGATATGCATACCACGATGCATTTGAGATTTTATTTTCGAAATGTTCTTGCGAGGACTGAAGCTGATTATCAAAGAAAGAGAATTCTTTTCTTATCAACTTGATTAATGCATGTAGAACAGGGCAAAAGTCAAGCTTAACACTGTGAAAATGGAGATAAATATTTGAAGAAAATAGTCTAGAAAGCTACCAAACAGAAAGGTTGACAAGTCTTGCCAAATAATTCAGTTTTTGAATATAAAACTGGCGGGGAATATAACTAACCCTTCAAACCAGGGAAATCCTCCAAGTGGCAGCAGCCCAGGGAGTCCCTGTTCATCTTCTGGCACCCATCTTGTTGGATTTTTGTGTTGAGTGTACAAAGAGAAGCGGTCAAACAGGCAAATGGTTTAATAATTTTATGTCAAAAGAATTATTAAAGAGGTTTCTTCAAAGTTATCAAAGTTCTACTAAACCTTTGACATGAAAATAATGGTAAACTTCAGAAACTGACTCGCTGAGTAGAGAAAATCATGGAATTAGCTCTCTCCCCCATGGTGGGATCCTCAGGCTTTCTGCCATCTGGGTCTTTGCTGGAATCTTTGGTTCAGATATCCAATGAAGTAGCTTCAATGGAAAAGCTTCCTTTTATACAGGTTAGGAATATTTCAACGATGATAAGAAGAATCAAGCTTCTTTCATCATTGTTTGAAGAAATTCAAGAAACAAACACCCCACTTCCACCATCTTCGGTCTTGTGTCTCACTGAGATTTTCTCAGTGATTCGGAGAGTTAAAATTCTGATTGAAGGCTGCAAGGATGGTAGCTCTCTTTGGGGCCTTATACAAACACAGTTAATTTCCAATCAATTCTATGTTTTAGTGAAGGAAATGGGGAGAGCACTGGATATTTTACCTCTGAGTTTGCTGAATCTAACAGCAGATATCAGAGAGCTAGTTGAGCTTCTTCACAAGCAAGCAAAGGGGGTGGAATTGTTGGTAGACCCCAGGGAGATTCAGAGAAGAGAAGAGCTTCTCCAAGTCATGGCCTGTAACAGTGAAAAGAAGAGGAAAACCCAAAGTTCCATTGTCATTGAAACGGTGAAAGAAGTTTTCAGCAGCATTGGCATGAGAAGCCAACTGGATTATGAAGAAGAAATATCAAAGCTCGAGGCAGAAGCAAAGAAGCAGGCAGGTACAGGAGGATTGATTGTGGTTTCCAATATAAACAATCTCATTTCCCTTATTTCATATTCCAAATCTATGGTTTTCTCTAATGAAGAAAGTGAGAAGACCAATGAAGACATCAAGCAGCAGCCTTGTGGTTCTATAAGTAGAAATCTTGATCAGTGTTCATCTTCTCAATCAATGTCCTCTAACATTCCTGATGAATTTTGTTGCCCAATTTCCCTTGATCTGATGAAAGATCCAGTGATTGTAGCATCTGGGCACACTTATGATCGAAGTTCAATATCTCACTGGATCAACACAGGACATCACACATGCCCCAAAAGCGGGCAGAGGTTGATTCACATGGCTCTGATTCCTAACTATGCACTGAAGAGTCTGATGCATCAATGGTGCCAGGAGAACAATATCCCATTGACAGAATCTTCATCAAATGCATCAGAGTTGGAGAGAAGTGACAGCAAGAAGAAAGCATGTCAGAAAGCCATTGATCACATATCTGCCACCAAAGTGGCAATAGATGCTGCCAAGATGACAGCTGAGTTCTTAGTGGGGAAGTTAGCAATGGGTTCTCCTGATATCCAAAGGCAGGCAGCTTATGAGCTGCGGTTGCTTGCCAAAACAGGCATGGATAATCGCAGGATAATTGCGGAGGCAGGAGCTATACCGTTTCTTGTGACATTGCTGAGTTCAAATGATCCAAGAATCCAGGAACACGCTGTCACTGCCTTACACAATCTTTCCATTTTTGAAAACAACAAGGTCTTGATAATGGCAGCTGGAGCCATCGACAACATAGTGGAAGTTCTGGAATCAGGAAAAACAATGGAGGCTAGAGAAAACGCAGCAGCAGCAATTTTCAGCCTGTCACTGATAGATGACTTCAAGGTAGCCATTGGAGCTCGTCCGCGAGCAATTACGGCCCTGGTTGGGCTGCTGAGAGAAGGAACATCAGCCGGCAAAAGGGATGCTGCGACTGCAATATTCAACCTCGCACTTTACAATGCTAACAAAGCAAGCATTGTAGTTGCCGGAGCAGTGCCTTTGCTGATTGAATTATTGATGGACGACAGAGCAGGCATAACAGACGCTGCCTTGGGCGTGCTGGCTCAACTCTTGAGCTGCCCTGAAGGGCTTGAAGCTGTGAAAAAGAGTAGAGCTTTGGTGCCTCTTCTTATTGATCTCTTGAGATTTGGCTCAACCAAAGGGAAGGAGAATTCCATAACACTGTTGCTTGGGTTGTGCAAGGATGGCGGACAAGAAGTTGCGAGAAGCCTGTTAATGAATCCGCGGAGTATTCCTTCGCTTAGAAGCTTGGCTGCTGATGGTTCTTTGAGAGCTCGAAGAAAGGCTGAAGCATTGCTGAGATTACTCAACAGGTGCTGCTCACAATCTCACAATCCTGTCGGATAACATGTCACCAACTTCTAGAAAGTGTAAATGTGTTGATTTGACCGTTTCATTAGCTTTAAATCAGCATGATTTATACCAAAATATACATATATAGTCTTCATATTCCCGAAAGAAAGAAAAAGATCAACTTGATGATTGCTTGGTTGAAATAAAGGATATTAATCTGATTCTGATCCGCAAATATTACTTTCAAAGTCTTCAATTACTAGCAGATTCCGTTACTGAGAAGAACCATTTGCTGGCTTTTGAAAACAATCTGGATTTGACTGCATGAATCAATGCCAACTAGAACACAGTCTTTCTTCTATGTTAACAAATAAGTTTCTGTTACAACTCTAATTTTCAAATCACAAAAGAACAACTTTTACAGTTGCCCCAAAACTCACCCCATTGTAGCAGATGGAATATGAATACAAGAATTGCAAAGAGAGAGAGAGCATATGGATACAGATTTAATTGCTGAAACTTTTATACTGTTCTTATACATTTTAAGTTACATGAATAATGTAACTACAATAAACAAAATGCACATGAAAAGAACTATGGCCGGGACTTCATTGCTTTCTAGATGACTCGAACTAAATTTATTATTATTGAAACATCCTAGTAGAGAAAAGGTTAAACTTATGTTCAGCCAATCAGAACTACCGTGGTTGAAGCTTAGCATTCGTGAACTATGATTCACAAGGTTAAGCATCCGGCTATTATTTCACAACTCTACCATTTCCAGCAAAATATGACTGTCATTGATATTGTATTTCCAGAACCAGCTTCCGGTATCCATCAGGTTTTGCTGTATGGGGTCTATCTGAACAGCTAAACCTGAAATAGAAATAAATACTATGGATGAGTTTATTATAAAAATTATATCGAAATTTAGATCGTTCTAGGAGCATAACAGCAAACTTATTTGTTTAGATCATATGAAGTAATAAACTAAAACTATAACGAAGCTTCCCAAATCTATGAATACTAGAATGAAAGCTGATGGACTTGACTTACAATTACTAGAGACCAAAAGTACTCAAATGTTATCCGCCAAACTGTACAGATTCTAAGCAATTGGTATGAGACCTCAAAGTTTAACCACAAATGTTACAGCACAATCTGAAAGCAAGTCATGTATGCTTTCCTACTAAACAGTAGACCCAAACCCAAGTAATGCATGTTCTTCCCTTTTAACCAAATACACGATTAAGACACTGATGATCCTAACTTGTGTTGTGTTGATACCTCCCTGTATTTCTACATCCCTTTAGGGAAGGATTAAGAGGACAAAACTGAAATGCAGGGTCACGAAACCAAAAAAGAAAAAACTAATAAGACTACTAAAAAGAAAGTGAATCTCAATTAGGCATTCAAGAAAGTAAAGGAGGAAGACATATTGAGGTGTAAAAACCTGGATTTCCAGAAGTAATCTTCAATCTGTGGCCATCTGGGACTTCAAATACATGATTTCCCTGCATGAAAGGAAAAAAGAAATGTAGGTGGTTTTTGATTCAGGATATAAGCCAGATATAGTCTGAACTGACAACACAATTAAAATAAGGTACCATGAAAAGTGTTTAATTTAACCAACTATATATATAATATGGATAATTATTCCATACACCGCCAGTGAAGTTTTTTTACTTCACGAGTGAGATTAAAATCATGACACATGTTTTATTTTATTTATTTTTTATTTTATAAATATTTTTATAGGAGGTGTCGTGATCTTAACTCTGCTTGTAGAATCAAAAAACTCCATTGACGGTGTATAGGATATTAATCCATATACTATATATTATTGGTGCATACGAAAATTTGATCAACCAAATTACACAACCAGGATCCACAAATGTAATTTGGTCCATGGATTTCTATGAAAAGCGGCTACCTATATGCAAGTGTGTGCAAGAGTTAGTGCGTGTATGCATGATGAATTTTACAATGCTTTGAAAGAGAACTGATTGGATTTGTTATTGCATATAACCTGTATGGTAACATTGTTGGCCTCAAACTCAGAATTTCCATGGAGTATGACCTTAAGTGCCTCAGAACGGCGAACATCATGCTTCCAATATACATTGTCTCCAGAACTCCAGTCAATTCCATTATTCAGCACCTTTACGTTCTGTAATTTACACCTTCCACATCTGCAAAGATGAACTCACTTTTAAACCTGAGAGTTGATTGCTATCGTCATTAAAGATTTGAAAAAGCAAGCAATACCAAACCTGTGACCATGTTTTAATATTGGTTCACCATTCTCATCATCAATAGTTGAGCCCATAATGTTTTCAGCTGCAATAATCATGCTCCCCTCAAGCTGAAAAAAACAAACCATATCAGCATAAACGATAATGATCAAGAATGCATTAGTTAAAAAATCTGTCAATATATCACAACCTGAACATTTCTCCATAAGAACTCCGCGACTTCTATTTGTAACTCTGAGCCCTTAGAAATGGAACCCCCATGAAACTATTAAGGCAAAGAAAACATTTTTATTACTACATCATAAGATAAATTCATGGTTAACATTACAGCTGCATTGCTGTAACTTCTCAAAGTTAATGATAACAATGTTTTGTGAAATGGATTTATGATCTTCTATCTACCAAGTCATAGAACAATTATGACAAAGGGGGAAAGAAAAGCATTAACAGCGAAAATGACCAAGTTGCAATGGCTAGAGAACACTTACTTTCTGTCTGGTGACCTCCCAAAGTGGACCAAGTGCAGGATGAAGAAAGATGAGAAATGGTGGTCCAGAGTCTACATACTTGTCATTACTTTCAATCTGCAAAATATGAAAGAAGAAGAAAAAAGCTGAATACACCAGAATAGTTTTTTTTTTTTTTTGGTTCATAGGAGGTACAAGGGAGGAGTGGGGAATCGAACCTTGGACTTAATCCCTCCTACAGAGGGGTAACAACCACTAGGCCAAGTCTTCGTTGTTCAGAATAGTATATTTGACAGTTATAGCTTGGTTGAAAATTTTTACTTTAATTCTTTCAGATAATAATAGACAAAAATTCTGGAAAATTTTAACAATTTCTTGCACACCATAATGAACAAATATAATTGATAATAACTGGATAAACTCATGATGACCATCCACCTCATTCAACTGAGACAGATTTGGCCATTACTATTGTCATAACTCTTACAGGAAATACCTCAGGAAGATCAATATCACATTGTGAAAGCAGATCATAGGCATTCCGCATGATATCCAACAATGATCCTTCAGGTGTCTGCACATTAAGTAAAACAAAATAAACGCGAAACCAAAATTAACTTTACTTAAAAGCAGGCTATGATTCTGCTCAGAATGAGCAAAATCAATTCAAGTAAACAAATTAGGGGCAATAACAAGAAGGGCACCAATTAATGCAAGAAGAAATATGAATGATATTATTGAGATTGACATCTGAACACCCCAGAAAGAAAATTTTGTATCTGAAGCAGTTACATTTGATATACAACAAGGACGCACGAGAAGAATATTCAGAGAATTACCTGATGAAGAGACATGTCTGCAGGCTTTCTCTTCTTCTTAGCAGATGATGTAACTCTTCTCCGTTCGTTATAAACAATAAAGGTGTCCAATTTATCTGTAGACACATGTAGCCATGATGTTAGTCAAATGATAATGCATGATGGACGTGAGACGTTACAGTTGAACCCAGCTAATACCATACCTTCCACATCCTTGTAACATCTAGATGAATATGTATTAAGAAAATTATCTGCAATGTTTTGCATGGTGCACTCCAGCCTGCCACCAGGGACACTGCAAGTTAAAAAGGTCAGCATTAAGGCCAGTTTCATCATCATATACGGATAGTTATACTAGCATTGCTCAAAAAGTAAAATATTTCAGAAACTACCTTATCTTGTGGTAGGACTCAGTCGAGAAAATATAATATATCCATGGAAGAGAGTTTTCCTTACTTTTCATTGCTTATTTATCAGTTTCTGCATTTTAGGTCTTATTGCAACTCATGCATTTTTTAGCAGCAGCAGAATCATAATTTATATTACATGGCTATTTAATCCTAGAGGTGTTATTAGAATACTATAGTAGCTTGTAGGCATTCAAATATAATCTGGTGGAGCCAAAGTTAGTTATTTAATTGTTTGAAATGTATCCTCTTAATTGGTTACTAATTTCAAAAATGTTGAAGAGGAAGATGATCCACACTTAACGCTAACTATGCAAACAAGGGCTGTGAAACATGAAATGCCAGTTGAAAAGTTATCAAACGAACTTGCTACCCCTGAAAAAAGAAACAAGCCAAGTACCTGTGCCAGTTTCCAAAATAATCTGTATATACAATTGACTTCTTTGTATTTAAAACTATGCCAGGTAAACTTCTTTCACTTCTTGTAGATCCAACTAATTTAGCAGAAGGTAGATCCACGTAAAGAATGTTGGTATTGGCAGGGAACTCTGCCTGCAAACTTGACAAAATGAAGAAAAATTTCTGACTTTGTTGCTTGAAGTAAGATCCTTTAAGAAAAAATGCACATGAAAAACAATATGTAATAACCAGGAGAGCTATTACATTAATGCTACATAGCAAAATGAAAATCAAAAGCGAAATTAGAACTGCATGTGTGTATACAACCACAACACCACATTTTAGCAACGATAACTGTGTACCTATCAGGTGAAGGAGGTCCACTTGTGATTCCAAACTTATCAAACTCAGTGTATTCAATGCATGACAAGCCATAAGCCCACTTCCCATCAAGATTTTTCTTCTCAATTAGAACATTGATTCCTTCTGTAGCCCCTGAGTTCCGCTTGCAGGAAGCAAACCCCAGTTTCTGTTACAAGTGGAATCAGCATGACAATACAAGAATAAGATAGTGAAAGACCTAGGTTTAAGATGAACTCTGCATATGACCAGAGATGTCTATCTTGATACATATAATAAACTTATTAATGAACTTCAAGAAATAAGTAACAATTTCTTATCATTGTTTAATATGCATATTGATAGAAAAATATTTAGAGATGTTAGTGGATAATTCTACCTCAATCTAGCTTTGCTAGGCCCACAAAAGGAAAAGCACACTATATAGTGTTTCTTACATGAGCTTACCTTTCCATGATGCAAACCAATCCCTGCCAATGCCAAGAGGGTCACATCTGTAGCTGCCACAACGTTACTGCAAACCCACCAAAGTAAATCTCAAATTCAGCAACAGATACTTGATGATAATTGCAAATAAGTTTTTATATATAGTAAATATGGCTCACCTGACTTGCCGAACAGTAGCACCTTTCCTTCCATGATCATAAAACCATTGAAATATGCCTTTGTCATAAGCAAGTTTCCATATTACACCATGACCACCAGGCTTACATACAGGCACAAATGGTTTTCTGACCAACCACTGCCCATCTTCTGCACTTACAGCAGGAACTAGAGGCTGACAATTAAGAAGTCAAATTACTAATGAACCCCGACGTTTATTAATGAAACAGAAGAGACAGTGGACTGCATCCATATAGTTTCAGGTCCAAACCTGTTCAAAGAGTTGGAAACTCGACCGGCCTCTTCCAAACCATCCAAGTCTCTCACAGAGTGAAGTGATATGTTCTTGGTTGTTCTTTGCTGAACTTGTCATGATTGCAACAGGAGTGATGCACTGTTTTCCAAACAGCTTGAAGTACAGGAACTCTCTAGCCTTGCAATTATACAATAAAACGAAATGTCAACATAAAGAACATATTTATAATTTGTTTTCCATTAATGAATTACTTAACAGTTATCTTTTGGTCAAGCATCAAAAACATAAACATTCCATACCTGTAGATCTCTTATTAGACCTTCCAATAATGTCCTCCCACAATAAGGAAGCATTGCAGCCGGAAGACATTCACCTGTATCATGATCAACCAAACCAAGCCTGTCTGCTGAACCTCCCAAAGGATATATTTCACCTAAGTCTGGCAAACCCTAAAAAGGATAAGATCTTATTATTCAAGAAAACTTGTGGCACATACTTTTTGTTTACATAAACAGAACACTCTCAGCACTAACCTCAATTCCCCATAAAGCTGCTTGAGATGCATATTTGGTGTTTTGAGAAAGGTCACACCCAGTAGGTGGATGAATTTCCAAAAACTGGCATTCCATTGATTCATGTATATGCTGGGGGTGATTTGTAGTCCTTGTTTCAAGTGAGGATTGAGCAAGGAGCTCCAGCGCCATTATCTGATATCTGCAGCAAGTATTTTATTTAAACTATTTAATAGATTCCAAAATTTTATAACATGGAACAATCTGGAATGTTTGAGAAGAAGAAATGATGGGAAATAACCAAAAAATATGTACTTTATAAGTTCCATATATAGTAAAGTTGTCCAGAAAGTTAACTCAAGAAATAACTCAATCCTCCAGCCACCAGCTGAGGATGCGACAAGAGAAATGATAGAGATGGGAATTTTAAGATTATGATTTAATCAATAATTTTGCAATTACTAACAAAAAAGTCTTCCTTGGGATCACAAAATGGTAGAGGTTCCCAGGAAAGTCATTTTGATCCAAGCCATTTATGGGCCAGAATAACACCAGAGGATGAAGACACAGGAATAAGCATTTTGCAAGCGCATGAATTGTGTAATTTCTTTCAGAATCTTCAAGGTAATGACTCGATTCTTCTATCATGCAACGAGCCTTTTCATTGAATTATCTCAAGCTTAGCTAGAATGCACCCAAAATATTCGCTTCTGTACGATTTTCATGCGAAACAGCCAAACTATGTTCATCTCCTATTTAAGCAGATTACCACAGCACAAGTGCATACAAGGAAAAAATTTGCATACCAAGGAAAAATGCTTTTAAATAAAGTCAGAACAAATGAAGCAGCAATTAAGATAACAAACAGCAAAATAATAATAATCCAAATAAGTTGATTAACTACAACAGCATCTTCCCATTCCCTCAAAATCCAATCTTTCCACTAACTAGAGGTAAATTATGATTTATCTAAACTTAATGATCCTGTTCACAATTGACCCTATATTATAATTTTTCATCAGTATTTTCCCTTCCTTTCAGACAAAATGTAAGAAAAATACATAAAGGAGCAATTAAAAACTTACCCAATAATTCCTCCAATGCAATCATAAAACTCCTCAATCCCTCCCAAAATCTTCAATAATTTTGTCAAGTCCTCACTTTCCTCATCCACCAAAACGCTACCGTTTTGACTCTTTGCAAAATCCTCTCTTCCACCACTGCCACCGTTATTGAAATCCCATTTCTCAATCATTTCCACCAAAGCATAAAGCGCAGTCTTCACTGAACTCCTCACTTCATTCTCTTCTCTCTCTGCAAAACAAAAACCCATGTCGAGCACATGGTGTTGACCAGCTGCAACCAAGCATTTGAGCAGAAACAACTCGTTTAATCCCAAACCAGGTGAACCTAAAACCCTTTCAAAACCTCTGGTATTTAAAAAATGCTTGACTTTTGAATCAGAGTTGAGGACTTTGAGTTTCTGCTCGAGAGTTTTAGAAGTTGAGAGCTTCAAACGCAGCGTTTTCAAGCGGGAGATTTCTTGCTGGAAGTTGTTGGAGTCTGGTGCCGGTGGCACATACTCTAAAGGCGCTGTGGAGACGCGTGTGATGAAGCCGGAAGTGGAAGGGGATGGAGAAAAGGAGACTGAAAAAGAGAAAGAGAAAGAACTTTGGGAGGAAATTGAAGGGAAAGAATGGAAAAGAGAAGGTTTTCTGGAGTTCAAAGAAAAAATGAAACTGTTGGCCTTATGATGATTAAGAATAAGAGAAGAAGTTCTTGTACTGCTGGCCATTGCTTACAATGGAAGAAAATGAAAAGAAGAGAAATGAAAAAAGAAAAAAAAAAGAAATAAAGGAGGGAGGGAGGCGAAAGAGAAGACAGGACAGGAGGATAAGAACAGATGCTTGAAGCATATACCGAGGATCTGGGAGGACGGAATGAAGTGGGGGACGAAAAAATTAACTGTCAAACCTGTAGTTACGTGTCTGGTCGTGGGGGTTTTGTCCGAAAGAGTCTAAATCCTCATCTTTTGCCCAATTTCGATTGGCTCTTGTGATTTTTGTCGGGTTTTCTTCGTTTTTCTTCTGCTTTAATCCAAATAAAAAAACAAAAGATAAAAATATGATAAAATTTTTTTCGTTTTCCATGTTTTACCTTATATAAATACGATTTCACGAATTGTAAATGAATCTAACCTCAGCTCAGCTCATCGGGCTTCTTCTACGTTTGGTTGCTGGGCTGAACCTTGAGTTACATCTCGCAGTCTCAAAGAACAGCTCTCAATCCTGTTTCTTGGAGAAAGCTAGGCTTCCACTAGGCCTAATCAGGTGAATGGGTCAATTGATGGTTAACCCATTTTGATATCAAAGAGCAGTTTTTTCGCTCACGACTTGAATTTAGATCCCGATTAATTCACGTATTTCATTTTTTAAAAATATTTTTTATATTTTCGAGTGTTTGGTAGATGTAAAATATTTTCTGTCAATAAAAATTTTTTAAAGATTTTGAGAAATTATTTTTTATTTTTTAAAAGTGTAAGACAATTTTCAAACCTATATCATTCTTAGAAAAAAAAGCTCATATTGAAACACAATCTAATCTATATTGGGTTATAACAATAAACAATAAAAAATATTTTTCAGCATATCAACCAAATAACAAAAAATATTATTTTTTTTAAAAAATCAAATTTTCAGAAATCATTTTACAAAAAATTATTTTCTAAAAATCATTTTACGCAAATCAAATGAAGCCTTGAATAGAGATACTGGATGACTTTGCTGCTCATTTCTTTTATAATTGATTATGCATGGATGTGATATTGATATTTTTCCTGTGTTGCATTGTAGAGCCATGGACAATTAACTTCCAAAAAGCAAGCAGTGTTCGTCTACATATATGGCCACCAGGACAATACCGACTACCGGAAGCCCAAGACAGATTTGTTTGTGGATCGAGTCATTTGTTTATTTGTAAGTTAAGTTCAGCTCAAACCAAGTTTAAATAGAGATATTGGACTTTGAATTTGACTTAGTTTGAAAAATTAAATTATTGAAAAATAATAATTCTTAATTTGATCCTAAATGAAGATACATTTGAACATATTAAAACATTAATATTTTAATTTTTTTCTTCTTATAGTCATTTCAATATGATGAGCCGGATCGGATTTTAGATAGAGCATTTAAAAAAAAGGTCGGACATGATTTGGTCTGCCCCATGAACACTTTAGATAGCAGGGTCAAGAATGCAAAATTGGAAGGTGGAATTTGTGGAATCAAATAAAAGTAAACAAAACTGTTGGGGAAAATAATTGAATATTATTATTACAGCAATAATATGTGGATTCAAGTTCCATGTCATTCCAGCTGCAAGAATAATTAATTGTTCATTTTATTGCAATTGAGACCTTATAAGAAGAAGGCAGAGAAATAATTTTGAGCATATTCAACTTGGATTAAGTGCCTGTTTGGCTTAGCTTATTTTAGTGCTTATCTACTACATAAGCAGAAGCCAAGTGTTTGGCTCTCAAAAATTTAAAATTTTTAGTTTATGCGGGAAGCAAATTTTAATTTTTAGATGAATCTATAAATTAAAGCTTTTTAAAAAAGTACTAATTTTAATAACCTGTACTTTAGTGAAAATTTTAACATTTTCATTTTACTATTCAATAATTCACAAAATTATAAAGAAAATTATATTATTTTGCATTAATTTATTTATCTTGTGCAATTTTTATATTTATTTAATTGTTTATTTTAATATGTAAAGTATTTTTTTATTTATTTATTTCACTTAAAAAGTTTGTGATTAAATCTAATAAAGTTTATTATTTTATTTTAAAATTTATTAAAAATATACAAAAATTCTATTAAACAGTGTTTAACGTTCTACAGTACTTTTATATTAAATTAGTCAAACGCTAATTTAACTTTGTTTAACAGCACTTTTAAAAAAGCTCTACTCAAACAGCACTTTTTATAAAAGCTTCAGTTAGGCCAAACAGACCCTAAAATGCATGAAAAGGTAACTGAGCTAGTTGATAACTAGAGAAATAGCAATCTATTTAAACAAAGAGGTTGACTACATCCCACTGTACTTTATTTTTCATGTAATTACATATAAGGGAATTGAACTCTAATATAAATACTTGATGTGTTCACGCTGTATAACTTCTATACGCTATCAGTTAATTATAAATATCATTTTATTATTGAGTAAAGTTTTAAAATGCATA
The DNA here is from genome assembly GCA_031772115.1 of Heritiera littoralis. Classification (NCBI taxonomy): domain Eukaryota; kingdom Viridiplantae; phylum Streptophyta; class Magnoliopsida; order Malvales; family Malvaceae; genus Heritiera; species Heritiera littoralis. Next base: position 1,347,639 of record JAPDPK010000118.1, read on the forward strand.
AGTTTTAAAAATAAATTAAAAATTTTTATTAATATTTATTTTTAAAAATCTACATATTTTAAAACTTTACTTATTAATGAGATATGTAGCACTATGTGGTCCACTGAAAGTGTAACAAGATTATCCACCATCAATACATCAACTATAAATTCTAAAACATACAAACAATTATATGACATATATTATACCAAATTAAGCCTGGAGATGACATTTTGCTTCTATATACACTATTGTCTGATGATATCTGTCACATTAACTCCTCAGTTGGCATGTATATACACTTCATGAAACAATTAGACAGAAAACAAAGCTACGATTCTCGTGTGTGTGTATATTATACAGTCGTGTGTGATTTGTTAGTAAAATGTGCACTGTTTCTTCGTTTCCTTTTTTCTGGATAAAATTGCATGAGTACTCATTTAGGCTTGTCTGAAAGTCTGTTTTGTTCATTGGACCTTTAACGATTTTAGTAGAATATGTGTCATCATCTTAAACTCGCTTATGGAGTTTAAAAGTTCTATTGACAGTGTATTAGATAACAATTCAATAATAATCTATTTAATGTTAATTTTAGTTTTATACTTATATATATTATTGTATTCCTTAATTATATAAATTTGTAGAAATTAATAACAGATCACTTGACCTTATATTATATCTCTGCCCTAAGATTTGATTTTATCCACATTAGATAGGAATCTGATTGTATCATATAGAATATTCAAGTCACTAATCACCCTTAATTATTTGAGTTAATTAAGCATTCTAAAGCCCACATGCATGGTCTAAATTTAAAGGTATGCAAAAAATATTTGAACATTTCGGTTCTTTTAAATTACTTATTTTACCACAACTGTGACATTGATCCTATTTAAGCCAAGGTAATTTAAAGATTATTATTAAAGTAATTATTCTGAATATTAGAAAGAGTTTCTAGGACATATTAAGAGACTTAAATTAATCATCTTCCTTGAAACATATAATTGGCTCTTCAGCGTAAGAGTATATATCTAATTAATAAGAATTTGAAACTTATTTTAAATAATTCATATAATCACTATTAAAAAGGAACACAACAGATTTAAAATTCAAATTTTTGCACTTACCATTCTTTTTTTTTTTATTTTCAAACTTCAGATTCTTTTGTACGTATAAAAAGTATATATCTAAACGATAATGTTAAAATTATTATTCATCCAATATTTCTTGAAATTCTTGCACCAGAAACAGTGAAAGTCAACAAACAAAAGAAGCAGAAAACAAGTGGTTGATTGATAGATTTACCTTGTCTTCTGGTTTTCGACAATGATTCACATTGTTTCTGAGCAATGCTGCTTTTAAATCTGGACAAGTACTTCAAGATCTCACTCAGAATTGTCTCACTCACAAAGTCAGATCTAGAGTACTTGCCATCGTCCTTGCATGTTTTCTAGGCTTCGAAGACGAAGATATTGATGAAGGTGAAGCCAAAGAAAGAGACAAACAACTATTAACTCCGCCTTCCAAACTACCCCTTTCAAATTCATCATTGTTTGGTGTCGTTATTTTCAGCGACAAATCCAAATCTAAGTCTGGGATATTGGAATCCATGGTCTTCCTCTTGAGCTTCTCCTGGGCAGCTTCTTCACTCATTTTCCAACTTCTTTGAGGTGAAATATTGTTAATGCTGCTCAAACATTTGAGTTGATCATCGGTTTCTCTCGCTTGAACTTGGGTTGTGAAAATGGAACCCGATATTGACCTGCTTGGCCTCGTTTGTGTTTGCCAGGATCCATGAAAAGCTTGAACTTCTTTCAGAGTTTCATGAGTTGATCTTCCTGAAGCAGCACTGAAACAAGAATCAGCCATCTGGGAACTAAAGCTAAGTGGATTGTTGCTATAGCTTCCGAATATTCTCTCTGTAAGTGAACTATAAAGCCCTTTTCTTGCTATATCCAATGCAGCACTGCCTCCCCTCTGACAGCCATAGATCTTTGCATCATTCCCTCTCCAAGGAACATCACCATACCTTCAAGAAAAAGCATCTGGTTAATCAGAGACTCCTGTTTTTTTGGATTTAGAGAGGATTATATGTACAACTTAACCTTTTTTTTTGCATTAATGGAAAAATTATTTTTGTGATTCAAACTCATGACTTTTAAATCATAAAAAAAACAATTTTTACCATTGGACCAAAACTCATCTTCTAATATGAATATATATGACTAAAAATCCTCAAATTAAATAGTGAAAAGGATAACAGCTTTTATATATACCGAAAACTGGAAGAAGGCCTCTGATTATTAAAACTGTGAAGCAAGGGAAGCTGGCTAAGTTTGTATATATGGTGATCTCCACCTTCCAATAGAAGCCCTTGCTCTGACATAACTGCCATGGAAATATTTATACTTTCATACTCCTTAAAGCAAACCCTAAAATCTATGCAGTGCTAATTTAACTAGATGGAAATAAATTAAGCTTACCTTGATTGGGGTCATCATCAATTCTCTTGCTTCTGTACATCTATCAAAACAAATTTTTTAAAAAAAAGTCAAGATATTTATCAAATTTGATAACAAAAATCATTTGTGGTTAATTGCTTTTTGTCTAACACAAAACCTGCAGATGACTCTTGACATGAGCTATGCTAAGGCCTTTGATGTTCATCAATTGAAGAACCAACTTGGGTGTTGCTCCTGCATCAGTAAAATTATACCTAGTCTATAAACCATCAACAATTTTTCTGGGTTTAAACTGTTAGGTGAGGGTTCATCATCACAAGTTTCAAAAAAGAAAAACCCATAATTTAACTGGCTTTTCTACATCTACTTACTATCTTGTCCTCCTAGTCTTTCAACTGCATGAACAAAGCAAAGATGGAGATCAGGAGTCCACCGGAGTCTGGGCGTCTTGGAACGATTGTACCGCCTTACAGATCCAGACGCTGGCTTCTTTTCATTTCCTTCAACCGAGCTATTGCTGAAGCTCTCTCCACTTGTTGGCTTGCAATCAATCTTGTTGACCTCCTCTTCTTCATCTTCTGGACCGCCTTCTTTGTTGTTGTTCCGACTGGTCATGGAATCTTCAAAGCTACCAGTGCTAATTCCCACAATGATCTTTAACTGTCTTTCTTTGCAAGTCTAGCTAAATGAAGGATCAGAGAACAGTAGTAGTGACTAGGGATTAAAGTCATCTAGAAATTGACTTGCAAAGCAAAACCTTGAATGTCTTGAACCAGCTGCCTTTCTCACCTTAGATCAGGCAAGAGGGAATATTGAGATTTTATTCTTTAGAACAGAAAGAAGAGAAATGAACCATTGATTGGAGCAACAGGTTCAAACCTAGACTCTTGACAAACATGGGAAGTATACCTGTCTCTTTGTCTATTGTTTTTTATATATAGTATAGTATGTGACTTCCATGCAAGATGCATTATTAATATGCATGTATATTTATAAAGTAATAATGTTTGATGTTACATATGCGAGGGAATATAAGAAATTATATATATATAGTAAGAAATTTCATAATTAATGAATAGACTAATTTAATGCTTCATGGGTGACAAATCATGGTGACCAAACTAACCAATTACTTATAAGAGGGAGTGTAATAATTAAGAAGACTATTGTCTTTTATGGAAATTAATTAATTAACATTTATGGAAATTAATTAATTAACAATCATTTGCACTTCTTAGACTTTAATCTTTCCCAATTATTTTTGGCACAATAGAAATATAAAAAAAAAAGATTTATATATGATGCACTGACAGTGTATAGTTTCTATACACTGTCAATGCACCAGATGTTAACATCTCATCAATAAACCTTTATGAGTAAATTAAAAAAATTTATTTATATTTACTTTTAAGGGCTTGACATATTTTTTAATTTGCTAATTGATGAAGTGTCAACCTCTGATGCATTGACATTGTATAGAAACTATACACTGTCAGTGCATCATATTTCTATACAATGTCAATGCATCATATACAAACTAAAAAAAAAAATACTAGTGTTGATATTTGAATTTTAATCTTACAAAACTTTCAAACCTTAATTAACTAGGAGAACATGACCATTTAAATCAATGTTCGGGTCTTTGACTCGAATAGCATGAAGCATATGAAACCTCGCATAAATTAGCAAGGACCACCTTGCAAGGCTAAGTACTTCTAGATGACCAATAAAGAAGTAATACGATAAGGGAATGATCAAAAGAATCCACTGGGAAGTGAAATATAACATGAAATTGTAAGCTCATAAACAATAGGAGGAGCTTAGATTAGATCAGGCAATTCATATTCATAATCCGTGTTCGTGTTATTCGTGACATGTAAAATACGAAAATTTCGTATCAAAATTCGTATTGATACGAAAAACACAAAAACCTTAGTTTAACTTTTATTATATTTACATACCATTTTTATTTAATTTTAACACGTATTACTTTCGTATTTTTTATTCTTGTTATTTTTGTGTTGTGTTAGGATTTTCAGATTTAATCTAAATGTTCTAATTTCATCGTGAGATGTTCAAATATCTTTTGAACTATCATACTAATAGAAAATGATTATCAGATATTGAGTGTAGGTATTTATTCATTTAATTAGTTGAGTTAAAGTGATATACATATAGTTACAAATTTTATGAATATAATATTTAATTATAATTGTAAATTGAAAAGCACTATTTAGATTCAAATTTTTAACTTGTATAACTTTTCATATTTTCATATTTTCAAATTTATAGCGAGATGTTCAAATATGTTCTTAATTATCATACTAGTAGAAAATGAAGATTAGATTTGGCTAATAAGGCAAACCCTATAAATGCACAGTAAACGAGTACCCTGTGTGCTTTGGAGTTAAAAGACACGGTTAGGCTTGTCAGCTCGTGACATAGTTCAGTTTCCCATCAATCAATGGGAGTTAAAAGCTATTGCTGGCCTGTCACTCACTTGCAGAAAAATGCCTGTCTTTCCATCGAGAATCACGGATTTGTCTTTTTATGATCCCCCATTTGAAGACTCAATTCTGAAACCCTCCACCGTTTCTTGCTATGCTAGAGTCAATCCCTCTAATGGAAAAGCAAGGGAGAAAATTCGGTAGTCTCTGATCTTTGCGTCTTCAGTCTTCGCAGCTTAACTGCTTGTATAATTATATCGTGGCACCTTGATTTCTTGCTTTATTATTGTGACTGACCCACCTTTACCAAACCCACGAATAAATAATTAAGTGCCATTTACGTGTGGACCGTCTTGTTGGGGTCTTTTGGGAGTGGACCAACTAAACAAGAGAATGTTTAAAGGAATTAACGTAAGCAAAGTTCTTTTGGTGTGAGAATTCAGATTAATTTGACTATATGGCATTGTATTTAACATTTAAGAAGATTTTAAATACATTCATTTTTTCCCTTTTCACTCACATTTGTTTGTGTTTTGATTAATGAAACATGAAGAGAATGAGGTGCATCGAGAAAAAAGTAGGGTTGATTTAGAAATTCTCAACATTTAATTATTCACAAAGAATTAGCCAACAACTTTTTGAATCAATGATTAACGAAGAATTATGGCATATTTTATGACTTGAGCTCGAATTTAAATAACTCCATCACCAATTAACAAATATTTTCCTTTTAACATAAAAAAGTTATTCACAAAAAATTAATTCGATTAGCAAGGAGAGGTTTTTTTTTTGTCAATAAAAGTGTTTCAAAAGCAAAATTTTAATTAACATATCAAACCGATATAGAAAATATATTTTGAAGATCACTTCAAAAAATAACATTTAAATAAGTGAGTGCTTATACTAACTACATTTTGATCAAAACATTCTAAAAAATTACAATATATCGTAAAATTTAAATTGAAACTTAGACAATCTTATCTTCTTCTTCAATTATAAATATAAGTAAAATATGCTTTTGTTTACATGATTAAGACTTCGTTTGGTTCGCATAAAATGACTTTTAGAAAATGATTTCTGTAAAATGATTTCTGAGAATTTAATTTTCTGGAAAAACTAATATTTTATGTTGTTTGGTTGATATCCTGAAAAATATTTTCTATTATTTGTTATTTTAATCCAATATAAATTAGGTTGAATTTCAGTGGGGCTTTTTTTTTAAGAGTGGCATAGGTTTGAAAATTGTCTTCTTCTTTTTAAAAGGGAAGACAATTTTTTAAAATCTTTAAAGATTTTTCATTAACTGAATTTCATTTTTCATTGACCGAAAATATTTTACAGATACTAAACATTGAAAAATATAAAAAAAATATTTTCGAAAAAATAAAATACGCAAAACCAAAAGGTTCCTAAGACATTCTCTCCACTTCATCAATTATTGTGCCATTGTTATCTCTCTTCATCAGTGATGTCTCTCTCTACCGTTGGGGGACAGTGACATATTCGAAGTGCTTGGCCTAGGAGAAAGTTTAGGAGAGACAACTTGGAAAATGGTTAAGAAACGGGCATTCAGAACGAGAACGACTCCCAACGCAGAAATGGCAAATTGGCGTTGCCTTCACTTCAGAGAGAGGGGACAGTTGTCAGTGCAGACACCATTGCAGAAACAGTACTGAAGGGAAGAAACTTGAGGAATTGAAACTAATAGTCTAGAATGAAAAAAAGTAAAAGCATTGATGCATCCTTTCAGCAACACAAGGGTCAGCTTCGCCTCTGCCCTCTTCGCCATGGCAAGGAGCCATGGACCACCCGATGCATGTCAAACTAAAATTTAGGGCAAGCTGTAATCCAATCCCAAGTTCCCAACCGCTTCCCTTCAGTCCCAACTTTAAGTTTAACAGTTGGACAAGACAGGTTGTAAAAGAAACATATAAATGGATCAGCTGATAATATATATTGTTCATACAAGGTTTATTTATTTTTAGTAAGAGAAATGAAAAATTTATTTATATCAGTGTAAAATGAATTGGTTATATCATTTTTATAATTTTACAGATATTAGTGTTTTTATAAACCAGTTGTTAGATTTAATGATTTATTCGCATCCATCACACACGTAAAATTTCGAGTTAATCAAATATCCCATTAATTTTGATTGAAAATATCAAATTTTTCAATATATATTGATGGTTAAAATTTTGTTATCAAATAACTAATTAATAAATATTTTTGATTAATTTTAAATTTGACATGCTTATTTATGTAAATAAAAAATAAAATTTAATAGTTCAATTAAAAAAATAAAACATTTAAAAAATATGTAAGAGAATAAAACTAAATTTGTTTTATATTAAAGTAAGTGAATTCATCTTTGTGTCAAAGAAAAATAATTGGTGATAAGTACTTAATATTGTGTCAACATTTTCTTAACCAAGTGATAAAAAAATAGTTATAATAAATTTGAGTTCGAATTCAAACAATCTTATCCCAACCTTCTATTATCAAAAAAAAATATTAAATTTAAGTGATACTCAAGCATTTTATTCAATAATTAGTGTATGATTTTTTGTATAAATAAAAATATTTAAATTATCTTTTTCCAAATCGAGAAAGTATTGAACGTAAACAACAAAATTGTACTATATTTCGCTGTACCCTACTGTTAGTCTGTTATTTCACATGATCTGATCGAATCATAAACTTTTGACAGGAAAGCTGTTTCAGTGAACAACATTAATTTCCCACATGAATCCTTGTATTCCAATTCCATCCTCGTGTGTCTTCTCTTTCTTGTTTTGGTTATAATGTGTCTTCTCTTTCTCCATCCATTTCCGGACTAAAAAGAAGAGCTCTTTTTTCTGCATGATCATAGCAGATAAGTACAAACTGGAAAAGGTTTCAACTTCTTAACTGTAAAGTTGTTTGCAAATTCATCACGGGCATCTTGGGAGAAATCAGAGCCGTCCTAGAAATGTTTTCTGCAGGGAAACCAACGCCATTAGTTGGTCTTGGTAGGGGTCGTTGAAAGTGAGAAGCGTGAAGAAAGTGCAACGTATAACTTTAGAATGTCTTTGCTGCATGCAAAATTTAGAATTTCTCCGTTGACAGATGTCTAATATAAATGTTTTCTATTTAGTATTCATGTTTGGCCACTGATCAACAAGATTGGGAAGTACAAACGCAATTTGTTGCGCATTGACTGGTGGGAACTTAGCCTAACGTTTGGGGAAACATTGGGTATGCTTTAAATATACCAGAAAATTTCAATCTATTCGAATCTTAATTAGTTACGCCAACTTTCATTGACAATATTATCATATCATTATATGATATATATAAAGACCTGAATTCAAAATAACTCAAAATGATCTAAATACATATCTTCGCAAGAAATGAGAGTTTTCCTTGCATGTCCCTATCTGCTAATAACCTCCTATTTTGGCTAAATAAAAAACAAAAGAACACAATGCTTATCTTTTAATAAAACACATTTTTTAAGATGATTAAGGGTATTTTTCAAATTAAATTCTTTTAAAACGATATTAAAGATGCATTAACATTGAGCAAAACACATTATTATACGCCTTTTGAATAACATTTCCAATTTTTTCCCTCTAAATTAAAGAGTAATCTTAATCCACTACGAAGTAATGGTCAAGGTGTAACCAAAAAAATAATACTAATGGTCAAGGTTAGATATAATTTTGAACAGTAACTGGCTGTGGCCTGTGCTAGTTTCGTTGGCCTGTCAAAATAATTATAGAAATGTGTGTGGTTCTGACAGATTCTGCTTCAATTTCCCAACCTGTAAAGTCAACCCTCAATGGTGCCATTGTTTTTTTTCTGGGTTTTTCTTTTTAAATTTGTTTATGGAATTTTTTAATGTGCATGAGAATACGTGAACCTATTAATGCGGATCGGATGTCTGTCTTTTCCTTCAAATGCTATAAAAATTTTGCAGAAGCAGAAACAAGTGTGTGTTAATGCATGTGTTTAGATTTCAGGCAATGTTTCACTCAGTGTTGGACTCAATCAAAGTTACCGTTTCAAATTTAGAGAAAGCCTCAATTGAGATTAATCATGATTCCATTTCTATACGAGTCTCTCTATATATAAATATATGAAAGAGTTTGAAGAAGAAAACTATAGAACGAAAATTAAAAATCCGTTTTCGATTAGAAAAAAAAGGCATAGGAAAATCATGAAATGAATTTATTAAGTATTTAATCCTTCCATATATGAGCGTATTTATATATATATAAAAAGATTCTTTCAATTGGCTTAGGTAAGTGGGGAAGTTGACTCAAAGAAGATTTTGAGTTATAACGTATACATATGTAAGATCAAAAGGAACTATATTAATTATAAGATTTTAATACAAAAAAAACCCTTAATTCTACTAATATTGATGTGTTACTTACACTAGCCTAGCATCAAAATCGTGCATTAATTAGGTATAGGTATAATAAAACAACTTTGACCAATTAATGAAAACAACTTGCTAATGATTGTTAATAAAAATACTAGATGGTTGATTTGCACAAATTAATTAACTACAATTTGCATGAAACGTATTCTGCGTATGGTAATGTGATAAATGATTTGTCATTTTTTAAAAATTTTATTAGTAGCCTTCACTTAGAAACATTTACAAAGAATAATGATAATGATTAATATTATTATATGAATAATTATTTCATACACCGCCGGTAGAGTTTTTTACTCCACAAGTAATGTTAGGATCATGACACATATTTTACAAAAATATTAATAAATAAATAAATAAATAAAATTGGACATGTATTATGATCCTAATATCACTTGTGAAGTAAAAAAACTCCACCAACGATGTATAGAATAAATATCCTTATTATATATATTATATTTTAATCTCAAAGGCCTTTTTTGTCTGAGCTGTGAATGTGACATATTGCCAACCGCTATATAATCTATTAGTAGAGTAATAGACTCTTAATTTTAGTGATTAGGTTCAATCCTTAGTAATCTCGATTATCAAGCAATATTAGTGTATTGCCTGCCTTGTTATTCTTTGTGATGAAATAATTCCAAACTAAAAAAAAAAAAATCAGCATCTTCTAAGGAAATTACTTCTTTGACCAAAGTATATGCTTGAGGCCTATTTGAATATGCCCTAACTAGGGATGTCAATAGGACATGTATCCTCTAATTTTGACGTACTCCCATCTGAACTCAATTATGTTTTAGAATATCCAAACTCGATTAATTATTTGAAATATTTTAATTTTTGTTACCCAAACGCTACCTATGTAATAAAAGAAATACCTATTAATTACTTGAATCCAATTTAATACCCGTTCATTAAGTCAAAGTTTGACTTTCAAATTTAAATTTAAAAGCAATCTTAATGCATATTATTAAGAAAATAAATTAATAAATTTAAATTAATTCATAAAAATAAATTAATGTTAAAAATCATAATTAAAATACATAATGAATTAATTTAATTTAGTATCATACTAATAATAAATAATTTATAAATAAAGATGTAAATAATAATACTTAAAAATTATAATTTATAGACAGGTTTGGGTAGTAAGGTACCCTAATATTACTATCCGAACCTTATTCAAACTTGTGACTAATATTTTTAGTAACCTAACCCGAGCATTAAATGACCTAACTTTACTTAATGGGATTGGATAATGCAAAATATCTGTTTGTAAGGTACACATTTACATCCTTAGCCTCAACACAATAGTATGGCCTTTCAAAAGTATTAGGTTAGGAGTGAGCTTGGATCAAACCCAATCCCAACAGCTGAGAACTAAGCACAGACCAATATCTCTAGACTCTAGCCACGGCTGCAATGGATTTGAGTTGGCCTCCTCGAAGCCAACCGTCAGATAGGGCTATGTTCGACGCAGGAAGTATAGGTGGCCTCCAGTCCAAACCGATCACATCGAAACAAGGCAATAAATGACCAAAAGGGCCATGCCACGTCAACCCAGAAAATTCTAAATATATAAGCCAAGCCACAATCACGACTTCACGACGTAACTTGGGCCCTTTTTCTCATGTGGACTAACAGCCCTTATGAGTTTTGATTCGACGGGTAGACAACTCGGTTCCGAGTTCCGAGGAGTTGTTATGTGACTCGGTTTCAAGACTCACTTCGTCATACGGGAGTCATGGAGTTACTATGAGACTCGGCTCTATGAGTCGCTCGTGGAGCTATCATCATGGGGCTCGATACTACGACTCGCTTTTGGTGGAAGTTTTTATGATTTTTTCTTTTTAATTTCTACTCCATTAACTTCCAATCCCCATCTACTTAGACATTACACATCTGAAATATTTCCTCTCTATTTACTCAAACATTATGCATATCTGATCTTCGAAAATTTGACCATCCGAATCCATAATCTTCGGAAATCTGACTAACATGTATATCTATATTCTTAATCCCGTCCAAAATCTGACCAACATGCATATCATATCATCTGTACGAATACTCTATTGACGTTAATATGAAACCTTGAAAGTTTCATGGATCATAGCATTGCATCAATTCAAACCATTAAATTAGCCTCGCATTTCAAGGGACAATCGAAGCAATTATTTGGGGTAAAATAGGCAGTCAGAATCACGTATTTGACAAACTATCCTGAATTTCCAAGAAAAATGAGAAGGGATCAAAATTTGTATTCATCAAAAATATTTTTCCCTTGATCAATAAACAATTTTGAAAATGAGAACATAAAGTTTATCAGACCCAGAAGAATGGGTTGCCATAAGTACCATTATTTCCCTCTACTCTTGAGCTGAAAAGTGAGCCTTCTGAATTTTGTTCAACTAAATGTGGAAGTCAAACACTTGACAAGTAAAAAATCAACATTGTTCTGAACTACTATATCGAGGAGGCAAGCAGAATTTCCGAAGTTCGGTGGCCTGAATGCGGGGCTTTAAGTATTGCCTCAATGCTGCCAGGCACCAATATCATGTCCAAAATTCTATGATGCACCAGAGAAGGTAAGCCAAACGCCAGTTTTAGCTCGATCATGATCAAACTTCTTCAGTATATAGCAGTAGTTAAGCTGACCCGAAAAGAAGGAAAAATTAATGTTAGCTACAAAATCGCCAGTCCTGAAGTTGTTTAAACAAAACAGACAAAATGAAAGTGCCAAGAATAAACGTCATTGGTCCTATGTGGAACTCGAGCAATAACACAGAATCTACTCAATCCAACAAGAACAACAATAACAAGAGATGAAAATGGCATTGACTAGCATAACAACCAGAGGAAGAAATCTACCATGGTTTGCAATCTTTTGAGTAGTGTCTATATGAAAGATGGAAATTCAGCGAGAAACAAATCTTAACTGCGTTTGACATACATTTTCTCCCACAACAAAAGCACAAACTCAAATGAATGGCATAATGAAACCTATGATTCAGTCAAATACTCTACAGCTATGATATCCTCTTATAATGCCAGCAACTTAATTTGACTTGAGGTTCTCCTGAATTCCTAGTTGTCATTTCTTAACATTTAACAGATATAGTACTTAACGTCCCTGGTTTCAAAATTGTGGCCAAGGCAATAGCTTATTGCAGCTACGGTTACCTCCAAAACGGAGGTCCTGAGTTCAAATTTCACTGCCCCAGCTTAACTATCAAAAATCTTTGATCAATATTGCATTCAGGGATAATAAAGTCCTAGTTAGATTACAACAAAATTATACAAAACAGAACAGAAAACTGAGATCTTAAAAAAACTCAACAGCTTAGATGGAATATAATTGGAGAGAGAGAGCAAACCTCCATGCGGAATAAACTGGTAGGGACAACAAGTCCAACTCCTACAGAACTCCGGATTGATTCTACAAACTTCTGAACAGAAAATTTTCGATACTCATTCTCTGTTAACTTGGCAACATTACCAGCACATGCAAACACATGAGCATGGATTCCTTTTTCTCTAAACCACCTAAATGGAAGATCAAAAGAAAGGTCTGCGAAAGCGGTAACAGCAAGGTCTCCTCCAAGAAAGTCCACCCCAGAAGGATCAGCATTTTCATCATTAACTTGTCTTTTGGGCTCTGTTGGACCCAATCCCCTTGTCTTAAATCCCCATAATGCTGCTGGCCCTCCTAAAGCACCCACTGGAGATATGTTGCCACCTATGAAGAATCTTTCTGGCAGGGATGACGGCCTACTCGAGAACCCATTCCCCCATGGAAAGACAACACCACCAGAAATCCCAAAATTAAGAGCAGCACGATAAAATCCAAGAGGAAAAGCATAACGAAGATCAAACTCCTGTCATAAATATCAGCACAAACCAAAAGTGAAGAAAAAGAGAAAAAAAAAGACAAAACAAATAATAGAAAATTGATTCTACCACACAAGTACAAATGCATGATTGTTAGACAAAAAAAAAATGCTTCTAATAACTTCAAAAAGAATTGCAGAAAAAATGGTTGGGGTAAAATAAAGCACATGTTATTCATACCTGCCGCAGAAATCTTAGGCTCCGAGTATCAGGTGCAAGGCCACCGATTTGGGTTGTAGAAACAAAAGCATAACCCCGAGTTGGCCTCATTGATGAATTTCTCGTATCAAACTTAAAAGTATACTTTAAAGAAGAAAGTAAATTATGCCCAAGCTGCCTCCTTATGGACCTTGATGACATTTGTGATGGATCTGTCAAGGTACGCCATGCAAGATTGTATGCCACATCATGATGTGTAGTAGAAAATAAGCCAAGAGAGAGGCCCAATGATCGCTCTTTATAAGAAGAAAACTTTAGCCAATCTTGGGACAGTAAGTATGCTCGTGCTGTGACAGGAGTTACCAGTCCTTTGAATCTGGGCAAATACACACCAGCGCTTAACTCTGTTGAGTGATCATAGCCATATGCCAATGAACCATCCCAAAGATCTCCATAACCAAACAAATTTTTGTACTTGAGAGATCCTTCCACTGTAGAAGATCTAGCCTATAACAGCATCATACAAATTTAAAAACCAAGTTCGAAGTGGTATGCATATAAAGTCACAAAAATAAGTGATCAAAGGCATAATGAACAAAACTTTCCATGTCAAAGCCAGTGTAAATATTATGATCACAGTATATCTCTATAGTTTATTTGTCACATGTAATGACCAAATGCATAAATACATCGACTATGCAAGCATGTAGGATGCCATGGAATGTTTGAGCAAATTTGTGTACGATGCATGGCACAAATGTCACAAAACACAACAAAATGCACCTTCATTCTTATCTCTGCAAACTGATTAAAATTTTCGGAAGGGGGAACTGTGTATATGCAGCCTTATTCAATACCCTTTTATCCGTCTAAATCATTAATAAAGATCAATATTCCAGCCATGTAAATCCTCTAACTCGCGATAATTCTACATACATTAGCTTTAAGGCTTTGCTTGGTATGATGGAAAGAAAGGGGTAAAGAAAGAAAATTAGTTAATCAAATGATTAAGCTACAAAATAAGAAAGTTGTTATGAAATATAACTATTTGATTAACTAATTTTCCTTCCTCACCTCTTTCTTTCCATCCTACCAAGCAAAGCCTAGGAGCTGGAATTATCCTGTCATTATTCCTATTACTACAGTCAGCTTCCACGAAAAGAATTTCTCTCCTCAAAATCAATAATTACAGTATTCCTAATAAATTAAGTCACAATAATATAACCACATTTTCATATCAGCATACCAAATTCAACCTTTGATAAAACCCATTCACTCATGCCTATAAAACCCACATTGCAGCAATTTTCCTTCACAGTTTTCCGCCAATTTCTCAGGAACCAAAAAGATAAAAAATCAAAACAAGTAAATTAAAGAAAAATAAACACTGAAAACTCGGATGAAAATTTTTTTCACCTCCGCTTTTGTATAAGCTCCAATCTGCCCAGAAAGCGGGTTTGCAGTCTCAACAACCTCGATGACCACGTTAGCAGTTCCAGGAAGTTCCGGCGGACCCGCATCGAGCGTGATTTTCACAGAATCAAAAACATCAAGCGCTTGGAGCCGCAAATTTACTATTTGTGACGCTTTTAAGAGCTCTTGCATCGAGCCGACGCTCTTCAACTCCTCGGTCACGGCTTCAATGATGTGGTCCTTGGTTTTCGTGTTCCCTTTAATGATCACATCGTGGACTCGGAGCGTAACGGGACCACTCTGCATTCGCTGGAGTAGAGAGTCCATTTTGAGTTTTTCCGAACGGAATCGAGCCTCCCGTGTTTGAGGTTTGGGACGGTTCGGTTCTGCAAACACGTCGTCGTCTTCTTCCTCATCATCTTCGAGGTCGTTTTCGTCGTCTTCCTCTTCTTCTTCGTCGATTTCATTGGTGTTGAAGGGTCTTCGATATTCTGAGTCGGGCTTCGAATTGGGTGGATTCAGGTCGGGTTTCGGGTCGGGGCTTGACATTGTAGGGAAAAAAAAAAGAAACCAGAACGTGCGACTCTGCTTTGCAACCGAGGACAGTGAAGCGAGGTGGAGGGTGGCGGGCGGTTCTGGGGGGTTTTGATGCACTCAGGGGGTCTTTTGCTATGTTGCCCTTTTACTCTTTCGTATTTCCTTTATGTTTTTTTTTTTAAACAGTTCTATGGTAATAAATTTAGAGTTTGTATATGATACACTGACAGTGTATAGTATCTATTCATTGTCAATACATCAGAGGTTGACACCTCATCAATAGGTCTTTATGGGTAAATAAAAAAAGTTTATTTATATTTGCATATAAGGGTCTATTGATGTAATGTCAACTTCTGGTGCACTGACAGTGTATGAAAACTATACACTGTCAGTGCATCATATATAAATTCATAAATTTAACTGTATAAGCCAACTGATTATGGACTAATATTATTTATTCATATTCGTTCTTTTAATTTTTAATATTGTTTGTGTTTGTTATTTTGTTCATAAATATTAACAAATATATTCACGAATACATAACAGTGAATATTAAATAAACATATTCATAAATATGTGTTCGTAAATATCAAACAAAAAAATTATACAATCAAATTGTATTCACCCTAACATATATGATGCCAAATTAAAAAAACTTACATAAATATGTAATTTTAATAATTATATATTAAAATGACGTAGGAGTAAATATATAATTTAAAATTTTAATATTATTAGATAATAGATGAATACTACTGATTTATTTAACGAATGAATTTTAAACAAGTTTGTTTGCGAACATAATCGAATGAACCACATCTTTGTTCATGATCATTTATTAAGATTAATAAACAAATATAAAGCCAATGAGGCATTGGTTTAGTGTTAAGGAGGAGACCCTGAGACTTTGAAGTCTCAAGTTCGAGTCTTACTAAGTGTAAGCTTGAGTTAGTCTAATCCTATTCATGGAATATAATATGTTGTCAAACGTTCAATTCATTGACACCCTTAGCAATAATTTAAAAGTTTATATTTGATACATTAATGAATAAAGTTAAAAAATATTTAAAATTTTAAAAATAAATATTAATAAATTTTTTAATTTATTTTTATGTGTGTGCATTTTTAAATTTTACTAATTAATAAAGTGACATTTTTGTGGTTGAAAATGCATTGTTAATACATTAAATATAAATTCATAATTTTAAGCTCCATTTGATTTCTAGAAAATGATTTATGCATTTTTAAGTATTAGTTGGCAAAAAATTGGTTGGTCAATGGAAAATAATTCCTGATCAACCAAAAATAAGTCATTTTCTAAAAATTGTTTTATGCTTTTGAAAAAGAAAATTTTCGAAAAATACTAAATATATGTAATGTTTTTACCAAGCTCGTGACTATAATTCTACTCAAGCTAGATCTCAAATATGATTTTTTTAACTTTAATTTAATTTAACCCTACATAAAATATTAATATATTAATAAAATATATTTTGTTTAATTAGATTACCATTTTTATATATTAAAATATTAACATTAAAAAATTTTCAATATTTTGTTTAAATATTTGATTTTCTACATTATTAATCTTAAATAATTTTAATATTTCAATAACAAATAATATTATATTATTATTTTAGTAATAAATATTAATTTAATAAATAGTATATTTATTATTTTAATAATTAATATTTTAAATAATTTATTAATAATTTAGTATAAGATATAATGTTTTTATATTTTATTTTACAAATATTTTTATATTAATATTTTAATAATAAATATAAATAAATTATATTTTATCATTTTAATAATAAATACTTTTAATATAAAATATAATTATTTTAATAGTATAAATATTTTTTAATATTTCAAAAAATAAATATTATATATTTTTAATATTTTTTTATATATTAGAGACCGCTCCTTTTTTCCTTTTTTCAAAAAGATAAATATGAAAAGGAATTGTGGCAGCAGACTTTAATTTATTCAAGAAATATAACAAAGCACCAGCATAGATGGATAAACAATGTTAAAATTAGTCTGATCAGAAAAACAAGAATCAAAATCAAAACGAAAACGAAAACGAAAACTCAATCCAGTTCGGGTTGAAAGCCAATCTGGTAGTGAGTTTAATAGTGAGTTGGAGTAGGGCAATGTGCTGGTCGGAAAGCCAAGGGACCTGCAGCATAGATCACAACATCGTAATCCTTTCTGAATAGTCTCTTGCTTTCATAACGAAGTGGGGAGCCATTCAGTCCATAG
Source organism: Heritiera littoralis (assembly GCA_031772115.1). Lineage (NCBI taxonomy): Eukaryota > Viridiplantae > Streptophyta > Magnoliopsida > Malvales > Malvaceae > Heritiera > Heritiera littoralis. Next base: position 1,365,215 of record JAPDPK010000118.1, read on the forward strand.
TTAACATTCGAGAGAAGGTTGCAGTTCTCAAGAGGTGATGAAACAAGCTTGACACGGCAAGATTGAAGGGGATGATCCAACAGAGAGTTGCTCATTTGGAACCCTTCAAGTTCAGCAAAGAAGTAACCATTCCCGTCTGTTTCAAAAGCCTTGTAGAAGCTAACTTGGTTCTTCTCATTTTTGCATATGACACCAACTTTAGCTGAAGCAATTGGTTCTGCTTTCGACAGGGACCACGAGCCATAATTATCACAGCTCTGGCAGTAGACCATTCCCTCCACAACTACCTCACTTTTCTTCTCTTGTGGAATGTCTCCATAGGCAGCTATGGAGGGGAAGGCCAATGGGAGAAGCAACAGTGATGAGATGAAAAATGCTAGGTGACCGCTTGCCATTTTCAGGTATATCAGCTTGGAGCTTGGACAATAGAAGGAAAAAAGCTATGAGAATTGTGGGATGGAAGGCTACTGCCATGGGGTGGTATATATATAGTTGGAGAAAGTTTTGAGGTTTTGATGGACGTGGAGGCTATTAACTACAGAGTATAGTCAACATTGTCTTCTTCCATTCTCTATTTGTTTACGTGAAGGCCACTTTCCTATTAACAACTGAAAATTGGGCCATGGTGTTGCTTTACAAGAGCCTCTGGCTTTGCTGTGGCTTATTCTAGGCCTAGCGGTTGGCGACATGAAGTCTGCCTGGAAATCAATGGAATTGGCTCATTTTTAGGCAAGTTTTTAGAGTTCTAACGTATGGATTCCTCTTTTCTGTTTAAAATTCCTTTTTCAGGAACCAATCCTATTGAGGTTGGCTCTTTTGATCCACTCAATCCCATTCAAGAAGTTGAACTTCACTCATCTATAAACATTACAGAGTATTTTCTTTTTGTTTACGTGAATTGTGTTTTATATATATATATATATATATATATGTATTTATGTATGTATATATATATATATATATACACACACATACATACATACATATATATTGTATAATGAAGAACTGTGGCTTGGAGAAGAAGGAATGCAAGAACTGAGATTAGATGATTTCCTTATGAATAAAAATGGTTGTAGGCATTTGATTAGAAATACATGTGGCATTTGATTATAAATACATATGGCAATCACAAGAATCATCCTCAGAATTATATTACTTTTTTTGGTTGATCAGAATTATATTATTTTAATCTTAAAATAAAAGATTGACATTTGAATTTAATGTGCATTAGTTGATTCTGCATCTGCTATTCTTTGTACAGCTCTATATTCATAGCTGGAATATAGTTGGCAGAGAAAAGACTGCAAGTGTGGGCAACAAATTGATTCAGCATTGAGAAAATGAAGGTAACAATGAGCAAATCAGAGCAAACAGGAATCATGAGGCTTGCATAATGCCTTTTTCTTTTATGTATTTTCACACTGAAAGCCAAAGCAAGGAAGATTTCTCGGGTTCTCTTTCTATCTCAAATATATACAACAAACTTTCCATTACCCTAAAATAAATATAACCAGTGCAGACCTCCAGGCAAACTTCCTTTTGCCTCTCCACCTACAAAAGACACAGAAAACAACCGAGTTTCTTACTGACAACCTCAACTTCATCCCCTAGCTTGCTTCGGCTGACATAATCTCAAGCTCTGCCCACCAAAGGGGGGAAAGCTTTGGGATTGCATCATCAGGTGTAATTGCAGTAATCTCTCTTAATCTTGCAGTGACTTCTCTCATATCAGGTCTCCGTCTATGTTCAGGGTGGACACAAGATTTCATAACCTCTTCAATTTTCTTGAGTTGCTCCTGGTTGAAAGAGTTTAGAGTAGGATCAACCATCTCTCCAAGGGCTTGCTCCCGGCTCAAATAGTCTGATGCCCAGTCTTCAAGTGAACCATTATCCACCGTGTAAAGCATCCTACCAGTTACTATTTCAAATAATAATACGCCAAAGGTATAAACATTACTTTCTAGACTTGCTAGTGGGGTATCTGAAAGGTGTTTTCTGTCTGCTTCTCTCTCTGCTGCAGATATCTCACTCCAGAAACACAGATCTGAGATTTTGGCTGCGTAATCTTCTGTTAGATTGACAGCTGAGGAGGACAGGTTGTTATTGGGTATGGGTGGGTTCAGCTGGTGCATATGCTCGAGGCAGTAAGCGGTGCCCATTATAATTCTCAACCTCATTGCCCAGTCTAAGTGTTCAGATTCTTTAACTGCAATATCAATAAAAAGATCCAACGTTCATTTCAATGCTTAACACAGAGGAAAAGGTAAGTGGCCGATTCTTGCAAAGAATGAAAAACATAATGTTGCTTCTTCATGGTAAGTGGGGAAGCACACGATCTTCTAATGCCAGGTTATGTAGCAAACTATGATGAGTAATTCAAGCATAAAGGAACCTTGAAACTGCAGGATGAGTTTCCTTTGAGAAAATCAACAAATTGAACAGATAAGAGGAATGCCCAAGTCTTTTGGCACTATTCTGAAAAGGTCAAACTACAAAGATGATTCAATATAGAGGAATAAAATTGACATAAATATCATATTGTGAACAAATTAGTGAGGCTAACTAAGCTACAGATTCTATGTCCAAAGTAGCAGAATTTGGTGGCTCTATTGAGGCCAATGAAATGCCACGTGTTCTTAGGCTAAACTCTGTTAGAAATAGGATCCCCCGAATGGGAGAAAAATTGAAATGTTGATGACAGGCAATAAATTAGAGATCCGTCAGCAAAGACACCAAAAACAACAATCAGGTACTTACTGTGTAAATGCTCAAAGAGTGTGCCATTTGGAGCATATTCAAAAACCATCATCCTAGTGAAAGGCTCATCTTCCTCACAATATCCAAGAAGGTTGACAAAATTTTTGTGATTCACTTTCGATAATGTGTCAATCTGAAACCATAAAACTAGAAACAGTTAGACCATAAGAACACATCAAACATGTGTATCTAGATAGAATTTTTCAGTACAATACCTTCTTCCTGAATTGTGTTTCTAAATTCTTTGACCAATCTTTGGCAGATTTCACTGGGATAGAGACCACAGCTATTTCAACCTCATTAGACAGTGTCCCCTTGTACACAGTGCCAATTGTTGAAGAACCAATTACATTGCTGAAATCTTCACAGGCTGCTTCGAGCTCTGATCTCTTCAGCTTTGGCACGCCTGAAATGCAAATAATTGATCATTTATTATAAATATTCTGGCAGAAATTAAGATTACTAATAAAAGATGCACACTTCTCTCTTGGATAAAATATCAACCATATAACAGACACACCACAAGAAAACAAATTAAGGACCCTCCTCCTCTAATTTAGCTGTGTATTTGGGATGATTCCCTTTTTACCAATGACCCGTAAGTTATGTTGCCGGCCAAATAGAAGACATGAAATGACACTTTTTCATTCTAAGAATACTTTTTTAGTTCTTAGGTTATAAGGAATTACACTAAAATCTCAACTATTGTTCTATGTCCAGTATTCAGCAACTGTCTTAAGTTGGACTGAAAACATTAATATGATCTGAAATCAAGAAAGATTTTAAAATTATATCTACTGTGTAATTTTTGCAGCGGAGCAAAAGAATTACCAGTTACAAATGCCTTCTGAAGTTGCCCGCTTAGCCCTGTGGCCCAAGGTTTCACAGTAGATACCTTAGACGTCTTAAAGAGATAGGCAAAGATTACTAATATTAAAAGAAATACTGCACCCCCTATGGCTCCAGCAAGTATTGCAGCTCGATGACCGGTACTAGACTGAGAACTTGAAGAATTGCTTACTGAACGGGATGGAGGAGAAGCATTAGGTAATACTGCATTATTTTCAGATGGAGAAGGAGCTGGATCTAAGGAAGGTTGTTGAATATGAGCATCTCTTGCATATGGACTATCTTTAGAACGTTCAGCAGATGCAGGAGGAATTGGAACTCGAGGTGCATGAGAAGGGGACGGAGGTAAATTAAAGTTTTTAACGGGTTCTTTTGGTGGCTTTGCAGTAGTGGCAGGTCGTTCTTGCAGCAGTCTCCTTTGCACTGCATCTTCAGATTGGCCAACATTCCTAGCAGACATAAAGAAGGATTAAATAATAAGAACATATAACCATAAAGAAACTACCAAAGAAAAATTATACTAGAAAGAAACAGAACATAGCTAATAATCATTAAAGGTTGAAAACTTTCATGACAATTACATCAATTTGATCGCCAACGTATATGTATATGTATATGTATATGTATTGTGAAACAGATAAAAACATTTTACATATAACTTTATCCAGTTTTCGATATTAGCAGTAGAGAAATTCCTAAGTGGCACTAAAAGGTGACTAGGAACAATGAACAATATGATGCAACTAAACTTGTTCTGGAATGCTCATTTCTATCTTTCTACATGTTAGACCTAGCCGAATGAGAATAGCTTCTATTCAAACATAATGGTATACCGTGTGTTGTATCTTTGCTTGCAAGGCAATTTAGCAATGTTAGATAGTTGATTTTCATCCACTTGAGTTTCTGAAAGCTTCTGAAGTTCATCAATTTCAGGAGAGAAACTACTGAGAAACTCATTATTGTCTAGTAAACTGCAAAATAGGCGTAAAATTAAGTTATTATACTGGGTAAGATAAAGAAAACCTCTGAGAACGAGATCTAAACTATTTGACACTGTTGACTTACAGGATTGTTAGTGACAGATTGCTGCCAAGTTCATGTGGAAGTGGTCCACTGAAGTTATTGCATCCCAAGTCCAACACCTCTAATTCCTTCAGTTCTCCAATCCCTTCGGGGATAATTCCAGTGAAAGAGTTGTTCCGCAAAATACTGTAGGGAAACCAATGGTATCAGAAATCAGAATGGTGCATAGAAAAATGTAGAATGGCTAAACTAAAGTGATTGCCAAGCAACCATCGAAAAAAGAACTCTGCTTTTAATTTCAACAATCAGATAAAGTCATAAACACTTACATAGATTTAATGTGAACCAGAGATCCAAGTTCAGGTGCCAATGTTCCTTTAAGACAAAGATCTTTCAAGTTCCTGCATTTTGTTCCATCCATCAAATTTTAGAACAAACACAATTTACTCACCTAAAGTCTATTAAGTTAAACCTGATAAAGAAAAGATTGTTATTTATTTTAATCAATTGTCCACCTAATATGACAGATAATTGTTGGAAATCTTGTAACTGATCTATACATCCATCAAATTATTGCATTTGAACTTGAGAAAAAAAAAGTGTTAAAAATAACATTAAAAAAAAACAATTCCCATATACTTAACTTTCCCATTTCACAAGTGTCAAAAATAACATACTATTACCAGAAAAAAATTGCAAATTTGGAAATCAAAGTTCTGTTCGAATATTATGGCTATACTTAATAATCATATCTCAGAACTAACCTCTGCCAACCAAAAAGTAAAAATGATTTCTAAAGACGAAGATTTCAATTATTTTTCCTTTCTTTTCCCGGCAGCCAAACGGCATCCACCTAAAAGAAACATAATTGGAGCAAGAAAAAGTATGAGAGAAAAGGAAAACTTACAAAGCAACAACTTTGTCATCCGAGCACTCGACTCCAAACCAGGAACAGTGGTCAACCTCTCCATCGTCTTCCTTCCAATCCAACAAAGCACCAAACGGATCATTCACTACTCTCTCTCTTAATCTCAACAACGCCAATCCTGCACATCAATTACCAAATTATCCTTTTTCCTCTACTTTCCCAAGAAACAAACAAACACAAAACATGAAACAAAAAAAAATTACCTTCTTCATTCAACGACCAGCAAACCAAACTTTGACATAACAAAAACAGCAAGATACCAACTGCAAACTCTTGCCTTAATCTTACAAACTTCCAGTTCTTGTTCATGATCATCGTCGTCTTCTTCTTGTTCCGATCAAAGCTTAACTCAGAAAACCCAGAAACTTTTCATGAGTTGGAGAAGAAAACACGCAGCTGAGTCAGAGGCTGAATCCAACACGACACCAAAGAAATTAGAATTCAGACAGTTTTCCTCGTTTTCTATTTGTTTTGTTTGGGTTTGAAAACGCGTACACTCAAAGACTGAACTATGAAAACTTCGGTATGCTAGCTATTTGAAATTTCATTTTTTTAACCGCGCTAAAAAGGTTAATTAGTTATAGTAAATTGCAAGACTTTGCCCCTGGCCCCTGGGTTACCGCCGCGGTAAAAAAAAAAATGAAGTGAAGGAGAAGGCGACGCCGGCGGAGACTATATAAAGAAGGAAAAAGAAATTAGGAAAAGATATAAAAAAGGTGGCAATTATGGACTGAGTCGTTTTCATATTTATGAAAGGGGTTGGGTGGGTCCAAGGCTGATTTCGGCAGGTCGTTGAATTTTAATTAATAATTTTTTTTTTGAATTTTTGATGTTGGTTGAAAGGGCTTTTAATGAAATTTAATTATTAGTTTGGTGAGCTTAAGGCACTTTCCTAGATGTTTCCCTTCATGGCTTTGGATGGAAAAATTCATTCGTAAAATAATTTGTCTTTTGTGGTACAATTAATAATAATATTAATTTTGAATATTGATTCGTACAATCACATGTATAAAATTTAAAAATTTTACAAATTTAAATTTTAGCATTTACATTCTTTCTTTTTTTAAATCAAAAACTTCTATTATATAAAAAAGTTTGTTTTATAATTGGTTCTTTTAATTCGCATGGTTGATTTAATTGATAATAATATAAATATTTTTATCAATTAAAATTTAATTTTTGTGAAAATATTTAGATTTCTGAATTCATTATACAAACGCGAGGGAACAACAATTTTTATAAAAAGATTATTAGACATTGAATTTTGATTCGGGGAGGATTTTATAAGCAACTATGGCTCTAAATAATCAATTTACATATAATTAAAAAGCTTTATTGATTTTATTTATTTATTTATTTTTGTCAAATGATTGGATTAGTAGATAAAAAGTCTATAGTAGAAATGATTAAATATCATTTCATTCAAATGATTGATAAGTTCAAACCATCGGAAAAAATAAAGATTAAGATATATCTTTTTATTTGAAAATGAATTTCAAATACCATCAAATGTATCGATTATGGATTTTGCTTGTGACCAAGAAAATCGAAAGAAAAAAAAAGCGAAAAAGGTTGAATAAATAGTTGGAATTGTATACATTTAAATTTAATTTTTTGTTAATTTGAGTTTAATTATTGTAGAAACATTTTCAAAAATAAAATTTCATACGTATCGAATTAATTGAAAAAATAAGTTTTTAAAATTGTCAGAAAATCAAATCAAACTAAAATTTATACTAAAAAAATATTTAAAAGGACAAAAGAACTTAAATAATAGGAAATGGGTCCGTGGGCTATACGGTGCTATTAACTATATATTTTCAATTTTTTTTTTTTGAGAGAGAATGATATTCGAATTTGTTTATTGAATTAAAATATATATTATTAATCACGAAATCAAATATTAATTTATATTATTAAATTAAATTTTAGGTAATAAGTATTTTTATTTTTATAAAATATACATGTATACATATTATTTGTGATTCTACTTCGGCGGCCAGCATTGAGAAAATTATTCTGAAATATCAATTAAGAAAAAGTCAGAGCATGAAAGAGAAATGATGCTACAAATAATATTAAGAGTAACGAAAATCGCATTAGTCTCTATCATTGATTACTACTGGCGACTGATTAGTTTGAAGAGAAAATTAATCCATGTTTACTAATTTGTTACTACCTACCAGGCATGTCGAGAATCGAGATAGTCAATTTAGACAAACACTACAATCTAATAGAATTACCTTTTATTGATAAAGAAATGTTTTCTGCGACGAAAATCGAACAATGTCGTTCGTCATCGTTTTTTATTTTTTTTGTTTTTTTTTAATAACAACAGAAAATATATTTGACAATATATTTTTATTTTCAGAAAATGAAAACAAAAATAAGAATTTTCAAAATTGTTAGAAACAAGAATTTCATATTTTCATTATTTTCAGAAACATATTTTCATTTCTAGTACTGTTCATAAGTAAGTGAACAAAGTTTATATATTAATATAATATTAATATTTTTCATAATAAAAATATAAAATAAAATTAATTAGGTTTTTAAAATGATATAATATTAAATTTTAATATAAAATATTATTTAATTATAAAATAAATATTTTAAAATTAATATATTTATTTTAATATAGAAAAGTTGAAATGTAAAAAAGCAATTAAATATAAATTATATTGAAAAATAATATTTTAATATTATTTAATTTAAATTTATATAATAATTTATTTAATATATTATATATTTTAAATAATATCATTTATTATAATTTTGATATGTTAATAAATAATATTATTGCTAAGTACTATTATATGATATAATTAATTATAATTTTACTAAACAACATTATTATTTAATATTATATTCTTTCAATTAAATTTAAAATATATCACTACTACTATTAAATAGTTTAATATTATTAAATAAGTGAATACCTAACATTAAATAATATTATTTATATTAAATATATTATATTTAAATAATTACATAATTTATTATAAATTAATTAGTTAAATATTTTATTTAATAATTTAATATTATTACAATTAAATCAAATGATATTATTAATATAATTTATAATTATTAATTTATATTATTATTTAATATATAATTTTATAATTTTACTAATCTCAATTATTATCTAATAAAAAGTAATATTAAAAAATTATTTAATATTGTTTTTAATTGAATTATTTTAATTAATATTATATTTATTTATAATATTATTTAAATTATATTAAATTATTATATGATTAAATGAAAATATTTAATAAACATATTAAATAGTGTAAAATAATAGTATTTAATATTATGTACATATTATTATTTAATAAATATATTATTTTTATTTGATTTTAAAAATTTTATTTTTGTAAATTGAATTATTATATTTGAATCAAATTAAATATTTGTTTTCAGAACATAACAGTATTAACCAAATATGTTTTCTGTTTTCAGAATTTGAAAACAAAAAAAAACAAAAATTTTCAAAAATAGGAAACATAAAACATAAAATAGGAAACGATCCCAAACAATTATGAATAGTACCAAAAATGAAAATATGTTTTCAAAAATAATGGAAACATGAAATTCTTGTTTCCAATAATTTTGGAAATTTTTGTTTTCGTTTTCTGAAAACAGAAACATGCTGCCAAACATGTTTTCTATTATTGTTTCAAAAAAACTGAAAATAAAAATGATGCCCAAACGACCCCTACAATGATAAATTTCTTTATTTTTATTTTTAAAATATTTAATAATCATGATTTGATAATTTTTTTTGTATAAAAAGGACTGTAACATGATAATAAGGGAAAAAATAAAGTCTTGGGATTTAAACTATAATTAAAACCATCTATTAAAAAGATTCATGAATCAACTTAATTAAATCTTAGATTCATCATGATTTAATAAGTTAATTACTTATTTATAACTTGACCGATTAATTAATAATAAGTTATGACATATTATAAGGTTTAGATTTGAATCCAATCAAACTAACCTCAATCCCATTCCTTAAGTTATAAAAATAAAAAATAAAAAACACCTTATATATAAACCTTTAACATAACCAAAACCACACTATCAAATTATGCCATTTAAGAAATATAAAAAATATTAAATGAATTTAATTAAAATAAGCATAAATTTAATGTTAATAGATGTAAACATATGATAATAAGTATGAATACATGAAAATTAATGTAATTTAGTATCAATAAGTATAAAATAGATTAATCTTACAACAAATAAGCATAAATTGATAAACATATAAAAACAAACATAAACTTATTGTCAATAAATATAAAATAAATTAATTTTACAATAAAATAAATCTTACTATAAATTCTTTTGATTAACAAGCGAAGAGAAAGGAAACATAGTAAGTTATAATTAAAACATATGGCTATATTACAAGGCAAGTTAATAATTTGGTGGCGCTTGGCTGGATTCTTTAGTGTGAACCACATGCTTATGGTTATAGCCTATTCAAGTCAAATAATAAATAAATAAAATAATAAGAAAGAAAATGTGCATCCTTGATCGTGCCACGTGTATATTTCTTCCGCCTCTTAAAGATTGCTGGCTAGCTCAATGTCGGATCCGCCTGCCCTACTCATGATAAGGTCGGTGGGGAGAATCTCTATATCAAAAATGTCTTATGGGTTTTGTTGCATGGTGTCCATAAATAATTAAAGAGGGCAACTAAACACTCATATTTTTTCTTCCCACACCTTATTTTACACTACTTGTTATTGTTCATTTAAAGGGGAAAATGAGTGTATGAAGAAAAAAATAGGGTGTGTTTAGTTGCTCTCATAATTAAATTTACATTAAAAAAAAAAGAAACTACAACTAAAATGAGCATGATTTTTTGCTTTCATAAAAAAAGAAAAAAGAAAAATATATAGTTTCATAACTAATTATTTCAGTTTTATATAACTCCCATTTGATTTAATTTTATTGAAGACCTTTTGGATGTATGGTAAAAAAAAATTATTGATGTTAAATACTGCAATGATACTTGTAGATGAGTTCTTTGCTGTACAGAGGAAACGTTACAAACCAGTAGAATGGAGTGTGCCAGGAGGTGGCGGAGATGAAGACTGGAGCAGATCCTAAAAAATGAGTGCAGCGGCAAGTGGCGGTAGAAGGTTGAGCAAGGCTGAATAGTATAGAGAGGATTTGAGAGAGTTTTTGGATTAGCTTATTTTCTCCCCAAAAGTCCCCTTCAAAGACAACAAGAACTCTATATATAGGTGTGGAGAATGAGAGTTACACAACTTTGGTATTAATAACATAATAATGAGAATTAGCAGTTACAAAACATTAATGCTTTGTCTAATGGGAGTTTTGCTTTGGGAGAAAGTGGATTGAAAGAAATAGGGAAAAACACTCATACTTCAGAGAAAGGTTAAGAGAAGAACTCTTAACTATCTCCATATTTGATCCATCAATCCAAACTCTCCAGGACATCCCAATAGTAAAGTTAACTGAAGAACCCTGCCCTATTCTGAAGTTATCTTCACTTCTTCTTGAAAGTGTTGTTCTATAAATGAGTTGTCCTATGAACAGGTTGTTCTGTGAAGAGCTATTATGTGAATGTGTTCTTCTAGAAATAATGAGCTCTTCTGCTAAGAGGTTGTTCTTGTGAAGAAGCTCTTCTGATAAGAGGTTGTTCTTGTGAAGAATCTCTTCTGATAAGAAGTTATTCTTGTGAAGTATTTATTCTAAGAAAATGTTGTCATCTACAGTACTAAACCTTAAGGAAAAGGAGGAGTGAAAGCAACAATTTCTTAAGATTCAATAGCAATTAAGTATCTGAACGCGATTAAAATTTCTTTTATTGTGCATTTAAAGTAATTTAAATTTGTCAATAATCTTTTGATCAAATGATTGAAAAATAGTTGATATATTGTAAGAATTGAATTTGAATCCAAATAGTTTCATGCTCATTTCTAATTATAAAAAATAAATGCTTTTTAAATGCATTACTTTTGTCTTTTATTTGTTTGTAAAGTTAAGGATAAAGACAATCATCAAATATAATAAATATATGGTAAAATGATGGTAAAATCTGTAAATTTTGGCTAGAACAGTAAAAACCTAAGTAAATGATCATTCTATAAACGCGCATGGGGGATAAGGATGAAAAGTGAAGAAATCATGTTGTCCACCTTTTTCTTATTTTTCCTTTCAGAAACAATGTACATTTTTTTTTTAAACTAGAGAAAGCTTTTGTTTTTTCTCACTTGTTGACAAAGTCAGAGGGCTTGTTTGTAAAACCATTTTTGAGTTCTGGCCAATATCCTTCAGAGAAAGGTTCAACAAGCACAATTATAAAAGATTATTTATTAAAGATTAAAATACACCAACAAAAAAAATTTACTATTTAACACTCTTTCTATAGAGATCTCGTAAATTAATGATTTAGATTGATATTTTATTATGTGTATTAACTTTTTTTAGGGAAATTCTATTTACAACCTAAATTTTATTAAGTACAACTTAAGTAATTTTTTCTTCCCAAAATAACTTTCTCTTCATTTTTTTTTTTTGAGTTCTCAAGGCTCACGGAAAGGAATTTTCGTAAACTTTTAGAAATTCATGAAAATTCTCGTTTGTGAGCCTTATAAATTTTTTTTTTGAGTTCTCGGAGCCCACGGAAAAAATTTCAGTGAGCTTTTGAAAGCTCACGGAAGAGAATTTCTATGAGCTTTTGAAAGTTCACAGAAGAGAATTTCCGTGAGCCTTCAAAGGTTCACGAAAATCCCCTTCCATTAGCCTCATGAGTTTTTTTGATTTAAGAGTAAAATAATAAATTACTCAAAGAATAGAGTGTTTTTAATTTTTTTTTTTTTTTGCATTTAGAAGCTCCCCTTTTTTTATTGTATCTCTTGAGATTCGAATTCGAAAATGCCATGAGAGCGAAAAAAATCAAAATGCATCTATCATTATCGATGTATAACCTTAACTTGTTATTTTCTTTCTAATAACTAAATTTTGATATAATAGAAATGAGTAATAATTTTGAATTTATAACCTTAACTTGTAATTCTCTCTTGTTTTTATTCAAAAATTCATGTTAGGACTATATTGACATCCTTTTAAAAACTTAAAGCTATCATGAAACAAATTAAATGTTAGGTATCAAAATGAATTTATATAAAAAATTTGGGACTACAAATACACTTTACCCTATGATCATTAACCGTGTCACTTAATGGTCCAACCCAATTCAAGATTCAATCTTGAGTCATATTGACTTCAAGGTTCGAAGCCGAATGTTAAGATTCAAGCATTAATTTTGAAGTCCAAAACAATTTTATTAATACAATTATTTGATTAATGTCATTAGATAAAATCAAAAAATAAAAAAGAAGAAGAAAAGTGAAAGTAGCATTAAAAATTAACTAAAATAGTGTTTGAAGTTTGCACTGCCTTGGCTGAAAGAACAAAATGAGGCTTTTGGACCACCTCGCAAGCTTAATTCGACCCATGAACAACTCGATAGAAAGCTGAGAAGAGCTAAGCTTCCCTGTCTAGAAGAAGCCGAGAGATGTCATCATAACCCATGGTTTCAGCCATGTGGAGAGGAGTGATCCCTGTTTTGGTCATGGCTTTAGCATTAGCTCCTTTGTCAATCAATGCTTCAACCACCTCCAATTGGCCACCCTCCACGGCCAAATGCAATGCCGTGTGACCTCCATCGTCCTGGCGCTCCAAGTCTGAGCCCAACTCCACAAGCACCGAAATCACATCCTTGTGGCCTTTAATGGCTGCCGCATGCAAGGCTGTCAGACCATACTGGTCTTGAAAATTCATGGCAGCACCAGTTTTCAAAAGTGATTGCAGCCGCCTCATGTCTCCTCGTCTTGCTGCCATCAACACCTCCTCTCCGCGTTCCATAATCTCCACCATCTCTTCCTACATGCTCATGCAATGTTCTATCAGTGCACTCAATGAACATGTCTAATTTGGCTGGCCATGGTAAAAATTACATAATTTTCCACTTAAGCTTCAACCAAAATTAATAGAGTAAAAATTAAAGGATTTAATTTGGTACAAAATATCTAAGATGCACAAGATTCGTTATTATTTAAAGATTAATCTACTTGATTAGCATAATGATTAATATTCCAAGATTTTAAAATTTTTGTTACTATTTTTTCAATTCTGTTGGTTTTTGCATAAAAAGCAATAAAATAAAAATATTTATGAAATATTTTATTAATGCAAATGATAAAATTTTATAATTTGATATTAATCTTTTTTTTGGTTAATATTAGACATTATAATTAAATGTTTAAAATTGTAAAACCGATGTACTTACATCTCCCTTGTCACGAGCAACATCAAGAGCTGAGCGGCCACGATCATCCGAAATTGTGGGGTCTGCATCCATTTGGATCAACATTTCCACCATCCGACGGTTTCCATTTGCTGCAGCTCTGTGCAATGTAGTCCTCCCATCATTGCTCTTTGCATTCTTATCCGCACCCGATTCTACCAACATCTTAGCACACTCGATATTTCCCTTGTTTGCTGCCAAATGCAACGGTGTTCTCCCTTCCTTATCTCTCCAATCGAACGGCTCGCGTCCCCCCCTTCTTAACAACTCCGCAAGCTCTTCCGTTTGATTGTTTGAAACTGCCACGTGTAACTCGCTCCATCCTTTTGATTCCCCCCGTGGATCCACCTGACAAAAACCCACATTATTGTTATTCGCATCTTCTTCCTCCTCACGTGCGCCTATCCTTAAACCAGCTTCGAGCAGCAAATTCACCATGTCCTCCGAGTTATAATCCAACTGAGTTGCGACTTGGAGGAGTGACTCAGCTTCTCTCGCTGATAAATCATACAAAACCGACTTCTGCCGCTTGATCATGTTCTTGACAATCTCAAAATCCCCACAACCAACAGCATGTTGGAGAAGAAATGGCCCGACAAAGGCGACCTTGAGCTTGATATCCTGAGTTGGTCGACCTGAAAGCCACGAGCTGACGGAGTTGGATTGAGTTGACCCGTACGAGTCGAGGTCGAAGCGGGCAGTTCTGATGAGGAAACGGTCAGAATGAGAGCGAGGAAAAGTGGGTGGGATGTGGTCTTGGGGTTTAAGAATGATCTGCAGGGAGACGTCTGATGAAGGAGGAACGAGTCCACTCGGCGGGTTAACTAGGAACTTGTGAGGAGAAGAAGTTTGGACTTTGAAAGCTACTGGACAAGAATGGCAAAGGGACCTTAAAAGAAGGTTACAACGGCATTTGGTGTTGAGAATGAAGTTTATACGCACTTCAGGCTCTGAAATCTCAAGCAAATTTTCCATTGCTGAAGTTTGTAATTTGTTGTTGAAGATGATCCAAGTTAATGAAGGAAGTGTCGTCTGGTAATATTGTTTGGATTAAAGCTCGCATGTGATCTTGTAGGGACAAAATGTGTTGTCTTCGCCATAGCCCATTTGGTATATCATATATGCAAAGTTTTCTTTTATTTTCTCTTTGGAATTATACATCATTTGGGGATGCTTGGTTTCAATTAAAATTAAAAATTTAGCACACGAAGGATTAGAGGTGGCAAACGGGCGGGCTCGGGTGGACTCGGTTCGGATTTTTTCGGTTACGAGCTTTTTTGGTTACGGGTTTTTTCGGTTATGGGTTTTTTCGGTTGCGGGTTTTCTCCATTACGGGTTTTCTCGGTTGCGGGTTTTTTCGGTTACGGGTTTTCTTGGTTACGGGTTTTTTCGATTTCGGGTTTTTTCGGTTGCGAGTTTTCTCGGTTTCGGTTCGGTTTCAGGTTCGGTTCGGTTTTAATCGAGCGAGCTTAGCGGGCTTAGCGGGCTTAGTCAAATTATTTTAAAATTTTATAAATTATAAATATTTTATAATTTTGAATGTAATAATTAATTTAATTTTATATAGTTAAATAAAAATATAATAGAAATGCTAAATTAAACTTAAAATTTAATAAATGAGAATTGTATAATATATATATTGAGAAATTTGGTTGGGATGATTTTGAAAACATTGGGAGTGGACCAATGAAGAATATAGTTATCTACAATCATAAAAGAGAACATATCATCTATAATTATTACATTATAATTAATTAATCAAAATTTAAAGTCACGTGAGATCTATCAAAATAATACATAAAGTTCGCACTTGTAAATGATGGACCAGTACATAATTTTTAATTATAATTGATTAATTATCGTAAAAAGAATTACAAGTAAAATACTCGAAGACGTAAAAGACATTGAAAAAGTTTTAAATCTTGCATTGCATTTGCAAGAAATGAAAGCACTTTCGCTATTGTAAACTTCTGCCTTGGAAGCATCTGGATTTCTGGACTAATTAATTTTTTTGTCCACAAACTCCAACTACTAAAAATCATCTTTGAATTGCCAACAACCTCTTGGCCTAGTGGTTAAAGATGAGTTGTGGCATATTGTAAGTCTTGGGTTCAAATCCAACACTCTCATCTCCAGTTATTTAATATTTCCCTTGTAATAAAAAAAAATCATCTTTGAATTCCGATTATAATAGACATTATATTATATTAGACTTAATAATTCGTATATATATACATATATATATATATTTTGTATTCGTATTGCATCAAATATATTTGTATCATATAAAATAAAAAAATTATTGTATTAAAATTTATATTGATATACCAAGCACAATTTTTTTTCTAATTTTTATCAAAATTTGATCCAATGTCACGTTCATTTTTTTTATTATCATATCTACATTGCGTTACAGTATATTAAGATAAAGATATTTCAAAGTTTGCTTTTGAAGTTTTTTCACATGATTCTCAAGAGAGGGAAAAGGCATATTCCCAAAGAATTTGAAATTTTTTGGTAATGTGGGAAAAGCTTGTTTGGAGGGAATTGAAAAATGAAAATCAAACAGATCTCCTTTCACACGAAACTCTCATAAATAAAATATTATTATTCATTATTTTTAATTTCTTTTGTTGTTTTGACTAAATTTATATAAATATAAATTTTTACATTTTAATGTTTTTATTACTTGATAATTATTATTTATTTTTTTAATTTCCTGTGATATTTACATTTGTTATAAAATATATAATTATATATTAATAATTATATAAAAATTTATTTTTTAAGTGAGCCAAATATATGTAGTAAAACTAAAATAAAGTGAAAATCCAAAAGTATTAGCTATACAAATAAATAACTAACAAATTAGAAATAAATCACACTAAATAATTAAACATTTATATAAATAGCTTTATACTCTTAACAAAAACTTATTGGGTCATTGTGTTTTTTTTTTGGGTCAATATTAGGTCATTGGAATTTAGATACTCTTAGTTCAATAAATTTCTTTTTTTTTACTTTGTTTAATTAGCTTTTTTAATAATTATATTATATTTTTAATAAAATTTTAAATTTTTAAGAATCTTTTTTACATTTATTTTGTCTTTTAAATACCAACATAATTAGTAATTAAATTAAATTTAACATCATAACTAGTTAACTAATTCTTCAATTATAATGTTGAATAAAATTATAGTACACATAAAAAAATAATTAATATTATGAATAATTGGTCAATTAATTATCTCAATTTTATATTGATTTTGTTTTTGGTTTGTACATAAATCATAATATAACATTATTTTTGTTAAATATAATCATACTCAAACACATTAATTAATCAAATATCTCGTTAAAAATTTAGAACGTTAAATTAAACAAGTTATGTACACCAATTGATATTATATTATAAATAATAACATTTGATATAATGTACCAAAAAAAAAACATTTGATATAATGATGTAAATGAGTAATATATAATCAGGTACCCGACACTACCCGACTCTATAATCGAGTAATTATAGGTTTCGGATGGTGTTCTTATTATCCGTATCGGATTCGGATAGTATCCTTAGGGTATGCTAAAATGTAAGACCCGATTCTACACTACTGTAGACCCTAATTTCATAAAATGGATAATGGAAATTAAGTAAATAATAAATATTGAATTCCACATGGGTAAAAAAGCTCCTTAATTTAAGAAGTAAATGGAGCAATTTCGGTGAAATAATGTATGAGCGAGTAGATAGAGCAGCTCACCAATGGGCGAGCAAGGGTGATCGCCCAATGTTATGTGCCATCTGATCGCCCAAGTGATGAGTATGGCGAGTTGATGATGGAGCCAAATGGACGAGCTGATCATGGCGAACAGGTTTCACGTTTCCAAAGTTTCTTAATTTAAAAATAAACTAATTTTACTATCTTGGAAAATACAAAATATAAACCCTTTTGGGCGAATTGATAAATGGGCGAGCCACTGAGGGCGAGCCAATTTTGCTTGTTGTTTTTAAAAGCAAAGGTTGGCGGGCGAACACAAGTTCTCCGCACTGGGCGAGCTGCCATGGGCGAGCCATGTTGGGCGAGCTGACCATTAGACCTGTTCATGGGCCGGGCTGGGCCCATGACAGGTATTAATGAAATTTTCACACGCCCAAGCCCGACCCGGCCGGACATTCGGGCCTGATTTTTCTGTCCAAGCCCGTTTTCATTTTTATACTACAAGCCCGAGCCCGATCAGAAAATAATTTTTTTATATTTTAATTTTATATTTATTTGTTTTTTATTATTTTATACCCTTTAAAATTTAATATAATTTGTCAAAATTTATATATTAATTTCCATATTAAATATTTATAATCATATTTATTATTCAATAGTATTTTATATACATATAATTATATTATATTTAGTAAATATATATAAAAATTTAATTAATATTAAAAAAGATATATAAAAAATAAAAAAAATTCATAATTCGGGCCGGGCCGGGCCCGGGCTTTGAAAGGCAAGCCCGAGGCCCGGCCCGTATTTAAAACGGGCCTAAAAATTTTGCCCAAGCCCGTTTTTTTATCAAATATTTTTGTCCAAACCCGACCAAATTTAGAACGGGCTCTCGGGCTTGGGCGGGTAGCCCGGCCCTTGAGCATGTCTACTGACCACGAGCAAGCAGGTTTTAAATGTTGAGATTTTGGAATGTTTTCAAGGTGTTTTGTAAACAGAAAGCCTAAACCTTTTTGGAAATCAAATCATTTTGAGAAAATGATAATATGTGTGAGATAATTCCACAAAGGTTTTCATGAGATATAAATTGATTTTGAGACTTTAGGCCCCTAGTTTCATGCATTATTATGAGTATGAAGCTGATGGACCCGCCAAGTCATCAGCAGGTCTCGAGGTCACATGGCAAGTGGGCCCGAGGACCACCTATAGATTATGGCCATAGATCTAGCAGATATAGCCGTGAGGGGCGATGGCCTACGGGTGCACCCCAATAGCGGTAGATTCCGTTCTCACAAGGAGGAGGGGGAACGATGATAGCATGAATTATTCATAGGATGATGCCTAGTCTCAACTTGTTGATTTCTGTTTACTGAAAGGATTTGTTAAAATCCTATTTGCTATTTAATCTATTTTATTGAAAACTGTTGAGAAAATGATTTGAATGACGCATTGAGGGTACTGGTTGATATAATCACTGTTTCCTATTTGAAGTGATTTGTGGAAAACAAATAAATTGTGAAAAATGGTTTTGGTTTTATAAAACAGCATATGTCTCCTTTACTGAGCGTATGAATCGCTCACCCCTTTGTTTTAACTCCACAGATAAAAGACACGGAGTTAGAGAATTAGCTCTCAGATGGGTACAGCTACGTTTAAAGCGCTGAGGCATGTTATGTTAAACGTGACAGGTACAGTTTTCTTCTCTTTTACATTTCAGACATATGTATACAGTACTACTTTATAGTTACAAAGACAATAGGGGATGTCAGATGTAAGGAATAATGAAAAGAATTTCATATTCCGTATTTGATAAATAAATGTTATTATTTATCACTATCATTGTAGAATGTTATTGGCATCGCAAACAGCCCAACCGGTAAAATTGTATAAAAATACGTGAAAAAGTTGGTAACGGGATGTTACAATACCCGATTAACTTTTGATCAAGTAGTATTTGGTACCTGAACTTGTTCATCAATTATATGAAAGTAATCAAAATAATATGCTTGTACAAAGATTTGAACCATGGCTTCTTATATTTATTGTTATATGTTTAACCACGTGAGCTAGATTTGGAATTTGTTATATTTGTTGTAAATTTTATTTTTATTTTAACACAACTTGCAATTTAAAATTTAATGAAACATTGTTGGCCAAAAAAATAGTTTAGTGAATAATAATAATAATAATAATAATAATAATAATAATAATAATAATAATTTATTCTTAAGATAATAAGATTTTAAAATTTTAGACATAAAGTACTAAAATTAAATTAATAGAAATTTCATAATATGTTAAGATACAATTCTTAAGATATTGATAATTTAACATATATGACATTTTATTATAATGTAAATCTTACTATATATATATATATATAGTATATTATGTTTATTATTTTATTTGTAACTCATTATAATAAATTAAAAAAAAACACTTTTTTGACTAAAAAAGTAGTTGAGAAGGTCAATATATATTTAATCATCTAATATTATGATTATTAATTGATCAAGTTAAACTAAATTACATGAATACATCATAAGAGATTAAATGCTTGAAATTAAAAACAAGAGTATATTCTAAAAGCATGATAAGAAATTGGAATGAAAAATGTCTGAAATTAAAACTATAATATGCTATGAGAGATTGTTTAATTTATTCTATATTACATGGTAAGAGATTATTATAATGTAACATACAAATCATTATGATAAGATAAACATATTAATAATCTATTTTATATACTATTGTAAATCTCTTATGAGAGATTAATTAAGAGCTTGTATAGTTTATTATATATCACATGATAAGATATTATTTTTAAAGTTATAATAACATACAAATCATTAAGATAAGACGTTATTTATTAACTATATTATGTATTTTATTTGCTATCAAAAAAACTATTCCAAATTGAGTACTAATTTTTTTTCATATTCACATTAACATAATAATATTAAATATACACCAATTGATTGAATATCTAATTAAAATGTTAAATAATAGATATTACTAAATTAATTAATATAATTCTAGTTATTTAAATATAATTAATAATAATATTAACAAAGTATAAAAAATAAATTTTATTAAAATTACCACTTACATAGTAATACAACTCTAATATATTATTAAATTACACTTTAATTTATTATTAGAATTATTATTTTTATCCACACTTTATGTAGACACCTAATTTTGTCTGGATTTTATAAATTATTTTGACAAAAAATTTTGTTATTATTTTTTTATTATTATTTTCTTTTATTTTCATTTATTTTCATTTTTCTTGTTTATTTTGTTATTATTCATATTACTATTATTAGTTTTATTATCATTACCTTTATTATTTTTATTATTATTATTTGTTTTTATTGTTATTTCTATTATTATTGTTATTATTATTATTATGATTATTATTATTATTAATCTACTTATATACTATTTATTTTCTTTATTTTTACCTTTTATTATTTTTATTATTGTTGTTATTATTATTATTATTATCTTTTCTTTTTTATTATTATTATTATTATTATTATTATTATTATTATTATTATTATTATTATTATTATTATTATTATTATTATCAGTCCCATTGTCACAGTGAAGCATTAAATGCTTCGGATCTACCCAAGATCTGCCGGTTCCTGCCTTAGCCGCCGGCGCCTCATCCTTCAACCCAGATCCAGAAACAGCGTGCTGTAAATCCCGTTCCAACAGAAGCCTACCGATTCGGTGATTCTGAAAGGCTAGGGAGGAGCTTCAACATCGTTTAAGAAGACCCCAAGCAAGGATCTGGGGTTTCTTCTTCGGACAGAGAAGAGAACCGAAACCCTCCCCACTCACCACCGAACCCCTCAAACACCCTCACCATCACCACGGCCACCCAAAACACAAGACTAACACCCTAAACACAACCGCAAACCAAATCCCTTAGCCCAAATCCGAAACCCTAAAATTCGAGACCTTAGGAACCCTAGATCTAATGCCCAAATCCCCATTACCTGCAAAAAAGGGAAACCAAGCAAACAACAACCACAATAAGATCCAACCAGAGGCGAAAACAAACACAAAAAAAAAAATAAAAATAAAAAAGGGAGAACGGTTTCGGTTCGTCAGATCCGGGAGGCTAGAGAAACTTTTGAAAGGAAGGGAGGTCGGATTTGAAGAGAGGGAAGCAACGGAAGCATTTTCGGGCATCGGGGGCATCACCGGCGACCGGCACACGGCGGAGCACGGCGGCCGAAAATCGCCCCGGGGAAGGAGGGTTGAGAGGATTTTGGGGTTTCTGAAATTTTTTGTTGGAAAAGCCGGTTGCAAATGAAAGGAGAAAAAAATGGGATTTTTATAAAGCACCAAAACGGTGCGTTTTGACTGGTTGACCCGCGCGCCTATCGCCGACCCGGATCCGAGATCCGCACACCCGCCCGCGACCCGGCTCTCCTTTCCCGCGACCCGCGTGTCTCGCCCGATCCGGATCCGCAACCTGCACGCGACCCGCTCCGTTGGCAGGCGTTGGCCCTGCTGCTTGGGCTCGTTTTTGGATCTCCCATTTGGGCTATTTGGGTATATTTCTTTTTCTTATTTATTTATTTCATTTATTAGTTTTATAAAATAATTTGTTTTAGGTTTTTATGTATTATCATGGAAAAACACAGAAAATAGTAATAATAATAAATAATACAATATAATATATGCAAAAATAAAATAAAATAAACATATAGTTTTTAAAAAAATATAAAATATAAATATAAAGTATGTAAAATACGTGGTTTTAAAGTATATAAATTTGATGTATATAAAATACATATATTAATAAAAAAAAAAGGTGTAAATATATAGTTTTAAAATGTATGTAAATAAATAATATAGTTTTTAAAATATATAGCTTTAAGACATATGAATATATATTTTGTACTTAGAATGTGTAAATAAACATATAAAGGTATATATACATAAATTATACATAAAAACATATTTTTAAGATAAAAATAATTTTTTTTAGATAATGAAACGTGGGTTAAGGAAAAAATAATAATAATAAATGAGGAATAATAATAACATAAATAAAATAAGTATGGAATCTCAATGACAAGTCTTCGTAGAACTCGCAAGTAGCGATTCTTCGGAAAACTTTAGATGAGGGGGATTATATCGAATGTTACCAGAGTATTGGGATATTCGGTATTATTCCTCAATATCTAATTTCATGCTTATTTATTTATCTATTAAAAAATAATTAATTAAATTAAGTTAAAAAATTTTTAAATTAATAATAATAAAAAATGAATAAATAAATATATATAATATTGAGTTTTGACAAATAAAGAATGTTTAGAGAAATATTAATTAAATGAAAAATAATAAAAACAAAAGAGGTAATAAAGACAATTGAGAGAAATAAACAAAAAGGGGATTTTTTAGAAATACATGAATACAAAATAATAAAAATTAATCGTAGTAAAGTTTCAAAAAATAAAGAATGATAGTTAAATTAATTAAGTAAGTAATAATAGAATTTTAATAAAAAGGAATGACTGAAAGAACCAAGATAATAAATCATTAATTTTAAAATAAATGAAATTCTTCCGATGATGGGATGTTATGAAACTCACAAGTAGTGATTTCTTGACTGATCCCTAGGTGAGAAGAGTTGTACTAAATATTACCAGAGTATTGGGATATTTAGTATGATTTTTCAATAATTTAAATTTTTGTTAAAAAGTAATAAGATTTTTCAATTAATAATAAAATTTAAATTTAAATTAAACAATTATCCGATGATGGGATGTCATGAAACTCACAAGTAGTGATTTCTTGACTGATCCCTAGGTGAGAGGGATTAGCTAAATGTTACCAGAGTATTGGGATATTTAGCCAAATTTCTCAATATTAAGAGTTTCATTAATAAAATCAAAATAAATAAAATTTCTTTTAAGTTTCATATGCATCATACATTTTTATCGATACTACACGTATACGATTAATTATAAAATAGCATGAGCACCACCAAGGATGAGATTCTATAGAACTCACAAGTAGTGATTCTTAAGAAATCTCTAGGTGAGGGGAATTATTTCAAATGTTACCAGAGTATTGGGATATTTGATCTAATTTTTCAATAAATGGTATTCATGTTGATTTTCATAATGAATTTTTTTAACCACATTTAATAGTGATTTTTAAGCAAACACATGATTTTTTTTATAATAAACGAATTAAACTTAAGCCAAGACTATTTTATTAAAATCAAAAGATACCGTGTAGTTGGATGGTACCGTTTTTTAACGGGCGTTGTGAGGGTGCTAATCCTTCCTCACACGTAACCCTACCCTCGAACCCAAGTTTTGTTTTCACAAACCTTAAAATTGTCCTTTTAATAAAACTTAATTAATTTTAAGATTTTGTTAAAAAGGTAAATATTTTCAGGTGACCAATCACACCTAGTCAAAAAAAGATTGGTGGCGACTCCCACTGTTTTTAAACGTTTTTCAAAAATCGTTGAGCGCGAAGCCGTTACGACACTTTAATTTTACATTTAATAGATAATAAATAAATTATTTTTAATAAATACTTAATTCTATCAAAATAATACTTACACACTAAGAGATTACATAATTTATTCTTAAGATATTATTATAATATAATATACAAATCATTATTATAAGGTACCAAATTAATTTATTCATGTATAAGATTATTATAATATAATAAATAATTAATTATCACTAGCTTGATTTTTAAATGTCTTTTGTTTTAAGCCTAAAAATAAAATTACCACTATAATTTTCTCTTTTAATGATACCCAAGTATAAAAAAATTGTACTTGTATTGGTTAATTTAATTACTTAACTTTTCTAATCTTAAAAACTTGAATTTTAATTTTAAGATTAGGTTTTTTTTTAATCTAAATTTAATATCTTTCTATACTTGAAACTTTAAGAAAATATAGTTTAAATTTAATTTTATTAAAAATATTTTTAATGTGTTGCACAAAATATCAAATTCAAAGTTTCAAACAAATATTGAAATTATATAATTTTTATATATTTGATTTATTATTGTATTAAAATTAAAATTTTATTATAAATAAAAATAATAAAATCTTAAAATGATTTTTATAATAAAATCAAATGTTAAATTAATAATATATTTATTATTATAAATGCAATAAGGATAATATTAAAGATTATTTGATATCATATACTATATCATATATTATGGTGTTTTAAATTAATTTAATTTAATTAAAAAGATTCAATATTTATTATGCTGGTAATATATAATTGATAAAATTGTATAATAAATAATAATTGTTTTCCAAAATATTAAACTTTTTAATTAAAAAAGTGTATCAATTATTTATTTATTTTTAAATAATAATTATATAATTATAATTCGGGTTTTCTCGGGTTATAAATTCGGTTTTTTTCGGTTTTCGGTTCGGGTCGGTCTCGGTTTTGGATCGTATCGGGCTTGGGTTATGTCGGGTTCGGGTTGTGTCGGGTTCGAGTTTTTTCGGTTTCGAGCTTTTTCGGTTTTGAGTTTTTTCGGTTCCAGGCTTTTTCGGTTTCAGGCTTTTTCGGTTACGAGCCTTTGACTTTTTTGATCAATTTGGGCTGGTCCCGATTCGATCTCGGACGGATTCGGACGGATTTTCGAGCTCGGGCCAATTTTTGCCACCTCTACGAAGGATTTGAATTTTTTGGCAATCATGAAATTATAAAAATTTAATCAAAATTTAAATATTAAACATATAATACCCTTTTTTTTTTCTGGCCAAAAGGCATATAATAGGCTGTTTAAATTTGACGTTTTTGGTTAAATGAATGCTAAAGACAATCGTATTTGACAACTACCGAACACGAAAGCGTAATTATCTCATCCAAAAACCTTGTAAATAGCAAGTTACCACTTTTTTATCGAAAAAATTAGATACCTAAATTTGCCGTATATGTGAAGCTTAAAGGAAAATAACAATCGCAGCTGCCCTTAGCATTTTTTTTTTGGTAATCATGAACTTTTTGGTTAAACCTAATAGAGGTAATGTTTGAACACTAATCCTTGGATAAATTAAACTCCTTTCAAATTTCCATGAGAAGACAAAAGCCTTTAGGTTTCTCATCACCCTATTATTAAATGTTTACAACTGAACAAAGTGAGAAACAAAACTAACGAGCGGCAATAACTATGTTTTCAACTTAAATCCCGATTACTTGTGGTGGGTTTCCAGATTCATCTCCTGAAGGTTCAGCAATAGATCCTTTGAATTCAAGAAGACTTTGTTGGCCGAATTTGAAATCGTATTTGCAATTTCTCTAGAAGCTTCAATTTTCCTCAAAGTGATAAATGCAGGATTGTCTGCAATAGCTTGACCAATGAGTTGGGCACTCTTGGCTTCACCCTGAATGCCAGAAAGATAAATACTTTTAGAACGGGTAAAATGATCAACCTATACGAGGCAAAATGAAATCTAACAATCTGATGCACAAGTAGAAACTGAAATACAAATCTAATTCAAACAGTCATTTGGGTGCGTTTATTTTCTATGATCTAAACCTTTTACCAGATCTCAACTTAATATACTCCCTTCGAGATGCATTTTATCATCTATTTTCATAGATAAACTTAACTATTTTATCCTCTTGGCTTCTTTTTGGGTCCTTTATTTACTTCATTTTTTTTTATTCCTTTACAATATATAGCTTCCAAGGCAGAGTGAGGATGGACCATTTTACGGGTCTCACCTGTGCTCGGATAACAGCACTTTTCTTGTCCTGTTCAGCTTTTTCCACTATAAACTTAGCCCTCTCAGCTTCTTGTGCAGAAACTTGTTTGGCCTCGATTGCAGCTGTGAATTCCTTCCCAAAGGTCAGGCTTGTAATGGACACATCATCCAGTTCAATGTAGAAGTTAGCTGCCCTTTCGGTCAACGTCTTCCGAATTTCCTTGCTAACATTCTAAAAGAACAACAGTTAGTTAGACTTCACACATTATGACTTAGAGAAAACTGCAAGTAAGAATATGCGGGATACCTACCTCTCTCTGAGTAATGAGTTGGCTGGCATTGTACTGAGCAACCACAGCTTTTAAAGTTTCATGAATGATTGAAGGCAGGACCCTCTCATTATAGTTCTCACCAAGGGTTCGATAAATTTCAGTCAACCGGCTAGACTTAGGGCGAGTGAGTACTCGAAGCCCAATCTTCACCTGCAAAGGATAGTTCAGATGCAGATTTAGTTTCTAATGATAGAATTACTTCATACAATGTTTTTCTATTACATGTTTCCACCTGATATAACTATGAAAAAGCATATATCTAGTAGCATAAAAAAGAAAGGGAAAAACAGAAAAATGCCTCATGCACACTCCATTCCGGAGCTCTCAATACAAAATCATCAGGGGTGGAAGCCAGGATTATCATTTTGGGGGGCCAAGATAAGAAAAAACATAGAAGCACAAAAAAAAAAAAAAACCTTTTTAACAAAAAAAATGAAAATATTATATATAAAAAAAGTATGCTAAATTCTAATAAATTAGTATGATTGAATAAAATGTATACATTTCTTCAGACAAGTAAAAAATATATATATATATATGTAAATTTCATATATTGTAATTCATATTGTCCATATGACAGTATAAAACATTGAATAGAAAAATAACATCTAACAAATAATTACTTCTTTAAAGATAGAACTAGAAATGTAAACGAGTCAAGCTACTTAAACTCGACTTGATGATTACTAAAGTTTGATTTGTTTATTTTTGAGTCAAACTCGAAACTACTCAAATAACGAGTTGAGCCAAATTTGAATATCTTAATCTGTCTCCAGCAATTCACAAGCTTAATCAAACATTTTTTTTAATATATATTTTAATATTTGATTATTAATTTACTATTTTACCCTCATATATATTATTAAAAAATGACAAATCGAACCTATAGAGTGAAGCTCAAGTTTCAAAAACTAAACTGGATTAAGCTTAGTTTTTGAAAAAAACTTGAGCGAGCTAGAGCCAAGTTTTGAGCCTCAAGTTTTCGAGTCAAGCTCAAGCCTAGTACTAGACCGTCTCTACTCAGTTTGATTACACCCTCCAGATGGAATAGATTAGAACTTTTAAGCAATTCAAAGCTTGGTAGGAGATATGAATCAAAAGGAGAAAAAAATTAAAAAAAAAAGGGTTACATTTAGAATTAATTCTGTATGCAAAATATAGCAACTAATTTTTTTTACTTAACGTTGTTGCTTTTTGTAAATATTAATGTACTATATTAGTATTACCATTTTATTTGATTGATTGAGAAGGTAAACTCATAATTTAAGGTTATAAACATTATGCTTGGATAAAAAATAATAATTAGTAATTAGGACTAAAAATTGCATATTATAGAGTTTATCATACTAATAATTTGTACAAAATTTGGGTAAGGGGGCCATATAATAAATGTTTCGGGGGTTAAAATTAAGCAACAAGGAAATGACAAAAAAACCTCCTGAATGCAAAAGAAATAATCAGTGAAAATTGAAAATTAGCATTTACCATCTGGAGATCACGGCTACCAGAGGTACTCTCAACCAGATGAGGTCTTGCACGAACATCATAGATGACAGGCCTCTCCAACCATGGAACCATAAGGTGCGTCCCCTCAGAATAAACCTGCAAAAAAAATAATTAAATGGCATGAAATACTGCTAAACAAAAAGTTAATCCAAAAAAAAAAGTAAACTAGAATGTTAATACCAGGATGCAAAACTATATATATATAGTCATTTGAGAAAGCATAGCACAAGGGCACTTTCTAATCAATTTCATAGAGAAGCCATGCCCATTCTTTTATAGAAGTTAACAAGGTATGCAAGTTTCACAAAGTACTATAATCCATAAACAGCAGACATTGCAGCAGGATAGAGTTTCTAATAAACATCTCAACCATAGAACATTACACAAAAAAGTCAACCTTATCTTTGATGCCCACTATACGATTGAAAACGATTGCTCGATGCCCTCCCTCAACGTTGTAGAGACTGTTGGCAATTCCATAGAGGCCAAGCCCACCAAAGACTCCAATCTTAAGCAATGTAGGAAGAGCTCCACCTCCCGGTGGCATCTTAGGAACTTTAATGTTGTTGAGATTCATTTTACTGAATGATGAAAAATAAATAAATTTGATGTCAAATTGCAGAAGAACCCAGAGGGAAACAAAAGCCAAGCATCAAGTAAATATGGAACAGCAGGTTTACATAAGACGAGAATAACAAGGAAAGGGGAAGAAGTCATAAAAGTGCAACCAAAGATCCGCATGATAAAAAAGTGAGGATGCTTATGACTCATGGTCGAAAATAGACTAGATGTAATAGGTTATTGAAACGGTTTAAGCACATCTAAATTAGACCAGGCAAGCAGGCCAATGCATACATTTTTACACACAAAAAATCCAAAATAAATCTTATAGCTACTAAGATTCTGTCTATAGTAGATGAAGCTCGAAAATTTTCCTCTGCTCTCATATGGTTAAGCTTTATAAGCCAGGTAGTTCAAAAAGAAGGGTAAGAACCCAAATCATTTCCTTATCAAGAAAATAAAATTCATTCTCTTTATAGACAAAACGCGTTGATTCATATAATTCTAGCAAAAGAAATCTATACAAGTACAATATTTAAACAACTTCAGGCAGAAAATACATAAACAAAAAAATATTCCAACACTGTCCATGTCCACGCCTACCCAAAGTTCCATCTTTTCTTTCAATGCAAAATGGGGGGAAAACATACAAACAACACAGCAAGTGTAACAAAACCGTGGTCATTTTCATGTCAAATCAAACAGCAAAACTTAAGTGAACAATAAAAAAAAAAAGGAAAAATTTTCAAAGTAACGCAGGCTGGGTGTCCTTGTATGCCATGTTTAGTTTCTCAAGTGTTGAGATTAAAATCGTTTACAGAAAAACAAAGCATATGGCTCCTCACCAACAGTAACAGAGCATTACTAAGTACTAACAGAGTATTACCAACCATAACTAAAATTCTGTTCTCGCCGAAAGGTTAGAGAGGTCTGATTACCTGAACGTGAAGGAGAGAAGCTACCGAGAAAGTTGCCGCCAGAGACAGAAAGTGTTGGAAGCCTTGGGGTTTGCTAGGGTTTTAAGAGAGAAGAAATTTTTTCTCACCCTCGAGACGGTGAGTTTTGAGACTTTAGTTATTTTATGAAGAAAAAAATAAAGTGACGAGAGGCTGAAAAGGAATATGTATTATCTGACTTGGGCTCGATTGGGCTTATGGATATCTTTTTTTTTTAAAATTTTTTATAAAATGGGTTTTTGGATTTTATATTAAAAGATAATTTTTAAACAAAAAAAATACCCATCATAATATTAGAATGTAGTATGAAGACAAATCAAATTACTTGTAAACGTTATTCAAGTTACATTCAATGATTATTTGAATTTGATTCATTTATTTTTAAATTAAACTCAAATTATTTAAATAACAAATGAGAAATTATGTTTAGAGGGAAGAATGATGTTTAAATTCTTTGCTACTTTTGCCAAGAAACTATGTTTAAGGGATGGATCATGGATTCTACTGAGTACTTAAACGTCGGCCAATGTCTTTAAAGAATGTTGAGAAACCATGTTTAAAGAATGATCTTTAAATACTTAAACAAAAAGTATGATATATTAAAAAAGTAACAACGATTAATATCTTTTTAGAAGAAATTAAATTTAAGGTTGGAATTTCCTTTTCCTCCTATATCTCTTATGAATAAAAAGTAAAAACAAAGTAGTCTCACCGCTTTTTCAATTATCAAATATTTCTCTTATGAAAAAACAAAAGGTGATTTTCAAATGATTTTAGAGCTGTGATGGGGGTTTAATGAAGCTGTTTCAAACTTCCTTAAACATGAAGGGCCTTTCCATTGACAAAGTTCTTTACAACATATGTAATTACCACACAAAGTGAAAGCACTAAATTACAAGTGTGTATGTGACATCAAAAGGAAAATCCAGGATAGAGAAAAGTGAAAGCATGCAACTTTCTTTTTCTCCATGTATTATCTCTACAGAGCATATCAACCGTAAGAGAAAAGCTGGGAAATTGAAAAGAAAGAAAACCCCACATTTATCTTGACTTTCATTTTTTGGTTTACCATGAGTGAAACTTGCAGAGATCTATGATTTTGTGTTCATAGGAGCTGAGCTCAAGCAATACCAACAGTACGCCATAGTCGTCCAAAGTTAAGCAGCATGGCCTCAGGACTGAGCTCTTTAGGGCTGACAACGCTGATCATATCATCAGCAAGAAACGCCTCAACACACCGAAAGAACTGCGAGCAGCTGGCTGAGCACGTGAAGCTAATAGGCAACCTGATAGAGAAGCTGAAGTCAACAGACTTCGTAGCTTTGCCCGCCGTAAAAGAGCCATTGGATGGCCTGGACGAGTCCCTGAAGAAAGCATTGGACTTGGTGGAGAGTTGCAGAGACAAAAGTTGTCTTTACATGCTCGCCATGGGATGGAGCATCGTTTATCAGTTTCGCCAAGTCCAAACTGAGATTGACCGATACCTTAAGCTCGTGCCTTTGATTTCCCTTGTTCATGAATTCCGAATGCTAGTAAGCCTGCCTGTAAATGTTACTGTATATATTCATTTTCTTCCTTTTTGTTTAATCTATGCACTTTCACGAAACACTAGAAGTTGAATATTGAAAGACACAGTCATGCTTCTACTCAATGTTCTTTTCTGTATTTTCTTGAAAAGCATGTGGAGGAACAGTTTTGTTGTTGAAAAATGGATTCACTAGTCAAAGCTGGGTCCCTAGATGATTGAACCATTGTTTGTCGGTGCAATTTTCACAGTAACTTTACCATTAGTAGAAGTTTAGAACTAATTAAAATAGTTTTTGTCTTGAAATGATTAATCCAGAACTTAGAGGAAGGCTTACAGGCAATCGAACAGGATCAGAGAGAATACAGTCTTGATGAAGAGGATGTAGAAGCACAGGGTGTAATATTAAAGCCTGACAGATCAAAGAAAGATGCAAATGTATTCGAAAAATCTGTGTCTCGAAGTTACCCTGGAGTGGGATTCCAGGAAGTTTTGCAAGAAGAGAAAGAAAAACTACATGTCGAGCTGCAACGATCACGAACCATTAATGATGCCAAGCAATGCCGTGTGATTGAACATCTCATTGATGTCACTGAAAATGTTGTGAATGTTCATTCTGGGAAGAAAGTTCATAAGCTTCTTGTCAACGAACCAACTTATGTTAAAGCAAAGTAAGTACTTTGACCTGACTCTAGCTTTCCCTCATTCACCTGGTAGATTTAGGTAGCATGATCGTGTTGAGCTAATCGTGAATTACTTGAGTTTAATTCGTTAATTATTTGAGTTTAATTTGTTTGTTTTCGACTCGAATTCGACCTATTCAAATAATGAATCAAATCGAGTTTAAATATTTTAATGCACGACTTGAGTGAGTCACGAACCTAATCAAATTTTTTTAATATATATTTTTTATATTTAATTATTAATTTATAATTACTCTCATAATATATAATTTAAAAATAACAAGTCGAGCTTGAACCTATTGAATCAAACGTGAGCCATTTAAGTATTTTATTAAATCAAGTTTGAATTTCTAAAACTATTCGAATTTCAATTTTTCAAATCAAATCAAATTTAAATATGATATTGAATCATCTTGAGTCTATTCCATTATACTCATAAACTACTTTAGATTTAATGGGATTTTGCAAATATATGAGACAGGTACGTGAGCAATGCAAAATCTAGCAGCGGAGAACTCGGGTTGAAACCTGAAGACCGATATCAATCCCAATGGCAGGTTGATCTTTTCGATTGCTGCAGTGAACCCTGTTTAAGTGAGTTGGAAATCGAGTCTTGATAACTCCGCTTACTTGCTATAAACTCATGCTTTCCACAATAACTCTTAATATTTGCTTTCATGTTACAGGCTTGAAGTCCTGCATCTATCCTTGTGGAGTATTTTCAAGCATAGCTAACGTTATTTCCAAAGGACAGATATGTAAGATTCTTCTGATTAGCTCGGTTAAATTGTTCATAAATGGCAGCTGCAGATTCCAATCCGCTAATGTAGCTCGAGAGCAAGCGATGAATGATCTACTGGCATACTCCCCCCTCTGCGGTTGTTGATGTTACTCTTACTGTGTGCGGAAGAAATTGAGAGAACTTTATAGCATCGAGGTACTTAATTTTCAGCTTTATGGATCGCATGAACCACATGAAGAAAGAAATTCAAGAGACAATTTGCAGTATAAGGCATGGGGTGACTGTTCATAATTTTATTTTGCAGGGAGGGTCATGCGATGACTATCTAACCCATCTAATGTGCTGTTGTTGCGCAATGGTTCAGGAGTGGCGTGAGCTCGAAGCCAGAGGCTTTGAGGGTAAGTATATAGATTCCTCACTCATAATTAGATATGCGAATCTTAAACACGACTCAATTCTCGCTCATAATTAGATCAAATAATCCTAGATACAACGTAATGACATGAAAACAAAACGACTAAAAAAGATGACAAATACTTAAATTTGGTACAAATTAAAAATTGTATATAAATTTGACCATGAGCATGAACACAAATTACCATATCTATTGATAATATGTACACAATTTAACCCAATCTTCTTACTTTTTCAGGATGCGTAGTGAGAAAGATGATTCCTCCACCATACCAATACATGAAGCCATGAAATTCCACAAGACACTAACATAAAGTTACAGCAAGACGAGCAAAATGTAGATTCACCAATGCATCATATGATAGCAAGTGTTATATTTTTGGTGCAAATCAGCAGTATCATCTAAGGGCAAGAAATGCAAATCAAATCCATTTTAGCATTGGACCTAATGCTGGGTCAATCTTTCACATATTCATTGTACGAAAGATAACAGGTTCTTTAGCAACTACCTATCATATAATCCATGCAAAAGTCAAGCTAGTATAATATAGTACCAAATATGCATGAAATAGACATAATACTTCATTAACAACATGCTACATAGCTGTGGAATTCCCACTCCTTTAGCAGTTTGATCAGCCTGCTGATGTAGTTTCCTTTATTGCAAACAGCACATACCCACAGGCCACATGCTAGCCCCATTTTTCTTTTAAACTAGCAAAGAG
Organism: Heritiera littoralis; assembly: GCA_031772115.1. NCBI lineage: Eukaryota > Viridiplantae > Streptophyta > Magnoliopsida > Malvales > Malvaceae > Heritiera > Heritiera littoralis. The sequence continues at coordinate 1,399,031 of JAPDPK010000118.1, forward strand.
GAGAAAAACGATACTATAATTTTGAGAATCTGACTCCTATATGAACCGTTCAATCAGAAGGAACCATCGTACCAAGAAATCTTGTGATAGCAAAATTGGTTTTGTGTTAGCAATGGAGTCAATCCAGAATGGAACTCTCTTAAAGTAGTGGTCGCCGTAGCTGAAAATCACACTAAGAAAGGAGTGGCAACAAGCAAAGTGTAAAAATGATACCTTGTTTTTGTTTCTTGAAAAACAAACTACAATTCAACTCTGTTGGATGGTGTATCATCATTCCCCAGCCAAAAGAGCCAACGGAACAGTTGTGATAACTTACTGGTTTCAGGCTTCTGTTTTGGCTGATCAAGATTGACATTGCAAAGGGTATTGTAATCATGCTTTAAATGAGGATGCACAATTCTCTCCTGAAAATGTGATTAAAGTTCTAACTATTAGGAGTAAAGTAATTAGTTTCATAAAGATAGAAGACGGTCGATTATAGTACCTTGAAAGCTTCAAATGGACAGAAATCCGTACCATCACAACCCTATTCATAAAAGAGTACTATCAGCCCCAAAACAATATTAGAAGATATTGACAGAAGCACAAATGAGGTGCCTTCAAAACCTTATAATAGTGCAGCATGCATAACAAGTCCTAAGCACTAAGAAACAAGGAAAAAGGTAAAAATTCAAAATTTGAAAATTTGAGAATGGTGATCATGATATTCTAATATTTTTTATGTAATCATCACTCTTTCTGATTTGAAGATGACACTACATTTTCACATTGTCCTAACTAGAAAAAAACAAAAAAAAATGTTACCTTTTGCTGGTATAACCAGTGAATTACTGAAAGACCAAGAGAAAAAACTAGAGTCAAAAAATAGCTTACATGCATGGGGACTGGATGCTCATTGTGTAGGACTTGCACAAAGTATTTGCTTGAAGAATTAACCGGACAGCTGTATAAGACCAGCATATTATTCCCAGCAAAAGGTGCCACAATGCTGCCTCTCCAGTTTCTTTTCTGGGGAGGCTTAGGAGGGAGATTCAAAGGCTCCTCTTTTTGTATTCGTTGGAAATCTGCAATGTTTAAATAAACATTGAATCATCAGCATATAACAAAAAACCTACAGAGATACACATAATCATGCTTTTAAGTACTCTAAGTATAAAAAGATATCAAGAAACAAGAATGCAATGATAAATGGTTGAAACCACTCACCAGATCCTTCAAGAAAAAGCCCAAGCAAGCATGAAAAAGGAACAACAGTTTCCGCATGTGCAAAACGCAGTCTTGCCTTCTCATAACTGCCAGGAGCTTGGTTATCTACACATAAGGGAAACACTTGGAAGTCAAAGTTGAGAACAAGCCACCATCAAACAACCTTTTGCCTTGTAAATCTGTAATCCATAATCACAAGAAAATATATCTCATCTATTTCAGGTTCGGCAAGCTCTCAAGAAACTATGCAAATGAAGGCAACAATAGCAACAAAAAAAATGCTCTTGATTGTTTTCCCTACTTTATTCTCTAGAATGAGAACTTGTAAAGAAAAAGTTATAGAAAGAAGAAGTCAATAATGTAATGCGTATGCTCATATGGTATAACATAATAGTTGCAAATGCAAATTATTCTGTCCTTGCCAACCCTGGTCTGTAGTTCCTAATAACAAACAGACCAGCATCACTGCATGATACCGTAAGAACAATTTATAGGCAATTCAAGGATCACCATTTCTACAAATTCCTCACTTCTTAATATATAAAAAGTTAAAAAACATAAAACCAAAATCTCATACTTATATTACCTTCTTTAGCCTTGATAGCTTGGTCCATGGATTGCACAACATCTTTAAGCAAAGGCACTCCCATTTTATAATTTAAGGATTTACCATAGCCCTTCACTATAAACACCTCTAAATCATCCGTCCACTCCATCAAAGCAACCTGTATATTTAGACAGATTTTGCAGGTGAAAAACCACAAAGCATGGAAGATAACAAAATTAATTAAACATATACAGCGGGATGAATTAGCATGAAAGATAAAAGGAATAAATCACAGGAAGCATATTACTCAAATTAAATATCCTGTTTCATTTTTCCCTGCTGATCAAAATGAATATTTACTCAAGGAACAAAAACAAAATCATCCATACTAATAAGACACTTATCTTAGTAAAGCCATTTTCTTCTCTGTATTTAAACATGTGGAGATAAGTAAACTGATATACATTAGATTAAACATTCAAAGATGAAAAAAAAAAACTGTGCAAAAGATTTAAATTGCAAACATATATTTCCTATAATATAAAAGATTTATACTTTTAGCAACAAATAATAGAATCAATATTTTTGAGAAGATACCTATATTCTGAATAAATGGTTAGGGCCCTACATACTAAGGGTATGTTCAATATGAAAAGTAATGAGATATGCATAGAAACTATCCCCAATCTTGCAAATCCTAACTCCGACAAAATTGTTTATCCTGATTTCTTCATAAAGAGTAATGAAGCATATAAATACCTCAGTTGGACTGAAGAGACTGCAGGCTTGATCGGTTATATCCAACAAGGATGTTTCCTGCCATATCAAATATCCAATGACACCAAAAAATAAAAGTAAAAAATTGAAGTGATCAATACTAGAATTTTCTGATTCTGACAATGTATGAACTATGAGATTTGCATGAAAAGAAGATGCCTACCTGTTTACACAGAAACCAGAGAGAGGATATATCCTGTCTTGTGAAATTGAGCTCATATCGCTTTGCTAATGCAGAGGTAATCTCAGCAATGATTGGTTCTTTCAGTTTATCAATAGCAGGCTCTTGTTTTTTCCTAAATTCCTGCATTCATACATCCAGTTCAAATAAGAAAATGAAAAAGCAAACCGATTGTATTACAGCATAAATGAACCATTAATAAAAAGTTGAAGGTCAAATTAGTCTAAGAGATAAAGGTTCTGATTATGTAATGACGAAGAATACTGACCAACTTAAAAATCTCATAAAATTTTCTTATATCAAACATTCAAATTTTTAGTAACAAAAGTGAGTATCATTATAGAGATTAGAAAAAACTAGAAACACATAAATGTATAAACTACACTTGTGTTTGTGCTTTAATAATAAGAGAGAAACCTCATCCATACCTTGTAGGTTTGACAACAATCAAAAAACCTCAAGGTTATGTCACTTGCACGGCTTTCACTCGAAACAGCAAAAGCTCGATGACACCCTGGTCCTAGACTTCCTTTGTCACTAAATAGTCCCATGCCAAATGCCACGGCACTAGCAGAAGCCCGAGGAACCTTCCCACAAAGTAAGAAACAATGCACATGAATTTAAAATAAATCAGGAAAAACAAATATACAATTAGGCCAGCTTCAAAGCTAGACTAATAAAATCAAAAGTACTGAAAACTGGCATCATTCAAGAATGAATACGGAGACAAAGAAAAGGGAGAATGTTGAGTAGCATCCATATATTATGCAAGAAATTCCAAAACAAATAAAAAAAGTTTGTGGAATCAAGTTGAAGGAAAATCTCCGAATACATTATTTTATAAAAGAAGATAAAATTTGAAACATAGAACTCACTTGAGTAGTCTTTATGGGATACACATCAGGGTGGTAATCCTTACTAAATATATCAGGAAATCTTTCCCTAACCCTGATTCCAAGCTGATATAACTCCTCTTCTCCTTTGCTATCCAATTCTCCACCATTCAATTTTCCTTTCCAAGGAGACTCCCATTTCTGTAACCAAGCAGGGACTTTCTGTAGGGACAAATTCTTTTCTTTGGCATCTTTTAGAAGTTCCTGTATATGAGAAGCCAATTTTTCCAACTCTCTCATCCGCTTCTTAGTAGGAGAACGGGTTCCATGTCTTGCCTAAAAATTTTGAATTTGGATTAATCTTACCTTTAGTTTTACTCTTGCAACAACAAAGTTTGGGCATTCGACAAGTATCACATACAAAAAGTCTCATAATAAACAACAAAAAAGACGTCTGAAACAACAATTCAAAAAGTAACAAGCAACCAAATCATTTGTATTATGATTTGGACAGAAAATATAACATAACAGCTTCAAAATACACCTTTCAAAGAGTAAGAAAATCTTAAAGATATCGAATAAAGCTAAAAATCTAAACATTACACAAAACTATCCAACTTTTCCATGCATCAATAATCAAACATTGCAGTACTATACTAACTCAAAGTGAATTTAAAATGCATTCCTAATTTCACAATGTCTCGGGCAAAGAATTCATGCATTCTCATTCCGGTAAAAAGCATATCATAAATGCACTGCATATTGCCCCTGTACAAGTTTCCCCTAAAAAATTGTTGGATCAAAACACCTAAACTAACAGGGAAAAGGCTTAAATTTTAAAAGTATTCGCAGCGCAAACATCTCTAAACTCATATCATTCTATTTCCTTTTTCTTTTCAATTCAACAGTATTTCCAGCTATGAAGAATTAAAAATTCAAAATTTCATGAAAATAAAATAAGATTACCACGAGATTCAAGTGGATAGGAGCACATCCATCAGGAATATCAGAGGGTAGAAATGAATTGTCGACAATATCTTTCACTGCACCATATCTGCTCCAAAAAAGAAAAACTAATTAAAATAACAAGATAAACCTGATTCAAAATTTCTCTCATTTAAAATTTAATAAAAGATAACGAAATTACGATTCAACGGAGAGCGAGACCTTGTTACAGTAGAGAGGTGCTGACGAACATCAAAATCTTGATCAGCGTTTGAATTCGAAAACAACGTTAAAAAGAGCAACAAAATAGCCACCATAGCCATCTTCTCCGGCAACCCAGTTAGAAAATTAACCGGAAAAATGAAAGATTTAGATTTAGAATACAAATAAATAAATAAACAAGCTAGAAAAGCTTTTGGGATTTCGTACTTCTCCACGTTCTTCAAGAACCGCCACGCTGATTCCGTGCTACGCGCTTCATGGTAATAAAGCATATGAGCTATTTCTATCCGTTGATATAGAAGACATTGGGTGAAATAGTTGAAGTCTCTTTCCATGTCATATTGCCGCGTAGCGTAGCGCAGCGCAGATGCTGTTCTACCCACGGAAAATGGACACATGGAAAAACTTACCCTTTTCGGTCGGTAAAAAAGGATCAAAGCTTCCACGTGGCAGTTTAACGATACTTTGCTTGGATTGTGGGTTTCGATGTGGGCCACTACTGGGCTTCTCTCTGGGACCTTGGACCCATTGTCGAGGATTCATGGGCTACCGAGCAATTGTTTGAATGAAAAATGAGTTTGTTTCGGTGAAATTCGAAAAAAAAATCCATTAAATGAAGAATGATTTTAACAAAACGATAAAAAATATTTTAATTTCACTTCAGCGAAAGTATAATAAAATCCACACTCTTTCGTATTAATATTCACATCAACACAAAAAAAAATAATTTTTTTTTAAATTTTGTATTCATATATACTTTTTATCAATTTTCATATCATGTCATTTTTCTATTCTAATATCATATCATAACTGAAGCTATCAGATCCCATTTTAGGTTCCAGTTATTATCAAACTTTTCCTTGAGCTATCTCCTAACGGAGCAGGATTTAAAGAAAACTGTCATGAATATCGCTTACCTCTTTGAGAAAATAGTAAGATTGGAATCCATGAATCTATAATTGCTTTCATGAAGAGGACTTGAAATACCCCTTATTACCTCTCATCATCAACACAGTTTCTGCACTAATTATACAACTTACAACCAAAATCTCTCAACAAGGAACTACTGACACAAGACCTTATAGAACAACCTACGATCTGGTACCATGTGGTGAGTTCAGCTTCATGCAATGGCTTCCTCTCCCTCATGGAGAAGCATCTGGTCGAAGTGCCAGACACCTGAAAATCCGCCAAAGACACAAGCTCAGGGAACAAGGAATATGTAAGGCATAAAAATGGATGAACAAGATGAAATCATGGACTCATGGTAGCACAGAGTTAAGATGGCACTTTTCACAAAACAAAAGGTAGAAAATAGAGAAGTTTAGATTCATACCATGGCCTTTGCCAACTCTTCTCAACTGAGCCACATATTCCGCTATTTTCTTGATCGCCTCCACCTACAGAGAAAGTAAGACAGGATCAAAACCGTGAAGTTATTTCTGTTGTTATTTTGTAACACGTTTGACAAATTACCTGCTCAGCTAAGAATTCGCCTTCAATGAAATCGGTCATCTGCACATCATGGTTCCGTTCAGCCACCTGTTTACCAAAGCCTCGACTATTAGTACCAAGAAAACCATTTGCAATCATCTTAGAAACATCCACAATGTAAATCAACATCGCAGTTGAACATGGTTTTATCTGATGATTTCATAAACCTGTCCTAATCAATGAGACCTTGGACCTTATTAACATGTTAAAAATCAAAACTCATACATGTAAACAGAAAACATGATAGCAAAAATATAGAGACAGGAAAGTCTTACTCTGTGCAAGTTCAGGAGCTTTTCATTTGTTAGTTTCTCCAGAGACAATGCGAGCTCCATTGCTGAACCAAAGAATCAGATACAATCAGTTTCAACCACATACACCATACTAACATCTAAAGCACATTTTTACTACTAGTGACTTATTTGACAACACCATGCATTCCAATTCAGTGCAAAGAAAGATGGGATCACAAGAAAATTCAAAACAACCCATGGACTCCTAATACATCTCTTCCCTGTCTAGATTCCTAATATGAATGCACCAGCCATACAAATTTACAAACAGAATTCCACAGCTGCAACATGAATCTATGTCTCATTGTTTTGTTCATGGCGATATATAAAATCTGAATGTGAGAAAAACCAAGAAGGCAACCAAATAAGAAATGCGACAAGTTTTACCAAACCAACCAGAAATCTAGCTCTGACAATTTCAACTCACCATACAATGCATCTCCTTTCTCTGCATGATCGAACTCAGAGAGGGGCATCAATATGGACTGCAGCTTCACTTTCCCACCTCGTTTGTTCTGATAATAATAAACAATCCGAGTCAGGAAAACAATATCAGAGACAAAAGAATAGCAACAATGAGCAAAAGACAGCAAGGATCAAAAACCTGGTATTCCATTAATTTTTCAGCATGCTCTCTCTCTTCTAAACTTGATTCCTTGAAGAACCTATTCACGAGAAAGACTGAAGTAAGCTCAACACCGAAAAGGGATGCTAAAAGGATCAGCAAAATAATGGCTTTTCAAAGAAGAATTACTTAGCAAGACCCTTGAGTGCAACGTTGTCCCTGTCAAAGTAGGCAAACATAGCATGGTACACATAGGAGACATTGTATTCGACACTGTCATTCCAAAAGAAACGCAGAAAACATTAGAACATTAGCATATACAAATACAAATAGTGTAGCAATGTAAAGCACAACAAATCAGAACCTCATCACTAAACCATAGGGCATAGCCATCAGATATAAGCCAAGATTCATTTTTCTAAAGAAAAATATATCAAATTAAACACACATCCAAGAATCCACTCAAAATTCATTCTTTAAAAGAAAAGAATCTTGAGGCCAATTCCTAGTTTTGACTGGAAATCAAGTGCATGGAATTAAATCATACAATTGAATTAGCCTTATACCGAAGTAAAGAACAAGAAAAAATCTATTCTTTTCTCACACAAATAAGCAGATCAAAGCATAAAAGAACCATTTCTTCAAGAATCTGAAAACTGATACCATCAGAAAATATAAAAAAAGAAACTTTTTTTCTTAAAAACATTTGACTAAATAACCTAAAAAGAAAAGAACCCACTTGATTTGTTCGTTGAGAGCAGCCTCACACTCATCGGTATACTTTTGACGTGCCAGCGACACTTGAGGCACAGTGGGGACAAGATCAAGCTCCTTCTTCACTTCCTCAAAGGGTTCAAAAACGACACCGGTTAGTGGCTTGTGGTCGGCTCCTTTGCTTGCACAAACTACAACAGACCCAGTTCCATTTCTTGCAGAAGAAAGCCGACGAACCGAAGAAGAAGAAAAAGAACTGAAAAGAGAGGTCTGAGATGAAGAAACAGAAGAAAACAGGGGGCCCTGATTTTCCACTTGAGGATTCAACAAAGAAAAAGCCGGAGCAGCTTTCAGCAACATGGCTCAAAACAAAAAAACGAAGCTTTTGACTAAAAGGGCCAAGAAAAACCGAAACTCTAGCAAACAACAGAAGATTGAAGAAGAGCAATAAAGGGCTTTTTGAGTGGGGAAGAGAGTGAGGAAAAAATGGGGAAAGCAAGCAATAAAAAGGATGGATGGAGATGAGATGGGACCATCGGATGAAAGACACGTGGATGGTGATAATGAATAGGTGGACGTCGGGAGCGTGGCAGGCTCGTGGTCGATTTGGAGGTATCTGGTGTTGTTAAGAACCTTTTGGGGAACTTGTGATCCTAATAAATGAGCATCAGAGCCTTCATGTCTGTACTGCAGCCATTGCCAAAAAGAAAAGTAATTATCAAAGTGGTTCTTGTCTTTCCAGTTGTGTGGCAAGATTCAAGAGAGAAGACAAAGAAGAAGGAATATTGGTACAGCTCAGTGATCTTGGAGTTGGATTCTACTTTATGATGTGTTGTACATTGTATCTTTTCTTCTCTCTGTTTTTTATGTCTGTGTACAGCAAAATTTTCCCTTTTTTCGTGAAATCTTTGCAAGACTTCTGTCATTATTCGTTTATTTTGTTTAATGCAATTCTTGGACGTGATGATTTATGCACATAATATATATATATTTGTATATTGTAGTATATTATGTTAAATCATGTTGGAATAGTATAAAATATAAAAAATTTTATATTAAAATTCGTATAGGCATGTTAAATATAATTTTTTATAAAAATTTTATCAAAATTTAGCTCACGTTGTTTTTTTTTTGTTTTTTTGATATTATATTATTATGTCATGTTTAAAATTATAAGATGATCATGTATTATTTATTATATTAATTTTTTAATATATTTAATAAAGACTATACTAACTTTTAATTTATTAATGTTTTTATATTAAATTTCATCAATAATGTATTAAAGAATTTATATAGTACGTATATTTTTTCAATTAATATTTTGATGGGAAAGAAAGTGCTACTTTTGGTAGAATTGGAATTTTGAAGTTATTTTTTTCATAAAAAAAGTAAAAAAATCAAATGTTAAATATATTCTCTTCTAAAAATATAGGCTTAGTACCAAATATGTTTTTTACATTTGTCACAAAATAAAATTAAGTTTTCAATATTTAATTGTATAAAAATCAATCTTAAATATTTCAAAATAACAGAATTAAAGATATTTTCATTAAAATATTTAATTTCTGTTACCAGTGCATAGTAATAAAACTTAACGGTGTTAAAAAATTAATTCTATTATTTTAAAATATTTAAGATTGATTTTAATACAATTAAATATTAAAAACTTAATTTTATTTTATAATAAACGTAGATCATATATTTAAATATTAAAAATATATATCTTAATTATTAGATCAAATTTTAATTTTTTAATTTTAAAATTTTAATGTTCAGCGATAAAAACTTCTCTAGAGTTGAGAATTGTTGAGAGACAATGGAGCCTACAGCGAAGCGTTTGACTTGATCAAATGGGGCACATTTATTGAATGAAATGAATTAGTGTGGTATAGGGTTACAGATAGTCCTAACATTGATTTATTTAATTATTATGTCACTATCACTGCCTTATTCTTTCCCTTGTTTTTTCTGTCTAAATTCACTTAATGTGTGTTTTGTACTATGTAGTTCTTTTTTTCCCTACTCTACAGTCTACTGTCTGTTTGGAAAAAAATTATCATTCTCTTGTCCTTTTTAACTGTTTTTAATGGATAAAATAGTTCTTTATAATTTGTTTTTATCTGTTTAAATGGAAGAGATTGAGATGGGTTGGAAAAGAATAGCATCCAATTAAAGAGGTTGAAGGTGACTAGATCTGATCATGAGTTGGATCGGGTCAGGTTCGGATCGGATTCATGACAGGTAATAAGAGTAATAAGTAATGTTCAAGCTCGGTTCGGTCCGATAAAACGGATTTGATATTTAATCCAGACCCGTTTTATTTTTTATATAATAAGCTCGAGTTCGACCCTTCCGAATTTAATTTTTTATATTTTTAATTTTTAATTTTTTATTATTTTATTTCCTTTAACATTTAATTTAATTTGTCAAAATTTGACTATCAATTTTCATATTAAAAAATTTATAATCATGTTTTTTAATTAATAATATTTTTTATATATATAAAATTATATTATACTTAATAAATATATTAAAAACATACTTAATATTATAAATATATTAAAAATATATATATTTAATATTAATATCGGGCTGGGCCGGGCTCGGGCTTTGAAAGGCTAAGCCCAGGCTCGGGCTTTGAAAGGCTAAGCCCGGGCCCGTTTAAAAACGGGCCTAAAATTTTTGTTCCAGCCCGATAATTACATCAAATATTTTTGTCCAAACCCTTCTAAATATCAAACGGACCTTCGAACTTGGACGGATAGTCCGGCCCTTGAACAGGTCTAAAGGTGACAAAAAACATTTGAAAACATGAAGGTTCTAGAAATAGCAAATGGTGTTAGTAAACAACTACTTATTGATCCAATAGAGGTATGTCAAATGTTTATTTGAGGAACATTCTTTTTTATTTGATTTGGAATTTGAAAATGCTCTCAGTAAACAGATACTAATTAATCTGAACATGAAACTTAATTTCATTTATGCAATTTTTTAAACAAAATAAATTTTAATTAATTAAAATTTTAAATTTTATCTCATGTATTTCTTTTATTCTTAAATTAAGAGTTTTTTTTAATAAAAAATTATTTCATATAAAAGTGGAGGCCTTTTACTTTTTCAGGAAAATGTGTGATTAGTAGGCTGAAAGGTGATCGAACGTGTGAAAAGAACCCTGAAAGCTTTCCATAAAAAAAAAAACCTTTATTAAAGTAAATTTATTTCAATGTTGATCATGATTAAAGTGGGCCGTTGTGTTGTTAGCAAGGGATATGATAGATGTGAAAGCAAAAGAAATATTAAACAAACAATATAATATTTATGTGGATTGATAATTTATTTATGTTTACAGTTGTATTAGGACAATTTTTTATTGTATTAGTTACATATTTATGTGGTTTGGTAAATTTATTACAAGAAAAAATGTTACATATTTATAGTACAATAAAGTTAATAAGTGTGCTAATTTCATGACCAATATTGCACAAAACCAGTATGATTGACATCTTGATAGTTAAGAACCCTCCTCAGCCGATCAGTAGACAGTAGTTAACTACACAATGATTGTAAAGGAATGGATTGTAGTAGACTTGTTTTAGAGTAATAAAAGTTTCATGGACTTTTTGCACCAAAAAGAAAAGAAACTAGGATAATTTGGATTTTATTAGGCCTATATACTAGCCTTTGCACAGTAAATATTTCGGGGACTCCGCACTTGATCCCAACAAGGGTCCTTGCACTCTTGACTCTACTCACTTATCTGTTAATAAGATTGTTGTACTATCTCTACTAAGTGTCATATAGATTAGATTGAATTCTATCAAATTTCACAAATTTTAACATTTAATTCCTATATTAGTTTATTTGTTTATCAAATTGTGATTTGAACTCAATTTTTTTTTTGAAATTGGCTTTTAGCAATTTAATTTTTAATTCTTATTTATTATTATTATTATTATTATTATTATTATTATTATTGTCGTCGTCGTATAACGGTCTAATTGGGGTTTCAACATATATAATGCAAACTTATGATTAGTATTCTATTAATGAGTTAGGACCAATTTTAGTAGTCATTTACTGCATCATGAGAACAATTCTCTTTTTTTTTTTTGGTTTATCCTTTAGAGGTCTTTCTTCCATTTAGCTCTTCAAATTTAAAACTTAAAATTTGAAAATCAAACGTTAAAGAAAATTAAGCACTGCCTTGTCTCCTCAATAGCTTCTTTAGTTTTGTATTCAATCCATCTATACTAACAATTTCTTGATCGAAATAATTAAAAAAATATTATGATATTCTAGAATATATGAGTTTGATCATTCAATTATAAAAAAAAAATCTACTTATTTAATGATGAATGAAGGCCCAAAAATAATCCTATTAAGGCTGACTATGTATTAGGCCAGTTAATGCTTGAGCCACAAAGGAGCCCAAGCTCATCTCAGTCAATCAGATGAGATCTGTTATATTCTGATTTTCTTTTTTTTCCTCTTGATTTAAAAACTTGGAGTCCATATGTTGTTGTATATTAGGCTATTTTATAGTTGGGGAAATGGCCTTCAACCAAAAGCCTATTTACACAAAAAAAAAATCTATAGAAAAGTTTAGCATAAAGTTTAGTCCACTTTAGCATAAAGATTAGCATATTATATACTATGATTGTGGATCTTATCTTAAAATTAAATTTTGTATAGTTTAAGGTATTAAAGTCATCAAATTAATGAGAATATATTAATATTCCTAATTATTCTACTTAAATTTTGCATTATTTTTAAATAGCTATAAATTAGCAACATACGTCGATGTAATAAAAGAAAAAACAAGTTTTAGATGGTAAAATTTCATAACTATTTAACTTTTTTAAATAATCTATCTATAGTATTGTTATTTCATTGTTCATTATTATTTTTTTATACAAAATGATGGCTTGAAATGGACAACCATTCCGGAAAGTGGAGTATTAAACGTTACTTCTTTTTCTAACAAAGGTTCTTTTCTAGTTTTGAATCCTTGCAAATTGGCAAATAAAGTTCGTTCAGGAGCATGCTTACCATTGGCAATCATTTCGGGAAGTGGAGCATTAAATGTACTTTTTTTCCCAACAAAGATTCTCTTCGAGTTTCAAATCACTATAAATTGATAGATAAAGTCCGCTTGAGACCAGCATGCTTACCATTGGACCAACACCTTGTTGATTTATTGTTCATTATTTGCTACTATTTGAAAGACAGAGAGACTACAAATTAACAAAGGGGAAGGTGGGAAGAGATGAATTACACTGCACAATTAATACCCCAACCCCAACAGTGAGATTACCAACCACTGTTAAAAGACAATGAACTTTAATTACGACCGAATGGTGACAAAAGAAGAAAAAGAAAACAATGCATCTCGAAACTAAACCAAAGTCATTGCTACGAAGCTCATTTAATGCACATGCATTGGAGGTCTCATGTTCTTCCTTCTATGGTGGTGAAAATGTCTGTTTTTTCTCCCCAAAGAATTATATTTTCTGAAACTTTCACAGAATCCGAGCAACAACAAGGTTCTTAACCCTTGTTTCCACGGTCTCAACTCCCTAAAGCTTAGGGTTTTGATAAACATGAGTGCTCGATGGGGCGCTCCGGGCACAAACTTTGTTTTCATGGTCAGCCATAGCAAGTAGAATACCAGTGGCAGATGAGTCAATTTGGTCATCATAATTAACTGCTTAAACATTTTTATTTTTAGGCACCTTGTAATTAACTACTATCAAGGAATTAAAAACAAAATTTTGACATCGGAAACTCTATTTGACTTATTCAATTTAGATGTTTAAACTACTTACAATTACCGTAGCATTGGTGAGTTTAACATGAATTAACACTTAAATCAGTTAAGTAATCTATACTTAATTGATCAAGTTGATTGAACCGATAATCATCTTTTATGCATAAAATTCGCCATTTAGATAAGAGAAATGGGTTCTAAATTTCCAAATTTATTCAGTTGGAGAAGAAACTAAAAGTAGAATTGGCCTAGCATTGTCGCTAGGGGTCAAGTTAGTCATTTCATTGAGGTAGAAGATCTTCATGAAGAAGATACATGTTGGAAGAAGGGATGCTCAAATTGGCAAAACTCACTTTCCACCTAAAACAATTCGTCCATTTTTAAAAAGCAAAATATTTTATAACTCATAAGAGAAACACACAAATTAACACAATGAAAATAGAGCTTTCTTCTTCTTGTTGCTGGTTATTTTTGGTTGAAGACAGAAAAGGATGCTTGGATTCATGTGATGGGTCATTTAATGCAAACTTAAGGTTCCTACAAAAACTACAGATTTTAATATTAATCTCCCTCGAAATAGGTTTCATTTATAAGAATCCTTATGTCTAATTTTCATGTCAGAATGTCATTAATTTCTTTGTGGGGTTGTGTTCTCTTTGATGTCTGCTATCTTCACTATTAAATTTCTCTCTGATCAGAGATTAATTTCACAGAAAAGAGAATCTCATAGCTTCCTATTATCATATTCAAATATTGATGAAAATATCATGAAAATGAAACCAACTAATAATGCAGACATGTGATCAGAATATGTTCTACACTTCTACACCTCCTAGACTATAGATTTTTTTTTAATTAAAAAAAAACCCAGCAAGGTAACGCTGCAAACCATTGTCAAAGTTAACATTTTTTTTTTTTTTGAAATGCATAAGTTTTATTGATAATAGAGCATTACAATTGAGTTTAGTCAGATATCTTCAGAACAGAGGAACAAACTAACTAAACCAAACCCACAAGATACTAAGAACCAATAAGATTGTCGGAAACCCATGCCAAAAGAATAGGCCGTGATCCCACTCCTGTTGTCGGCACATGAAAAACAAAATCTCCCACTATACTCAATAACACATCCCTCTCCAACCGAACCAGACCAAGACTGAATAGAGCATTATCCAAACATCAATGCTCTGTCAATCCCAAGTTAAACTCCTCTCGACAGAAGCACAGCCTGGCACTACCCCTGTCCACAAAACAAATGAATTCCAAAATGGGAACTTCACCGTGAAAGCAGAGGCCGAGGCAACATCAGCTTGCAAAGCCCAAAAACCACTTTTGGAAAACAAAACTTCCACACAGACAAAAACACAAACACCAAAGGGACCACCCGAACAGAATGGCACAAGACCAGAAGCCAAACCAACGTCGCACCAACTCCTGAGACTACTCCAGAATTATCAGAAGGAAAACGGCAGCCACACTCTTCAGCAACTAACACCATACGATCATAAATTCTGTTAACAACATGGGACAACAATAGCACCGATCAATATAAACAAGAATCCAATTAGCAAAAGGAAAACCCAACATCCTTCAAGAACGCACTGCCAAGAACCATTGTAGATAAGAACCCAACCAATCCAGAACAACCATCATCCAAATCTTCACTAGCACAATCGGATCACCTAGTCGAGGATAAGCGTAACACCCAAAAACTTAACACCAAAAAACCCAACAACTCTATTCGGGCAATTCATCAAACATCACGTCTACAACAGTGGCCAATTTAGCATTTACATCGATTTGTATCTAGATTCGCCATACAAAGGAAGCCACCACAAAGCAAACGAACTACAATCAGAAACTTATCAATCCAGCTTGAAACTAAAATCTAATCAGCACAGAGGTCAAGACAGAGTAAGTTCAGCTAAAATGGACAGACCCCATATCGAAAAAGGATCTTGAACCCAATTCTTGGCTCTAGTAAACCGTCAGACATCACCAATGTGACTATATCCTGCACCGAATTTTGTCAGACAGCCAGCACTGGGATCTCAAGAAATGTGACTCAACACAAACAAGTAAAGACTAAGACGCCATCGGCAATCACTAACCAAAAAGACCCAATTCAAATTAGACTTATGCAATTGACAATTGACTAGCTAAGCTCACAAGTCATCCTTCAACCCATCATCGAAACCCATGGTTATTGACAATCTTGAATGAAGAGTAGAAAAAATCAAAACCCAATCCCCAAACCAACAGAGTCTAAACAATGCTGCCGACTGTACCATCATTCTTAGCTATATACCACAACAAGATTATTTGACCTGCTAACCCCGTCTTTTGCAAGCCTATCTGCCATCTCATTAATTACACGTGGAATGTGCAAAATTTGCCATCTCCTTATCCTCAGCTTAAAGACCTCAATCTGGCACATAAACCTCTTTAGCCTCCATGGAGAAACAGTAGGGTCATTCACCCACTTAATTGCATTAGTAGAGTCACTCTCAATTATCAGAACATGAGACTCAGCCCATCTAGTAGATGCATAGATCATAAAAGCTTCCCTTACTGCCAGAAGTTCAGCAACATTAGAATCAGCCAACCCAATAGATTTTGAGAACACGATTTTAACTACTCCTTTCTCATCTCTAAGTATCCCACCAATTCCGGCTGGCCCAGGCTTACCACGAGCTGATCCATCGACATTGAACTTATAGCAACCCAATGGAGGTTTACACCAATTTTGCCTAATCATTGGTATCGTCTTGTTATTGGACAAAGGAGCAGATATACTATTTGGATATCTTAGAAAATCCAACACTGAGTGATAAGTTCTTGGCCACTTAGCTTTGTACCAGGAGGCAACTCTGACCTTTATGACATCAACAAGGTGTTCTAGATTCATCAATTTCCCATTAAAAACCATATCATTTCTATTTAGCCAGATAGACCACGTGATAGCAAAGAATGCCATTCTCCAAACTTTATTACACTGGGATACTGGAAGAGCTTCCTGCCATGCAAGGAAAAAAGAATTAGGGTCTTGGTGAATAACCCAAGAGATTCCCCAGCTAGAACAGCTTAACATCCAAACCTTCCAACTTTCTTGACAAGTAAAAAAGAGATGTTCAATGGATTCAATCTCTTTGTGACACAAGACACAGCTTGCATTGTCTTGATGCAATAACCCTCTCTTCACTAGTTGATCTTTAACTGCAATTCTACCCTTTAATAGCTGCCATACAAAGAACTCTACCTTTGGAGGTGCAAGACCGGCCCAGATCAATTTCCAATACGTACACTTTGGTTGGGTTGCACTAAGAACTAACTTACAATAGGATTTAGATGAATACTCTCCATTAGTTGTACCCTTCCAAACCAATTTATCTTTTAATTTATCACTTAAGCAAAACTCATTAATGGTGGAGAGAAATTCATGCCACTGTTGTAGTTCCCAATCGAAACACCTTCTTCTAAGTAGAATATTCCAAGACCAAGCTTGATTATTCCAGCATCCAAAATCCTCACGACACCATTTTTATTGACTGCTAAGGAAAAGATTCGCGGAATTATCCTTCAAAATTAGGCCATCAATCCATTCATCGGTCCAGAACTTGATGTTCTGTCCATCGCCAAGGGAAACCCCAACACCTGTAGAAACAAATGAAAAATGTGAATCGTTAGGTAACATGGATTGGGTGATACCCTTCCACAGCATCGAGAACCTCTTGTTTCTTCCGTGTGGTGGCAAAAGGTCAATAGGGTTTCCTCTATACTTCCTTGAAATAACCATTCTCCATAATGACTCCTTCTCATTCCCATATCTCCAGATCCATTTATTTAAAAGAGCTCTATTTTTCAGCTTCAGATCAACAAGTCCGATGCCACCGAATTCTTTTAAAGTACACAAAGATTTCCAATCAACCATATGAAGCTTCTTTGCGTTAGAAGTACCTCCCCAGAGGAACCTTCTTTGAATTCTCCAAGATATCTCTAACCCCACTTGGAATTTGAAACAGGGACATGAAGTAAATCGGTAAGCTGGCCAGAACAGACTTGATTAGAGTAACTCTACCGCCTATAGATAGGAGTTGAGATTTCCAGCCCTCTAGTCTTTTACCAAAACTCTCAATCACCGATTTCCACATCTCCATTGAGTTAACTTTAACTCCCAAAGGCAGTCCCAAGTACTTTGTAGGAAAGACATCGACCTTACAACAAATAACATCTGCCCAATAAGCTAGAGTAAGGTTATCAACACCAATACCATATAAATAGCTCTTGTGGAAGTTAATTTTTAGGCCTGACATCGCTTGGAAACATCTAAGCACCCTTCTGACATTCAGGATTTGAGCCAATTCAGCTTCACAGAAAATTATTGTATCATCCGCATATTGAAGATGGGAGATACGCAGGTTATCAGCTCCAAAAGAACATCCTTTAAACAGTCCCAATGACACTGATTTCCCAATAACCACACTCAAGGCTTCAGCCACTAGATTAAACAAAAGGGGAGATAAGGGACATCCTTGTCGAAGTCCTCTTTCAACACCAAATTGCCTAGTTGGCGTTCCATTAACCAGAACTGCTAACGATACTGATGAAATACATCTTAAAATCCATTTCCTCCACCTTTCCCCAAACCCCATTTTCCCCATAACAAAGTCCAAGAAATCCCAGTCGACAGTATCATAAGCCTTCTCGAAGTCAGCTTTGAAAACCAGACCTCCCAATCCAACTTTGGTACATCCTTCAATGATTTCGTTTGCAATTAATGAGCAGTCGAGAATTTTCTTGCCTTTCACAAAAGCAAATTGATAATCTCCGACAACTTCGCCCACTACCAATCTCAGTCTGTTTGCAAGAACTTTAGCTATTATTTTGTAAATAACTCCAACAAGACTAATTGGTCTATACTCGTTTAATCCCATTGGGTTGGAACACTTTGGGATTAAAGTAACAAAGGAACAGTTGATTCTCCAATCAAATGTACACGAATTATAGAACTTCCTCATAAGCTCCATCACATCTTCCTTAATGAAACTCCATTGATTTTTGATGAAGTTCATGTTAAAACCGTCTGGGCCAGGGGCTTTATTTCCATCACAACTACAGACTGCCTCCCACACTTCTTCCTCTGTAAACACCTGTTCTAAAAAGGAGTTACTTTGTTCCTTCAGAACTTTGAAATTGCAGTCAAGACTCCTTACGCTACTGAACTTACGCTTCTTATATTGGGCTTCAAAATGTGAAGCAATGGCCTCTTTAATCAATCCAGGTTCATCTATTTCTCTACCCTGGAGAACAAGACTCCCAATAAAATTCCTTCTTCTTCTTGTTGTGGCTGATAAGTGGAAAAACTTTGAGTTCTTATCTCCTTCTTGAAGCCACTTGATACGAGATTTCTGCTGCCAGGATCGCTCTTCCAAACGGTATAGCTGCCATAGTCTAGCCCTTTTAACCGCCAACTCTTGACTACTTATTTCCTCGCAACCACTTCCTTGCAATTCCATCTCCATTCTGTTGATCTCATTTTCGAGCTGACTAATTTCGTTTGGATCGCCTAATGCCTCTTTCTGTTGCCATTCTTTAATTGCTTGTTTAGCCATTCTTAACTTATACCAGACACCTGCAGTCTTAAAGTCACCCTCATTACAGGATTTCCAAAATATTTTGGTCAGATTTTGGAAACCTTGATCTTCAACCCAATGATTGAAGAATTTAAAGGGCTTAGGACCCCAATTAAGTTGAGCAGTAGTTAAAACAATCGGATTATGATCCGATAATGATCTAGGAAGAACCAATTGTAGCAAGGAAGGCATTCTTGTCAAGATAATTGGGGAGATTAAGAATCTATCCAGCCTGCAAAAGGTAGGCTTCTGTCTTTTACTATACCAAGTGAATTTACCCCCTGATAATGGTAAGTCCACCAAACCTGAATTATCAATGAAAGAAGAGAATCGGAGCAAAGCACTATGATTGACACCAGAGCCAATCTTCTCCTCCAAGAATCTGATCACATTAAAATCGCCACCCAAACACCAGGGCAAGTCAGAGTTACATATCAATTCCTCAAGTTCATCCAACAGAAGACATCTTTCACTATCATCATTTGGAGCATAGATATTCCCAAAACCACATCTCAATTTGATACTTTTTACCTCACCGACTAACAGAATATACCTTTGCGATATATTCTTATATTCCATCGTGAAAAACTCATCTTTCCACATGGATATTAAGCCACCACCCAAACCTTCTGAAGCCACAAATTCATTTTTGACAAAATCCTGACCCCCAATACTCCTAATTAGCTTACAATCCACCTTTTTCAATTTAGTTTCCTGTAGCAGTACCATGCTCAATTTATTTGAAAATACAAGTCTCTTGACAGCTCTTTTCTTTTCCCTCCTACCAAGGCCCCTGATATTCCAAGATGCAATCTTCATAAAAAAAACAGAACACCCAATTTGCGAAGAACTCAATGGTTCAAGTCCGAGAGCCCTCCCCAACTCTATCAACTTCCTCTATCTGTTTGAAAACATTAATCATCTCTTCTTTACCTTTATCGAAGGCAATCCCTAAAGTCGAGCTAATTTCCCAGATCGCAACAGCCTCCCTAGCAATCAAAGCATTTCTGTGCTCGATGTCTTCATCAGAAATTGAATTATTAGAATCAGAGTGGATCGCTTCTTTCTCACCATTCAAAATATCTCTAATTTCCCTCCTGATTTTCCTCCTCCTCCTGACTGCAGAAATAGTTTTCTTTCCTTTTCGGGATACATCAGAATTCATTCTGTTAAATTTCCTAACATTTACTGCACTATTAAGTGGCCCAAGATTGGAGCCATTTTGGATCGGGTATGTGAGACCATCAGAACAACAGTCTTCAACAGGCAAAACACAACCACAGTCCGCCCTAGGCCTAAGCCCACTAAACTCCTCCTGATCATTTCTATGATCCTCATTGTTTACACCCACCAAGCCTTGTATTGAAATATCTCTCCCCACACTGACATTCAATTCAAAAGTATCGACACTTTCTAACCTGTTGAGATTCCGCTGTCCATTAGTCCCTGATACTACTTCCAATGCCAACGGCCCATATAGAAGACACGAACCTGCATGCTCATCCTCGGATAAAACAAAATCTCGCTGTAATTGTCCTGGGTTATCACGAACTTCCTTTTCAGCCGCTAAGATAGCCTCCATTGTGTCTACATATCCCACATCATCACCTCCATTAATTACTATGTTAATGTCTCTCTCCTGTACCAACTCATCCCCTGGAAGTTCAGTCGACTGAGAATCCAACTCCGCTGAAGAATCAACGGCCACTGAGTCAAAATCTTCGATGGAGATAAGGATCCTGGCAATGCATCCTCTGGTATTAATCACCCTCCATGCCTATGGTCCTTCTTTCTTATTAATAAAATTTTAACTTAAAAAAAAAAAGATAATGCTGCAAACAACAATAATGATGTAAGACTTAGCTCAAACATGTGTCGTTTTCACATGATTCATGTGGGTTTGGCAGCTCATTAAGAGCTTAAATTCGTGTATGTAATTTTATGTTACGTAAAATACAAAAATTTTGTATCAAAATTTATATAAACATGTTAAATATAAATTTTTTTAATTTTGGTCATATAAAGATACAATTCTTACTAAATTTTAGTTTATATTAATTTTGTACTTTAATCTTATTCATGATACCGTATTTAAAATTATCAAATTTATTTGCTTGAGCAGTTTTAGCATTATCGGACAAACAAAATAGAGAGTATACCTACAGTTCTACTTACTTAATCAGCTGACTGATTTGAATGATGTGGGGGTGTAACGATTCAAAACAATCCCAGTTTCTACGTGTTATGGAAAACAATGGGCTGTAATGATATTGCAATCATGCAATTTTCTTGTTGTTTTCTGCAAAAGAGATCTGTGACAGGTTCAAATGACTTGGTCAGCAATAACCATTCCACGAGTCCTATGACCTAACCTAATTGAATCTCTCTTCTAAATTAATCGGTTCATGGATATAGCAAAATCATATAGGCGATTGAGTGATAACGATTGAAGATGACTTGCTCACGGGATCGGTCTCCGATAATCAGTTGAAAAATAAACCAGAAGCCAAACAATACATATGTAAAGGGATTAAATTATATCAATCTATAACAAATAATTTACATCATTTGTATAACTTCACATAAGATTAATATTTTATAAATCAAACGTTTAAATTCAATAAGTTTCTCAAATCCGTTATGCACATAAAGTTTTGAATCAATTCAATATCTCTATTATTTTGATTAAAAATAACATATTTTGTAGTATATATTAGTGATAAAAATTCTATTATAATCAAACAATTAATTTGATATTTTCTATTAATTTGAAATTTGATATGTATAATTTACGTGAATATAACATAAAATTTAATTAAAAGTAGGATTAAAAAAATATAATTCGCATAAAAGGATAAGGAATAATGTAAAATTAAGTTAGTTTTACATTTCTCTTCTCATATATATATATATATATATATTATTTGTAATAATGGGAGAAAATTGGCAAGAGTTCATATTTTTAGAAAATTTTTTGTCACTCTTTCTGAGCTTTGAAATTTCTTGATGAATTAAGAGTATCAAAAACCAATTTGTTTTCTACTTTTTATTTTGTTTTAGAAAATTATGCTCTCATTTATAATGTTAAATTATTAATCATATAAATAGATTGAAAGGAAGCGTTTAGATCACTCATGAAATTAAATATTTTTATTATAGCAAAAAGCGTGTACGTGTCTTACGTGTTTCCATGTGTGGATAAGTACGTATATCATACGTATATTGTAAAGGATCCTTTCTTAATTAATTCCAAATATGCTTAGTTTTGGGAGATAAACTAGTTAAGGGGAAATTAATTAATGTCTTACCATGTATAAGATCAATAAGGATAGATTCATATACTTTAAATGATTAAATTGAAGAATAACAAGAAATATCAGTATATGTTAATTAATCACAATTTATACAACATATTTTCGGTACATAAAAAGATTGAAACTTGAAGAATGAATTGCAGATATTAAGAATTGCACTTTAGATCTGTTAGATATCATTTCTTAAAATTGATTTGAGCTAAGTCGTAAGTTTATGCATATTTAAATATTTGATAATACGGCTAAGTTATTTATAAAGTACATGATTTCTTTTTAACAAATCTTAAAAGTATGTACCAATTTATCAATTTAATGCATTCGATATTTTACTTTTTGATCGGTATATTTTTAAGAAATTATGTCTTACCATATGTAAGATGAAGATCAATAAGGATATATCTTCGTACTCTAAATGATTAAATTGAATGGCAAGAAATATCAATATATGTTAATCACAATTTATACAACACATTCGGTACATAAAAAGATTGAAACCTAAAGAATGAATTGCAGATATTAGAATTTGATCATTAGATATATAAGATATTATTTTCTAAAATTGATTTGAGCTAAATCGTAAGTTTATGCATATTCATTGTCAATGAAGTTTTTTTTTTACTCCATAAATATTGTTAGGATAATGACATATTTCCTTTAAAATTATTAAAAAAATAAATAAAATAAATAAAACATATATCATTATTCTAATTCCGTTTATAGAATAAAAAATTTCAATTTATTGGATAATTATCATATATAATATTTATGTAATAATACAACTAAACTATTTCTAAACTAGATTTTTTTTGACGAATCTTAAAAGTAGATACCAATCCATCAATTTAACACATTCGAGATTTCACCTTTTGATCGAGATATTTCTAAATTCATTTCTTTAAGACTAACCCCTTGTGATATGTACATTGCATATATAATATAAACGCTCTTGCTCATGTTGACAAATGGTTGAAGTAATTAATGATTTGGGTCAAATCGACGCGCCTCCATGGATCTAGACATCTAGAGAGGGGAACTTGTGGATCACGTGAATGTTTGTATGGCTGGCTAACAGACATTCATGTCGAGCCTCGCCGAGGGTCTTCGCCGGTTAGGGTTTTTTTTTTTTTAATTTAAGATTTATTAATAAATAAGATTATAGTCAAGTAATCAAGTCAAAATGTCTAAAAGCCTAGCTTTATCTAAAGAATCAGCAAAAAAGTTTCTCTCTAAGAGTATGAATAAACAAAATATTCCCCAATTGAAACTAGAGGTTCCTAAATCTGTTGAATAATTTGTTATATTTTCATGGACTGTCCGAGATTTTCTTAATTCAAGAGATAATTACTTTTGAATCACTTTCAAAAATCAATTAAGAAAGTGACGAAATCATTTTCAATGATGATGGACATAGTTTTAATAACAGCACATAATTCAACCATATTTGAGTTCACTATTTTAATATTTTTTAAAAAAAATTAGAAGAACATGTCCTTTATTATCTCGAATAACTCCGCCGGCTAGGGTTTATCGTCCATTGTTTTGCAACAACTCGATGTCTGCGACCTTAATTTCTAATTAATCCATGCACGCACGTTGAGGCATTAATCACCGAATAAATTAACAAATAATAATTCTCATAAAAAAATTTTGCGAGGAAGGAGAACGAAACTCAGAGCAACGTGACAGGCATAAGGCGTACTCCCATTTATTTATATGATATTATATGTATGGAGGCGCCGTCGCGGTCAACCGGTACCGTTGTGTTTGTCTCCGTTATTGGCGGGCGGGGTGCCTCTGGTATTTTCCTTATTCTTTTGGCACATTGTAGAAGCAATATTGGCTAGTTAGCTACTACCTATTTAATGTATACATATTTAATTTGCTTGATGACGATATGTATTTGATAGCGATAGTTATATATTATATTTTTAGCTTTTTTTAAAGAAAATTTCAAAGTTATATTTTAAATTTGTTTCTTTCTTCTTTGGTTATAAAAAGTTTAGTAACAAGTAGAGTTATTAATTTATTATTGGATCTATTGAACTCTTAATTGTAGATTTTTTGAACTTATAGATTGCTTATCAATAAGTGTTTTGTCAATTACATTCAAACCAAAATCAGTACTTATGTCAACTTTTAACCAAATTTGCTGTGGATTTAAAAAATGGAATTCGTGTCAAAATATTTTTTAAATAAAAAATTGAACAATTGTTTTAATTTATTCAATTTTTTTGAGTTATAGTAATTATTATACAACCAAATCCATGACTTGCGCAAATTGAAAAAAATATAATTATAAAATTGAGTCAAATTAAAATTGAAGTTCTTTTTAGTACATTAAAAGATTTCCGTTTTCAAACAATAAGGTAGACTTTAAATTTTGGGTACTTAGGAAAAATAAAAATATGTTCATTCAAATCAATAATCAAGCTGAAAAAAAAATCTCGACTATTTCAAAAGATTTTAGGATTTTAGCTTTGGCCTTTTGGATGCCTCAATGTCCAAACTTCCTTTGTCCCTTTCTCAAAGTGCATAGGTCCCAAAATTCATTTTATTCATCCTATGGTTCTATTTTGGACCTATATGAACTCAACAAGTCTAACCCCTATTTATCAAGAAAAGTTGAGAAATGCTGTCAAGTCTTGAGATGGCAACCATGTTACTAAAATTCCCTGTTAATTTTGATTAACTCTAACTCTAATACATAACATTGTTAAAATATACGAAATTTGCACCTTTTTGATATATTATAATATAAATAATCCTGCCCAAAAGACTCTCCTAGGCACTTAAATATTGTATCTAATATTTTTTTGTGTAAATCACGAGATATTTTCATATCATATTGAATATAAAATTAATTTTTGCTCTTGTTTTGTAGCTGGTGTTGGCTTAAAAAAATTTGATCTAGTAAAAATTTAAATACGAAATTTTTTACTATAAATCGTTTTCATCCAGAAATTTAATAAGATCTTACATTACTTAACCAACCTTTTGAGTTACCCGCCGAATATTGTCTAATACTATGTAGTAGAACTGTTACCCTAGTTGAGCTTGGCACTCTTGGGGCACGCACGTTCTTTGGCTATTATAAATATGCATACCCTCTCGTCTCATTCTCTCCAAGTCTAAATTAAGCCTGTGCTTTTTCTCATATCCTTCCTAGCAGATCAGTTTCTAGTCTTACCTAAATTTAAACACACTGGTTCCTCAGTATGGGAGGAAATTCGCCATGTGCTTCCTGCAAGTTGCTTCGTCGCCGCTGCGCCAAGGACTGCATCTTTGCCCCTTACTTCCCTTCCGATGATCCCCACAAGTTCGCCATAGTTCACAAGGTTTTCGGCGCTAGCAATGTCAGCAAAATGTTGCAGGTTCCTCCACTTCTCTGCCTGATCAATTTTCTTTCCACTTACATGCTATAATACTGGCCCAACCCAAGCTTTATGTTCTTAGGACTAGACTGCTGGTATGTTAGTGTTACTTAGTTGCTAATGATTTATGCATCGTTTTGGAAAAAGCAGGAGCTTCCAGTTCAGCAAAGGGCCGACGCAGTGAGCAGTTTAGTGTATGAAGCAAACGCAAGGGTGAGAGATCCTGTTTATGGATGCGTAGGAGCCATATCTTACTTGCAGAACCAGGTTTCGCAGCTTCAAATGCAGCTAGCTGTGGCTCAGGCTGAAATACTGTGCATCCAGATGCAGCAAGAGCCAATGGTACCAACCCCTCAAATAGAGCAAGAAGATGATAAATCATTTCTTCTCCACAATAACCAGCTCCCACCTCATCACCAGTACCTCAGTTTTGCCAATTCTTCTACCAATGTAATTCATGATTCTCTCAAGAGAGAAAGCATCTTTGGGGACATGGTTTCTTAATAAAATCTCTCCTTTCTTTCATTTCAGTTTTTTTTTTTGGTTTTTTAATTCGATGTGAGGGTCCGTCTTGGAGAATTGGTAAAAGTTGTTTTTTTTTTTTTTGTGATTGAGAGATCACGGATTCAAGTTAGAGGCATTATTTGATTTGAAAATTTCGTACATTAAATTTACCCTTACCTTTTTAAGAGAGAGTCATTAACGTTTAAATTAATTTCTCCAAGTTTTTGTTTATTTTAATTAAAATTAAAAAGAGACACAGAATAGAGTGTGTGGTAAGACGAGTATGTTGCTATGGTCAACTCAAGCATGTGACAAGTGAAGTGAACTAGAGTTTTTCTCTATAACATTACTTTGATCATAGACAAAGTTAATTAATTAATTAAGCCTTTCATTAATTTAATAAAATAATATACAAAGGGAGGTGGGGTCAGTGCTCTTTCTCAAACAATCTCAGACATAAATTCCTATTTATGAACCAAAATAATGGAAAAAGAAAATTCCTGTCCATTAGTAGTGGTAGTGTTCTTCATTTTACAGCTATTTACATTGTCTTTGCTGCAGTGAGAAAGATAGGGGGAGCCAACAATTGTGGTGTAAAGGAATTTGCTTTAATTTGCCATTGTTCGTATAATTAATTTCTAATTAAGTAGCAATCAATTGACTCATTGGCGGCCAAAAGCAGAAAGTTACCAGCATCTCAACTACATGTTTCACTTTTCTTTCTTTCTTTCTTTCTTTTCGTCTGCGCTATTATTGTTGATCCTGTTTGTTTTTCTAGTTGAGTATAAGGGTTTTTTTTTTTTAATTATAACCTTAATTTTAATACTATCCCGAGTGGTAAGACCATATGCACATGATTCAAGTTCACTTAAAAAATCATTTTAATTAATGAGATCATAATTACTGAATTATATATATTTATATATAAATATTCCTTATTAAAATCACCATATCATCGTTTGAAAACTAATAATCTCTGTGCTTCTACACTTTGTTTTATATGGCTTCCATTTCATTCCTGATGTACTTCAGCCAATTAAACATATGAGCTGCCATTCTAGATCTCACTTAGCTTCTTCACGTGGGGTGAATTGCAAAAAAAAAAGCTCTTAATTCAGTCTTCAGTTCATGGCAACTACACAGAAAATATAATTTTATTTTGTAAAATCCATCTCTCTCCACACCTGCATATATTTTAGATGATAAAGAAAAGACAAAGGCAACAACAACTGCCTTAAGATTCCTCATTTGCTTTGTTTAATGTGGAAGCATTTCCCATAGTCAACCTTTTGCCAAGTTTTCTTCTAATTAATCCCTACCAAATCCAGCTTTAATTTCTTCTACCCTTTTCTGCCAATTCATCCTATGTTCCTATACTAAGTGTTAAAAATTGTATGACGATTTATAGTTGATATGACAAAGTCTACCTACGTTGGGCCAGGCCCAAGAAGCATCAGAGATCACCACGTGGCAAAAAATTACAGGGCCACGTGACCTTAGGCGGCAGAAGGCAAAGCTACATCATTACACCTGTCGCTGGGCTACAGACTCCCAGTCTATCGCCTGCAGTCATAACGCGACACGTGGCGCGCGTTACACCTGTCGCCTGCAGTCATAATGTGACACGCGGCACGCATCACACCTATCACCGGGCGACAGACTCCCAGTCCGTCGCTTGCAGTCATAATGCAACACGTGGCGCATAACTCCAACTCCCGCTAGCGACAGACCCCTGACGCCACAACGTACCACGCGGCATGAGTCTCTCGCCGACGACAGGCTCCAATTTCTCCCGGTATTTGAGGAACTTGTGTTATACCCGGATACAAACTTTTAGCAAAATGACGTACTTATCCTCAAGTAATTAACCTAGAATATTCGCCTATAAATAGGCCCCAGGTACAATCTTACTCTCTAATTTTTGACTACTGGCTTTTACGCTTCCCAATACTGAAGAACTTTCTGCTGACTTAAGCATCGGAGTGTCTACGCAGGGAACCACCCTTGCGTCTCTCTGACTTTTCTTGTTTTACAGATGCTTCCTGGAGACACGTGGAGACTAAGTACGAACATCGACGTCAGCATACCTTTATTGTTGTTTTGTGCAACAACAATTGGCGCCGTCTGTGAGAAGCGTATAAAAAGCCAATCAAGATTGTCTAAGATGGTGAGAACGAGATCGACGAACGTGAGGATTGGCAGTGAGGAAAACTCTGTAAGCTCCCGTGAACAACAGATTCACCAGATGAACCAGGTGAACAGGGAGGAAGAAAGAATTACGGTATCGGCGGCAGAATTCGAAGCTCTGAGGCTGCAGAATTCGAAGCTCTGAGGCGACAGAGTGAAGAAACTACCCAAGCGCTGAGAGCCATGGTGGATCTGTTCCAAGGAGTTCTCTCGACATTGAATCTGCCGCCTGTCGTGCAGAGCTTGGTAGGAGGAACGAATCGAGGGGTCCCACCATAGGTGTTTAGGCGACAGGAGGATGCGACAGCGGCAGACTCCTCTCGTCGGCGAGAGGTTCCCTCTGTGGAAGAGCATGACATTCAACAGGGTGCGCCAGGACAGGGGAGCGGGGGGCCTGTCGCAGGCACCTAGCGAGAGATTGAGGAAGTAGTAAGCTTAGACCCTGCGATAGGGGTCAGGCGACAGGCTCCATACGCAGGGCGGCAGGTGTCTAGGCGACAGGACGTTGACCGTGTGACACGGTCTACCGCCCACCACCATGACTTGTCAAATTTTGCTGGTACCAACTTGGAACATGGTGTTGGAGGTGCTGGAAAGAACGGTAGGGAAGAGCAAAGCACTTGGGGAGTAGGGTCGGAGTTTGACCCCACTTAGTGCACGCAAATGGTACGGACAAACGCACCTCAAGCAAAAGGCAAGGAAATAGTCGAAGACCTACCTGATTCGTCTCATGCCAAAAATCATCTCGCTTCCCCAGTGGACATGAAGAAGATGATAGAACAGGTACTAGAAGAGAAAAAATTAGTGTCTGCAAAAGAGAGCCAGAGAAGAAGAGTACCGTTCTACACGACCATCATGCAAAAACCTCTACCCCTAAAGTTCAAAATGCCACAGATGGCTGCATATACCGAAAAGATGGACCTCTACGACCATATGCAAAACTATGAGGCCCTAATGTTGCTACATGGATGGGAAGACGAGATAATGTGCAGGGCCTTTTCCTTAACTCTGTCCGGACATGCGATGAAATGGTTTAATAACCTGCCTGAAGGGTCTATTGTCTCTTTTGACCAAGTGCAAAGCGAGTTTCTCAAGGCGTTTGAGGTGAATAGTCAGAAAAGGAAGGAACCGACCTATTTGCTCACTATTAAGCAGGGAGCTAAGTAGTCATTGAAGAATTATGTGGATCGGTTCAGAGATGCTACTTTAGAGGTGCGAGATCTGCAAGTCGGTATTACCGTAGTAGCCATGTTACAGGAGACAAGGTCTGAGAAATTGCAAGAATCCTTGTCGCTAGACCAGCCAACTACCATCTCAGACTTGCTTTCCCATGCACATAAGTGTGTAACCCAGGAGGAAGTAATGAAAATGGTGGCGATAAGAGAATCCAAGGATGGAAGGAAACGGGGAAGAGAGGTCACTGAAGCATCTTCTAGCCAACCGAGAAAGTTTGAGAAAGCTTCCGAGCTAAAATACACTTCTTATACCCCACTCACTGAATCTTGGGCTTCAGTGTTGGCAGCTATTAAAGGATCAAGGCTTATACAGACTCCAAAGAAGGCGTCAGGGAATCTGGGCCGTGATTTCAGGTCGTATTGCGATTACCACTCAGCGCATGGGCACACGACCGAAAAGTGTAGGGAGTTGATGAATCAGTTAGAAAAGCTAGCACGAGAAGGAAAAATAAATCGTTTCGTGTGGAGAGGTGACAGAAACAACTATCTCGCGCGGAACAGAGGAAACCAATTTAGAGACAGAAGAGGTGAAAGCAGGGGACCTGTAAGACGAAATGAAGGTGACAGGAGAGATAATGACAGGAGGACAGAAGGAAGGAATCGAAAGTAAGATAATGAGCCCACAGGGCCAGCTATTAACGTAATATCCGGAGGTGAGTCATTAGCTAGTACCTCATCCTCATCTCGAAAATCTTACGCCCGCCAGGCCCACCAAATCAACTCGGTGATAGGGGAAAAGCAGGATGAGGAACCCATTACCTTTTCACCAGCCAATAGAGGGGATGTGGTGGTTCCTCATGATGACCCGATGGTAATTACAGCGGTGGTAGCAAAGCATCCAGTGAGTCGGATCTTGGTCGACAATGGGAGTTCGGTGAACTTAATCTATTGGAACTGCTTCGAGAGGATGAATATCACGGAGGATAGGTTGAAACTAGTACCTACACCATATGGTTTCTCTGGAGAGAAGGTAAAGGTAGCAGGCACCATTCAACTACTTGCTACATTAGGGGAGAGCCCAAAAGATGTCATCCGACAAGCGTTGTTTATGGTGGTGGGATCAACTTCCGTGGCTTACAATATGATCTTTGGGCGGCCATTATTAAATGACATGAGAGCGGTGCTGCATCCCTGCTATTTGTTAATGAAGTTTCTGACTCCCCACGGTGTTGGACAAGTGAGGGGAGGTCAAAGGAAAGCCAGGACGTGTAATGTCGCATCCACCACATGTAAGAGGATTCAGAGAAAGGAAACCCTTACAATTGAAGAACCACCTAAGCCAAAGCCTGAAGAGGAGATGGAGGCAATCCAGTTGGATGAAGAAGATGAAGAAAGAATAGAGTATGTGGGGAGCCAGTTGCCTGAAGAAGTTGAAGGGGAAATAATCCGATGCTTAAAAGAGAATCGTGATGTGTTTGCATGGACCCCAGCTGATATGCCCCGGAATTGACCCTGAAGTTGTTTGTCATCAGTTGAATGTAGTCTCGGGGGTAAGGCCGATAAAACAAAAGAAGAGTAATTTTGCTCTAGAGAGGCAACAGGCAATAAACGAGGAAATTTCGAAGTTGTTGCAAGCAGAATTCATTAGAGAAGTTAACTATCCAGAATGGTTGGCTAACGTTGTGATGGTGAAGAAAGCCAACGGGAAATGGAGAATGTGTGTGGACTTCACAGATCTGAACAAAGCTTGCCCTAAGGATTCGTATCCATTACCTCGAATTGACAAGTTGGTAGATGAAACGTGTGGGTATGAATTGCTTAGTTTCTTTGATGCCTTTTCGGGGTACCACCAAATCATGATGCATCCGAATGATGAAGAGAAAACTTCGTTCATTACCGATAGCGGGACATATTGCTATCGAGTAATGCCATTTGGTTTGAAGAACGTGGGAGCAACCTACCAGCGCATGGTAAACAGGGTGTTCCAAGACTTGTTGGGCAACACCATGGAAACTTATGTCGATGATATGATCATTAAAAGCCGACAGGGAGAATCACATGCTAAGAAAATGGCAAAGGTATTCAATGTGTTGCGATAGTACAAGATGAAGTTGAATCCCAATAAATGCTTATTTGGGGTGAGGTCTGGAAAGTTTCTGGGATTCATGATTACTAATCAAGGGATAGAGGCTAATCCCGAGAAAGTTCAAGCTATTTTGGACATGAGGCCACCCAGAACTGTAAGAGAAGTTCAAAGGCTGACAAGGAGGATAGCAGCCTTGAGTCGTTTCTTGTCCAAATTAGCTGAAAGAAGTCTACCATTTTTCAAGGCGATAAAGGCAGGAAAGAACTTCAAGTGGACGGAAGAGTGCAACGACGCCTTTGAAAGTTTGAAAGACTACCTGAATGAGTTGCCTCTATTATCTCGGCCACAGCCCGGAGACCACCTCCTCATGTACCTCGGTGTAAGAGAGAAAGCTGTAAGTGCAGTCCTACTAAGGAAAGAAGGGGACAGGGATTGCCCGATCTATTATGTAAGCAAAGTCCTGCTGGATGCCGAGACAAGGTACTCTTTAGTTGAAAGACTAGCTTTATCCTTGGTGATGACAACTCGGAAGTTATGACTTTACTTCCAAGCTTACTCGGTGACTATCTTAACGGATCAACCTTTGAGGCAAATACTGCAGAAACCAGAACACCCCGGACGTCTAATCAAATGGGCTATCGAATTGAGTGAATATGACATACACTTCCTGCCTCGCCAAGCAATAAAAGGGCAGGCATTGGCAGATTTCATTGTAGAATGCACTGGCCGAAAAGTCCGAGAAGAAACAAAGTTAGTCCGGTGGAAATTATTTGTGGATGGGGCTCGTAACATGGATGGCAGTGGAGCTGGAATTGTGCTAACCTCGCCTGAAGGGGAAACCTATGAGTATTCTCTACGTTTCGAGTTTCCAAGTTCGAATAATACAGCCGAGTATGAGGCCTTGATAGCTAGGATGAAACTTGGTGAGAAACTAGGAGTCAGCAACTTAATGGCCCACAACGATTCGCAATTGGTGGTAAACCAGTTCTCGGGTGAGTATGAAGCACGAGAACTCGCTTTAGTCCCTTATCTATAGAAGGTGCAATTGTTGGCACAGTCGTTTAAGCACTTCCAATTGACTCAGATAAACCGGTCAGAGAACAACGATGCAGATGCTCTTTCAAAGTTAGCTTCTTCAAGAGGTGTCAAAGGGGGTATGGTCAAAGTGGAATCCCTTGCTAAGCTAAGTATCGAAGAAGAAGGTGTCTACGATATCGAGATCGGAGATGATTGGAGAGTCCCGATCAAAGACTATATATTGGGAAACACACTCTCAACTAACAGAGACGAAGCTCGAAGGTTGAAATTGAAAAGTGCCAGGTTTACCGTGGTAAATGGAGAACTCTACAAGCGGGGATTCATAATGCCCTTGCTGAAGTGTCTAGGGCCCCAACAAGCTGAAAACACCTTAGCCGAAGTTCATGAGGGAATATGCGGTGAGCACTTGAGGGCTCGTGCCTTGGCCTCGAAAATACTGCGAGTGGGGTTTTATTGGCCTACACTGAGGAAGGATGCCACAGACAAAGTAAGAAGATGCGAGAAGTGTCAGAAATTCGCTCCTATAACTACCGCGCCTGTCTCGGCCCTTCAGAACACTCTCCAACCAACTCCATTCGCACAATTGGGATTAGATATCCTGGGACCTTTTTCCCTAGACTTAGGACAAAGGAAGTACTTACTTGTGGCCACAGATTACTTCACGAAGTGGATAGAGGCCGAGCCTTTAGCTACAATTTCTGAGAAGAAGGTGGAAGCAATGGTATGGAAGGACATAATTTGCCGATTTGGGATCCCCCGTGTGATAAATGCAGATCATGGAAAGCAGTTCGACTGTGATGCTTTTCGAGATTTCTGTAAAAGCCTAAATATTCTCCTAAGAATATCTTCCGTGTCTTACCCACAGGCCAATGGGCAGGCAGAGGTGAGTAATCGAACTATACTACACGGGTTGAAGACCAGACTGGATAAGGCAAAGGGAGCATGGGTAGATGAGCTCCCGAGTGTCCTATGGGCCTACAGAACGACAAGCAAAGTGTCGACAGGAGAAACACCGTTCAATTTGGTGTATGGGACCGAAGCCCTCATCCCAGTAGAAGTTCGAGCTGAGTCACCCAGATTGGTCCCTTACATTGAGGAGCTTAATTCTTAGGGACTAAGGGAGAATCTAGACCTGATAGACGAGCTGAGAGACAAGGCAAAAATGAGATTGGCTGCTTACCAACAGAGGGTAGCCGCCTATTACAATGCACGGGTGAAGAACAGAGAATTGCAAGAAGAAGACCTGGTATTGAGAAAGTCGGCAATTACAAACGCCTATAAGGAGGATGGAAAGCTCTGGGCTAATTGGGAAGGACCATACAGAATTAGAAAGATGGTCAGAACTAGCACATGCACCTTGGAAACCTTGCAAGGAAAGAAGATCTCAAAGACTTTGAATGTCAACCATATTTAGTTGTACTGGCAGTAAACATTGTACTTTTTCTGATTGTTATTATTCTTGTCTTTACTTTTCCATCTATTACTCTGTTACTTTACAGATACTATTGTTTTGCAATTATCTGATTCATGAATAAAGGTCAGCCCATTATTTTCTATATTCTCTAATGCAATATGTGAGATAGATTATGTGTTACAGGAATTGAAATGAGGCAACAGTTGACAAACTAAAGTCCCTAAGCGAAAAATGCGTGAGACGGGCAAACAAAAAAGTCCCTAAGCAAAAAATGAGCAAGACGGGCAAACTAAAGTCCCTAAGTGAAAAATACGCGAGACAGGCAAACACAAAAGTCCCTAAGCGAAAAATGCGCGAGATAGGCAAACTAAAGTCCTTAAGCGAAAAATGTGCAAGACGGGAAAACACAAAAGTCCCTAAGCGAAAAATGCACAAGACGGGCACATCTAAAAGTCCCTAAGCACAAAAAGGTGCGAGACGGGCAAAAACCAATCTTTAAAACGTGAAAAGTGCACAAAAAAGGCAAAACCGCGAAATCATCAAGCAACGAGCAAACGGACACGTGCGATACCCAAGTAACACAAAAGGTACAAACTATATAGCATGTTATGAGGTACGTTAAAATTTTCAGACTATTATGTTGCAATAAGTTAACAATTATGGTTAACACCTTGACATTTTAGTCATTATTCAAAAAAAAAGTCTTTAAGCGAAAAAGCGCGAGATAAGCATAACGCTCGAGAAAAGTTCATCTTTGCACAGGAATAAAAACGTTGTTTCAAAGTAGAACTTGGGGAGCAACATGGTGTAAAGGTAAAGGTACGCTTTCGCCGCAAAAAATAGAATTGTTCGATCTTTCTAATATCGCTTCAGAACTTTGTGATGCAACAGTAATACAAGGTATTCTACTGAATTCACATAAGCAAAAGAAAGAGCTACAGAATGAAACGGTACTTTTCATTAAAAATGAATCTGTACATTGAAGTTAACAAACAAAATAAAAAAATACTAAATTCTAATCTACGGCAATGACCGAGTTAGTCGGCGGAGAAGGCGCTACATCAGCACTAGCATCTTGAGAAGCTTGAGGCTCAGGAACTGTAGGAGTCGAAGAATCAGGATGTTGGAGAGCCGAAGAAGCCATCCCGGAGGAAGGAACATCACCTGAAGGCCCTAGCACAGCCGCAGAGTCTGGCACAGGATCAACGGCTGCAGAATCAGAAATTTGGAACTCATCGCTTTCTAACCCCAGCAGTGCCTCGATAGACTCATGCTGATCGCCTGCCTCGATAGACTCAGAAACGTCACGCACTGCTGGAGGCTCAGATAGATCAAGTGCCTCAGAAGACTCAGGCTGACGTTGTGGCTGTCGAGGAGGCCACGAACCCTCAAGATTGTCCAGTTCATCTACGGCTCCCTCCGCTAAATAGGCCTCCGGACTTTGCGAGTTGGGCTCATACTTGGTCCAAGAAGGAGCTTCGTAGTACTTGGCCTCCTCAGTAAAGAGCAATTCAGGAAAAGCCTCACTAGGTCGATGCTTCTTTAGCCAAGCACGAGCCAAGTAGAAACCGTACTTAATGAATCCCGTCGCGAACTCTGTTTTCTTGTCAAAACAGTGCTGGGACAAGCGGTATTCACGAACGGCCTCGATTCGAGCTTCTTTCTGATGATCCAGTACGTTTTGCAGCTCCTCAATGGCCTCATCTCGCTGCCTCTCCATAGCTCCCCGATCGTTGACGGCCTTATTGTAAACTTCTTGATACCCCTGAAAGGAAGCCACCTTTGCTTGCTCTTCTTGGAGCTTCTGCTCGAGATCGGCATTCCTTTTATTCAGCTCCTCCACCCTTTTGGCGTAAGGGCGAAGCTGGACAACCTCGTTAAAAAGCTCCTTTCTTTGCTCTCGAAGCTCTCAAATATCTTCGTTAGCTTGCTCCC
Organism: Heritiera littoralis; assembly: GCA_031772115.1. Taxonomy (NCBI): domain Eukaryota; kingdom Viridiplantae; phylum Streptophyta; class Magnoliopsida; order Malvales; family Malvaceae; genus Heritiera; species Heritiera littoralis. The sequence goes on from JAPDPK010000118.1 coordinate 1,435,235, forward strand.
TGAAAGCCCTGTGTCGAGCATTGACAGCCGCAATTTGTTGAGCCGACTGACAAGACATAAAACAGAAGTAACTCAAAAAACTTGGCGGAAGAGGTTAAAATGGGGAAATTTAATTACCAAACAAGCACAAAACTCCTACCTTCGTAGCAAGATAATCAGAATTATCCTCCGCTTCTGGGATGTTCTTGAAAAGCCCCGCCTCCTCACGAGGAAGGATGGTGCTCCAGGCCAAACGAGACGATATCCCGGCATCCTCGATGTTGTCATTGTCATTCACTCCATGATAGGTCTAGAAATCTTCCCCACCAACGACAACCCCGCTATCAACAGTATAGCGCCTCAAAGTAGGATCGGCTACCTTAGGCAAGACTGGTCTTGTAGGCATGGAGGCTTCAATAATCAACCTCTTCCTGTATTTGTGCCTAGGCTGGCGAGGAGCTGACCTACCCTCAGCGACACGAGAGCCACCTTATTAAAGGGCTGAATCACTCCTTTGAGACTCGGAGCTCTCGCGATCGCCCGAACCACGATCATGGACAAGAGGCCTCTTCCGTTTATTTCTCCCGGCCTCTTGTGTAGGACGACTGGATTCACTAGTAACAGGGGGAGGAGTAGAAGCACGAGCCGGTCCAGATGGGGCTCTAACTTGCGATTGAGGAGGAGGAACCGCTCGAGCAGCAGCGCTGGCATCCCTCCTACGCGGTAAATCTCGAAAGTTCATGCCTGCACAATATAAAAAGAAAGGATTAGCTGGCCAAGTAAAACGTCACGCATATGCATAAAAGAAGTAAAAAAGGATTAGAAACCTAAAAAACCACCAAAGTCCTCTAAACTATCTAAGTTCGAATACAACGAAAAATCGACGAAAGGACTCCCAAAGGCGTCAGCTTGAGCCCATTCAGGGTTCTCCTCTAATTGACCACTAGTACCCGCAACCTCAGGGGTCTCGTCTTCCGAATCTGAAGAGGATTCATCTACAAGGCAGCCTACGGGGGTGGATGCTTCAATTACGGGTACCGAGGTTGGCTGACTCGGACCAGCATCAGAAACACGTGGAGTTGTAGGCAGGTCAGATGGGGCAGCAGAAGCCCTAAGAACGGTCCTGCTTACCCCCCAGCCAGCAGCGACAATATTCTCCGGGGTTAAAAGGGAAAATAAATCACGCTCCCCAGTAGAACAGATTCGCCGAATAGGCTCACCAAATTAGTCTTTCAAAACTTCTGCTTTGAATCTTTTCGAGCACTGTAAGTGGTCGAAAGTATCACGATTCCACATAGTGCGAATCCACAGGTCGCTTGGAATCTCAACAACGACCCACTCGCTCTCAAAGCCACGCAGTTTACTAGGAAGGTCCAAGAAAATTTTATTGTTTGGAAACTCATTGACCTTTAACCTCTGAAGGGAGAACGTTATTAACCCTTTCAACCCACGAACTCTGAAAAAAGCGCTTAAGAGAGGAACTGTTGGAGTAATACCCAAGTTATGACACACTATGGAAAACGTTACCAGCTGAGCCCACGCATGGGGGTGGAGTTGACACGGGATGATGTCCTTATATCTAAGAAACGATTCGCCAAACTCCGGAAGAGGGAAGCGAAAACCGAAGGATAAAGAAGCCTTATGAACGGCTACGCCATTTCTAACCAAGTCAGGTGTAACCTCCCCTTGAACTGGAAGTCTATAGTAATAACCCGAGGGAAGAGGGAAACAAGTCCTGATATCCTCTAAATCAGCATTTGTCAGAGAACACACAACACCACCTGTCCTAAGTGTTTTACCCGGACGTTGCGAAGACATGGCAAATGTGTAAAGAGAAACCCAAAAACATGCGACAGACCTGATGGGGTGACAGACCTGATGGGCGACAGACTTATCGGACGATAGACATATTGCGCGACAGACCTGATGGGCGACAGACCTAATAGGCGATAGATCAGTTGGGTGACAGACCAGTTGGCACGACAGACCTACCGGGCAAGACACTTGCGGGAGACCTAAGAACTCTACGCGGAAGATCAAGACATCTGCGGGAGACCTGAAACTAGTGCGAGAGGTGATAAATAAGGCGACAGGTATATACTTACTGTCACTGAGGTAAGTGAGAGACTCCTGGTGTGAAAGCGAAAGACTCTTTTGGCGAGAGAGCTGAAAAACAGGCGACAGACAGCTACTCAAAGGTTTTTCGTGCTGCCTTTCATCGAATCCCAGCGGTTTATATAGTGGCGACAGGGAATCCCAAATGTTGCGCCTGATCACCTCTCTTTCAGAGTAGAGTTCACCTGCAAAAAATGAAGAAAATCACAAAAAATTAGGAGGGCTATTCACACTGGGCTAGGGCCCAAGGCACATTTTTATACTCTCTTTATTGGAGAAATCCAACAAGAGAGTGGGGAGCAATTGATATGACAAAGTCTACCTACGTTGGACCAGGCCAAAGAAGCGTCAGAGATCACCACGTGGCAAAGAATCATTGGGCCACGTGACCTTAGGCTGTAGAAGGCAAAGCTGCACCATTACACCTGTCGCTAGGCGACAGACTCCCAGTCGGTCGCCTACAGTCATAACGCGACACGTTGCAAGCGTTACACCTGTCGCTGAGCGACAGACTCCCAGTCTGTCACCTGCAATCATAACGCGACACGTGACGCCCATCACACCTGTCGCTGGGCGATAGACTCCCAGTTCGTCGCCTGCAGTCATAATGCGACACGTGGCGCATAACTCCGGCTCCCGCTAGCGACAGACCCCTGACGCCACAACGTACCACATGGCATGGGTCTCTCGCCGACGACAGGCTCCAATTTCTCCCAGTATTTGAGGAACTTGTCTTATACCCGGATACAAACTCTTAGCAAAATGATGTACTTTTTCGCAAGTAATTAACCTAGAATATTCACTTATAAATAGGCCCAAGGTGCAATCTTACTCTCTAATTTTTGACTACTGGCTTTTACGCTTCCCAATACTGAAGAACTTTCTGCTGACTTAAGCATCGGAGTGTCTATGCAGGGAACCACCCCTACGTCTCTCTAACTTTTCTTGTTTTATAGAAGCTTCTTGGAGACACGTGTAGACTAAGTACGAACATCGACGTCAGCATACCTTTATTATTGTTTTGTGCAACAACAATAGTTAATCTATTTGAAATTGGTTCGGAGACAAACATATACATATGTATATATGTTAATATAATTCGTTTTTTTTCTAGAGAGTAAAAACTTTTATTGTGACAATACGAGCATTTGATGTATTGATAAAATTATTTAGAACTTCAGAAACGTTAAAAATGTGGATGTATTTTGATTTAGCTTAAATAAACTTGTACCCACATCAATCCTTAATTAACTTTAACTTTTAGAAAGTAATTAAAGATGTGTAAAAGAAAGAAGAGATTATCATTTTATTATTATTTTATGGTACAGAGAGATTATCATTTTAATGGTCCTGAAGATTAACACACCATCCTCGAGCTATCAAGGCAATGGTATTTAATTTACATTACTATTAATCTTTAGATCATACCAAAATTTACTAGGTTTTTAAATTATTCTCCATCTTTTCAACATGAAAATGATGGAAAGAAAAATTAATCATGGCCAAAAAATTTAGCTAACCATGATTTTGATACTTTTTTTTTCCTGCCAGAAGAAATCTGATGTTCATTATGGTAATTAATATATACATGTGCAACCAGGTGACATGTTCATGCGTATGATTTAGCTAAACCTAATAACAAGAATAATAACCTAAATTAAGGTCGTGAATTGAAGATGACAATTTATAGGATGAATTTTGCTGTAGAACTTGTTCGAATTTGGCTTATGAATACATGAAGCTTCACTCATCCATGGGATTTCACAGCTATGGAGAGTCAAATTCTAAGCTGAAAAAATAAGAAAGAAAAAAAAAACCCTTTAACTAGAATGACATAAGAAGACAAAGATCTGTCCCTTTTGATCTATCAACCTCGGTTTCCATTTCTTTATGGGGACAAAGATGAGGTAGTGGAAGAATCTTGTTTTTCTTTTGAGGGCTCGAGGATAATACTTCCAAAGGAGGGTTGTTTGATTTTCAAATTACATTCCTTCTTTTCAGTTATATGATCTTTTCTTTTCTCTTTTTCCAGCTCTTTCTCTTGTCTAAGTCACCGGATTAGAATATTTTTGCTTTCAGGCACTTTGCTTAAACACACAAAATGCCAAAGTGATTGAGATGGGAGAGTCAATCATCACCCTGACTGTTCGAAAAGATTTAGGGCTTTATCTTATTTAATGAATTTTATGTTCAGAAAGAGAAACATTTACTATTACCTGAAATGAACTTGTTTATCTTTTTTATTCGAAGTTGTCAGAGATTGAATTTTCATCACTGAAACTAAAAATCCAAAAAAGCAACTATTTTTCCGTGAAAGATGTGAGTACAGATAACTTTCTTAGGCCATGAAAGTTCAAAACAAATAATGATTAAATGATTAGGAAATGGCAGCTGCCATTGAAACTTAGGAGTCTTGAAATTTTTTGTCTTGGGGTATATCTTGTATGTTTTTTTTTTTTTGAGAGCCGAATTGGTAACTTGCTCTTTAATCATGTGTTATTCATTGAATTAAATATTCGTATAACATATTGTTAAATCTTGATGCATTAGGAAACTTTATGAGTTTGGCCTTATGACCTTGAAAATGTCAGAATTCTTGCTTAATATATGTTGCAGATGGCAACAAATTACCCTTGACTCTCTAAGGCTGCCTGCAGTGCTGATGATACTATTTCCTTCCAGTTTTATCTGCGGCCTCCTAGCTTAGAGAAGGCTCAATTCATATTCACCAGTTTCAGTAAGCTGATGTGCTATGCTTTAGTTTGACTTTGAATCAATGTTCTTGCCATTTGCAGTCAAAGGTTTACATTTACTCATGTTTTATCTATTTTCTCTTTGCCTCGGGAAAAAGAAAAAGGAGAAGAAAAAAGTAGTCTTATCGTTCCATTACTTTGGTTATTTGTTGCAGTAACTTGTTAGTAGTGTAGCCTCTAGACTCTACAGCAATGGAAGAGGGAAGATTAAGTGCGTATATAATTTGTATTCATGTCGTGTAAAATATGAAATATTATCAAAATTTAAGTTGACACATTAAATATATATTGGTTTTTATTATATTCACAAATAATTTTTATTAATTTTGTGTCTTTTATTGTAATCGTTTTCTAATGATATTTAAGATTACGAGATTTAGATATGACAAATCTTCTAAATTCCTACTCCGCTTGACTGACTACAAGGCTGAGCCTACAATCGAAAAGAAGTGACACTATGTTTGTGGTGTGATTTTTAACCTGCCTCAGCAATTTAACTTAGTTTAACAATGAAGGTTAATGATAATTACGGCAACGAACTAATACTGGGGTTTTAGGTGATTTATGTCGGTGGGTGAGAAAGGAGATTAGTTGTTTAGGTAAGAATCACAAACATAGCTTTCACATTTACATGGTTCGGCTACAGGGTTTCCACGAAACACGTTTTCCAAATCTGTTGCTGCCTGCTGGTGTTTGGTTCTATGATTGAACTTTTAGGATTTATTTAGTTTAATTGGAGCGATTATAAAAAGTATTGTTCGAATTAATAAAGTTTTTTAAAAAATGTTACTCCCTTTGTCTCATTAAAATTGTCATTTATTGACAAAATACGTAGTTTTAGGAAGTTAAAGATTCTTTATGTCATATCATATAAATGAATCAAATTGATCAAATTATCCTTAAAAGTGGTAGGCATTAAATTTTTTAATGATTAAAACTGAAGTATAATAAAGGGTAAAAGAGAAAATATAGTATTAAAATTTGTTATTTTTTTAATGTGACATTTTTAATGGGACAATTTATTTAGTCAAAAGTGACAAATTTATTGAGACGGAGGGAGTATTAAGATAAGTTAAATTAATATTTGACAAACTTAATATAAAAGTACGGTAAAATGTTAAAAACTGTTTAATAAATTTTTTTTATATTTTTAATAAAAAATAAAATATAAACTTTGTTAAATTAAATCACATGCTTTCAAGTGAATATAAATAAATAAAACAAAATAAATTTTTTTAATTAAAATAAAACAAATGAAATAAATATAAAAATAACGCAAAATAAATAAATTATTGTCAAATAATGTGAATCCTCTTTTATAATTTTGTAAATTATTAAAAAACAAAGTGAAAATATAAAAAATTAACTAAATATATGTTATTAATGTTAGCAACTCTTGGAAAAGTTTTAATTTATAACTTTATAAAAAAATTTAAATCTACTTCTCGCATAAACTAAAATTTTTAAAATTCTGAAAGCAAAATACCTGACTTCTGCTTCTCAAGTAAATAATTTCTTCCATAAATCGTGATTAACATGGGTAGACACTTGATTTCGGTTACAAATATTTCATCTTTTAAATTTCACTAAGAATTATTCTGCAATAAAAGTAACTCATAACAAGTAATAATGTTGTTCTATTATTGTTTAGCCTTCTATTATCCCCAGTCGCTGTACTTATTTTCCAAAATCTACTTCAATCTTCCTTCCCCGTCTTTTTCCGATACATCCCCTTCTATTGATTTATAATGTTTCTTCTTTGTAACAAAGAACTCATTTATACCAAGTAATATTGAAACTACATTTTTACCTTTAAAACATAGATAAGATAAACAGATTAAGGAAATAACATTTAATCGAACATCCATGTCTAGTTGAAGAGTGATTAATCGTTTAGCTTCTGGCAAGCTCCTTCTGCTTCACCATCGCAAACTTCAAGAATGAACTTTGAGACTTGAAGTGCCAAGAGGAATGTCTAAGCCAGTGCATTAAAATTTCTTGAGCCATTTATGTTTTTGCCCAGGTTTAAGAGTGCAGACTCCATTATCTTCATGGAAGAAGAGAACTCAAGACAAAGGTTGAGTACATAATTCTCTTTGTAGGTTATCTACATGGATGCAGAGAAGCAAATTGCAGCAGATTTTACAAGCTAAAATGACTTTTTTCATCAAGTGCACAAGTCAGTCCAAGAGCACTTGCCTCCAGCCCCACTACTCATTATTTAGCACAACGTGATCCAATCTCTTGCATTGGAGCTTTTCTTTTCGTTGGCTATGACTATGTTTCCACCAACATTACCAAACTACCAACATAGCTGGTAGCTGCCGCTATATATTACCATCAGGAGGAGTTAGCCTGCCCTAAGCCCACTATTTCTATACAGGAACAAGGAAATTCCTATTGTGTCATCTATTTTTTGATCATGTGATTAAAGAAAATTTATGACATATTGTAAAGTTTAGGTTTGAATCCAAATAATTTTTCTCCATTTTCAATTATCAAATATTTTCATTATAACAAAAAAAAAATTTCCTACTCGTGTTTACTCAAAATGATATTTGTTTGAAAACTAGCTAGTATAACTCGAAAGAAATTTGCAAATGAGCATGGCAATTCATGTCTGTAATTTGTGTTAGTGTTAAAATTCATATTACTATATTAAACACAATTATTTTTAATTTTTATCATATTTATATATGATTTTTATTAAATTTTAGTATCTATATACCCAATCTACTTGTAAAACATGTGGTTCATATGCATCTCTCACCGTGAAAGTGATTGGATGATTGGGACCTTTACTTTTTGCAGAAGATTATAAAAAGCCTGATGGGCTTTTGGAAAGGGCATATTATATACCCTTTAAAGTAATTACAGACAACACGACAAGATCCTTCCAATGCAAGCAAATTGCCCAAACAGTCTAATAAATGCCATAACGTAGGATCCTTGCAATCACCAGGAAAAAAAAATCTGTGCCATGTAAAAAGGCTCAAATTTATTGGAGCTTGAAGTATATTTCCTTCATTATCATGATACAGCAGTTCTCACTCGCAAGTGAACCATGTTTTTCTTGCCAAGGACAAGTACAAAGAAACAAACTTGATAATGTTCATTGACCTTCTACATTGAGTTGAAAAAATGGGGCATCCTCAAGCTTTTGGCTAGCACCAACAGCATCACACACTTGAATAATAAATTTGAGGCTAGCAGTGCCAGAAGGGATGACAAGGTCAGATACATAGAAGGCTTCTACTTGTGCAACTCCGAGTAACTCCCTTCTGCCTTCTTGTGCTCGTCCTAGAGTTCTGACTGATTCTTCTGTTAGTTTCTCAACATAAATGTTGTACCTTCGAAAATGAGAATTCATTACATCTTTCAGTTTCCAGCTGATCTTAAGACTGAGGGTTTTGGAACCTTGAGAATCTCCCCATTTAACATTTTGACCCTCAAGGATCCAGGAAGTAGATGGAGGAAATTCTGTATTATTCTGGTCAGAAGTTGAAATTCTAATATGTCCAAGAATGGCAAAATATTTTGTTGGATCCTGGGTGTTTGATATACGAACACCATTTTCAGGCTGTTGCCTGTAGCATACAGCGTGAATTTCTGTTAATATGTATCCGTTCATTGCAATGGTACTCTCTTGTATAACCCATCCTGGAGCCATGTCTGCTTTTGTAAGTTGATGTGGCACAATCACTTCACTAAATGTGCTTGCAAATTGGTTTATTTCCCCAGATGCAAGAAGCAACTTCTTTCTTCCTTTCGTTTTGGAAGAGAACTCGAGAGAAAGGCCCAGTTGACAGTGCCCTTCTGACTTTACCTGCAGCAAGTTGGCATTCGGGTTGATCTGGCTAAATACTAAAAGAAACTTAGATTGGGAACATACTACTCGCCATTGTTAGTTGTCACATTCTCAGTGAACGTGCGAAATGCCCCATGATTTGATTTCCAAATCCCACCCTGACCGCAACAATACTAAATTTTGGAAATAGTTGGTTGCAATAGAAAACACTTATTCAAGATAGCTTACAGAATATGTGAAGTGGATAGGTAAGTCACCCACAAGAAGCTCTCCCAAAAAGAGTCTTGTTGAGAAAGAGGCTCCGGCTTCAAGAACTCCTTTAAATGTAAGGTTTCCTCCTCCAGTAAAAGATGCTTCCTCAAAGCTGCAATTTAATCAACCAATTCTTAGACCTCTAAACATTATACGTGTGATTGAATCAAGTCAAGTACAATGACTCATGTAAACTTACTCCACGTGGAATTCTATAGCATTTGAAGTAGAAGCATCAACATACTCAAGGAAAGGCTGAAACAAGAAGGTAGAAGCATATACATTTTTCTTTAGTAACAAGCAACTTCAAGTAAAACTTACAAAGGAGAGAAACAAGATATATCCATGTAGTCCCTACCTGAAAGGTTTGCAAAGAAATGTTATTCCATTGAGAGCTTAATACTTGTGTTCCATCAATGGATATATGATGTCCACGGCCCTGAACAACATCAGACAGTCAACACAAAGACAATAGATGCATATGATCCCTAGGAATTCAGTTCGTTAGTGGATTGGTTATTTCCGTAGCAACTTGTACATGCCCTTTTATTCTGAAAGACGCAGAAGAAAAGAACAAACAATTTGACATGGTTTGCAACCTGATCAAAATTTGAATAGTACGGCAATACTTTAGGATAATTTTGTACAATTCCCCATGATTTCTCAACAAGATCCCACCAACTGCAAAAGCCAGGAATTTGCAATGAAGCTCTTTGAAAAGGCTTAAAAAAGAAAAGAATTATAAAGATTATGACATAAATTATGAATTATGAAAAACATTGTTATAAATTATGAATATTATATATCACATTGCAACAAGAACATAGTTCAAAAGATGACTAAATGACTAAAATAGGTATAACATTAAGAGTGTAGTCATAATATCAAGATATTTATGTTATAATGGGCAGTTAATAACTCCACAAAATCAATATAACATTTTAAGCTTAAAAAAGAAATTCTGGAATAATCTATTGCCATGATTATCAATGAAAAAGTATTAACAGAAGCTATATTGCAAACATGAGTATTGTTTTTTAGATAGGAACTGTAATATTCGTGCCTGTTTGTAATTCTTGTTATGTTTTCACTAAGCTGAGGAAGCCACAAAGTATAATCACAACGAAAATAAAGCAAGTACTAAAACACATACTAATCAAAGAACTGCCTCGTAGTAAAGCAACAATGTCAAACTGTATATACATGTCAGTAACTCAGATACAGAATAATACTCTTTAATCATCAGACATTCACATTGATTTCATGCATGGAAAGGAAAATCAACAAGAAAGTCTTGAAATAAAAATGTATAGGATCAACGCATCATGGAAAGTGAAGAGCGGACATCGTAACCAGAATATATAAGCACTCTATAACAACAGTGATCAGCACAAGAATAAGTGCACTACTGATTTTGAGCGGTCTGAAAATCAGGGGGTTGTTTTGTTTCATAAACCCATCCAGGAGCAAATAGGGCAGCTGATACATCATTCTTCTTTATCACATCAAGTGCAACATTTGTCTGTTATGCAAAGAAGTCAAAATAAAGGACAATTAACACAAGAAGCTAACCATGGTAACCAGCTCAACTTCAAGTGCTGCTTGAATTTAAAACTATCTGTTACAGCTGATTTTTATCTTTCACTCTCAGGTTCAATAGATTTCTAACAAGCAAAGAGCTCATATTACATTTTGTCTTCTAACTTCCAAGTTCAAAACAAACAAAATACTCCTTTTTCCTAGTCAAACATGTAAAGCCTATAACTCAACCAGAAATAAAAACAAAATAAATGACCAAGATCATTTTATATAATGCACACATGCACTAATTTTTCTCCCCTTGGCAGAAGAATTTACGATAGAAGACCTAAAAATGAAGTTTCTAATCACTCAACAAGGTTCATAGTGCTAGCCATCTAACTGCCATAGGAATTCAGCAGTAAAGAAGATGAGATCATCATCAATTATGTAATAAAAGGATGCACATAATTCAGGCACAGATATTAATAGGTGTCAAGACCGTGTTCTATTTTCAGTTTTGCTTATTTTTGCCATATATAATGATATAAAAACACTTTGATTGCCCAGAAAAGGAAACAACAGAACCAACTGTTGATGAATTCATACCCTAACCAAATTCATATGTCAGCTTCCAACTTCAATAGATATTACCGTAATCAGGCATGATTAGTAATTGTATAACACCAAAATGATCTCATTTTTGTTTTAAGACTTTCTTCAATCTTGCACATAATAACTGCATCTAAGATCCATATGCAGTTGCAATGATAAAAATGAACAACTAGTTTCTCAAACATTTATATGAGATCAACATCACTAGGAAATAAGATTTTATCAAAATGTAAAAGATAATAAGAATTAATACAAACAAAGGAAACAAAATTCTGCTGTTAAATTCCGAATTGACTTCTGAAAGATAAATTAAACATATATATATATATATATATATATATATATATATATATCATAAGAATAGTAAGAAATGTACAGTCCATTGCCCGCCACCATACGTGCGCCTTCCAAATACATCTATCCCCATGTAGACATCAAACCTTCTATCGCCGGCAACTGCTGCTGAAAGATTTGGATAGTCCTCCTGCAAGGAACACAAAAGCTTTTACAGACAACAGAAGATGAAATTAAGTATGAGATGGATGATAAATTTGAAGGCACTACCTTCCAAGTATAATTAACAAAGATACCATCACTAATGTCAAAGAAAGGTTTATTCTTTTCATTCAGTTGATCTTGCCAACCGAGCTCTCCATCAATTGTAACACTATCATACCTGTGTAACCAACAAGATTAATCAGACAAAAATTAATATGCTTCAAAATATCTTGCACAATTCAAGTGAGGCTTCTCCTTTTACAAACCATATAACCAAAGATCCAGGAAGTGAAGAGTGCATGGTCTGAGTTAAATGGCTAACAAATTCTTTCAAGTTAGGAATTTGCCCGACTTCCAGTTTAACCTCAATATTGAGCTGCAAGTAAACAGTCCCAGGTTAATTGCAGAAAAGGAAGTGCTAATGCTAAATATGGGAATAACATTTATTTGACATTTCGTAACTGCCAATCTTCCTTCCAAATAGCATCAAACATTCTATCAATTTAATCTTTCTCTTGTCCAAAAAATTTTAACAGGTTTGAGTTTGATATTTAACGAGTAGCATATACCAGCCATCCATCAAAGCCCAAAGCAACAGCAAGGTCTACCAAGCGTTCAGCATACTTGTGAGCAGACTCCTTTGTCGAGAGCAGTTTCTTACAAATAGCTTTCCCTTCATCCCACTCTGTGATAAATGTCCCTAATACCTTGAATTCCACAGCCACAGGCATAAAACACATATAAAGCTTCCTTTTGTATCTAAAACCGACATCCAAAGAAAATGAAACAGATTTCCAAAAACATTGGATTACTATAAAAAACCAGGTACAACGGAAAATAAACAGAAACCATTTTGATTTAGCATAAAAAAAAGATTGCGTTCTTCTTCATATCATTAAAATTTACGGTAGTTGTTGCTAGTTAACTAATTTTCAGCCACCAGTTTATATTAAATTAACCCCTTGAACTATAACAAGCCTTCACAAAGCAATGCAATTTTAAACAAAAAATTTGTAAGAAATTCTTTTTCTAAAAAGAGAACAGTCATAGTTAACATGTACTCTGTTAAAAACCCAATGTAGATAATGATACTTGATAATTTTTCAGAAGGAAAAGGATTAATTACCTAAACCCATTTCTCTACTTAAACCATATATACATAAAATCAACATATCTAAAGCACGCTGGCATTATCAGTTGAGTCAGCTGAACCGACCATTTTTCTACTTGAAATATGCCAAATTAAACACTTTTCGATCAAATAAACCATCATTTCCGCTTTTCCACAAGAAAAAGAAAGGAATTTTATACTAAAACATTAGGTAACTAACCTTAACTCCATGCTTGTGAGCAGTATTGGTCCAACAAGGAGGAGGCAAGGTGACCAGATTATGAGAAAAATAAACAAAAACATCGATCAAATACCAGTGCCAGATGGCATAAGCGCCGGAATTATTGCCACCCTGGACCCACTTATCATCTTGGTACCCACCTTGCATATCATGGCAAACCAAAATCCTAGGCCTTTGAGCCAAAGCCGAATTGGGTTGGAGAGGAACAGTGGATTTATTAAAAGGGTAGTGAAAGGAAGTGAAGTAAGAGCCAGAGTCAAGGTCTTCAAGGGTCTCGATTGGGTAGGAGATGGGAATGGACGGCTTCGATGGATCAAAGGGTGGTGGGGAATCCGATTTTTGATCATCGGATTGGTTGGACATGATCTTTCCGAGGAGTTTTTTTATGGTTTTGAGAACTGAGTTGAGGCAACCGTGGAGAGCTTTGAGAGTTTTGCGGGTTACGAAGAGACTGAGAAAGTGGAATAGTTGCAAAAACACTGATTTCAGAGACATGTCACATATCAGTTTGGATTTGGAAGCTACTCTGAAGGTGGGAACAGCTGTTTTACAGCTGTTTTTCATTGTCTTTATTCAGTTATTTTTAAGGTGCGACCCGTTAGGGGTTTTTCAACGTGCAAAAGATGAAAAAAATCTCGGCCCCTTTTCCTGGATGAAAAATAATAATATTTTTCCCAAATAAGTATTTATATACCCATGATTTGAATAAGATATTTCCGAAAATTTTATACTATTTATGAACCATGTGTACTCAGTTTAATAATTATTTAAATTTTATTTATTTATTTTTGAACCATACTTAAACTTATATTATTCGATTAATGTATCGAATCAAATTTAAATATTTAAATATTTTATTTAAATAATTTTTAAATCCAATCAAATAATTTTTAATATTTAATTATTAATTTATTTTTATGATATATTATTAAAAAAGAACAAATCTAGCCTATGAGCAATTCAATTTTGAACTTATTAGATCAAATTTTATAAAATTTAAACTGGATCAAACTCGAAATTGACATTTCTATCAAACTCATTTCCATTCCAGACCTGTTTATTAGTTTTTACTGCGCTTAAGCGCAAACACAACTTGTAAGACCCAAATTTCAGAAACAGCTTGTTTGGCCTAATTCAAAAGGCCGGATAAATGAACATCTCCGGTTCAAAATTGCATTTATACAGATAATTCTGTATTTCGGTTGGTGCTTCTACAAGTTACAACAGTATTATGACCTACTGAACGAAACCAATGCATGAATGATAAAATCTTCAATCCTATAATTTACTAGTCAGTTGCTGATCGAGAGCTCCTGCTTGCTCTCACCAGCAAAACTATAGCTTATATTATACCAGAAAATTAGTCGTTTTGGAGCTCTAGAGAATTCGTCTTCAAGAAAACCATCAATATGTGTTAAATTCTTCCATTAGAATTTGGAGCTGAGGCACAATCGCATTCTTACCTCAAATTGGCGATTCAAAAACTGCAAATCACATGCTTCAAAGCAAATCTTCGGTTCCTGTCAACTTTGCAAACTCAGTCTCATCAATAGCCCCTTTTTTAAGTTTCTTAAGTAGACGATATTCCCGGGTCAATTCCTCTTCATCTTCAACTGTTTGGGCAGCGCGTCTCTGTTTGGCTGTTTTCTTCCTCATGACAGGGGCTGCAGCATTTGAGGCATTTTTGGACTTCTGGGGTTTCGATTCTTGTTGCTCTTTTTCTTTCTTTGCTTGCAGATTTTTCTTCCTCTGTTTCTCACGAGATTTATCCCTACATAATAACCATCATTAATTAGCAACTAGAATGAGTTAGATAGACATTAGACAGGCAAGGGATTGGTGAAGATAAATAGTTAAGACTTTAGAAGTAAAAAAATTAAATTGAGATTCAGTTGGAACATTCAAAGTAGCAATTTCTTGGAATTTCTAACAAAAAAAAGGATCTGCTAATGAAGCATAGATACTTGAGAAATTTCATTCACAATATATCCAGTCAAACCATTAATTGACTACTCCACAAGGCATAGTTGGGGATTCTGCAGAGTTCTTACTTATACTTAATATCATCCGTATTGATGTTCTCAACTGGAGTGAAACCCTCGGTGGAAAGTGAATGGTGTTTTACCTCGGGCATAGAAGGGAGCTGCAAAAGACCATATCCCATGCCCAACTTTCCAATTTCAAGCTCTTTCCATCTGTCAGATTACAAAAATTAATTTAGACAAAGAGTGTGAAAGACAAGCAGAAATTAAAAAGGCAAAGCAAAGTTAGAACCTGAAAATGTAAGAGCAGTGATGCTCTTTGTATGCACGGATATAGGAAACAAATGCTCTAAGCCCTTTCTCCATCACATCACGGTCTTTCATCGCAGCAGACCTTATCTGAAACAGGTTTAAGAAAAGAAATTGATTGAGAAGGGATAATGCAGTTCATGAGACAAGGATGTTATCAAAATATAAATTTTGTTTACCTGAGGAACAACATCAGAAGCATCATCAATGCATTTCCTCTCTTGAAGAGGAACCCTTCTTATGCGCAAAAATTCTACATAAGATTCCTCCTGCAAAAGTGCAACAAAAATTATTTAACTTTATTAAATTGGAGGAAATAAGCGAAGAGAACAACATAGAAAATCCTAATCAGAAAATAAAATTAAAAAACCACTCAATCAACAGGGAAATATCCATCACATAAACATAGAAGTGAGAATTGCACCTTAGGTAATAGGAATGCAATGGCACTCCCTTCTCTACCCAATCGAGCAGTTCGTCCAACTCTGTGAATAAATACATTTGGATCTTGAGGGGGATCATACTGCAAAAGAACCAAGCACAGAAGCCATAGTCCAATAATCTATCAGAAACTGAAGGAAAAGGTTAAAGCTATTAACCTTCCTCAATGATTTCTAAAAAGTTATTTATTAGTAAAAAATTACAATGTTTTGTGGTTATTAAGCTACCTGCACTATACAATCAACACCGGGAATGTCAAGCCCACGTGCTGCAACATCAGTACATAGAAGAATGCCACTTGAAAGAGAGGTAAATGAAGCCAATGCTTTCTCCCTTGCAGTCTGAGCAGCAAAAGAATAAATACATCAGAATACACAATAATCAGTTCAAGGATTTCCAAATGGACAAGCTATACTGAATCTCTGTAATTTTACCTGCTTCATCTTTCCATGTAGAGGGATTAAAGAGATACCCTTCAAAGCAGCAAGACGTGGAAGAACAACTCCCCAATAGTCAACACACGCACAAGTCATGAAATATCTGCATAATTAAATAAATTATTTTATAACCTGCACCAAGACATTGTCTTCTTGGTACAATGAAATTGCATTAACAATACTCAGAGAAAAATCTCCATCTACAACTTACATTATAACTTTTTTAGATTTGTTCTTTACAATGAGATCAACAAGCTGTGATGGTTTCTTATCTGCTTCACATTCCAGGTACTGCATGATCAAAAAAAATGAAATCATAAATAAATGAAAATTCAGATACAATGTCAAAGAAAATTGCTCTTAGAACAAGCCAACATGTTAGTTTTTCTATTCAAGTGATGAATAAAGAGCAATGTAGAATGACAGGACAGCAAAACCAACATATTGAATCAGTTATCTTTTGTTCACCTCCACCCTTGGTGGTAAAAGGAAAGAAGACAAAACTGCACACTAGTTTGTTGTTTTCATTTGGGATATCCACTTCATGATGGAAAAGGAACAACTGAATGGATGTCAATTAACAAGAAAGAACCAAGGCAGAATGTCAAGTATTCAAGTGAAAACAAAGGTCCCTTTTATATCTTTTTTTTTAAATAAAAGAAAAAATTATAGCAAATGTAAACATTTAAGAACAATTATTTTCCACTTAATGACAGAGCATTAGCCAGGTAATATTGAACTCTAAAAGGAGAAAGGGCAATAAAAGAACAAAAATTAAATGTAGAAATAGATCAAAGTATAGCATACCTCCAGGTGAAGGCCTGAAGGTGTTTTTGATGACGCTAATTGCTCAGATGAAGTTGAATTGTTTAGTGACTTTGTCTCAGCTCTAACTTCTACCCTCACTGGATTCCTCAGTCCTGCTTTAGAAAGCTCCTCAACTGCCTCAGTCTGAGTAGCTGAAAAAAGGCCAGTTCTTCGAAGCTTTGGCAGGCAAGATATAATGTAATTTATCTGCTTCTGGAATCCCATATCCAGAAGCCTATCAGCCTCATCTAAAATCAATATCTGTACCAACCAAAAGGGCGACAATAATTCAATAGAGTGTATGTTCACAATAGCATCAAACACAATAGTCATGTTTGCATTAAATAAGCATAATCAAACCACTCACTAGTTGCCACACGATTAATTTTTGATGAAAAAAATTAAGAAATTCTCAAACAAACAAAAATTACATTATTAAATGCGTGTGATTGACAAGCTTAACATTCCTCCATTCCAGGTTATTAGTATCAATAGCATTGAGCTGACAATTAAGCACTTTTTCAATCAATAAGAAAAATTATTGCATTCCATACAAGATAAAAGAAAACGACAATTTGAACAACCACCTCGAAGTTACGAAAATCCAAGACATCCATTCGGTCCATTATGTCATATAGTCTACCGGGGGTGCCAATCAATAAATTAGCCCCTTCCTCCTCGATTTTCTTTACATCTGCTTTTACTTCAACACCTCCAACAAGAAGCATAGACTTTACATTGGACAAGGTCGCAATGAAAGGCTGCGCTACGTTATAGATTTGCAAAGAAAGCTCCCTTGTAGGTGATATAATTATCCCCGTCACCTGCGTACAATTCAAAACTTAATAATCAAATAGCCATCAAATAAAGCAATTGCAAGTATCTAAAGAGAAACAATTGTTTTATCATTCAAAGCTGAAAAAAGAAGAATAAACTTTCCAACATTTTTCCCCCAGTTTTCCTTTGTTTTCTCAGTAGCCAAAAAAAAAAAGTATAAAGATGAACAACAGAACTGCACAAAAATAAGATTTTTTTATAGGAAAAGAACCTGATGACGTTTGGGAGGATAAGGGGAGGATCGACGTAGAATCTCTACGATAGGGATAAGGAAAGCTAGGGTTTTTCCAGAGCCGGTGGCGGCGTCGACAGCTACGTCCTTGAAGCTACATAGAAGCGGGATTGTGGCGGCTTGGACTGGGGTGCAGAATTTAAAGCCAGCTTGAGACAAGGCTTCGATAACAGGCTCGGAGAGAGGCGGTTTCAAATCGGAGAAGCGCGTGTCTGTTAACGCGCTGCTTGCATTCGGTGAGCTGGAGTCCATTGCGGCTTCGCAGTTCAATTTACCGCCGCTTTCGATTTTGTAGTAACGAATTTATATGGTCTGCGATCTGCAACGTTTGGAAATAGTACTTCAATTCAGAACTTGAAAAGCGGTGTCGTTTAAGCATATGTACTTTTCCCTTCGGCCTTTACCACCGATTTAGATGGGCCGGCTTGAAACGGATTGGGTGACAAGCTTGGGCACGGAAGTGGGCTCTCCATCACCGGACACTCACACTCGGACAGTCATTTTTCATTGGCATGGAATTAGATTTTTATTTTTATTTTTTATAATTGGGATGTTACTAAAATGTAAACAGGACGGATATCCATCAATTTCAAGATACCTGACCCCGACCCCATTTAAGTATGAAGGAACCGAACCCTATAAAAACCTGATTAATCTCTAAATATACTACCTGAACCCTACCTTATTAATTTTCATACTATCAGTTTATTACTCAAACTCGTTTAACCACCCATTTATACTTTCAAACTTATTAACAAACCCAATTATTAAACCGAACCTGAACCCAAAAAACATTTCTAATAATCTATTTTTTTGTTAATTAAAAACATAAAATTAAAAAACATACAAGTACCATTACAATTCAACAAACCTAAATAGTTCAACAAACAATTTAAACACATAGAAATATGTTTATGCAACTACAAACAAACATAATTTAATAAAAACACAAACATATTTGAAATTGTTCAAGTCATTACATCTTTATTCTTCATCATCATTAAATATGCAACTTGAATCCATAGTTGTAGATGGTCCTACACAAAATAAATAACAATATTATTAGTCTTGACTCTTGAGGTAATATATAATAAAAAAACTAATTTTGAAAAAAATAAATGAAATAAAAAGAATTATAACAAGTGAATTGTTTATTTGATTATTCCATTTAGAAGTTTAAGTTTGTGGGGGTTGGCTTAATTGGGGTTATTCAGTCTATAATGTCAAGTTTTTTACTTTAGTTCACTGTGAATAGTTTACCTGCAAATTAACTTATGAAATGACAAATGATTTTATCTCTGATGCTTTGTACATTAAATCAAACTATTTATTTATTCTTACATTCTATTCTATGTCAATATATCACTAACCATGCCTATGCAAGCAATAACATTTGATCCAGACCAAGAAACAGTATGAACTTGTTAATCATTATATTCCATTAACTCTTATGTTTGAACATTCTATGTCTCATGCCTGCGACGAATTGAGCAAGGATTCGCAAAATATTAAGAGTAACTTGAATGTATAGATAAATTGAACGTAGATTATTTTGAAACACTCTAAATTAAGTGCTAAAAGGATCTTAGGACACCATGTATGTCAGTTTGAGCAATATAAAATAAGAAGACTCACTAAGCTGTTACCAAATTAGCATTAATTGATAAACCATCAACTCATAAATTAATAAATAATCAAAGCCTAATCAGTATTTACGCGAGTACACTACAAACTCAGATTTGGCATATTTAGCAGCAAGTATTTCAAACACAATGACAGTTCACAGCAAGTATTTTCAACACATTGACTAAAAATCTTAAATTTGGCATATTCACTTACAGAGCAAGTGCTATGTTGCCAGATCTGAAGAGGCACCGCCGGTGGGGGAAAAAAAGCTGTCGCTGCCACTAAATCTAGAGATCCGGTTGCTGCTGCCGCCAGATCTGGAGTATGCCGCCGCCGCTAGATCTAAAGTACGCAGCCGCTGGAGAGAGTAACAGCTCCTACCGCCGCCGCTAGAGAGAGGAACGCTGCTGCCGTTGCTAGATTTGGACTACGCCACCGCTGGAAAGAGCTGCTGCCGCTCTGCCCGAGAGATATCGCAAGTGAAAAGAGCCGTCGCGCTTGAGAGATGGTCAGATGGTCGCGCCCTAAAGGCCGTGGAGAAGTCGCCGAGGCTGCTAGACTGAGTTACCGTGGCTTATCGAGTCTGTCTCTCTAGGGAAATCAGAAATGCAGTGTTCTTTTATTAGGGAACCAGCTTTTATTTGTAGGATACACGAATTTATTTTAATTATTTTAATTTATAAATATTTAAAATAATATTATTTAATTTATTTGTTTAAAAAATATATAAAAGATTATTATCTAATAAAATTTAAATTTAAATAAAAATCTCAAATATTAGTCTAAAAGGATAATAAGAAAAGGTAAAAGTCAAATCATTTATATGTCTACATATACGAATTAATTGGTAGTCAAATTTGAATTTCACATTTATTCCAAAATAATTTTGCCAATAATACAGATGCAATTTTTATTACAATAAATTAAGTCAACTATAAGATAGGATTTAATATATATCTAAAAATTACTGCATGTCTTAATTAATTTTATAGTATGTATAAAAATCTCAAAAATTAGTCTAAAGGGATAATAGGAAAAAGTAAAAGTTAAATCATTTATATATTTTCTACATATTCAAACTACTTGGTAGTCAAATTTGAATTTCACATTTATTCCAAAAATTAAAGTTACTACAATTTTGCCAATAACACAAGTCAAATTTTATTACAATAAATTAAATCAGCTATAAGATAGGATAAGATATGTTTAGAAATTACTACATGGCTTAATTAATTTTATAGTATGTATTTACTATCAATTAAATACATATCTGAATTTTGATAGTCAAATTTGAATTTTATAATTATTCCAATTATTAAAGTTACTATAATTTTGCCAATAATATTTTAGTTATAGATTTAATTACAATAAATTAAGTCAACTATAAGATAGGATTTAAGATATATTTGAAAACTACTACATAGCTTATGTGTCGACAATGCAAATGATTCGCATAGGAGTCCATATCAGTAATATTTGCCACGCAAGGGTGTACCTTGTAATATACACACACATGATTTCATATGTGCATAATCTGAATTATTTATTTATTTATGTATTAAATTCGTGGTTGCTTGCACTAATTGAAATTGGTTAATATTTTGGAATTAAACTAATTCAATGGTCAAAATATTTAAGAGTTTTCAAAATGAGTTTAATAAACTTTTACAGTATGTATTTATTGCTAATTAAAAAAATCCAAATTAATTTGTAGTCAAATCTGAATTTCACATTTATTACAAAAGCATTAAAGTTACTATAATTTTGCCAATAATAACTATCATGGGATTTGATCTTAAACCCAAGGCAAATGGGTTCATACTCATGTGATTAAATTCGGGAATTTTACATGTGAATATGCACATTTTAAGTGATAGCTTGTGATCCCATATCTAGTTTTAATAACACATTCAATTTTAATATTTAAATAATAACTAATCGTCACTATTATTTTATTACTTATCTGGATTATTAATTTTATTACTTAAACATTATTTAATTGTATAACTAATTAAATAATTTATAATTATAATTTAACATATAATTGGTAAAAAATTGAATTTCAAATTCAAAAATATAATATGTGCATAATTTGACTTGTTTATTTATTTATACATTAAATTGGTGGTTGCTTGTACAAATTTAAGCAACTTAATATTTTGGAATTATACTAATTCAAAAGTCAAAACATTTATGAGTTTTCAAAATGACTTTAACTCCACTTACTTTTATAGTATATATTTAATGTCAATTAAATAAATATCTAAATTAATTAGTTGTCAAATTTGAATTTCATATTTTATTACAATAAATTGAATTAACTGTAAGATAGGATTTAAGCTATATATGGTAATCACTTCAAAGTTTACGTATCAACAATGCAGATTATCCACATAAGAGTTCACATCAACAATACTTGACACGCAAGCATGTACCTTGAAATATATATTATATATGATTTAATTTCAAATTCAAAATTTCATATGTGCATAATCTGAATTATTTATTTATTTATGTATTAAATTGATGCCTGCTTGCACAAATTTAAGTAGCTTAATATTTTGGAATTAAACTAATTCAAAAGTCAAAACAGTTATAAGTTTTCAAAATGACTTTAATAACTCCAATTACTTTTATAATATATATTTACTGCCAATTAAATAAATATCTAAATTAATTAGTTGTCAAATTTGAATTTCATATTTATTCCAAATTTTATTACAATAAATTAAGTCAACTGTAAGATAGAATTTAAGTTATATATAGTAATTACTCCAAAACTTACGTGTCAACAATGCAGATTATCTACATAGGAGTCCACATTAGCAATACTTGACACGTAAGCATGTACCTTATAATATATATATATTATATGATTATATGATTAGGGATTTTAGGCAGCTTTTAGGGTTTAGAAATCAAACTATAGACTAAAGAGGAGAGGGTTGGCTGCTACTAATGCTATGTGTGCTAAGCATAAAGCCATAAACTCACTGTTTTAGGTTTTTTTTTAACTTTTAATTATTTTATGAAAAGTAAAATACTATAGTCTATACTCTAAAGTATATTACTATTAGTTTATAATATACACATAAATATTTTTTATATAATGAGTTTATTTTCTTAATAAATTATTTTCATATCTTTTTTAATTGAAGTTTGGTTAACTTATTATAAGTATGCAAGAATAATAGATTAACGGATCATAAAATTTTTAAAAATATAATATCAATACCTTATATTTATATAAGATAATTAACTACTTTAATTTCATATGTTGCACTAATTTCTAAAATAGTTTTAATTCTCAAGGATAATTGATAAATTTATAATAACAAAATGCTATATTCATGAATATGATCCATCTATTATTTCACATGGATAATTCGATTTAAAGTTGTATATTATTCTACTTTTAGCTTAATATAAAACGTTTTCAATTTCAATCTATTATCATAGATTAGAATATAGTATTGTATATCTAATTTTTTAATATTATAATCTATAGTCTATAGTATTAGTTTATAGTATACACATAAATATTTTTTTATATTATGAATTTTTTTAATAAATTATTTCCATATATTTTTTAGTTAGAGTTTAGCTAACTTATTATGAGTGTGCAACAATAATAGATTAATTTATCATAAAATTTTTATAAATTTAATATCAATACCTTATATTTATAAAAATAATTAACTAATTTAATTTCACATGTTGCACTAATTTTTTTCCAAAATAGTCTTAAGTCTCAAGGATAATTGATAAATTTATAATAACAAAATGCTATATCTATCAATATGATCCATTTGATATTTTACATGGATCATTTGATTTAAAGTTGCATGCTATTCAACTTTTAGTTTAATGTAAAATGTTTTCAATTTCACTCTACTATTATTGATTTGAATATAATGTTTTATATCTAATTTCAACCATTTGATTTCTTAGGATGTATTCATGTAATCTAGATTAATTTGATCAATGATCATAATATTAAAAGAATGGATTGATGTAGATATAGACCATAAATTTATAATTACAATTTTAAATACAATTTGTATCATATACATATACAATAATATCATAGATGTAAATGGTCAATGTGTAAGAATTGTATCTTAGCCAATTATAAATCATTATTAATTTACTTTTAGTGCTTTATGATTACTTTAAATACTTATTATCTTAAGCATAATTAAATAATTTAATTTTATAATTATTTTATTACTATGTTTCATTAATTTTTTGAGTCAACAATATTTTATTAAAATTGATAATTGCAATTTAAATACAATTTGTATCATATACATATAATATAGTATAATATGTGTCAATGGTCAATGTGTAAAAATTGCATCTTTATTAATTATGAAACTTTTATTATTTTAATTAGATTGCCATGATATCTTAAGCATAATTAACTAATTAAATTTCACAATTAATTTATTATTATCTTTCATTAAATTTTTTAGTCAACAATTTTTTATTAAAATTGAAATTTAAAATTTAAATACAATTTGTGTCAAATACATATATTATAGTATCATATATATGTCAATGGTGAATGGGTAAGAATTGCATCTTAATTAATTATAAAACTTTTATTATTTTAATTAGATTGTCATGTTATCTTAAGCATAATTAACTCATTTAACTTCACAATTAATTTATCATCATCATCATCATCATCTTTCATTAAGTTTTTTAGTCAATAATATTTTATTAAAATTGAAAATTACAATTTTAAGTACAATTTCTTATATATAAGTATACTATAATATTATATATGCAAATGGTGAATGTATAAGAATTGCATTTTAACTAATTATAGAACTTTTATTAATTTAATTTCAATGTCTTATGCTTAAAATTAAAAACAAAACTTATTATCTTAAGTATAATTAATTAATTTAATTTTATAATTATTTTTATTATGCTTTATTATTATTTCTAGGCTCACAAAATTTTATTATATAAATATTTTTTTTAACATATTATGTCAAATACAAAATGTGGCTCACTTGGCAAATCCTTTGCTTGGAGACTTGAGAACAAGGGTTTAAGTCCTTCCAACGACATATTTTGCTAAAACACATAAATGGGTATTGGGTTCAGCAATCAGGTTTCAGGTACCCTATCCCGATTATGCTAATCGGGTTCGGGTTTTGGGTGCCCTAAGGGTACTATCCGAACCTATCACAGGTAGTAAAATAATTATCCTAACCCGGTTAAAACCCGATTAACGGGTACCCGAACCCGATCTAAACGAGGCGGGTAGTCTCGGGTACCCGTTTAAGACAAACTCGTTTACATCCCTATATGTGGTTACTTAGATTTAAATCTAACCCTTACAGTATATTACAACTTTTTCTTAATCACTGATCAAGGGATTATTGGTGAAATTACATCTTTTTATAGATTAAGTTGCCTGTCTAAATCCGAAAAATTTATTTATTTTTTGGGTTAGTTTAATAAAAATTTTAAACCTATTAAATAGATTTGAATCCATAAATGAGTTCAGATAAAAAATGATAATTATCCAATATATCATTGTTTTTTAATTTCACAAGCAGGGTTAAGATGATTTTACATATCTTATTTTATTAAGATGATTACATATATCTTATTTTATTTATTATTTTTTAAATATTTTAAAGAACATATGTAATCATTTTAACCCTACTTGTAGAGTCAAAAATTTTCACTTACGGAGTATTAGATATTAATCGGATAAAAACATGGGTTGGATTTTGGGCTTATTGTTGTAAGTTAAACCCAATTCGACCAAACAATTATATTTTTATAACTTATTTAATTTAATATTTTATTATAATATGATGTTGTATTTTGTAAGTTCTAAAAAGAATATTTGAAAATATGACAGGTAAGGGATACTAATATATAATTTTAAGGATTAATATCCTACACACCGTTAGTGAATTTTTTGACTTCATAAGTGAGATTAGAATGATGACACATGCCCTTTAAAAATATTAACAAAATAAAATAGGACATGTGTTATTATTTTAACCTTGCTTGTGGAGTTCAAAAAACTTCACTAATGATGTATTGGATAATTATCCTATTTTTAATTACTTTAGATTTTTTTTGTACAATTTAATTCGAGGTTGTATTATGTTTTTAAATTTTAGACTTTCATTTAGAATATCATATTATTGTAGTGTTTTTATAATAATTTATTTAAATTTATTATTTTATTTTTATTAATTATTATGTATTTTTTATGTTTCTATATTTCTTAAAATTTGATAATATTTTAGAATTTCAAAGACAAAGTGAGCGAGAGCACCAAAGAAGAAATGTTGACAACAAATCTTCATTTGATCATCATCATCATGAGAACCTTTATCTTAATAGATTGAAGTAGGTTATATGAATTAACATGCGAATCTACATTTATTAGAATAAATTATCAAAGGCTCGTTTGAATACATGCAATGCCCTTTTGTACCCCAACATTGCCACACCAACATACCATTTAGGGTTTAGTGAGCGTATGGTCCCATATTTGCCCCTTCCCTTTTCCCTTTTTTTTCTAGTTTTTTTTAAAAACTTTTTATATAATTATTTTTTTAATTTATCATGATATTTTTTATAACACAAATATAAATAAATTTATCATTATTTTCACTTTCACTATCCATCCAAAGTTCCAAACTAGCATTAAGGTGAGTTTGGCATATTGGTAGGCACTGGTATGGTGCAATCGGTGGACCAAAATTCATTAAGAGACAAAATAGCATAGCATGAAATTACCCTCCTATCATTGTTTTTAAAATTTTTTATTATTTTATTAAAAAGCATATATCTTTTATGATCTTTTTTATCATTTTCAATCTTATCATAATCATTCTTACCGTTCATCTAAACTAATCTAATGACAATGAAAAAGTCAAAAGATTTAGACTTAGTTTGGATTTAAACGCAGCAAAAGACAAAAAAAATAGTTGTAAAATTATTTTTTATCCATTTTTAAAATATTTTATTAAAAAAATTTATACCTATGATAGTTATTTCTTTCATTTCAATCTCATTGAAATTGATTATGTCGTTCATCCAAACTAACCCTTATTCAAAGAGTTGAATAGTTGTACTACGGTAAAAATGAAAGGGGGTCAATTCTAATTGAGCAAAACTATGGTAAGATTGTGCAATTAACTCAAAGTTTGAATTTCCTCTTAAATGTAGAGAAGAAGCTTGTTTCTTTCTAGTCTCCTTCGGTCCAACTTTGTCTTCACCCTTTTTTTGTTTTTTGTTTTTAATTCCATCGACGATATATGACTTCGAAGGAAATCAGAGGAGACTCAGGAATCAAAGAAAAAATGATAATTGGAAGTGAATCTCGGAGATTGCTTCTTCTTCTCATAATTCTTATCTTGACGATTCAACTCGTAGATAGCTTAGTCAGTGGACTCTGTGAACATAGCTTCGTTGACCGCGACAAGCTCTACAACTTTAGCTTGGCTTCTCCTCTGCCTAGATTTCCTCATGGTGTCCTCAGCGAAGACGGGTAACTCACTAACTCCCTCTTTCTTTGCGCTCTAGCTTTTCTGATCTAAATATTTTTCATTTTCTGTTTAATTACTTTTTAAATCGAATTATGGTATAAAATCTTGTATTTGTCGTAATAAATTGGTCACTTTTAGTGATACGAGGTTGTTGAAAATTTTGGTAATTTCCTAATTCAGAATTGTTCAGTTTAATTATATTGGTGCAACTTGGCATAATAAACAAATCAAGGAAAGAAATTCTTGTGATCTGCGATTTGATTAGTTATAAACAAGTTTGCTGTTTCATTTAAAGAATGTTATGTTGACTTTGAATAAAAAAAATGGTGCTTGCTAGAGTTGAATCAAGTCATAGTTGATATGGTATTGTTCAGCTTGGACGCTTGTTTTCATTAGTTAAGTTTTGACAAAGCTCTGTCCTTGGGTTGGCAGAACTTTCGACCTGTTTGGCGAATGAAAAGTGTGTTGTTTTCGAAATTGAGAACCGGCTTGCTTGTGTTGCGTTGCATATTATGTTAGTTTGGTAGGAAACTTTCATATCTCAACTGGGTCAGATTCTATTTTTATTGAAATATGTTTTATTTCGTGCAATTGTGCTAGGTTTTATAAGGTGATGGTGAATGAGACTGTGCTTTGGTTTCAGGTTGGCTCCATCAGGTCACACTTTATATCTTTGTTTAAGTAGCATGTTTTCTTTCTTTCTTTCTTCTTCGTCTTTTTTTGGTTTAACCACAAGTATTCTCATCCGTTTTACGGTCTGAGATTAATCCTATTCGGACCGGTAGTGATAAACTCTAGAAATTTTGTGGGTTTAGAGTTCTTGTAACCATTGAGCAGAAGCTATAAATTGTTATTAATTTTTATGCAAGGGTATTTTACAATCAAGTATATTATCTCTTACCATGTAAATTCAGTCTATTTTCTTACTGGTTTCCTTTTCAACAACTTTATGGAGCAGCTTTGCGATGGAATGATTTTTAACCATGATCAACCTAGATGTGCTAATTGCTCGGTAAATGTTTCTTGAATTTTATTGTTTACATTATGACCGTGAAAGGAGCCTGAATAAGGATGCAGGTCATGATTGACAAACTTTTCCTCTTCTTTTATTGGCTTAATAGCCAAATGTACCCTCAACATTTTGCATAAAATAGAATTAAGCCCTCAATGTTTTATTGCATGGAAATCAGTCCATAAACTTTTATTTTACTGTATATAAATCTTCAACCATTCAAAATAATGCAATTAAGTTCAAATTTATTAAATGACACTAACTTCTGTTAGCATAGCACATGTGGCACGCCACGTGGCCACCAATTAAACTATCTACGTTAGCTTCCACGTAGGATGTCTTGATGGCAGTTAGTGTCATTTAACAGATCTGGATTTAATTGGATGGTTTTGAAATATTGAGAGTTTATTTACAGTAAAATAAAGGTTTATGGACTAATTTCCACGCAATAAAACGTTGAGAGTTTAATTCCATTTTATACAAAAGGTTGAGGGTATATTTAGGTATTAAGCCTCTTTTATTTGATTGTCTCATGGACTTTAGGACTGTGGAGGCCCATCACATTGTGGAATGGAATGTAGTGCACTAGTGTCTAAATATGATGAAGGTAAAACATGTTGCTGATTTGCGTGCATTTAGTTAGTAGTTGTTTGTTTACTAGTTACAACTGAGTGCTATTTTTGAATATTGTATTTTTTAACATCATAGTTCACTGGTTATTGAGTTTCCTTGAAAAATCTATTCTATTTATTGTTCAATTTGTGCATTTTAGCAGATTATCTTTTTTATGTTTTATCTGAGTCTGACAAAAATAGTGTTCAAAATATGTGTGCTTTCTTCTTTTTGGAATGCATCGCTGCTTCATGTTTGCATTGCTTGAAATTCAGAGTGTAAGTTTTCCTCAACCAAAGAAGTGTTATAAACTTATGACACTTTTTTACTGTTAAGATAGTACTCACTATCATATAACTGTAGGATACCAGAAATTCCTGCCCTGCTTCTTTTGTTTTTTGGAAAAATAAGTGCAGTATGTTAAAAGCATTAAATTCTAATTGAATCTCTGTGGCTTATGCAGGTTACCAAGTATGCACTACTATTGGACATGTCTCAACTATGAATGTTAGCGTGATTGGTATGTCATTTTTACCTTTTATTTCTAGGTGTCTTTCTAATGTCTTCCAGACTTTATTGAATAAGTGTCATCATCATCATCAGAGCCTTTATCCCAATAGATTGGGGTAGGCTACTTTATTGAATAAGTGTAATGCTTTAATTCACCTCTCAAAGTGGCTTTTACTGGCACTTTGCCTTTGCGGGTTTGCATTTTTTCTCCTTCCATGGTACTGAGCTATGAGAAGACAGTCTGTTTCATGTAGTTTGGTAATATTGATAGTTCTACTGCTTTATACATGACAGATGAGCAGAATCCTTACAGGGGTGTCATTGTTAGAATGTCAAGCAGTGGCAAAGAGCTTAATTGTTCACTCTCTGTCTCAATCATTTGTGATTCAACTGGTATTCAAGTAAGAGTTTTTTCCTCAATGTTTGTGCTAAATTTGATCAAATGAAAATTCCCTGGAGTTGCAAATAACTGTATTCTGACATATACCTTATTAATCATTCTGCTTAACAGGGACCAGATTCAATGGAGATACTGGGGACTTGTGATTATGTGAGTGTCTAGGGAACTTAGTTTTGCCACTTAGGTTTCTAATATTGCATATACTTGAAATTTCTTAAGGTAACATCATGTTTGTGGTTGTGGTTTGTATGTTTATGCTTGGATATGTATGCATATGCATTGCATGATGTCGTACAATTGCACTTCTCTAATATGGTTATCTTCAATAACTACAGTCATTTAAATTCCTTCGCAAATATTACCTTATACAACAAGTAATTTACTCTCTATTCCTGATTTCATTTGATTTCCATGTTATTTGATCGTAGATTTATAAAATGTATGGGGCACAGCATGGGATTGGTTATTTTCTCCCATTATTGACTGACTGCTACTCAATAAATAATGAAGGGGAAGAGAGAGGAAAAGAAGAGCGAGTGCGTTCCAGTGGATTTTCTAATGTTTGAGCTTAGGGTTCTAGCTTTATGTTTGAGAAGAGGGTTCTAGCTTTTAGCGGATAATGTGGCTTTCATTCGATGTAACTGACCAACTGTTTCAATGTTGTGGTTTTGAGGTTAGGATGGGAACACTAGGTCTCTTTCCTTTCTATTTATGGTATGGTTGTTTGTGTTTATGCTCAAGTACCAAGGAATAATTGAGGTTGAGTTTAATTAAATGTTTTTATTAACCAGTCTGGGGAAACAAAAGCACTGTAGTATGGAAATGGAGAATTAGGAGTGCTTTGCTAGTGTTCGTAATGGTTATAGTAAGAAGGGGATAGTTGCCATTTGAGAAAGACGAGGATGTTAACTATTTCTTAAGTTCAGGAAAGACTAATCAGATTGCAAAATTCTGCTGGGAAAGACTTTCAATATAAAGCACAATAACTACTGTGTTCATAACTTTTCTGTTTCCTTACATTTGATATGTGGACTAGTTGTCTTCTGTGGTGTTTCAAGTTTGTTTACTTATTTTTGACAGGCCACTGTACTGTGGCATCCTTCTGGTTGTGCCACAATCATATCTTTTCATGAGAGAGGATTTGGCTGGTTCGGTACCTTAATGATCATGTAAGGGTTTTTACTTCTTCCTCAGTTTATTAAATTTCTTCTCAATAATAACAATCCAGATAACAGCAGTAGTTCTAAAGGAGTCTCGATTGACTGATTGTTTTGTATCTAGTGTTATATGCGTCTTTGGAGCCTATCTGCTTCTTGGTGCAGTTTATCGATTTTTTTTCCTTGGAGTTCGTGGTATAGAGGTAAGTTTTCTCTCTGAATTCATCTGCTTGCTACTAAAATCCAGGTTAGCAATTTATCTGATAGTTGGGAACTTTAGCTTGGCCTGGTCCATTGACCTTTGTTGTTGCTTTGTCATTTCCATTCTCTGCTTCCTTCAGGCAATTCCAAACTTGGATTTCTGGGCCAGCTTACCGCATAGAACACAGGTACCCTTGTTAGTCGGTACATTCAGTTAATTCCTTCTACACAGATAATAAAATGATCCGAAACCTACTAATCTTACAATCATATACGTTATCATTCTTGCAGAGTTTTTTCTCTTCTTTGGTGTGGAAGTTTAGAGGAGGAACTTCAGCCAGTCATAGAACTTCTTATTCTCCAGTCAACTTTTGAGCAGTTGCAATTTTGTTCCATGTTAGTTTTTTTTTTTGGCCAAATGTTCCATGTTAGTCAGAACACCAATTTTGAGAGAACAAGGTCATGAACCTTAGGCAAGCAATTCCAAGCGTGGGAGAGTGGTTTCTGATCTGTTATGGCATGATATCTTCAAATTCGCCTCTTGTTCGGTTTCTTCTTCTTCTCATTTCACATGATTATTTCACCAAAGCTTACCTATGCTGTATCAAATGAATAGCCACTCAAGGACATCTAGCTGATAGTAATATGTGTCAAAGTGCTAACTGGAAAATCTTGGAGTATAATATTCTTTCCCTGATTGACATTTTTTGCTTGTAGATGTTTCTTAGTTTACCGATGGAATTCTTCTTCAAAAGAGAATTTGGTCTGGACTCTGGACTTCAGTCAAGTCTTACGATGTGAACATGAAACCTGCATAGTTTTGCCTTTTGAAACATTGTTGTTGTCATGTCAGTTCGGTTTGCCTTTCCTTAGAGAATGGAAAAGTGTGGGCTAACTTGGATTGTCTGGTTTATTCTTTACCGTGCGTCCTTCTTGGACTTCTTACAGCCCAAATGACAACCGTTTGATGGATTCACGAATTGGATTAGATCAGAGACCTAAGTAATTATATGGACTTTAGGCCTAAATGATATATATTTGGGCCTTAAGTTTTAAGCTGAACTAAGTATATATATATATATATATATATATATATATATATATATATATATATGTGTATATGGATCGTGTTTAATTCATATGGAATATGTGTAAAATAAAAAACTATTATGTCATAATTAGTGTTGATATGCGAATTATTAAATAATATTTTTTTAATTTTTCGTTAAAATTTTAACTTCTTTAATTTTTTATATGTTTTAAAATCATGTCACCTGTTCGAATTTAAAATTGTTAACTCTACCAATGCTTCAGCAAATTATAAAATTTGGCCTGCCCAGATTTAAGTCATAATTCTCTGTGACGCCCGACAGAAATAAGAAATAAAAAGAAATTTCGTGTTATAAAGAACATAAATCTTTAAAAACTTGACAGCTTAGTAATGATGGTGTAGTTTGATAGTAGTATTTGTTACCGACAGCAACATTTTATATTTTAATTTTCATAATTTGAGAATCATAACAGTCTATAATATGTAACAACCATGGAAGATTTATACGTGAGGAGAATCAAGACAGAAGTTTATTGCTTTAAAAAAAAAATCACCTAACTATTAGAATACTATAAAAATTATGTCGGAAGGTCTTAATTTAAGAACATTGTATTAGAAGACAACCCAAACAAGAAAATCAATTGTCAATTTAAGAACATAATTAAATTCATACACAACTAACTATAATTATTAATTAGGTACATAATAACAAAATAGTATATATAAAATGGTTTTAGTTGATCCGTCGCTCTTGGAACTATTGGATTTGACCATAAGACTTGGGGAATCCAGTGAGGACAACAGTAACATAATAGGCAACAGCTTGGAAGGCAAATTTTTTAATCTTTATTAGAGAATAAACAATAGACCGATTTTGTCCTAATTAATTTTTGGATTTTTTAATTCAACGTATGCTAACTTATTTGAGAGATTTATTTCCAACTAACTACGTAGAGTCTTACTGCTGTGCAGTGCATTCGATTCGCTAAAATTATTATGGAATCGAAATTGTGTTATTTTACTATCATAAAATCTTAACTCATATATAATAAATAGATAAATTTTGTTAATTAGATAAATTTAATTCTTATTGATTATAATGGTATCAATTTGAAAATTTATATCCTTAATTATAAATGGAGTTTAAAAATATCAAAATTTAACTAAACAAGAAAACAAATAAGCTTAAAAAAGTCTTACCTTATATTTTGTAGATGTCTTCAACTGTAACTGTGGAACTAGTTGATGGCTTTGGTCGTACAAGCGACACTTACAAAACCGGAATAGTGAAAAAGGGCGGAGTTATGCTTTGCACGATGTGCACTCTGACACTTAAGTCTTTTCGACTATCTTGCAGGTTTAAGCAGACTCACTCGGATGACCAAAGCCATAAGCTACTTCCATACTTACAATTGAAGACATCAACACAATTCATTTATTTGACAACAAAAATAGTGAAACTGAAAATTCGAGATTTAATTCAATTATCCATGCAATTCTTTTAAAAGATGATTTTCAATAAATTTTAAGTTTTAATACTTGCAATCATATCCCTCTTCTTATTTCAATTTTTTAATATAAAAAATAAACATTTGAAATTTGACCTTAATTATCAATGCATCATACTCTTACTTTATAATAAACTTAGGCTTCGTTTGGATGTCACCGCACCTCCGGTGCGGTGACTCTAATGCGATAAAAACAGAAAAGATAAAAAAAAATCATGTAAAATTATTTTTTTACTTATCCTTTCAAATATTTTATTATAAAATTCATAACCGCGATGATCATTTCTTTTTTTTTTTTCAATTTTATCAAATTAATTGTACCGTTCATCCAAATTAACCCTTAATCTCACGTTTTTCTCTCACATATTTTATAGTAACTAATCATTCGAACGGAAACATTGCGAGCCAACCACTCGAAGGTTTCTATAATTTCATCGTTGCAATGGTCCAATGCTCTCACATTTCAAAAAGCCCTCAAACCCCATGTTCATGTCAACTTGATTTAATTCCCATACAACAAGAAAAACAAAAGACAAGAAACCAATGAAGCCTCCTCTCCCTCCTCCGGCTTCCTCTTTTGCTCTCAGAAGGGCTCGTCTGTCTCCTTACTTCTACACCTTAACAACTTTCATTCTCTTCGTCGTCATTCTCTTCTGCGAGGACTTCCTCAGCATCTTCGGCCACGGCAAACTCGTCCCAGCCCGATCCAACTCTGAAACAGGTGAGTTAGTAACAAACCAATACTAACTAACTCGGTCGCATTGCTTTTCTTTTTGGTTTGAGGGTGTGACTGATGATATAATGTATCGTGGCGGGGTGTTTGTTTTCGGGGTTAGAGAAGAAGAGGGAGACGCCGACGCCGACACCGACAGTGGTGCTGCCATTCACGAAAGGGAAGTTAAGCAAAGAAGGATGTGATATATTCAGAGGGAGGTGGGTTAGGGACGAGTTGAACCGGCCACTGTACGAGGAATCGGAGTGTCCCTACATTCAGCCGCAGCTGACATGCCAAGAACATGGAAGACCTGACAAAGAGTATCAGAAATGGAGATGGCAACCTTATGGATGTGATCTTCCCAGGTAAAGCTAATGCAATTTAAGAAAGTGTTTTTAAAAAGAGTAGGTTTTTGGATTTTGACATGAACAAATTAATTATACCTTAAATAACAGTATAACATTGCTAGGAAAAAAAAAAGAAACTATACATTATAATACTCTGAATTAGACCTTTGATAGTCTTCAAAATCTCTACAAATTAGGTACACTTACCTAATTCAATGTTAATTAACACATGAAATATCAAACGATCAAATTCAACTACACTACATTAACATGTAAAAATATTTCTCTTAAACTAACTTTTAAGTTTGAACCATTCTAATTAGAAAAGTTGTTTGATATATGTTCAATGGCTTAATATAGTGATACTTGTTCTTTAGATATATGAAACAAGACATGTGACAATTTTTTAATTTTATTTGTAAAATTAAAATTTTCATACATTGTCAATTTATCAAATATGAATTTATTTTAATCAATACTCTGGTTCTGGTTCACATTCATTTACCCACTGTTATTAAACTCGAACTGACTCAGATGGTAAGATCGGTTGATTTTAGTGATCCTAATCAATTAAAAGTAATTTTTAAAATTATATGAAATTTAATTTTTGCATACTAATTATTGATTTTTTGTATTTCACTTAATTTTTTTTTTCAGAATTTAAAATAACATTGATAGTACATTGTAAAAACTAAAAAAAAAACTAAAAAAAATGTAACAAAAAAAACAAAAAAAAGGCAAAAGTTTTTGTAAGTTTGATTTTCTTTTTTATAAATTGGGAGAGATTTACTGTTTATCATTCTCAATCCGAACATGATTAATCTCAGATCATAAAACAAATGAAGATACCTATACTTACACAAAAAAAATTTAAATGAAAATGAATATTTCTAATTTTTATATCACAATTTTTAATTTATACAAATATACAAAACATTTATATAATCTATAGTTTTATTTATACTATTTCAAAATATTTCTATTAATTCAATATTGATCTACATAATCCAATGGTTAAATCATTTGATTCAAGATCGAAATCTTGAATTTGGTCAATATCCGATTTGATTTTACAATTTTGTGTTTGTGTAATATACTGTCAATAAAATTTTTAAACTATATAAACTAGATTAAAATGATGACTTATATCTTAATCCCTTCTAATATTTTAAAGGTTATGTATCGTTATCTTAAGTTCGTTTGTAGATTTTTAAAAACTTAATTGGTAGTATATTAAATAATAGTTTAAATTAATTAATTATTTATTTTCATGGGTTGGACTCTCCGACCAGTTTGGTTTTCTTGGACCGAACTGCCGGCGAAGCAGCCCATGGCCCTTCTTCTCATGATTGGTGGGGCACAAAGTCCTGGTAGAACGCACGTTAGTGCCTGGTCTAAAGTATTAACAATTAGGAAGAGGGGACCCATTACTTCCAAGTAGTCCACGTATCGGGTGTATGATCTGGCCCTGCACTCCTCATGATTATGCCACGTAGATCATAATCGTTTTAGGTTAATGTCGGTTAGTTCTACAACTAACCTTGTGGAAAAAGATTGAGATTGGTTTGGTTTGCAACAGTCAAAAAAATTGGACTGAAGATTTATTACATTTAGTCGATACATTTAAAAAAAATTTTTTTTTTGGTAAATTTGATATTTGAATTTAATTAACTTTCTATTCTCTTTCAATAAAATTGAGATTCAAATTTTAATATTTTGATTATTTTTAATAAATTTGATATTTGCATTTCAACATTTTTTTAATTGCTGGTATTAAAAAAAAATATTTTTTAATTTTTTAATTTTTAAATTTCTTTATTGTTGGGAAGGTTTTATCGTTTACCACTTTCGATCCGAAAAAGATTAATTTCAAACCGTAAAACGAATAAGAATACTTGTGCTTACACAAAAAAATATTTTTTAAAATTATAATTTTTTTTATTAAAAAAAGTTTAAAAGTTTTGCTGCAACATAAACAAGAGTTATTTTTGGATATAACTGAAGAATTGGTTTATGGTGAAAAAAATAATAATAGAACACTAAGTTAGTAGCAGCAGGTAAAAGAGAATTATACATATAGAATATTATCCTGTCAATAAAATTTTTAAATTTTATATGCAAAATTAAGAAATAAGACATATCATTTCTTAAACCTTTAATGGAAAACTGAATTCACTTTGAAATTCAATCTATCTAATTTCACATTAGTTTAATACATGATATAATGATTTTTTTTGTTCAAAATCTTTGTTACAGTTTTAATGCCACAATGATGCTAGAGTCGTTAAGAGGGAAAAGAATGATGTTCGTCGGTGACTCATTGAACCGGGGCCAGTATGTTTCAATGGTCTGCCTTCTCCATAGAATTCTCCCTGACAATGCAAAATCCTTGGAATCGACCATGGATCAATCACTGACCGTCTTCAGAGCGAAGGTAAATTGGGTTCCGAAATGCAATATCCCTGTTGAACTTCTATTGTTTGTTTGGTTGTCCAGTTGATCATTACGGTGATTCGACTTTGTTTCTTGTTCAGGATTATAATGCAACCATTGAATTCAACTGGGCACCATTTCTTCTGGAATCGAATTCGGATAATGCAATTGTTCACAGGGTTGCTGATAGAATGGTTAAGAAAGATTCGATCAACAAGCATGGGAAAAACTGGAAAGATGTTGATATTCTGGTATTCAACACCTATCTATGGTGGATGACCGGCCGGAAGATGAAATTCGTGTATTGTTTTCTTCTCCTTGGATTGATTCATAAGAACTCAGCTCCCTGCCGCTTTTGTTAGTTCATTAGGGCTAATGGGATACTGGCTTATGTCTCGACAGGAAAGGGTCATTTACAGATGAGAAAAAGGACATAGAAGAGCTGACAACTGAGGAAGCTTACCGCGTGGCAATGAAAGGCATGCTGAAATGGGTGAGGAAGAACATGGATCGAAACAAGACAAGGGTCTTCTTCACTAGCATGTCACCATTGCATATAAAGTGAGTTAAAATCTCTCACTCTCTCTTAATAATATATAACTAAAAAGATTTATATATGATGCACTAACAGTATATAGTTTCTATATACTGTCAATGCACCAGAGATTGATACCTCATCAATTGGATCTTATGTGCAAATTAAAAATTTTTTTTTATATTTGCTTTTAAGGGCTTGACATATTTTTTAATTTGCCAATTGATGAGGTGTCAACCTCTAATACATTGACAGTGTATAGAAATTATACACTGTCAGTGCATCATGTACAAACTCTAACTAAAAATGTTTAAAATCACCCAACAACATTTCGGTCAAGTAATTAAAGAAAAGTTGTGACATAATATAAGGTTTAGTTTGAACCCAAACAACATCATCCCCTACTCTCAATTATTGAAAGAAAGAATTTTTAACATCTTCTTTTGGTTAATACTATTAGATCATCTTAACCCAAAAGCTAACTCGAGAAATGAGACAATTTTTTGAACCTATAAACACACACCCAAATTTTTTCAAAACCAATGTCCAAACCCCAGCATGAATATTTTGATATAATATTCAAAATATTCTAATCCTGGTGTTGAATGTAAACTAAAGAAAGATGGTCAATGGAAAAGAAAACATTTACCAACAAATGTTTGATCATCGTTGATTAACATATCCCACAGTTTGGAATTGCAGAATTTTCATGATAACCCCCAAGTTTCTGAATTAATCACCATGGATAATCCTAAAGTTTAGATTAATAGCATGTCAGGAAAACTATTTCTTTGATTCCTAGCTTGGATAAAGCCTGTGTTAGCAAAATAACAAAGTATATGGCTTTGAGGCGTGTAGAATTACACTTTCATGAGTGTAATATTGCTTCACACAGAAGCAAGTTACCCCAGGATACAACAAAGCCTTCAGAATTTTCGTGAAAAGTAAGTATGCAGAGTGAATATTTTCTGGAAATCATCACTCTTATATAGAGTATGAAGAGACATAAATGAATGGTTGTGATTTTCTGTTAAATAACAACCATTCATTTCAGACATAACTGTTCCAGACATATAACCGAAAATATGTCTATTGGAACAGTTAAAATAATTTTAAATTCAATTTTGAATTTAAAGGATTCTGTCAAAAAATAAAACTCCCCAAGTGCCCATCTTTGATTTTTAAAATAGGCCAAGCTCTAGCCAAAGCCCAAGCCAAGCAAGACCAAGCCCAAGCCAAGCAAGCTCAAGCCCAAGCCAAATGGTCAAAGCCCATTTCTTCTTTGACTCCAAATTACTCTCAAGAGTTGATTTCCCTTTATAAATATATCACTTTACACTTTTACAAGCAATGTGGGAACTTGTTCCCTTGTATTTATTACAAGCTATCCAACAATCCCCCACTAGCTTGTAATACAACAAATATGATGCATACAAGAAGGTATCTTATTGATTTAAACCTTCAATTAGTGTAAGTACTTTAGGATGCTAATAAAAGTACGTAGTGTCCTAAGATTAAACCATGACTTCTTACTATTAGGATCGAAAGTACGACACACATCAATTTGTCACTTTTCACAAAACTCTTACTTGCTCCTAGCACTATTTCAATGGCCATGTGCTAGCAATCCAATTTCTGTGAATATTTCAAGAGTAAAACCCTTATACTCTTGTTGAAGCGGCACCACTTCATATTCACATAGGTGGAGATCCTTTTATTGTCCCTATTACTTTGGACAATTTTCAGAACGATCTCCATTAAGAGCTTAAACTCAACCTCTCAATTTAACAGTGGCATTCTCTTGAAATTCAAGTATGAGACTCCTATTATAAGTGCCACAACAGACACTGATCAATAACTTGTTATTACCCATTAAACTTTAGTAATTACCGATTTGGTAATTCAAAGTTGGGTTACCATTATTGGTGTCTCAAGGGTTATGTATTAGTCCCATACTACATGCAGTCCTCCACACTTTATCCCTTGGCAAAGCTTTAGTAAGAGGATCTGCCAAATTTTCTGCAGACTTTACATATATGATCATAATGGTACCATTTGAGATTAACTCTCTAACATAGTCATGCCTTAGGCTTATATGTCTAGACTTACCATTATAAATGTTATTAAAAGCACTAGACATAGTAGCCTCACTATCACAATGTAAGGAAAGAGGTGGCATTGGTTGTGGCCACAACTCAATTTCAAACAACATATTTCTTAGCCACTCAGCTTCCTTACCAGTAGCTGCTAAAGCTATAAACTCAGCTTCCATAGTTGAGTGTGCATGACATGTTTGTTTCTTAGATGCCCAACTTACAGCACCACCAGCTAGTGTAAATATCCAACCTGTAGTTGATATATTATCACCAGCTTTTGTTATCCAGCTTGCATCTGAATAACCCTCTAAAACAGCAGGAAATCCTGTATAGCACAACCTTAATTTGGCAGTTCTTTTAAGGTAACCAAGTACCCTTTCAACTGCCCTCCAATGAGCTATACTAGGATTACTTGTAAATCTTGACAACTTACATATCGTGTAAGCAATATCAGGTCTAGTACAATGCATAGCATACATCAAGCTTCCTATAACACTAGCATACTTTAATTGTTCTATTGGTCTAGCATCATTCTTGACAAGTTTCACACTTGAATCATATGGAGTACTATATTCTTTTATTTTAAGATATTGATATTTATCTAACAGCTTTTCTATGTAATGAGTTTGATTCAATGAAAATCCTTTATCATTCTTTGTAATTTTAATTCCTAAAATTGTATCTACTTGATTAAGATCTTTCATCTTAAATTTAGAGGTAAGAAAATTCTTAGTCTCATTTATACCAAGCATGTTAGTACCAAATATAAGCATATCATCCACATATAAACAAACAATCACTCCATAATCACTAGTAAATTTAGAATAAATACATTTATCAGCAGAATTATGCCTAAAACCAAAGGATAAAATAGCAGAATCAAATTTCTCATGCCATTGTTTAGGAGCTTGTTTAAGACCATATAAAGATTTAACAAGCTTGCAAACTTTATGTTCATTTCCAGGTAAAACAAACCCTTCGGGTTGTTCCATATAAACTTCTTCTTTTAAATCACCATTTAAAAATGCAGTTTTAACATCCATTTGGTGAATATGCAACTTATATATAGAAGCTAGAGCAAAAAGAATTCTAATAGACGTTATTCTAGCTACTGGAGCATAAGTATCAAAATAATCTAAGCCTTTCTTTTGAGTAAACCCTTTAGCAACTAATCTTGCTTTAAAAGTTTGTATAGTATCATCAGAATTGTACTTTCTCCTAAAAACCCACTTGTTTTTAATAGGCTTTGATCCTGGAGGTAAATCTACCAAGATCCAAGTATTATTAGACATGATAGAGTCCATTTCATCATTTACAGCTTCTTGCCAGAAAGCTGAATCTCTTGAAGTCAAAGCTTCACTCAAAGTTTTGGGCTCATCTTCAATGTTTAATAATATCTTCATTTTTCTCATAATTCTGTCTCTATTACCTTCAACTAAAAAGGTAATATGATCAGGAGAAATAAAATCAGAATCAAGATGTTTTTCTTTTCTTGGCCTCTGACTTCTTCTTGGTTTAAAATAGGCCAAGCTCTAGCCAAAGCTCAAGCCAAGCAAGACCAAGCCCATTTCCTCTTTGACTCCAAATTACTCTCAAGAGTTGATTTCCCTTTATAAATATATCACTTTACACTTTTACAAGCAATGTGAGAACTTGTTCCCTTGTATTTATTACAAGCTATCCAACAGCCTGGGCCCTGGCTATGGTATTATAAATAATGAAACCAGTCTGACTTGAAAGTTTAATATTTGGTAGGAGCACCGAATGGGGAGGTGAAACAGGTGGGAATTGCTACAATGAAACAACTCTGATTGAAGAACCTGATCACTGGGGATCAGAAAGCAAAAGCATTATGCAGGTGATTAGAGAAGAATTCAGTCAATCAAAGTACCCCGTTACATTCCTCAACATCACTCAACTTTCAAGTTATCGCAAGGATGCGCATACCTCGATTTACAAGAAGCAATGGAGTCCATTGACTCCTGAGCAACTAGCAAACCCGGTTAGCTATGCTGATTGTGTGCATTGGTGTTTGCCAGGCCTTCAAGATACCTGGAATGAACTTCTGTTTGCCAAGCTATTTTATCCTTGAACAAAAAGAATCTTCAATGATGAAATGTGAAATCAATCCTCTTTGTAAATGGTTTAGGCTTGGGCAACATATATACTTTTTCACTATATGTGCTTGGTTCTTTAAAGGGTGGTGAACATAATGACAAAAGGAGAAAGAGGGCAAAAGAGAGAGAAATGAGGATTTCTATTAAACAATAGTGACTGTCACAAAGAAAAATGTCAACAAGTGATTTAATTGATTGTTTTGCTTATGACTGAAAATTTTAATTTGTATCATGTCAAATTATATTTATATTGTTTAAAATACAAAAATTTCGTGTTAAATTCGTATCGACACGTTAAATATAAATTTTTTTTTAATTTCTACCAAACTTATATGCAATATTTACGAAATTTTAATTTATATCACATTTGTATATTTTTTGTCATTCGGTATCATATTATTATATGTATCTAAAATTATGAGGACTAGTTTTGCAACTAGTTGAAACGAAGATTTGCATTTCTTGTTGATGGAAAGCATTGGTACATGTTTGAAAGAATGAAAGTGCAAAAGCAACACAAGACATGAATCAAGATGACTCGGAGGAACAGCAACAAAAAAGTAAAAACCATTGTTAACCTTACTTCTGAATGTTGTTTTTCAGATTTTAGTCTCTGATGCTCATGAGTCATGAAACATGGCAGCAATTTTCTGGCTTAAAAATTAACTCTACAAAATTGAATATTTTGATCATAAAAAGTAATTACTTAAATGATCATCACCCCCTTACTTTTCGAAAATGGTTTTCACTAACCTAGGATATAAGAATTAGTAAAAAAATTGCTGGAAAATAATCAGCGAAGGACGATAATGAGCTTGGAGACTAAGACATAGCAAAAGACAAAGACAATCTAAAAATTAGACCTCAATTTTGCTAAAGAACTTGGTTTACAGGCTTGAATCAACCCATCAAAATCAGATATTTCAGAAATTACTTGTTACCTTCCATGGTAAAAATAAATTGCGTTATCGGTTCACGAAAATGGTATACCAGTACTGTTGCATATTGATGTTTGACTGAGATGGAGACATATTTGATATTGAATTTTACGTGCATGTTGCAGAGGATGAAACAGCAGATGAGTTATGCATATATCGAGCATTCGTAATCGAAAATTTTTTTATCAAATGATTAAGAAAAAAGTATAGCATGTTATAAAATTGAGATTGAATGTAAACAACTTCAACTTCATCTCTAATTATAAAAAAAAAATCATTTATGCATATAATCGAAAGGGTTACCTGATATTAGCGCCGGGGATCTCCACGTGAGTAAGCCTGAAAATCTGCTGAATCTCTTGAATGCATGGTTTTTCGCAATCTTGAGTTTACATCACGTTGTATTGTTGGAAACTCCCTGCAAGAAAAACAGTGCTTTTAAAATCTGTAAATTCATGGCTTCAAGGCCATGCTTTGGCTTTAGCCTTTGTATCCTTCGACTTGAATAATCTAACATTTCAACGGCTAGAAATAGAATATATAATAATGTTGAACTAATTACCACTTAACACACCTAAATCATTTTAGTACCACCGAACCAATTAGTTGATCCATCCCTATTGTGTTGATAATGGCATGCACCAAATCCTTACCTAAATCTCTTAAAAGAAAGCAACCACAGGTTAGTTCATTGTCACACCATTTTTTTCCCTTCCAAGTAAATGTTGTGATAGTGATATGGAATCTTTAATTTTGGGACACCCTTTGCTTAAAAGCCAAGGAAAAGTTATAACCTCCCATTTTACAATCATTAATTCACTACCCACTACTCTTCTTCACTCTTTTAGGTTTTCTAAATTACTACTTAATGTAAAGGGCTACGAAATAACTAAAAGTCACTTAATTCACTATTCAGTATATTACTACTTAATCGTATTGGATTTATTTCATAAATTTGTTAATCTTAGGTAGATAAATATTTTTGAATTGATTTGAAGAGAGAATATATTAGACGAAAGGGAAATTTTTACATTAAGGTCACCCTATTAGATAATCATCAATAGTTAAATAAAATATTAGAAGTAATAAATTCAAATCAATTATATAAAATTGTATATCTAATTTTTAGATATGAAAAAATGGTGGCAAACATGCAAGAACCAAACGATGATACGCCCAACTCTCCAGAGGTTGATGATCTGAAAGTAAGGAGTGTCAAAAGAACGAAAAATGGCGAGATTAAACAACAAGAACCAGAAATGGCCAATAGAAACCAATCAGGTTTCTTGTAAAGAGACTCACTAATGGGAAACCAGGATTCCTCTATTTTCTCCATGACAAG
Source organism: Heritiera littoralis (assembly GCA_031772115.1). Taxonomy (NCBI): domain Eukaryota; kingdom Viridiplantae; phylum Streptophyta; class Magnoliopsida; order Malvales; family Malvaceae; genus Heritiera; species Heritiera littoralis. The sequence continues at coordinate 1,479,302 of JAPDPK010000118.1, forward strand.
TAAACCAGTTTACATGGATGAAGATTCAGACCAGGAGGAGGAGATTGGTGATGACATCCCAACAATACGACTCTCCAAAGATGAAAAGAATAGAATCAGAAGCTCCTGGAGAAACGCCATAATTGTTAAGACTTTTGGAAAGTCAGTAGGATACAATTACCTCCTCCCTAGAGTCAAAGAAAAATGGAAACCATGTGGAAGAATGGACTGTATTGACCTGAGTAACGGCTTCTTCCTTTTTAGGTTTGCAAACAACGAAGATTTCAACAGAGTCATATACGGTGGTCCATGGTTTATTGGTCAGCAGTACCTTACAATGCGACTATGGGAGCCAGGCTTCATACCACAAGCATCAACAAACTTCTCTACCACTACAGTTTGGGTCCGATTACAAGACCTCCCAATTGAATTTTTTGATCGGGGTGTTCTGCAGAAGATAGGCAATAGAATCGGGAAACTGCTAAAGATAGACGCATGCACTGAGCAAAATGCTAGAGGTAGATATGCGAGAGTATGTGCTCAGGTAGACTTGGATAAGCCATTAATCCCGAGAATTAGGATAGGAAAACTCATCCAAAGTGTCGTGTATGAGGGAGTGAATCTATGTTTCAAATGTGGGATCATCGGACATAGAAGGGAACAGTGTTGTACAGAGCCAACAACTGAAATGGCAGTAGAACAGGTTAAAGAAAAGCAACAGACAACAAAACCAGAAGAAGATGTTTCATCAACAGATAGGGACGGATTCGGGCCGTGGATGTTAGTATCAAGAAGAAAAAACAAGCAAGGCAAGGCACAGAAATCGGGTAAAGAAGACCCGAACAAAAACCCGATTACACAGCTGGGCGAGGAAGAAGGAAAAGAGGACAGACACGTGAAAGGGTCAGAGAAACGGGCAGAAAATCAGCCTTTTTTCTTCAAAGGACAGAGTTTAAGAAGTGACTCTGAAACGACAAGAAAGGCAGTAGAGGAAAAAACACAAAAAATAAATAGCTTTAAAGGAAAAGCAAAACTGGGCGGGCCAACTAAGCTAACCAGAGTGGCAAATGAAACCAAACCACACTCAACCGGGATTAAGCTTACCGAAAGTCTAAAACCTTCGATCTTCACAGGGAACCCTACGAAATTCTCAGTGAACCTTAGCCAGAGAGAGGATGGAAAACATTCAAGAATCAATCAAAAATATAGTAATAATGTTGTTAGCACTGAAAGGAAGAACAATACGGGGGTTCCAAGAGGTGGTGACCCTGCTATAGACCCAAGGTTGACAGAAAGGATGGGGAAAAGAAGAGATAAGAGAAGCATGGAACAAAGTTCTGTTGACCACGAGCAACCCAGATCCGTAACCATTCCTTCACCAACTGGACAATACGCGAGAACTGATGATGCCCAACAAAGTGGAGATGCTACCATCAATGGGAATCTGCAAGCTGAAGCAGATACAACAAAAATCAGTCCAATGAGGGAAGATGGGGTGGAACGAAGATACAGTGATATTAGTGAGGGCACCGCTGATAACAAACCCAACAACGCTGTTAATCAGATTGATGAAAATAGTAGAGGAGGAAAGGAGGATCTCATGTCTCTTGATACCACAAAGTCACCTGAGACTGAGCTTCCTGTGCAAGACGCAATTTGGGGAAGTCAGGAATATCCAAAAATCAGCTAATTAGATGCTGAACAACACAGAAAATAAAGTCTTTCCAATGCGTGCTCTTCTATGGAATGCAAGGGGGGCGGGTAGTCCGAACTTCAGGAGGTCTTTCCTGGAACTAGTAAAAATCAACAAACCAAGTATAGTGGTCATTACTGAAACCAGAATCTCAGGACAGCGAGGGGAGGAAATGGCCAACTCACTGGGATTCAAAGGAATATACAAGGTTGATGCAGAGGGGTTTTCAGGAGGAGTGTGGCTGCTCTGGCACCCAACAGAGGTCTCGATCAGAGTCCTCCAAGCTTCAGCACAGGTTATTCATGCATCAGTTCAGGTAATCTCACCAAACTCTACTGCTTTAAATAGAGATCATGAATGGAATAGTAGGATTTGGATGATTTCAGCCATTTATGCAAGACCTAATTTTGCCATGAGGAGAAAGCTTTGGGAGGAACTCTCAGAGTTCACCCTTACACATGATTTCCTTTGGTTAATGTTAGGTGACTTCAATGATATGGTTAAAGGGTCAGAAAAATGCAGGGGAAGACCTGTAAACCAATTTAAAGCTAGACTTTATCAGGAATGTATGAACAGCTGTGGAATGTTAGATCTAGGTTTTGTAGGACAACAGTATACATGGACAAATAAGAACCACTTTGGCCAGATAATTAGAGAGAGAATAGATAGAGCATGGGCAAATGCTGAGTGGAAACGTTTATTTCCAAACACCACTGTGTTCCACTTGACTAGAATACACTCAGACCATAATCTTGTGCTACTTGACACATCTCCTAAGATCCCCCACTTTGGACCTAGACCATTCCGATTTGAAACGATATGGTTCTCACATCTACAATTTAAAGATGTAGTGAGAGGAACATGGGAACAATCTCAGAACTCTGTCCTTGAAGCAATAAAAAATTTTAAGGAAGATATTACTAAATGGAATAAAGACACCTTTGGTAATATTCTCCTAAGGAAAAAGAAAATTAGGAATAGACTAGAAAGGATACAGAAGTGGACATGTGACTATCCTGATGACAGGCTTATAGAACTAGAGGAAACACTACAAGCAGAATATCAACATGTTCTTAGGTTGGAAGAGGAATTATGGGCACTTAAAGCGCGAGTGAATTGGATTACCGATGGGGATAGAAATACAACATATTACCATCTGAGTACCATCCAACATAGGAGCAGAAATAGAATTATGGCAATTAAAGATAGAGTAGGGAACTGGGTCTATGAAGCATTTGAGATTAAGAATGTTATCATAAAACATTTTTCAGAACTGTACAATTCATCAATGACCTTTAGTAGGAGAAACATGGACTTAAACATTGGATTGAGAAATTCTGTGTTAGAGACAGAAAAAGACCTTTTAGTGAAACCAGTCTCTAGGATAGAAGTGTCTAGGGCAGTTTTTGATATGAAACCACTGAAAGCACCAGGCCCTGATGGACTTCATCCCATTTTTTTTTCAGAAGTGTTGGGATATTGTGGACAACTCTGTTTTCACTTTTGTAGAACAAGTGTTTGAAAAGTGGGAGATACCAGAAACTGTCAATGAGTCCTTTATATGCCTAATTCCAAAGAGCAAAAATGCAGAAACAATAAGTCAATACAGACCAATAGGACTGTGCAACACAATCTATAAAGTTATATCTAAGATAGTGGTTGGTAGAATAAGACCAATTCTTGCACGGATAATAAACCCCCTTCAAGCAAGCTTCATAGCAGGGCGAAAAGCACAAGACAATGCAATAATAGCACAAGAATTAATGCATTCTTTCAATAGGAAAAAAGGGAAAGGAGGTTTTTTACTAGCAAAGATCGACTTAGAAAAAGCTTATGATAAAATGGAATGGAGCTTTATCTATAAAGTTCTATCCTACTTTAGCTTTCCTCCAGAAATCATAAAACTCATCATGTCATGTATCACCTCTGTTAACATGACTGTTCTGATTAATGGGGAAAAAAGTACTAAGATCCAACCATCGAGAGGACTTAGACAAGGTGATCCACTATCACCATATATATTTATAATATGTATGGAATACCTGTCGATAAAAATACAGGAAGCATGTGATGAAGGGTCTTGGGAACAAATTAGAATGTCAAGAGAGGGACCTCATTTATCACATCTCTTTTTTGCAGATGATCTCATGTTACTAGGGAAAGCCACTAGAGACACATGCGGAAAAATAAGGGAGGTGCTTAAGGATTTCTGTGAGATTTCAGGTCAATCCATAAACTTTGAAAAATCAACCCTGCTGTTTTCACAAAATCTAACCCAATCCTTTAAAGAAGAACTTAGTGAGGTCTTCCAAATTAGATACTCTAACAACTTGGGTAGATACTTGGGATTTAACATTACAAAAAAAGAAAGGTTTCAGATTTTAGATTCATAATAGAGAAAGTCAGACAGAAACTGTCAGGTTGGAAAGCAAATCTCCTCTCAATGGCTGGAAGGACAACACTCATAAAATCAGTATTGGGGGCAGTCCCCATGTATTATATGCAAGGGACTCACCTTCCAATTAGCACTTGTGAGGAATTAAATAAAATTTCTAGGGATTTCTTGTGGGGCTCGAATGCAGAGAAGAGAAAGATACACTTAGTGAATTGGGATACAGTCACAAAACCAAAAGGAGAAGGGGGATTAGGAATCAGAGACATAAGAAACCTCAATGAAGCAAACATGGCAAAGATGGGATGGAGGTTCATGAGAGAAAATGAAAGCATGTGGGTGAGAATCTTAAAAGCCAAGTACCTAAGAGAAGGGGAATTTAAAACAAAGGCATGTTCATCAATTTGGGCTGGCATGAGGAGAGGAAATAACATATTACAGAAAGGGATTAGATGGATCGTAGGAAATGGCTCAAAGATACGATTTTGGATAGACAAATGGACTGGGTTGGGACCATTGAATGAAATTGTCTATGGACCATGGTTACCACAAGATATGGAACTGCCTGTTAAAGATATTATTTCCCAAAATGGAAGTTGGAGCTGGGATAAACTGAATAACAGCCTCCCGGAAGAGATTAGACAAAAAATCTCAGCTATACCTAGCTATATAGGTCAGGAGAAACAGGATACTATAGGCTGGAATTTTGCTGTTGATGGAGAATTCTCTATAGGGTCTGCTTACAACATTGCAAAAGACATTAACATGGAGAGAACTGGAGATAAGTGGGAAAGAATCTGGAAGTTAAACTCCCTGCCAAAAATAAAAAATTTTCTGTGGCTTTGTGTGCACAAAAAAATTGCCACAAGACTCAATCTAGCGGAGAGAGGCTCACAAATAGATCCGAGATGCCCAAGGTGCAACGAAGAGGAAGAATCAATAACCCACTGCTTAAGAGATTGTAGGGACGTTAAAGAGTTGTGGAAAAATGTGGATATTCCAGAGGAAACAAGAGCATCCTTTGAGCTTGAAGTTGAACAATGGATACAAATAAATTGTGGAACAAAAAACACACTTGTTGGGATAGGGGAGATTCCATGGAAAACTATTTTCTCCGTCACAGTATGGCACATTTGGACTGAAAGGAACAATAGGATCTTTAAAGGTATAGTTGAGAACCCTAGTATTTGGATAAATAAGCTACAAACAAGTATCCAAGAGTATTGGGCAATCGTTAACCCAAGCAAGAATGTGAGAAGAACAACACAGATCAATGTAGGTTGGAAACCACCTCCACCAGGATACAACAAGTTAAATACTGACGGAGCAGCCAAAGGCAATCCAGGAAAAGCGGGGGCGGGAGGTATCATGAGAGACTCCATGGGCAACTGGGTCTGTGGCTATGCTAGGAGAATTGGCATCACAACTAGTGTAGGTGCTGAACTCTGGGGGTTGAGAGATGGACTTAGACTTGCTGCCAGAAGAAGATTACCGAACTTAATCGTGGAAATGGACTCGAAAGTTGCCACCAGGTACGTGAACGAGGGAGTTCCTGCTTCACATACTCACTCAACCATTGTTTTTGAATGCAGGAATTTGATGAAACAACTGAGAATAGACCAAGTGCATCACATCTACCGTGAAGCAAATTCTTGTGCAGATATCCTTGCTGGAATAGGCGTGGAAGCAGAGTTCAGCTTTGCTATTTTTGAGGAAATACCTGTTAATGTGAAAAGGAATTTTGTGTATGATTTCATGGGAATGCTATATCTCCGTGATGTTTTGTATAAAGATACTTCCTAAGTAATGAAGTTTTCGTTTTTCATCAAAAAAAAAAATGGTAAAATTAATCATCTTTATTTTGATAGTGAAGAAAAAAAAGTGTTAATCATTTTAAGCTGTTATTCTACAAAATAATTAGAATTTTTCAACCTCAAAACGTAACAATCAAACAGTGAAGACATGACCTGGCGTCCACATTCAACCAAGCTATGATGCTTGTTTTTTTATTTTTTGATAGTAGCTATGATGCCTTTTTCCTCAACCATTACAATTTCACATCTCAACTAACTGTTCTTGAAGCTTTTTTCAAAGTTTCCAACCTGTGCATAGTTTTGAATCGAATCTGCCAACATTTCTGAATCCCTAAATTAACCCTCTGAAACTTCCAAATGAAAATTCCCATGTACCCATAGTTGCTATATAAAAATCAAAAGAAAGTTTTTTTTTTTTGGTTTAAAAATGAAGCCCCAACCTTCTTCTTCCTCTGCTGTTCTTAGAAAGGCTCGGCTTTCTCGTTGTTACCTCTTCACTTTGTTAGCTTTCATTGTTTTCGTTGCTATCCTCTATGGAGAAGTTTTTCTGGACAGCTTGAACCAATCCCCGGTGGAGCTATCTCTGGAACCGGTGAGTTTAATTACTCAGTCAATTCAGGTCAAGCTCTGTTTTTTTGGTTTCTATAATTAAACGGTAGAATTTGGAAGAAGATTTTATTTGATTTCTTGGGTTTGACTGAGTTTTGGGGTTTGGGGTTAGTGAAGAAAACAGAGAAGCTGCCATTCGCTGTAGGGAAGACTGCAGAAGGATGTGATATATTCAGTGGGAGGTGGGTTAGGGACGAGTTGACTCGGCCTCACTATGAAGAATCGGAGTGTCCGTACATCCAACCACAGTTGACGTGTCAAGAACATGGAAGGCCTGACACAGAGCATCAGAAATGGAGATGGCAACCCCATGGCTGTGATCTTCCAATGTAAAACGAAAACCTTCAAATTTCCTTAATTCCTCTGAACCATATTTTTTCATTTTCTTGATGTGTTTTACTTTTGCTTTTCTCATTGCTTTTTCTGCAGAAGAAATTGTCAAAATCATACGCAAATTTTGTCTTGTTCTCCTTGTTTTTCTGCTCTTTCAGCTTTAAAATGTGAAAACGTGAAGCTTTCACGTTCTTTACTCATTTGCTATGATCATGAAACTAGTAATTTTCAACCCTTCTTGGCTTGACTTGGCAAATGTAACGATTTCGTGGGGTTCTCCGGCCGGTGACCCGGCTGGGGGCAGCGGTCCACGTTGCGTGATTGTAGCAAAGTGGATCCTTGGCCACACGGATCAGCAAATTGTCGGTGTTGCAAGTAAGCAAATTGATTGTACATTAAAGCAATGGGACCCAACCCATGACTTCTCTTTTTCCTCGTGTTTACAGTTTCAATGCGACATTGATGCTGGAGATGCTCAGAGGGAAGAGAATGATGTTTGTCGGTGACTCACTGAACCGTGGTCAATACGTATCAATGGTCTGCCTTCTCCACAGACTCATACCTGAAGCTGGAAAATCCATGAAAAGCTATAACAATGATGCTTTGACTGTGTTCTTAGCGAAGGTTATGAAGATCAAATTTGTTAAATTACTATCTGATCAGTAATTTTCTCAATCTTAATCTTTCTGTTTTTCTTGTCTGTAGGATTACAATGCCACCATTGAATTCTACTGGGCGCCATTTCTTCTTGAATCCAACTCAGATAATGCTGTTGTTCACAGGATTTCTGATAGGATTGTCAGGAAAGGTTCAATCAATAAGCATGGCAAGCATTGGAAGGACGCTGACATTTTGGTGTTCAACACCTATCTATGGTGGATTACTGGCCAGGACATGAAGATCTTGTATGTCTCATCCTCCCTTTATCAACTCTTTCTTTGGTTCTCGGAAAGGTTTAAGACAGATGTGATAATTCTTGTATATAATTCGAGTTCGTGTCGTATAAACACAAAAGCTTTGTATGAAAATTCATGGCATGTTAAGCACAAAATCAGTTTTTTAAGCTTTTTTCACGTTAATATAAAATTATTATTAAATTTTAACTTGTATCACTTTGTGTCGTGTTTAAGTTTAGTTTGGGGGCTTAATATATATATACTATGTTTCGACAGGAAAGGGTCCTTCGAGGATGACGAGAAACAAGTGATGCTGATGCCAACTGAGGATGCCTATCGCATGGCAATGAAAAGCTTGATGAGATGGGTGAGGAAGAATTTGGATAGCAAGAAGACAAGGGTGTTTTTCACTAGCATGTCACCTACACATGCAAAGTGAGTACAAACTGAACAATCTCTGTTTCTATCTTATTATAGAATTTCAGCTTTCTTTTTTGGTAGAAAATGCTGGGTACGTGCTATCGCGATTAGCCTTTTCTCTCAATCTTCGAAATTAGCTTTTTCTCTTGACCTCAGAAGTTAGTTTAAGGAGAAGTTTTTATTCACACTTAGAAACACACTCTTAATTCTCTCCGTAATCGATATGCAAAACGCCAATAAAAGGGTGCTTTTTCTATTCGACACCAAAGACGTTTGTAATTTGAGTTTTAATACCAATGTTAAAATTGTTCTATTTAATTAATTATTCTTAAGTTTATATAAAAGAGTAATAATTTGATTTTTTGCCGCATGAGATATTCATTGAATATTGTTTTTAATTGTATTTATCCCATTAAAAAATTGTTACAATTCTGCACAATTTGGCAGGGGCATTGAGTGGGGAGGTGAGCCTGGGGAGAACTGTTACAATCAAACAAGTCTGATTAAAGATCCAAATTACTGGAGTTCAGATTCGAAGAAAAGCATAATGAATGTGATTGGGGAAGTGTTCGTTAAATCCGAGTTTCCTATCAGATTTCTCAACATCACTCAACTCTCAGGCTATCGCAAAGATGCGCACACAACGATTTACAAGAAGCAATGGAATCCATTGGCTCCGGAGCAGCTGGCGAACCCTGCTAGCTATGCTGATTGTGTGCATTGGTGTCTGCCAGGCCTTCAGGATACTTGGAATGAGCTTCTCTTTGCGAAGCTATTTTATCCTTGAATACAATTTTCAACCATGAATTTTACATCAAATTTTCTTTCTAATTGGTTTGCACATGGCCAAGCGTGAGAGTCAGCGTCTAAACGTTAGATTAGTCTTGTATATAGCAGTTGAGAGATTGCCTAGGAAGTTGCCTAAATTTATCTTTTGCATTATCGACGGATAAGCAGGATTTTTCTGCGTTTTCGGATTAATGAAATATCATTCATCCAAGAAAAATTAATAAAAAAACATTATTGATTATTGCAAAGGAAATGTTAGTAAGTGTATTGATTTTTTTAATTGAATTATCACAATTAAGATATTACTTCTTAGCTAATTAGATCACAAAATTATTATCCTATCCTACACATTGATAGTCAAATTTTTTAATTTTGTAAGTGGTGTTAAAAATTGTCCCATGTTTTATTTATTTTTAATTATTTTTTAATTTTTTTAATATTTTTGAAGGGTATGCATGACCCAGGTAATTTAGTTTGGGGAATTTAAAGATTCTACTTTTTTAATATATTTGATATTAATCTTTAGACCGTATTTAGTTATTTAAGCAAATAATTTTTGCTTTATCACACCATACCGTAAACTCACTAGCTAGTTTGTCTTCTGTTTATGATTTTTTGATTTTTTTGGGCCCATGGAGAAACTACATTTGATTCCAAGTCAGTCAGTCTTCAAGTGGATTATGTAAACTGCTCCAATTTTGGGCTTGGGCTTATAGACTTACGCGAAGAAATTGTTGGTTGAGCTTTCGTTTTTCAACGCTTGTATAGTTGTATTCTCTCATTTTGGCATAGAGGATTCAGGGTTAGAACTAGATCTGGTAAATTCGTGTCAAAAATTTATTTTTGTGTTATATAAAATCGTATTCGTGTCGACACAGAAAACTCAAAATATTATTTTTAGCTTTTACCACATTCATATATTAATTTTACTTAATTTTAATCCCGTATCATTTATTCGTGTCGTGTTCGTGTCATGTCTAAGATTATCAGGTCTTCAAATATGTTGATAATTCGATTAGATTTCTAGTAGTGTTAACGTCCTTTTAGAGCTCAAATGGTATTCTTTAGTGTTTTAGTTTTTTTTTTGGATAAATGACAATTTTTATTTATCCAAGAAGCAGAGAAAAAAAACTTATTACCAAAAAATAATACGAACATTCATCAACTATACGTTAAATATACATCAACAAAAAATCAAATATTCTAGTCTCGACATAAATTTGTATTCATAGTAGTTTTTACTTGAGTAAAATCATTGAACTAAAATCTAACAATCTCTTGAATACAATAGAAGACATCTTTAACAGTACGTTTTGTCCTTTTTTTTTTTAGTGTAACCTTCCATCCATATAAAATAAATGTAAGCACTCCGAGCAATCTTTATGATCAATACGTTTAGAGATTTACTAATTAAGCGGTTAATCCAAGAAAATTCACTGTTTCAATGATCAACCTACTTTGTAATACTTGAGCATTGCAACACATCGCACAATATTTGCTTAGAATATCTGCACTTAAAAAATAGATGATCTCTAGTTTTCGTTGTCTGTCCACACAAAATAAAATTGGTGTCAACAGTCACTCTCTAACTAGCTAACGTTTGTAATGTTGGCAGCTTATCCATGATAACCATCCAAGCATTGGAGTTAGAATGGATGGTAGTGATTTCGAGACTCGTAAAAAAAAAAATGAAGAGACATTAAAGTTAAAATTTTGATATACGTTTGGATGTTTAAGTCCATATTTATAGAAAATGTATAGAGAATGATTGCTCGGAGTGCTTGCATTTATTTTATATGGATGGAAGGTTACACTAAAAAAAATAAGACAAAACGTACTGTTAAATAAAAGTAAGAAAATGGATTTCAGGAAACAAGAGAGAATGGAAAATATGTGTTATGCATCCTCGAATTTCTATCTTTTATATTTGTATATATTGTGTCGGTGCGACAAATATCTCGACAATGAATGCGCCTAAAGGGTGTCACTTGACATTGGCTGCCTGACATGGGCAGTAAGGGGCCAATGCCCTAGAGATCTGTGAGCTTGGAATACTTATGGGCCTAACAAGTAACTTTCTTTACATCTTAAAAACGAAACCTTTGTTTGCTTTATTATAAAGATTCAATTTGGTGTAAGCTACAGGATTTTTTTCATTTGAACAAGACAACTTGCCTAAAAGATGCTCTGTACAGCGTCGATTGTCTGCATGTATCGTAGCTGCAGTGGATCTCTCTCCCAGCAGCACCAAATTGCAAACCTTGCCAGCCATTTTTTTTCAGCTTTAAATTACTTAATAACATCCTTCAAAAAGATAGCTGGCTAGAAAGACGGTATTACTTTCCCAATTTCTTTCTTTTTTTCCTTTTCATCTAGTTGCAGACAAGAACCACGTGATGAGGGTGCCACCACCTGGTTTTCTAGGCTATATCCATCTGTTTCATATTTCAAAATGAGAAAACAACATGCATCACATTTTGGCAAGTGGCCAAATGGCTTTTGAAAGTTGAAGAAATTGAAGATTTCAATAAGATTGGATAAGCTATATATAATCATTGGTCAAATTAAAATGAGAGTAAATTCGTTGTACATATATATATTTATATATGCACGTAACATATACCATTTATAGATCTTTCTTTCTTAATAATTGCAACCTGACAGATAAATTAAAACTCAAACAACATGAGCCATGCATGCGATGATTTGAATCAAATAAAAAAAAATCAAAGACAATGAAAAATCAGATTGAGATAGAAATGCATCGACAAAAAAATAATATGGTAGAAATCTTTTGTCTTTTAGGGATACATACTATGAGTTCCTATTTATAGTTTTATATATATATGGCTTCAATATTCTTAGATCGTATATATGTACTGATCATCTTTCTTTATGAAGTTATTAAATATAAGAGAAATAACAATTATAATCAAGTATTACATCTGTATAAAAAATTATTCAAACTAAACAAATAAATTTATATATAATTAAACAAATGTAACATAAGAATGAATTAAATTCACACACAATGAAATTTGAATCTAAAGCCTTAAAATTTGAAGGTCTCTTTCTTGTACTAGACTAATGCTTTATTGGCCAATTATCTTTGGCACTATAAAATTAATGATAAACCTTTAGTAATTGACATCTACATAATTTAAATTTGTTATAAATTTGAATTGTAGATTAATCATAATGCAATAATTATATGTCATATGTTCTCTATTTATGGTAGTTAAATAGGCTCAAAATCATTGTTAATGCTCAATTTAATAAACTAGAAGAAGATATTGGGGTTTGCCATGAATCCTACATCGAAAGTATATGAGAAGTTATAAGGGCTATTCCCTTATAAATAAAGTGTTAGGCTTAGTTTGTAAAATATCCCAGAGAGTAATAGAGTTTGGGCTATTAAAAGGGTGTAGCTGGGCTCTTTGGGTAGTTGGGTTTTGGGTTTGTAAGGAGTTTGCAATTTTTCTCTTCTAAAAATTGCACGGTTGTAATTGTTTGATTGATTATTAGATTGGTTGGGTGGTTGCAGGCCAAATTGGTTGGGTCAAACCACATTTAAAATTATTGTGTTTGTTTTTTGCTTTCCTCTATTTTGTGGGTGTTTGTTTGAGGGATATTTTTCCCAACAAGTGGTATTAGAGCTGAAGGTTCGTGATCCTGCGAGAGGAGGAAAGCTATGACTGAAGCTATGTTTAGAAGTATACCTAAGTTTGAGATTCCTTTATTTGATGGTAAAAGTAATTTTATGTTATGACAAAGTACGATTCAGGATCTTCTAGTGCAACAAGGTCTAGATTTGGCATTAGAAGAAAATAAGTCGGATGGAATGTCTGATAAGGATTGGGTTGGAATTCAGAAGAGGGCTGTGAGCACAATTAGATTAGCACTTGCTCCAGAGATTAAGTATAACGTATTGACTGAGACGACACCAACTGGATTGTGGAAGAAGTTGGGAGACATCTATGCATCAAAATCGCTGACGAATAGATTGTGTTTGAAGATGGATTTGTATTCTCTGAAGATGGATGAAGGTAAGAGTCTCCATGATCACTTAAATGAATTTAATAGATTAGTTTCACAATTATTAGCTATTGATTCTAAAGAGTTGAAAGAAGAAGAGAAGGCATTGCTGTTGTTGTCATCTTTGCCCAAATCTTATAGACCTTTAGTTCAGACTTTATTGGTAGGTAAAACTACTTTGACATTGGATGATGTGATTGCTGTGCTGCGTGAGAATGAAAGATTTATGGGCAAAGAAGATTCTTCATCTGCAGGAGGTGTACTAGCTGCTGTGGAAGGTTCTACTCGAGGGAGGACTAATGAGAGACATGGTGGATCAAGAGGGAGATTCAGAGATTATAGTCAGGTGGAATGTTATTATTGTGGAGGGAAAGGTCATATTCAAGCACGTTGCAAGTCATTAAGAGAGGATATGGCTGCATTCAAGAAGGCTCAACAAAAGAGTGATGATGGAAAGAATAATGAGACATGTGTTGTTTTGACTGATTCAGATGATGATGTATTGGCAACTTGTTTAGATGGGTCTCATACTTGTGAGAAAAGTTGGGTTTTGGATTCAGCTGCATCGATGCATATTTGCAATGATAAAGATCGGTTTGATGAATTGAAAGAGGTTGAAAGTTTAGGCAATATTGCGGTTGTGAATGGTAATCGAGTGAAGATTGAAGGTATTGGGAGTGTTCAACTCAAGCTTCATGATGGTGGTGTCAAGACTCTTCGTAATGTGAGGTATGTACCTAGTTTTAGCTACAATTTGATTTCTTTGGGTGAGTTAGCTTCACGTGGGTATACATATGTTGGTAATAATAGTTGTTGTAAAGTATACAAGAATGGTGGTTTAGTTTTGCAAGGAAAGAAGAATGAGAAACAACTATATTTGCTTGATGATGCGAAGGATAGAGTTGTTTCCAAGAGTAAGAAGATTCAGAGGCATGTTAGTTTTTCAGATATTGTTGAGCAGTTTGGGGAGTTTGGGAATTCAAGTCAAAGGAGGATTTGTTGGGGTTTGCCTTAAATCCTACATCGAAAGTATAGGAGAAGTTATAAGGGCTATTCCATTATAAATAAAGTGTTAGGCTTGGTTTGTAAAATATCCCAGAGAGTTACAGAGTTTGGGCTATTAAAAGGGTGTAGTTGGACTCTTTGGGTAGTTGGGCTTTGGGTTTGTAAGGAGTTTGCAATTTTTCTCTTCTAAAAATTGCACGGTTGTAATTGTTTGATTGGTTATTAGATTGATTGGGTGGTTGCAGGCCAAATTGGTTAGGCCAAACCACATTTAAAATTATTGTGTTTGTTTTTTGTTTTCCTCTATTTTGTGGGTGTTTGGTTTGAGAGATATTTTTCCCAACAGAAGATCGAAAAAATTTTGGAAAAAAGTAATTTGGAAAAATATGGAAGTATTAGAGTTGAATGAACACATAGTCTTGGAAAAGAATGTATGGATGAGGAGAATACATATAGACGATCTAATGTAAATTCAGATATTGATTCATATAACCTACCCAATCTCTTGGGATAAAAACTTTGATAACGATGATAATGATTGCAAGTTATTAGAACAAAATAAGCATTAAGTTTATATTAATAAAATTCATACTCAATAATTTTCAAGGAAATGACAGCTACAAAGCTAAGAACAATTTCTATCTAATTTAACAATAATTATGCAGATTTTGTGAGGGTAGAAAGCCTGAAAGCTGAGCACTTTCTGAACGTAAAGCTCCATTCCGTGGGGCCTGGGGTGCATGCAGTTGAATATATAGAGATTATAAACGAAAATGGAAAAACCATTTCCATTTTCACAGCAATCTTAAGCATTATTTTCCAGTTTCTGTTGCCTGTCTACACAAATTTTACCCAGAAATTAAGCAACCAGATTAAGATCAAAGAATCACCAAAGGAATATAAGATGCCAGGTTGTCACGTTACAACAATTTCCGACACATGACAAAGTACAATCAGAAACCGCGAAATTCCTTCGGGAAATCGTACACCAAACCCTAAATCAATAGGCTAATGAAATACATGGGCATTAATTGAAGAAATTAATGAAGATCATTACAAGGTGCTGCTGGCTAAAAAAAAAAAAAAGAAATTAAGAATTCTTAATTGAGGAAGGCTTGAGCAGTCAAATCAGCAGCGAGACAGAAACAAAGATGGATGGCTTTTATTTCATTTGTTAAGTAAACAATGTGGAACATTAAAGATTTACCAAAAAATAGAAGGTGGCACATTAAAGGCCTCCGTGCCAAGTTGCAATCCAACTTGCATCGCCGTCGCTTGCCCAACACAAAAATATATAGTACTAGTAATGGAGAAAATGGAAGAATATAATTAGAAAAGATGGGGAAAATTAACATCAACTTGCATTGTTTTCCACAACAAGTTGGTGTTTATAATAAAAGTCAAGTTGCAATTTGCAAAGCAGCTGTTGATTCTTTCACACCCAAAAAATACCATATATTAATCAACGGATGTTTATAAACGTTGATTAAGGACAATTAAGATATTAAGATTTTTTTTTTACATTTGATTCATATAGTTTTCATCAAATTCAATAAGAGGCAATTGTATTAATTAAAAAAATTCTTTAAATATTACCTTAATTTTATTTTTAGATATTCAAAAATTTACTGTGTATGCGCTTGAGTATACGGAAAATTCTGAAGTTAGGGTTTTTTAATAATAATGAAAATTTGAATATTGAATCAATTCTTCATCCTCTTTCTTGCAAAACATGTTCTATGATGATTATATATCACCTATGAAGATTATTAAATATATCAATGTACGCCAAGTCTCTCACATGTCATACACCGGCTTTGGATCATCACTAGCTATTTATTCTATTAAATTGTTGTAGTATTATTCTCTCAAAAGTATAGGGGAAATGTAAAAGAATAATGAAGTAGTACGACATAAAATTATATTACAGAAAATGGGAATTATTTAATTTATATTAATTAGATGCTTAAACAAGTGTTCAACCTGTCATAGAGAAAAGCACATTATTTATCAAAATAAACTTATCAAATCGGAACCGTGTTCAAGGAATGGTTTGTACTTATATTTATTAGTCCCCCGATTATCAGTGCATTACAAATTGGAATCTCAAAACACTTTACAGCAAATTTTGTAACATATTTTGCACTTTACAATGAAAAATATTTCATTAATCCAGTGCACTATATATATATATATCTTAATTTTATGGTATTTTTATATAATTGTTGATTAATATGTATGCACTTTACGGTAAAAAATATTAATTTGATTTATCCGGCAGAAGATATTTAATGATATTTTTTGTGGATATGCGTGTATGTATATATATAAATATAGAAAAACAATCAAATTAATCTCTTGATAATTATAAACAACGATTCTTGACCAACTGTGATAAAAATATAGAAGGTGAATTTGTTTTATGGAAGATTGTTAACTAGCTACTAGGGTTGACTGATGAAATACCTAACATATAATCTTATTATATTTTCAAAAAATACATACAATAAGGAGAAGGGCAAACAAGAAGGTAATCTAGAGAGAATTCACAAGGATTACTATAACTTTTTGACTGACCAAATGTAAGAAAACACCTCTTCTCCATTGAAACAAAGCTAAAAAAAAGGAAACACATTCATAATTACATAGAGAAAAGAGAAATATTGACCGTGATCATCAAAGCAAACTCTTCAGAAAGAGAAAATGGTGAAGAAATAAGCAAAAAACAAAGTTAACATTTGGTACTAGTAATATATGATCACCTTCAACTTTCATCAAGGTCTCTGTTTGATCTATGAATTCCAGATATGCAGATTCTCCATCGTTGACATTGATAATTCGATCCCATATCGAAAAAAAAGAATTAAGAGAATTAGAACCTTTTTACTTTTGTTTGTGTTTTTGATGATTATGAGGATGGTTGATTTTCTCTTCTGGCCATGTTTTCCGCCATTTGAGCCAAAGATTGAAGGTTGCAACGTACTATGGTATCAACAAAAATGCACGTATCTTCTCTGGTGTTACCGACAGGTATATCAACGACGAATGATTCGACGACGACTGTCCCGTTACCATTGGGGGAAGAGTGGAGAGTTGTGACAGACCTGTAATTGTTCAGCCGATGATCGCCTCCAACCACGCTAAAGCTAAACACGTGACGTTTGTCGTCGAGGATCTCTAGCCTCTCCGTGCTGGAAGCCGCTGGGAGGCCGGACACGACGTGGACCTCACGGAGGGTGCCGACGTTGCCATCACCGACGATAACGTTGCAGCTCTTGAGGAAATGTTTGTAAGCTTGAGGGTTATCAAAACGACGAACCACTGACCAAACCGTTTCGACAGGGGCTTCGATGGCTTGAACCACAGCTGAACAACACTGGTTGGGCCCCTGGGTGTGGATATGGTACGTTGCGACCGTGTCAGGCAGCGAGACACCGCAAGGAAGAGGGAAAGACCTGGTCAGGGTGGTGGTGGAGGACGTGGGTTGCGCTTGTTTTTGGTGGCAGCCGCCAATGGTGGCGGTGGCGGTGGCGGTGGCGGTGGCGGTGAGGAGTCGTTGGAGCTGAAGGGAGGAAGGCATGTTGGCTAATTAGAGGGTGAATGAGCGGTTGGGTCAGAGGTCATGTTAAACACGAACGCGCAGAGAGGTTGAATACATACGAGAAGATTAATCAGAAGGGTTTGATTGAAACCAAAAAACAGAAGGGTTTGATAAAGTTAAATATAAAAAAAAAAAACCACTTGGAATAATTTTGAAGATTTCTTGGAGGCAGCGTTATCAGAAGAAAAACAAGAAAGAGAAACATCTTATGCCGGACACACTGCAAGTGGATCACCAAGTTGCAGTTTCTTTTGGACTTTGTTTAGGTAGATTTTCCAATTATTTTATTCAAACTACAAGATTGCCATTTTCTTGATTAATTTTATTCAAAACATATAATTAAAAAAATTAAAAGTTGGGGTTGTTGTCTTGTTGAATTAACTTTTTATTTATTTTTTAGTAACAAAAGATTATCATTCTCTTATTCAGGTCGTCATAAGTGACAACTGACCAGAGATGGTAAATGAACCGACGAATTGTTAGGTTAGTGTCATGTTGTCACAATTTCCTGCTTTCAAATACAATAAATATACAGGCCAATGAAGTATTGGCTTAATGGCAAAGAGGAGGTCTTAGAATTTTTAAGATTTCAGGTTCGAGTCCCACAAAGTGTAGGTTTGATGTTTATTTATTATTGTTATTTGTAGTTTGTTATTATTCTTTGTATTTGTCAGTTCATCAAGTTATCGGTCCATTGAATTACTATGCTGATTATGATTGTAACTTTGAATAAAATTGTACTATTAAAAAAATACAATAAATATACGTGTCTCAGATTAAGTTAAAAGATTTTTTCTTATTAATAATAGAAATTTGTATTTATTTATTTTTTGTTACTACATGTATCCTCATTTGTTTTACGTCTGAAATTAATCCTGTTTGAGACTGGAATGGTAAATGATAAAACCCTCCCGACAGTGACAACTTCAAGATTTGAATAATGTCCAAATACTTGAAAAAGAAATCCACTTCTACTTCTTTCCATCACTTATTAGTAGAAATTTGTATTTAATAGTTTAAGTGAAAATACATTTAATTACACATTTTCCTTAAATATCATCATAATTCATAACTAGTGTATTGACATTTTCTTTTTAATTATTTTCATTCTCTTATTTGGAGTTTTTTTAAATTTATCAATTAATGTCATGATAATAAAGATATTAAATTTACTAATTTAGAATAGTTTACCATTATGAAAATATCAAATAAAGTTAAGCTTGGCCGTGTTTGTCAGTACATAAGAATATACACAAGTCTATTAATTCACACAATATTTTATTTTCATAACATCTCAATAATTTTTTTTTCCATGCAAAGCATTATTTGAATAGAAGATTTTTCTATCAAAGTCTACTTGGCCAAATCTCACCACATTTTTTTAGCTTCCTTATAAATGTGCTTGCTGATGCATTGCCAATCCTTTAAAGTAAGCTTCTTGCATTTCAAAAATAATTTGAGTAAAGCTCCTTTATTAGCATAAGATTAAGGGTCTGTTTGGCCTAGCTGAAGCTTTTATAAAAAGTGCTATTCGAGTAGAGCTTTTTTAAAAGTGCTGTTAAACAAAGTTAAATTAGCGTTTGGCTAATTTAATATAAAACTACTGTAGAACGTTAAACACTGTTTAATAGAATTTTTGTATATTTTTAATAAATTTTAAAATAAAATAATAAACTTTATTAGATTTAATCACAAACTTTTTAAGTGAAATAAATAAATAAAAAAAATACTTTTACATATTAAAATAAACAATTAAATAAATATAAAAATTGCACAAGATAAATAAATTAATGCAAAATAATATAATTTTCTTTATAATTTTGTGAATTATTGAATAGTAAAATGAAAATATTAAAATTTTCACTAAAGTACATGTTATTAAAATTAGTACTTTTTGAAAAAGCTTTAATTTATAGCTTCATCTAAAAGTTAAAATTTGCTTCCCGCATAAGCTAGAAATTTTAAAATTTTGAGAGCCAAACACTTGCCTTCTGCTTATGTAGTAGATAAGCACTAAAATAAGCTAGGCCAAACAGGCACTAAGGCTAATATATTAAGCCACTAATTAAATTAAGCAAATGCTTCACCGTGTTGCGTGCATATACATTGAACCTCTGTTTAATTATTCTTAAAGTTGATTCTAGTTTATTAATTAATCCTTCGATGCATATATATTGAATCTCTGTTTAATTATTCTTAAAGTTGATTCTAGTTTATTAATTAATCCTTCATGGAGCTTTTGCTTTAATTAAATAAATAAAATTAGAACGGTTTTTTTGTGTGTGTGTGTGCAGATTTTTTAGTTTACTTTTTGAAAATATATGGGAAAGACCAATTATAATTAGGTACTGAAATTAAATGGTATGACACCCATATGAAGAACTTATTTTAAAACTGTTGTTGCACAAAACAACAATAAAGGTATGCTGACGTCGATGTTCGTACTTAGTCTCCACGTGTCTCCAAGAAGCTTCTGTAAAACAAGAAAAGTCAGAGAGACGCAGAGGTGGTTCACTGCGTAGACACTCCGATGCTTAAGTCAGCAGAAAGTTCTTCAGTATTGGGAAGCATAAAAGCCAGTAATCAAAAATTAGGGAATAAAATTGTACTTGAGGGCCTATTTATAGGCCAATATTATAGGTTAATTGCTTGAGGATAAGTCCATCATCTTGCTGAGAGTTTGTGTCCCAATATAACACAAGTTTCTCGAAAACCAGGAGCATTCGGAGCCTGTCGCCGGCGAGAGATGCATACCACGTGGCATGTTGTGGCGTCAGGGATCTGTTGCTAGCGGGAGTCGAAGTCATGTGCCACGTGTTGCCTTATGACTATAGGCGACGGACTAGGAGTCTGTCGCCCAGCGATAGGTGTATGAGCGCCATGTGTCGCGTTATGATTGCAGGCGATAGGGTGTGAGTTTGTCGCCCAGCGACAGGTGTGATGACGCACTTTACCTCTATCACCGAAGGCCACATGGACCAGTGAGTCTTTGCCACGTGGTGATCTCTGACGCTATTGGGCTTGGCCCAACACGGGTAGACTTTGTCATATCAATTGCTCCCCACTCTCTTGTTGGATTTCTCCAACCAAGAGAGTATAAATATGTGTTTTTGGGCCTTAGCCCACTGTGAATAGTCCTCTTTGTTTTTTTTGTGATTTCTTCTGGTATTTTTTGCAGGTGAAAAAATTCTACTCTGCGATAGGCGTGATCAGGCGCGACGTTTGGCATTCCCTGTCGCGACTATATAAACTGCTGGGACCTAACGAGAGAACGCACGAGAAACCTCTGAGCAGCCATATGTCGCCCATTTTTCAGCTCTCTCGCCAAAAAGAGTCTTTCGCTCTCACACTAGGAGTCTCTCGCTTATCTCATCGACAGTAAGTATACATCTATCGCCTTATTTATTCACCTATCGCATTAGGTTTAAGTCTCCCGCAGGTGGCTTGGTCTTCCGCGTAGAGTGTAGTCTCCCGCAAGTGTCTTGCTCAGTAGATCTGTCGCCCAAAAAGGTCTGTCGCCCAAAAGGTCTGTCGCCTTAATAGGTCTGTCGCCTATCGGGTCTGTCGTCTGTAGAGTCTGTCGCCAGGTAGTTTTTGCTTTTTTGGCATGTCTTTGCTACGCCTTGGTAAAACACTTAAAATAGGTGGTCTCGTGTGTTCTTCGACAAATGCTGACTTAGAGGATATTAGGACTCGTTTCCCTCTTCCCTCGGGTTATAGCTATAGACTTCCAGTGCAAGGGGAGGTTACGCCCGACTTGGTTAGAAACGGTGTAGTCATTCATAAGGCTTCTTTGTCTTTCGATTTTCGCTTCCCTCTTCTGGAGTTTGGCGAAGCATTTCTTAGATATAAGGACATCGTCCCGTGTCAACTCCACCCCCATGCGTGGGCTCAGCTGGTAGCGTTTTCCATAGTGTGTCATAACCTAGGTATTATTCCAACAGTTCCTCTCTTAAGCGCCTTTTTCAGAGTTCGCAGGCTGAAAGGATTAATAACATTCTCTCTTCAACGGTTAATGGTCGACAAGTTTCCTAATAATAAAATCTTCTCGGATCTCCCCAATAAATTGCGTAGCTTTGAGAGCGAGTGGGTCGTTGTTGAGATTCCAAGCGACCTGCGGATTCGCTCTAGATGGAATCGTGATACTTCCGACCACTCACAGCGCTCGGGAAGATTCAGAACAGAAATTTTAAGAGACCAATTTGGTGAGCCTATTCGGCGAATCTGTTCTATTGGGAAGCGTAATTTATTTTCCCTTCTAACCCCGGAGAACATTGCCGCTGCCGGCTGGGGGGTAAGCAGGATCGTTCTCGAAGCTTCTGCTGCCCCATCTAACTTGCCTACAACTCCTCGTGTATCTGACGCTGGTCCTAATCAGCCATCCCCGGTACTAGTAGCCGAAGCATCCACCCGCGTAGGCCTCCTTGTAGATGAGTCCTCTTTAGATTCGGAGGACGAGACCCCTGAGGCTGCGGGTACTAGTGATCATTCAGAGGAGAACCCTGAGTGGGCTCAGGCCGACGCCTTTGGGAGTCCTTTCGTCGATTTTCCGTTGGATTCAAACTTGAATAGTTTAGAGGACTTTGGTGATTTTTTAGGTTTCTTATCCCTTTTCACTCCTCGTATGCGTGTGCATGGTGTTTTTTACTTGGTCAGCTAATACTTTCTTTTTATATTGTGCAGGCATGAACTTCCGAGATTTGATGCGTAGAAGGGATGCCAGTGTTGCTGCTCGAGCGGCTCTTCCTCCTCAGTCGCAAGTTAGAGCCCCGTCTGGACCGGCTCGTGCTCCTGCTCCTCCTCCACCTTCTACTAGTGAATCCAGCCATCCTACACAAGCGGCCGGGAGGAATAAACGAAAGATGCCTCTTGTTCCAGATCGTGGTCTGGACGATCGCGAGAGCTCTGAGTCCCAAAGGAGTGATTCAGCCCGTCAAGAGGGTGGCTCTCGAGTCACTGAGGATAGGTCTACCCCTCGCCAACCTAGGCGCAAATACAGGAAGAGTCTGATTATTGAAGCCACTGTGCCTACAAGACCGATTTTGCCTAAGGTAGCCGATTCGACTTTGAGGCATTATCCAGTTGATAGCGGGGTTGTTGTAGGTGGAGAAGACTTCCAGACTTATCTCGGAGTGAATGACAACGACAGCATCGAGGATGCCGGGATAGCGTCTCGTCTGGCCTGAAGCACCATACTTTCTCGCGATGAGGCAGGCCTTTTCACAAACCTTATAGAAGCGGAGGATAATTCTTACTATTTTGCTATAAAGGTGAGAGCTTTGTGCTTGTTTGGTAATTAGATTCTCCCTTTTTAAGCTCTTTCGTTTAGTTTTTTCAGTTACGTCTGTTTTATGTCTTGTCAGACAGCTTAACAAATTACGATGATCAATGCTCGACATAGGGCCCTCAGGGAGCAAGCCGATAGAGAGATTCGTGAGCTTCGAGAGCAGAGAATGAAGCCTACGAATGAGGTTGTCCAGCTTCGTCCCTATCCCAAAAGGATGGATGAGTTGAGTAAAAAGAATGCTGATCTCGAGCAAAGGCTCCGAGAAGAGCAGGCGAAGGTGGCTTCCCTTCAAGGGTACCAAGAAGCTTACAATAAGGCCGTCGATGATCGGGGGACTATGGAGAGGCAGCGGGATGAGGCCATTGAGGAGCTGCACAACGTACTGGATCGTCAAAGAGAAACTCGAATCGAGGCCGTTCGTGAATACCGCTTGTCCCAGCATTGTTTTGATAAGAAAACAGAGTTCGCGACGGGATTCATTAAGTACGGCTTCTACTTGGCTCGTGCTTGGCTGGAGAAGCATCGACCTAGTGAGGCTTTCCCTGAATTGCTCTTTACTGAGGAGGCCAGGTACTACGAAGCTCCTTCTTGGACCAAGTATGAGCCCGACTCACAAGGTCCGGAGGCCTATTTAGCAGAAAGAGCTAAGGATGAATTGGACAATCTTGAGGGTCTGTGGCCTCCTCGATAGCCATAACGTCAGCTTGAGTCTTCTGAGGCACTTGATCGATCTGAGCCTCCGGCAGCGCGTAACGCTTCTGAATCTATCGAGGCAGGCGAGCAGCCTGAGTCTATCGAGGCACTGCTAGGGTTAGACGGCGATGATTTCCAAATTTCTGATTCTGCGGCCGTTGATCCCGTGCTAGACTCTGCGGCTGTGGTTGGGCCTTTAGGTGATGCTACTTCTTCCGGGATGGCTTCTTCGACTCCCTAGGATCCTGATTCTTCGACTTCTCCAGTTCCTGAGCCTCAAGCTTCTTAAGAAGCTAATGCTGATGCAGCGCCTTCTCAACCGGCTAACTCGGTCATTGCCGTAGATTAGAGTTTAGTATTTTTTGTTTTGTTTGTTAACTCCAATGTACAGATTCATTTTTAATGAAAAGTACCGTTTCATTCTATAACTCTTTTTTTTCGCTTATGTGAATGCAGTATAATTCTTTGTATATCTGTTACATCACAAAGTTCTGAAGCGATATCAAATAATTCTTTTTTTACCTTTATACCATGTTGCTCTCCAAGTTCTACTTTGAGACAGCGTTTTTATTCCTGTGCAAAGATGAACTTTTCTCGAGTATTGTGCCTATCTTGCGCTTTTTTCGCTTAAGAACTTTATTGAATAACGACTAAAAAGTCAAGGTGTTAACCATAATTTGCTAACTTATTTCAACATATTAGTCTGAAAATTTCAACGTACCTCGTAACATGCTATATATTTTGTGCCTTTTGTGTTACCTGGATATCGCGTTTGTTTGTTGCTGGATGGTTTCTCGGTTTTGCCTTTCTCACGCACTTTTCGTGTTTAAGGACTGGTCTTTGCCCATCTCGCACTTTTCCATGCTTAGGGACTTTTAGATGTGTCTGTCTCGCGCATTTTTCGCTTAGGGACTTTTGTTTTTTCTCGTCTCGCACATTTTTCGCTTAGGGACTTTTGTTTGGCCGTCTCGCACATTTTTCGCTTAGGGACTTTTTTGTTTGCCCGTCTCACCCATTTTTCGCTTAGAGACTTTTGTTTTTGCCCGTTTCGCGCATTTTTCGCTTAGGGACTTTTGTTTGCCCGTCTCGCGTATTTTTCGGTTAGGGACTTTTTTGTTTGCCCGTCTCGGGCATTTTTCGCTTAGGGGCTTTTAGATGTACCCGTCTCGCACAGTTTTCGCTTAGGGACTTTTTTGTTTGCCTGTCTCGCGCATTTTTCGCTTAGGGACTTTTAGATGTGCCCGTCTCGCGCATTTTTCGCTTAGGGACTTTTTTGTTTGCCCGTCTCGCGCATTTTTCGCTTAGGGATTTTAGATGTGCCCGTCTCGCGCATTTTTCGCTTAGGGACTTTTTGATGTGCCCGTCTCGCGCATTTTTTGCTTATGGACTTTTTTGTTTGCCAGCTATTGCTTATTTCAATTCCTGTAACACATAATCTATCTCACACATTGCATTAGAGAATTATAGGAAGTGATGGGCTGGCCTTTATTAATAAAACAGATAATTGCAAAACAATAACATTTGTAAAGTAACGGAGCAATAGATGGAAAAGTAAAGACAAGAATAACCATAATCAGAAAAGAAGTACAAAGTTTATTGCCAGTACAGTTTAAGATGGTTGGCCTTCCAAGTCTTTGATATCTTCTTTACTTGCAAGGTTTCTAAGGTAGATGTGCTAGGTCCGACCATCCTTCTGATTCTGTATGGTCCTTCCCAATTAGCTCGGAGCTTTCCATCTTCCTTATGGGCGTTTGTAATTGCTGACTTTCTCAATACCAAGTCTCCTTCTTGCAACTCTCTGTTCTTAACCCGTGCATTGGAATAAGTAGCTACTCTCTGTTGGTAAGCAGCTAGTCTCATTTTGCTTTGTCTCTCAGCTCATCTATCAGGTCTAGATTCTCCCTTAGTCCATGAGAATTGAGCTCTTTGATGTAGGGGACCAACCGGGGTGACTCAGCTCCAACTTCTACTGGGATGAGGGCTTTAGTCTCATACACCAAATTGAACGGTGTTTCCCTGTCGACACTTTGCTTGTCGTTCTGTAGGCCCATAGGACACTCGGGAGCTTGTCTACCCATGCTCCCTTTGCTTTGTCCAGTCTGGTCTTCAACCCATGTAGTATAGTTCGATTACTCACCTCTGCCTGCCCATTAGCCTACGGGTAAGACACAGAAGATATTCTTAGGAGAATGTTCAGGCTTTTGCAAGAATCCCGGAAAGCATCACAGTCGAACTGATTCCCATGGTCTGCATTTATCACACGGGGGATCCCAAATCGGCAAATTATGTCCTTCCACACCATTGCTTCCACCTTCTTCTCAGAAATTGTAGCCAAAGGTTCGGCCTCTATCCACTTCGTGAAGTAATCCGTGGCCACAAGTAAGTATTTCCGTTGTCCTGAGCCTAGTGGAAAAGGTCCCAGGATATCTAGTCCCCACTGTGCGAATGGAGTTGGCTGAAGAGTGTTCTGAAGGGTCGAAACAGGCGCGGTTGTTATTGGAGCGAATTTCTGACACTTTTCGCATCTTCTCACTTTGTTTGTGGCATCCTTCCTCAGTGTAGGCCAATAAAACCCTGCGCGCAGTATTTTCGAGGCCAAGGCACGAGCCCCTAAGTGTTCACCACATATTCCCTCATGGACTTCAGTTAAGGTGTACTCAGCCTGTTGGGGCCCTAGGCATTTCAGCAAGGGCATTGTGAAGCTTCGCTTATAGAGTTCTCCATTTACCACGGTAAACCTGGCACTTTTCAATTTCAACCTTCGAGCCTCGTCACTGTTAGCTGGGAGAGTGTTCCCCAATATATAGTCTTTGATCGGGACTCTCCAATCATCTTCGATCTCGATATCGCAGACACCTTCTTCTTCGATACTTGGCTTAGCGAGGGATTCCACTTTGACGACACCCCCTTTAACCCCTTTAGAAGAAGCCAATTTTGAAAGAGCATCTGCATGGTTGTTCTCTGACCGATTTATTTGAGTCAGCTGGAAGTGCTTAAACGACTGTGCCAACAATTGTACCTTCTGCAGATAAGGGACTAAGGCGGGTTCTCGTGCTTCATACTCACCCGAGAACTGGTTTACCACCAATTGTAAATCGCTATGGGCCACTAAGTTGCTAACTCCTAGTTTCTCAGCAAGTTTCATCCCTGCTATCAAAGCTTTGTACTCGGCTGTATTGTTCGAACTTGGGAAATTGAAACGTAGGGAATACTCATAGGTTTCCCCTTCAGGTGATATTAGCACAATTCCGGCTCCACTGCCATCCATGTTACGAGCTCCATCAACAAATAATTTCCACCAGACTAACTCTGTTTCCTCTTGGACCTCTCGGCCAGTGCATTCTACAATGAAATCTGCCAATGCCTGTCCTTTTATTGCTTGGCGAGGCTGGAAGTGGATGTTATATTCACTCAATTCGATAGCCTATTTAATTAGACGCCTGGAGTGTTCTGGTTTCTGTAGTATTTGCTTCAAGGGCTGATCCGTTAAGATAGTCACCGAGTGAACTTGGAAGTAAGGCCGCAACTTCCGAGTTGCCATCACCAGGGATAAAGCTATTCTTTTAACTAAGGGGTACCTTACCTCTGCATCTAGTAGGACTTTGCTTACATAATAGATTGAGCAATCCCTGTCCCCTTCTTTCCTTAGTAGGACTGCACTTACAGCTTTCTCTCCTACACTGAGGTACATGAGGAGGTGGTCTCTGGGATGTGGCCGAGATAATAGAGGCAACTCTTTCAGGTAGTCTTTCAACCTTTTAAAGGCGTCGTTGCACTCTTCCGTCCATTTGAAGTTCTTTCCTGCCTTTATCGCCTTGAAAAATGGTAGACTTTTTTTAGTTGACTTGGACAAGAAACGACTCAAGGTTGCTATCCTCCCCGTTAGCCTTTGAACTTCTCTTACAGTATTGGGTGGCCTCATGTCCAAAATAGCTTGAACTTTTTCGGGATTAGTCTCTATCCCTCGATTAGTGATCATGAATCCCAAGAACTTTCCGGATCTCACCCCAAATGATCATTTATTGGGATTCAACTTCATCTCGTACTGTCGTAGTACATTGAATACCTTAGTCATTTTCTCAGCATGTGATTCTCCCTGTCGACTTTTGATAATCATATCATCAACATAAGCTTCCATGGTGTTGCCCAACAAGTCTTGGAACACCTTATTTACCATGCGCTGGTAGGTAGCCCCCGCGTTTTTCAAATCGAATGGCATTACTCGATAGCAATATGTCACACTATCGGTAATGAACGAAGTCTTTTCCTCATCATCTGGATGCATCATGATTTGGTGGTACCCCGAAAAGGCATATAAGAAACTAAGCAATTCATACCCACAAGTTTCATCTACTAACTTGTATATTCGAGGTAGTGGATACGAATCCTTAGGGCAAGCTTTGTTCAGATCCGTGAAGTCCACACACATTCTCCATTTCCCGTTGGCTTTCTTCACCATCACAACGTTGGCTAACCACTCTGGATAATTAACTTCTCTAATGAATTTCGCCTGTAACAACTTTGAAATTTCTTCGTTTATTGCTTGTTGCCTCTCTGGAGCAAAATTCCTTTTCTTTTGCTTTATCGGCCTTGCCCTCGAGACTACGTTCAACCGATGACAAACAACTTCAGGATTAATTCCGAGCATATCGGCTGGGGTCCATGCGAACACATCACTATTCTCTTTTAGGCATCAGATTATTTCTCTTTTCACTTCTTCAGGAAGCTAGCCCCCCGCATACACTATTCTTTCTCCATCTTTTTCATCCAACCGAACTGCCTCCATCTCCTTATTAGGTTTTGGCTTAGGCTTAGGCTTTTCTTCAATTGTAAGGGTTTCCTTCCTCTGAATCCCCTTACATGTGGTGGATGTGACATTACACGTCCTGGCTTTACTTTGATCTCCCCTCACTTGTCCAACACCGTGAGGAGTTGGAAACTTCATTAACAAATAGCAGGGATGCACCGCCGCTCTCATGTCATTTAACAATGGCCTCCCGAAGATCATATTGTAAGCCACAGACGTTGATCTCACCACCATAAACAACGCTTGTCGGATGACATCATTTGAGCTATCCTCCAATGTAACAGGTAGCTGAATGTCGCCTGCTACCTTTACCTTCTCTCCAGAGAAACCGTATAAGGGTGTGGGTATTGGCTTCAACCTGTCCTCCGTGATATTCATCCTTTCGAAGCAGTTCCAGTAGATTAAGTTCACCGAACTCCCATTGTCGACCAAGATTCGACTCACTGGGTGCTTTGCTACCACGGCTATAATTACCATCGGGTCATCATGAGGAACCACTACATCTCCTCTATCGGCAAGTGTAAAAGTAATGGGTTCCTCCTCCTGCTTTTCCTCCATTACTGAGTTGATTTGGTGGGCCTGTCGAGCGTAAGATTTTCGAGATGAGGAAGAAGTACCAGCTAATGTTTCACCTCCGGATATTACGTTAATAGCTGGCCCTGTGGGTTCATTATCTTCCTCTCGATTCCTTCCTTCTGTTCTTCTGTCATTATCTCTCCTGTCACCTTTATTTCATCTCACAGGTCCCCTGTTTTCACCTCTTCTGTCTTTAAATTGATTTCCTCTGTTCCGCGTAGGATAGTTGTTTCTGTCACCTCTCCACACGAAACGGTTTATTTTTCTTTCTCGCGCTAGCTTTTCTAGCTTATTCATCAACTCCCTACACTTCTTGGTCGTGTGCCCATGCGCTGAGTGGTAATCGCAGTACGACCTTAAATTATGGCCCAAATTCCCTGACGCCTTTTTTGGAGTCTGTATAAGCCCTGATCCTTCAATAGCTGCTAACACTGAAGCCCGAGATTCAGTGAGTGGGGTATAGGAATTG
This sequence comes from Heritiera littoralis, assembly GCA_031772115.1. NCBI lineage: Eukaryota > Viridiplantae > Streptophyta > Magnoliopsida > Malvales > Malvaceae > Heritiera > Heritiera littoralis. Next base: position 1,508,700 of record JAPDPK010000118.1, read on the forward strand.
TATTTTAGTGCGGGAGCTTTCTCAAACTTTTTCGGTTGGCTAGAAGATGCTTCAGTGACCTCTCTTCCTCGTTTCCTTCCATCCTTGGATTCTCCTATCACCACCAATTTCATTACTTCCTCCTAGGTTACATACTTATGTGCACGGGAAAGCAGGTCTGAGATGGTAGTTGGCTGTTCTAGTGATAGGGATTCTTGCAATTTCTCAGACCTTGTCCCATGTAACATGGCTGCCACGACTATACCGACTTGCAGATCTTGCACCTCTAAGGTAGCATCTTTGAACCGATCCACATAACTCTTCAATGACTCCTTAGCTCCCTGCTTAATAGTGAGCAAATAGGTCGGTTCCTTCCTTCTCTGACTATTCACCGCAAACGCCTTGAGAAACTCACTTAGCAGCTGGTCAAAAGAGACAATGGACCCTTCAGGCAGGTTATTGAACCATTTCATCGCATGTCCGGATAAAGTTAAGGAAAAGGCCCTACACATTATCTCGTCTTCCCATCCATGTGGCAACATCAGGGCCTCATAGTTTTGCATATGGTCGTAGGGGTCCATCTTTCTGGTGTATGCGGCCATCTGCGGCATTTTGAACTTTGGGGCAGAGGTTTTTGCATGATGGTCGTCCAGAACGGTACTCTTCTTCTCTGGCTCTCTTCTGCAGACACTAATTTTTTATCTTCTAGTACCTGTTCTATCATCTTCTTCATGTCTACAGAGGGAGCAAGTTGATTCCTGGCATGAGACGAATCGGGCAGGTCTTCGATAACTATTTCCTTACCCCTTCCTTGAGGTGCATCCGTTCGTGCCATTTGTGTACACCAAGTGGGGTCAAACTTCGACCGGCTCCCCAAGTGCTTTGGCCGTCATCACTGTTCTTTCCAGCACCTCCGATACCTTGTTCTACGTTGGTACCAGCAAATTTTGACAAGTCATGGTGGTAGGCGGAAGACCCTGCCGCTCGGTCGACACCCTGTCGCTCTGGTACCTGTCGCCCGACACCAGACACCTGTCGTGTGACCCCTGTCACAGGGTCAGGCCTGCCGCTTCTTCAGTCTCTCGCTTGTTACCTGCGACAGGCCTCTTGCTCCCCTGTCCTGCCGCGCCCTGATGAATGTCATGCTCTTCCATATGGGGAACCTCTCGCCGACGAGAGGGGTTTGCTGCTGTCGTGTCCTCCTGTCGCCCAAACACCTGCGGCAGGACACCTCTACTTGTTCCTCCTACCAAGTTCTGCACGACAGGCGGCAGATCCAATGTCGGGAGAACTCCTTGGAACAGATCCACCATGGCTCACAGCGCCTGGGTAGTTTCTTCACTCTGTCGCCTCGAATTCTGCCGCCGACACAGTAATTCTTTCTTCCTCCCTGTTCACCTGGTTCATCTGGCGAATTTGCTGTTTAGGGGAGCTCACATAGTTTTCCTCACTTCCGGTCCTTACGTTTGTCGATCTTGTTCTCACCATCTTAGAAAATCTCGATTGGCTTTTTATACGTTTCCCACAGACGACGCCAATTGTTGTTGCACAAAACAACAATAAAGGTATGCTGACGTCGATGTTCGTACTTAGTCTCCACGTGTCTCCAAGAAGCTTCTGTAAAACAAGAAAAGTCAGAGAGACCCAGGGGTGGTTCCCTGCGTAGACACTTCGATGCTTAAGTTAGCAGAAAGTTCTTTAGTATCGGGAAGCGTAAAAGCCAGTAATCAAAAATTAGGGAATAAAATTGTACTTGGGGGCCTATTTATAGGCCAATATTATAGGTTAATTGCTTGAGAATAAGTCCATTATCTTGCTGAGAGTTTGTGTCCCAATATAACACAAGTTCCTCGAAAACCGAGAGCATTCGGAGCTTGTCGCCGGCGAGAGACTCATACCACGTGGCACGTTGTGGCATCAGGGATCTGTCGCTAGCGGGAGTCGAAGTCATGTGCCACGTGTCGCCTTATGAATGTAGGCGACGGACTGGGAGTCTGTCGCCCAGCGATAAGTGTATGCGCGCCATGTGTCGCGTTATGATTGCAAGCGAAAGGGTGTGAGTCTGTTGCCCAGCGACAAGTGTGATGACGTACTTTACCTTTATCGCCGAAGGCCACGTGGACCAGTAAGTCTTTGCTACGTGGTGATCTCTGACGCTATTGGGCCTGGCCCAACACGGGTAGACTTTGTCATTTAAAAAACTAACAAGAAAAAAGTTTATAGGCTAAAATAATTTAAAAAAAACTTAAATTTTATCACTTTACTTAAATAGACTATGGATAATTATTTTATATTCTGTTAGTGGAGTTTTTTTACTTAATAAGCTGGATTAGGATCATAACACACGTCCTATAAAAATATTTAAAAAATAAAGATAAATAAAATAGGATATGTGTCATGATCCTAACCCTACTTGTGGAAAAAAAACTCTATCGACAGTGTATAAAATAATTATCCATAAACTATTATACTTTTATTGCATTCAATTAACCCTTAATTTTTAATTTGTGCCCAAATAAACACTTAAACTTTAATTTATAGTCAAATAAATCCTTAATTAACCTTTAATTTGTGTTTAAATGAGCTCTTAATGTAAATCAATCTTTAATAGGGGTGAGCAATTGATTTTTTTCAATTGGATTTAAAACTCAACTTCCTGCATAAAAAATGTTGATATATATATTGGATTTATATATAATACACTGACAGTGTATCGTCTTTATACACTGTCAATGCATCAGAAGTTAACACCTTATCAATAAGTTCTTATGTGCAAATTGAAAAAAATTTATATGTATTTATTTTTGAGGGCTTTATATTTTTTTAGTTTGCTTATTGATAAGATATCAACCTTTAATTCATTGATAGTGTGTAGTCTCTATATACTGTCATCACATCATATAAAAACCCATATATATAATATTGGATAATTATCCTATAATATTATATAATATTTAATTATTTAGATTATATAATATACTTAAAAAAGAGTGGGTCAATTTGATTGGTAATTTTTTAGATATTGATTTAATCAAATAAACCAACTTAAAAAAAATATGATTTAACTTTGAAATCCACTTAACTTAACCGAATTAATAAGTTTGGATTGGTTAAGTGATTTGAAACGACTTTCACCCAACCGTAATGTTTTATTTGAAACAATAACTTATTTGAGTATAAATCAAAAGATAAAAGCTTATTTGGTATAATAAAATATAGGGACTTATTTTAAAAAAATAATTCAAAAGCTTTTTAATATTTTAGCCAAATTTATTTATATATCGTCAAGGATGAAATTTATGTCCTTATATAACTCTCTTAACTTTCTTTTGTTGAAAAACAAACCTAATTGAGAGTAACTTTAGTTTTTTTATTGACCTCTGAATATCGATTCTTTTTTAGTCTTAAAATTCATATACACGTACATAAACATATTATAATAATAATAATAATAATAACCATTAAGCGAAAATCTCAATATTGAATCTAATCTTTCTTAAAGGAAATATAAAAATATCATTTTCATTCAATTGAAGAGTGAGTAACAATTTATCATAAAAAAAAAGATTGAATAATATTCAGGATGAAGTTTACGAGATATATGGAAGAAGATAAACAGTGTTTCTCGTTGTATAAATATTCATGTATAATTCAATATTAGATGAATTTACTTACAAAACAATTGAAAAAAAGGTTTTTAATAACATTTGTGCGAGTTTTTTTTTTCTAGACAAATGAAAAGTCAGTTTTGAGTTTTCAAGAGCTTACTAGCTCGTATTTATTAAATGATTAGAAGAAGTGAAAGTAGATTTTTTCTTGAGGCATTTGGATATAATTCGAATATTGAAGTCGTCATTGTTAAGAGAGCTTTACAGTTTATCACATACGGCCCAAACAAGATGAGTTTCAGGTTGTAAAATGAATGAATTACTTATGGTTACACAAGAAAAAAACATACTAGCTCATAAATTATCTCTTTTGATAAGAACTAATTAAGAATTAATAACAAAAGAAAAATGACAAACCGTTGAAGATTTAGAATTACAACGAAAAAATATTTGATTTACTGAATTAGATTTTTTATTTTAATTTTTATTCAATTATTTTCAATAAAAAATAACATGAACTTTATTTCAAAATTGAAGCTGAAATACTAGTTGTAATACATTTTCTGGGAAGTTTTTAAGTGCTGACTTCTAAATCTAATATTAAATTCAGATTGAAATTCTTCCTTGCAATTGAGAATAATTTTCCCACTTGGCTATATTGATCATTCATATGCCACTTGATTCATTATATTATCATTGTTGTCCTCATCATTACGTACCAACTAGCCTACAAAATAAATATTTTCATTTTAATTTTAAATATTTATGATACATTAATAATCGTTAATTTTTATTTTATTAACAATTGCCTTTAATAGATACATTTTTTAAGATTCGTTAAAATATTATTTATAATAATATATTAATAATCAAAATTTACCCTAATGATTGTTATCCATCTTTAAAAAAGATTAAATTTAAAGAATCGATTCTCTTCCTTCTTCCCTTATATGTGACTGACAGTTAAGATTATGGATTCTAATGCATTGAAAAAATAAATTACTTAATATAGTAATTTTAAAGTGTACCCTCTAAGCAGTCGTGAGCAATTTTTTAACGAGATAAATAATTTGGTTTTATTATCTTATTAATTAATAAACTATTTGTCTCCCTTTCAAAAAAAAGTTATTAACTATTTTTAAAATTTAAAACGGTAATTCAAGTTATTTTGGCAGCAGATATTAATTATTAAAATAAAAAGAGAGTTTTTATTTCTTTGCTGGAATACAATCAGCAGTTATCATAAGTAAGTCCACTTGAGGTAGAAAACAAACATTAAAGCACCAATTTCAACAACAACAATGTCGACGTCATACTAAGTTATAGCTAAGATTTGAATATATATATATATATATATATATATATATATATATATATTTATTTATTTTGCATATGCGTGGGTTTTCCACTATCCCACATCGCTTGCATTGTGTGTGGTGTGTGTGTTTATAAGGGATTTCATGCTTAACGAAATCTTCATAATTTTATTAAGTAGTGTGTTCCTTCACTGAACAAAAAAAATTTTGAATTTTTTTTGGTCATATATAGAAGCGACTTATATATCTTCTAATTTATATTTGATGCATTGCTGTACAAATTTTGTGTATTGTTGATGAATAATAATAAATTACATATCATCTTATCAATTTATAAATTTTAAAATTAAATTTTTTTAAAAATAATTATTCAATTTACTAATGAATAAAGTATCATTAGATGATTTAGTGATGGTGTATGAAATTTATACATTTGTCATGCATCAAATATAAACTCATATATAGTTATATATTGAAACAAAAAAAATCATATTTATTTCGGACTAAATTTCATGAATTATTTGCCTTGATTAGAAAAAAATTTAAAAAAGAAAACTAAAATTGATTATTGAAACGTGAAATTGAGAAATCATCTTTAACATCTACTTCAATAATGTAAAAGAATTATTGTTCTTTCAAAGTTATTTCTATATTTAATGTAATTACTTTCTTGTACATTTTTTTTAATAGTTGGATTTCAAGATAAGAATTAAGAAACAATTATCTCTCTTGAATAAATTTAACTTAGTTGATTCATATAATTCCTTTAAATGATGGTTTGTAGTAAATTTGATATTCGAATTTTAATACTTGTATCTTCTTTCTTCATCCAAACGACTTCTTTTGAAATAAAAACAATAATCTCCCATTCTTATCAACCTATTATATATCTCAAATTTATATGATAGCATAAAAAATTCAATATCAAATCAAGACCTCATCTCTTAAGCTAGAGCACATTCATGAACATAAAAGCAGGCAAGCTATCTATTCATCACCACATTATTATTTATTATAATAATAATAATAATAATATATGATTTTCATTTACAAAAATGGAAGAAAAAAATGGGCTAAATATTGCATTTCTTTGTCCAATTAATTTGAACATTTGACAGAAAAACCCAAAAAAAATTATTAATATCATAAACATATATGGTAGCTAGTAAGGGTTAGTTCAATAACTTCACTTATATCAAGTTGGTTCTATTTTATTACCCACATTTAACTTTAATCATCTCTATGTCCCTCTTTCTCTTTCTCTCTCGAAAGGCTCAAGAAAAAGCCAGGTTTCTACCCTTTAATTTACGACAACTTTTTGACATGATTCCCTTTGCTTCAATAGCTCTTCTTTTTTGTCTTTTTTTCTCCATGTTTTTTTCTTCTATTCCAACCAACTCCTACCAACTTGGTTGTTAATTTACTTTGAAATGTTTAACCCAATCTTTCATGTCTAATATTCCAAATTTGAAATGTTTAACCCAATCTTTCATGTCTAATATTCCAAGTCTCCGTAAAATTAACCCTCTTGATTAAGACTCTTAATTAAGTACAGTGTTAGTTAAGAGAGTTTAATTATGTAATAAAAGTTTTTGATTAGGTACAACAATGGGAGCTCAACTAAGTTGGTCCTTATTACTAAATTTGGCCAACAGTTTGATTTTAAGACCAAAGTTAGGAGATTTAGAAAATTTGAAATAATACCAACGACTTTTTTATTATGTAGTTAAGGAAGAGTTATTATTTTGTTCTTTAGTTAAAGAAGAATTATGACATTTTGTAAAGTTTGAATTCAACATCAAGCCAATTTCAACCCATACCCTTATTATCAAAAATTTTGAAACAATATAATTGTGTCAAATTGAAATTTTCTGATGCAAATTAAAAAACACTATTTTAATAAAAAACTTGAAATTAGTTATTGTCTTCCTCATAAATGAGGGTTTATAAAAGATATTAAAAAAACAATAAATCACTTAAAAGTAGATTTGACAATTTTAAACATGAAACAATAATATGAAAAAAGATATGAAAATGACACATCGTAAAAATTTGATAATTGTATATAAATTTAAAAATAACTAAAATATTACGTTTGACATATCGACACAAAATTTGATATGATAATCTTCGTTTTTTATACGATTTGTAACAACAGGAATATAAAATATATATACAAGAGTGATTTGATCTATCCTAAAGAAAAAAAAGGCATACCTAAACCTAATCAAGAAGAAAACTATTACTATTTGTAGAGTTTGCGATGTTTTCTAGATAAGCTAATAATAAAATGCTAGTAGCCAAGTTCATACAAAATAAAAAAAATACTAGTAGCCAAGTTGACTGATGAGGGTATATAATAAGGTTGGATATGTCAAAATACCTGGTCAAGGAAATGGATCTGGTAGGGTCTAAGCAAGGAAGAAAAAAAGGGTAAGTTTTTAATTTTCAAGTTGGAATGTTTTTTAAGGTTGCCAACTTGTCGTGAGGGTTTGGTTCATGGAACCTTCTGCAAGAAAAATTTGTTTCTAAGAACTTAATCCATAGAGATGTTATTATTTTTAGGAAATTGTTCGTTGTTGATGTCATGGCTGGTTTACATGTTTAAATGAAGAAAGGTTTGTAACATGCCTGGTTTTAGGCCCTCAGCCCCACAACCCCACCCATGGTTTTTGACATTTCTCCTCTGATCAATAGTGTCTTAACATAGCTTTTCACTGTGGCATTTGTGGTTAGAAAATTCTTTTTTTTTTTTTGACAAATGGAGTTAGAATTCAGATTGTGATGCACAGTTTCTTACCTCGGCCGACAGCTGATTCCTGCTTGTAGAAATTATCAAAGTAAAGTTTTACCGTCTAATGCATCAGTGTTTGTGTGATCGCAGTTAAATTTCTGTAACAGTTATATTCAAGAGATCACTCATCCTAATATTGCTCGTGCTCATGCTAAACCGGTTTTAGGTATGGCTTGATATACACGTAAGAATCATATAAAATCTTTAACTGGAATCATTTTGAGAAAGATCTCTGAAGAAGGGGAATTATGAACAAGCAGGAAGATCATGTCATTTTACAAGTTATATTTGTTACCTGTAGAAAGCACAATGATAATGGTCCATTGCTAGAAACATTATTACAGGCAAGCTGAAGAGAAAACAATCCAAGTTCAGATTAGCAGTTGTTATCTCTCCTTAAGAGAGTCAATGGTTCAAATTTCAAATCCCCCTCCGCCTTGGAATTTTTATCTACCAAAACACGAAAACAAAAAGAAAGATGCGGAAAAGGTTTAGTCATAATACAAGTATAAACCACATTGCAAATTGAGCAAGAAAATACATGTACAGTGAAATTAAGCAAATAAGAATGCAATAGCAACAAATTAACCGTTCGCTTTTTCTAATTAGTCACACAAGCTTGCATTCTTTCTATTTATGGGTGGTTGGTTTCTTATATGCCTACAAACTTCTATTTTGCAGAGCTTAAGTACCAACATGTAATGGTCGCTGCTTACTTTTATACAAGTCAAAGTAATTTCCTAGAAGGAGGATGCAGTTGTAATGTGTTCAAATATATGATCCAGTTGCTTATATTCCGATTTTAGTATCCCGCACTTCTCATGATACAGACCAGCATTTATCTTGCTTTCAATTAAATTAACAAAGTTGAATATTTCAATCATGTGAAGGTGATAGCCTAATGGATCTCAACTTTCATCTATAAAAAGAGATCCAAAGCTCAAATCTCCCTCCCTGATTCAACTGTTAAAAAGAAAAATGCCAACCGTTCGATATCATACAAGCAGATATAATACTTACCGAATAATAAAAATGCTCATTCGCCTAGATAAGGATTGCATCTCACTGAAGACATGCAGTTTTGCTCAACAGTTGCATCTTGCATAAATCCTAATACACAATACAGTTAAACGAGTTAGTGTCAAGCTATCTTACCAGTACTACACACGGGGGCGCGCACGGAGAAACAAAGAGAGACGGAAAGAACAATAAATAGATGTCCATGAGTTTAGAAGTTTAACCTATATTATGATTCAGGGTATAAGAACTTACATGACTGCTTAAAGAGAGGGAGAAACACAATTTTTCTGTTATTCTTTTTTGCGGGTGGGGAGGAGCAAACCCCATAACACTAGTATGCAAAGTATATTAAACCATAAAACTCACAAACCATCATATCTAGAAGAGTAGCAGACCTTCACTGTAATTGTCTTTCAGTAGCTTAAAGTTAAGGCACTTGGTATCTGTTTCACAATCCAGCTTATATCATACATATTGAGACTTAGAATGACAAGTGTAAATGCAGCAAAATGCATGAAATCATGCAATGATCCATCAACAGGGAATACCGAAACATAATCAGATGCAGCATGCCAAAATGTTAAACTCCTATCCCTTTCTCCACTGATTACCTTAATGGGTACTAAAGGAGACTCAACTACATATTTTATACAAAAAATAGATGTACACACATGCATGGATGCAAGGAGCAATTAATCTGTAACAAAAGCGAGACAGTTTCTTACAGTTTTTATTGTGATAGGAAGCTAGTCTCTGATCAACCTGTAGAAGCCTTTTCATTTTTCATTATCATATGGAATGACTTAACTCTGTCCTCTGCCACTATCTCCCTCAATACATCATCTTCTATCTTCTCTGCTTGCCACTGAGAGGGGTCCTCCACAAATGCTTCACTGAAAATCATACTTGATACCCACTCCTTCCATGTGGTCCTACGATACTTATCCTCTTCAAGTGTGCCTGTTGCCAAGAGCTGATACACATAAACAACCTTTTGCTGACCAGGCCGGAAAGCCCGAGCAATAGCCTGCTTTGTCTTGGAAGGATTCCATTCTGAATCCAATAAAATCACCCGTGATGCAGCTGTCAAGCTAATGCCTTCAGCACAAGCTGTAATCGAAGCAAGTAGTATCCTTGAAGCGCCACCTGGCTCCTCAAACTTGTCCATCACTCTTCCTCTTTCAAATAGCTCCAAGTCTCCTGTAAGGACCAATATTTCTCTACCCTTCCGCCATCGAAAGACTATCTCAAACAACTCCAAAAGCAAAGTAATGGGGGCAATATTGTGGCAAAAGATGAGAACCTTTTCCTTCTTGATGATTCGGTAAACAAGGTTCAAAACAAACATAACCTTGGAACCCTTTTTAAAATCAAACTTGATCTTTTCAAGTTCCAGCAACTCTTCTGGGCTGAAAAATTTATTAACACAGTTTGAAGTCCTAACCAAACTAGGATGTATTGATGCAAGGGTTATTAAAAGTTCCAATTCCAATGGATAGCCGCTATATCCAGACATTATCTCGTGAAGTTTTACCAAAATCTCATGTTGTAAATCTGTTGAGTTCATCATTAGGGTGTAAATTTGTAAACCAGGGAGGCTGCTGTCAAAATTCCCACCTTCATACACATCAATAAATCCACTTGTCATATTTCTCAACATGTTAAGACCTTGTAGTCTCTCTTCTCCTACGCTAGCATCAATCTTCCTGGCAATTTTGTCTAAGAAGAACTTTCTTGCTCTGTTTTCTAACAAATTGCGTGCTTTGTGCAACAGACTCTTTTTCTTTTTGAAGTTAGGGTCTAATTCCCTTAACACTTCATGCATGAATTTTGGTCTTGCTAGGCACAGGGTGTTAAAATATTCACAGAAGTTGTTCTGAAATAATGTACCTGAAAGCAATATCCTCAGATCCGTTTCAACTTTCATCAAAACCTTTCTCAACCTTGATTTAGTACTTCTGGGGTTGTGTCCTTCATCCAATACCAGGAGCCCGGGACTGTCACGCAGCACCTTAGCCATAAATTTTCTGTGCTCAAACTTCGAATCTTCTCGCATTAATGTCAGGAATGAAGTGTAACCCATGACAAGAATACTTGGTTGTGCATGCCACTTCTGTATTTTGTCTAGACAATCCAAAACATGCATAACATCTTGACTAGGTCTTGGAACTCCATGAAACCTTACTGAGTGCTTCTTGAAGACTCTATAGCTTCTGCGTCCATGAATTAAATGCACAGGTATAGGGATTTCCCACTTGATGAATTCCTTGTACCAGGTGTATAGAGTTGTCTTTGGAGCAAGGATTAAAGGCCTCTTTCCTGGGAATAGCTTCAAGTAGCTCGCAAGGAATGCAATAATGAGAAAAGACTTCCCAGCTCCTGGTGAATGAGAAACAACACAACCACCTGTTTTTGCAGATGATTTTTTCATAAGTGCAGGTATCAAAGAACCTGCAATATTTTTCCACAGGAATTCAAAGGCCCTTTTCTGGTGGAAGTGCAATTTCTTCCTAAGTTCAGGGATTAGTGCCCACACATTTTCATTTTCTTCAGATAACGTCGTATCTGAAGAAGTGTAATTGCAGAAAAGATTCAAGCCCTCATCTTCATCTGTTCTATGCTCCGACTCCTCTTCATTGCACACTTTACCATCTGCTATCCAGCTTTTATGTTCCATCTAGAAAAATGGAAAACAGTTAATCATACATCTAGTAAAGCAATATAAATTAATAGACAGCCATAATCCAATAACCCGGGTAACAGAAAACAAGAATAAACACTCAATTGTGGAGCAATGGTTGAAAGTTAACCAACTTGAAACACCAGTTCGCAAGCTGTTATTATTTGCAAATTTTTAATCATGCATGCAAAGGCTTGAAAAGATGCCAACAAGAAGACACATCCAAATATTGCATGGAAGCATCCATGTGGCCGACACCAACAACTGCACATACGCACAAGAAAAAGCCCAGAAAGGAACTGAGACATCCCATTCCAGGAATGGAGAACAGTCTCCTAAATATTTGACAATTACTGGAAATAAATTCTTACTTTCTTCCTTGCTTATTCTCCAAATGTGGCAGTTATTCTCACAAAAAAAAATGTGGCAATGCAATGTAAGATGATGTCAGGGGTCCTTAATCCTTATAGGATACAGACAACATAAACATAACAAAAAGCAGTAACCAGAAAAACTTGCATTCTTGAGTTTCAAACTTACAAATGGTGCAGAAACATGTTTTATTTCAGTGCTCACAAAGCCACAGATTAGACATAGAACCCCAGTTTCTTCATCCAATTTGAATTCATGCTGACAATTTTCACTAGATTTCCGCAGAGACTCAGCAGATACTCTAGCCTGAGAATCATGAAACTGAGTTAACCATGGAGAAGAGAAGTTTATCTGAGACACAAATTTGCCCATTTGATACACAAGTATAAGTGCATCAACCCAAAATAAACCTACAGACTTGGTGGTGGGCCGGGGGGAATGGTGTTTATATCAACAGATTATCACATAAAGAAAGAATTTGATGCATGAAAATTTTCATTAGCTCTACCTCATCATCCTCAAAGTATGCTGATGCCATACATAGTTCCATTTCTCTCCACAACATTTCAGTTTCTGAGATTTCTCCCTCATCCTCAACAGAAGGTTGTTCTGATTCCATTTTCCTATTCATTTCTGAGGATGTTGCTTCCTTGAACTGATTCCACTGGTCAATAATCTGTGGCTCTTCTTTTGTGAATGTAGAGTCGATATTCTTCATATATGAATTTATTAGTTTATTGTATGCACCAGCACTTAGAGTTGTTTTTTTGTAAGTCATTGGTTCATCAAAATCTTCCATTCTTGTATGAGCAGATTGATAACTTTTACTCCGTGCTTTCATTTGGGAAGATCTTCCCTTCCACGTTCTTTCATAATCCATATATTCTAAAGCAGGAATTTTCTTCCGCTGAGTCATACGGTTACGTTTCATGCTATAATAATTCAATGGTACTTCTCCAAATTGTTCTGAATAATTTCTTGGATTTTTGAGGACATGGCAGTTTCCAAAGGCTAGAGCACTGCTTTCAGAAGAAACAGGAACGATAGCAAGTTTATTCTCATGCTTCCTTGGATTAGTTGCACCTGGTCTCCTTGGATAATTCACACTTGATTTCCTTGGAGTAGTCACATCCGATTTTACCTCCTTTGGTATATTCTTATTTTTCAGCACAACCTCTCTTGTTTCACCCTTGGTAAGCTCTTCTGGAGGATTTGCATTCATGCCAAACAAGTATGATAATGGCAAGTTCATATCTTCTTCTTGTTCTAATTCCTCCTCGTCTCTCCAGTTGCTAGTTCCAATTGAAATTGGTCGGTTCCAGCTAGGATCAGTCTCTGGAGGACTATCGCAGCCAAGGAAACGCTCAGGTTGCACATACCTGCGTTTAGAGCGTCGCAAACTCATAGCATCATAAACTGGCCATTGTCTGGTCTCATGGGCACTGCAAGCAGCGCCATCTTCATTATTTTCGAGGGGATCAAAAAGGACCACATTGGATACTGAAATACCATTATCTACCTTGAAATTTACACCATGGAGATAATTATTACTTTTTAAGGGACTGCTATCATCTTCACCGAGAATTTGATAGACGATCTTGTTCTGCACAGATCTCACATCAAATGCAATCTGCTTCAAGAGAGATGCAACAAGAAGCCATGACATGTCAGCTGAGAATTTCCCCACAAATATCTTAGATCGTTTCAATTCAGAGCAGTCCTCAGAAGAACTCCATCTATAGTGCTGATCATCACATGGATGCTTTTCAAGCCTTTGGAGGATAGAAATCTGGTCGATTCCTACTACTTCATTCTCTTTGCTAAGAACTGTTTTCTCAGAACCAAGAGGAGTGTGGTTAACATACAAGTTAACATAAAACTGGCATGCGCATTCAGAGTCGTGGGGCTTCCTCTCGATGGAACTTATTTTAGCATCAACCCACACCTAACCAGAAAGAGAATCAGAAGATCAAAAACGAATGCAGCAATTACAACTTTCTATAAAATACCTTTGTCTAGATAATCTAAGCCTGGAAACATAGTTTTAGCAAGATGGCAAACTATTTGCTCCGTAGAATCAAAGAAATGATATACTACTTAACCAAGAATTTAAAGACTAGCACATTTATGGATAACCACACGAGTAGAATATTAGCATTCAATTTATACCCTCTCTGAGCCATTCTTACAGTCAATTTTTTATGGGAAATTAATTTACTTCGTTGTCAAACATTATACCAGCTACCAAATAGAGAATGGAGACTAGTTCCAAATAATAGATATCATATCAATCTATCCAGAAGTTAGTAATAAATTTCAAATTATGAAGCTTGGAGTGCTCAGCCTGAAGAAACATAACTTACAGGTTCTGGATTCTCATCATCCAGCCCTATCTGCTGAGAGGCTGAAAGAACACATACATCAATTCCGGGTCTCAAAAAGCAGGTGCAGTCAGACAAAGATGCCTTCCTAGACTTAACACGAAAATCAGAGAAGGGTTGTTTCTCAATCAGATATTCATCATCTAGCATACAAATAGTCATCATCCCATCCTTGATTCTTATGAGTTCCACAGCTTGCCATGAATCACGGAAGAGGACCTCGAAAGCTGTCAGACATGAAATCAGTAGAATGAGACAATCAATGAAGCAATGAGAAATAACGGTACTTATAAAAAAAAAAAGTCACATCTAAAAGAAACAACAAAGATGAATAACTTTTAACAAAATAAAAATTTCAATCATGCAAAGATAACTATTCGCAATATTTAATGAATTTGATGACTCAGTTCAAAACTCACTTCACAAAGTTACTTATAAGGTCCTCTCGTATAGACACCAACACAAAATATACAGTACCCAGTATCGAGATCTTCAGCAAGGTCATAACTCCCCTAACAATTCAGTGATGTTGTCCAAATACTTTGGCAGTTCAATTAAAACAAGAAGCAGCTCTGATTAAGTTAAACGTTTCAGATCTTTCTGGTGGATTAAGTTAAATTGGCAGTTTTCCCCTTCATTAAGAGCGAATCTTCACAAATAAAATGGCCTAGTTACATGATAAATTACTCGATAACTAAACAAGCTGTTGAAATCAGTTTGATTCCAATTCAAGCAAAATAAATAAGTAAAAGAAATACAGTAACAGAACATGTTGGTAGGAGGTAATAACGCTTACGATATGCATTAAATGGATGCTCGGAATGATAGAAATGCCTTTTCCTCATTGTTATCTCTTAACAGGCTCTGCAACAAAACGAATATATCAGGGTACAGAGTCAGAAATTTCTGCAATAATGAGCTTGAAACAAGCAGCCTTTCCAGCTCATTTTTGCAAATTAAACTTGAAATTATCTGAAAACAAAGGTAAAAATACACAATCTAAAATATGTAATCTAACATAATCTTCCTCAAGGTTAAGAAGGCCATAACAATTCAGTAAAACTACAATAGTAGCCAGAAAATCTCCCACTTTACGTAAGCAATTGCAGGATCACTTCTTTATTTCCCAATATATAGAATCCATAAATTTATCACAGAGATGGAAAGGGGATGTGAAGATATGCAAAAGAGAGAGCAGACTTTACCATAAAAAGCAGATGATAGTTGACAGAATGTAAGCATCCATTCTATGCAACCACCGGAAGATCAAAAGAAGAGCAATTTTTTTCCTTTAGTAGTAAATAATGCATGGTTGACACAATTCAACTTGAACAAAATTTTAATTCCAAAAGAGTGGGGATTGATTACAAGACAACAGCTTTTTAATCCACACAGCTTACACAGCGCTGAAAATTGTGCAGAATAGAAAGAAGTTCACGGACAAACCTCAGAAAGTAACATTAAAAAGAAACCATCTTTCAAATGAATAAAGCGTAGTAGCTGAGTTTATACTAGAGAGTGTCTATATTCTTAAAAAAATGAAGATCATTCAAACAATCATATGATTACTATCTAAGAAAACACAAATAAAGAATCAGTCTACACTTAACAATTACCTGAAAACAGCATCTGGGTACTAAACAAAATCAGATTCCAGAGAGATTATAGCCTGAAATGAAATAAACTTTGGAGAAATGGAACAACCAGAAAGAATGAAATAAGTGAAGAAATAAGTGAGTGACACAAGGAAAAAAGGACAAAAGAAAAAGGAAACAGATAGAAAAGGACAGTGGGGCGAAGAGTTCTAAAAATAATTAGTATATTTATATGTGTCTGAGAATCTTGGGTTTTGTGTCCGCGACTTGTGCTGCAATTTGCATGACTTAAAGTAAGGGGGGGCCCTGGAACCTTTTTCTTGTAAATGGCAAGTTAGGAGAATAAGGAAAGAAGAGAAGGGTACAATAGGAAGGAGAGTTTGGGGATGAATGAACGGCAGTGATTGAAATTGAATACTGATGGTGGTGATTGGTAGTTGAGTTGCAGACGTGGGGGCCATCAAAACTGCTGGATTTCGCTGATGAAATGATGACTTTGAGTTAGGTTTGGAGCACGTGTGAGATGAACACTTAAAAGTTACATTCAATAGCAGGGGCCACCGGGCCAGGGAGGTACTGAAACTGAATTCATTACGTTCATCGGGGTGATGATTCTTAGACAGATGAACACTCTCCTCGTGTGTTGTACCGGTGCTGATTCTTACAAAACAGTGCTGATTCTTAGAAAACAGACGACTTTGACTTCCTCTTGTATTAGGCCATTTGAGCTTTGAGGATGGGCTTCACACTTTTTCAACACTAGTTTCAAGCTAGGCCCAAAGTTGACAACTTTGGGAATTAGGACGCTTTCTATGTTGTACAAAAGATATTTTGGGCTTTGCCCAACATTTAATTCAAATAACAAACATTTTTTTTTATAATTGAGGTAAGAAAAGAAGTTTTGAATTTGAGTTATAAGATTTACAATATGCTACGGTTCTTCGTTAACCGTTTGATAAAAATTATGGACTAATTGCTAACAATTTAAGATGGTGTTCCGCTGTAATATGTAGCATAATTATTCATCTTTCTCTCTAGTATGCAAGTGGCAAATAACGCAATAATGATTGCTCTATATAATTCTACCAATAATGCAATGACGCATGCTTAGCCTATAAAATTCTACCAATAATGCTATAATGCATGCTAACTCTATATAGTTTTACTAATAAAAGAATAATGTTACTTGCATGCGAAAAATTTGATTCAATGATTGATATATGAATTTTTTATTGTAAAAACAAGCCTCATCTTAGACTTGAAATCACATTTTCTGCTAAACTATGTACAATGTTCTTGCAATGGACTCCAAGCATTGCATTGGCGAATTAAGAATCCTTTCTTGTATTCACGTTGAAGATTAAGTCCATGGCATTTTCACACTCCTTGAAGCATGTAATCCAACTCCAGTTCATACCAAAAAAAATACTAGTAGCCAAGTTGACTGATGAGGCCTATAAAATAAGGTTGGGTATGTCAAAATACCTGGTCAAGGAAATGAATCTGGTAGGATCTAAGCAAGGAAGAAAAAAAGGGTAAGTTTTTAATTTTCAAGTTGGAATGTTTTTAAGGTTGCCAACCTGTCGTGAGGGTTTGGTTCATGGAACCTTCTGCAAGCCAAATTTGTTTCTAGGAACTTAATCCAAGGAAACGTTATTATTTTTAGGAAATTGTTCATTGTTGGTGTCATGGATGGTTTACATGTTTAAATGAAGAAAGGTTTGTAACATTCCTGGTTTTAGGCCCTCAGCCCCACAACCCCTCCCATGGTTTTGACATTTCTCCTCTGATTAATTAGTGTCTAAGCATAGCTTTTCACTGTGGCATTTGTGGTTAAAAGTCTTTTTTTTTTTTACAAAATGGAGTTAGAATTCAGATTGTGATGCACAGTTTCTTACCCCTGCCGACAACTGATTCCTGCTTGTAGGAATTATCAAAGAAAAGTTTTACTGTCTAATGCATCAGTGTTTGTGTGATCGCAGTTAAATTTCTGTAATAGTTTTATTCAAGAGATCATTTGATGTAGAATACGAGATGAAGAGATGAAAACAAGTAGGAGAAAAAAGTTAGGATAGGTAGATTGAAGAAAATGAGAGAAAAAAGATGAGAAGAGGATTAAGAGAGAGAAGCTTTAACAATATCAAAATCAGAATAATCTGTCCTTTATTGAAAGACAATAGCCAATTTATAGGCTTATTACCTTGGTAAAATAGGAAACTATAATAAAGACATTAAATACTAAATTATTCTCAAAATCAAATTATTCCCAGCATTAAACCTAATCAATCAAGGTTTATATTTTTGCCTAAAATAGGTTTTTAATCCCTTTGATTTATGCGCTGCATCTTTTTTTGGGGTTAATAAAACAGAAATTGCACATGGACTAAGACTACTACGAATAAATCCCTTTTGTAAAAGACCATCTATTTGCTTATTCAATTCAGTTCGCTCAGTTGGATTCATTCTATAACGTGGGAGATTAGGCAATTGGGAGCTTGGGACTAGGTCAATGGCGTGTTGGATATCTCTCATTGGTGGTAACTCATTTGGGAGTTCATCAGGCATGACGTCCTTAAACTCATCTAGAAGTGGAGAGACACTAGAGATATGGTCTATGTTGGCATCTAAGGGAAAGCAAAAGCTATCATTATTGACAAGAGCGAAAACTAGACCATTCTCAGTTCCTATATTCTCAAATTGCTTACAGGACAAAATCTGAAGTCTATTCTTGCTAGTGTCAGCGAGAGTGGAAGACACAAACTTTTTCTTAGAGATAGGTTGGGCAAGTTGTAGCAAAATGGTCTTCTTACCATGGGTGAATGTGTAGGTGTTGTCTCGGCCAAAATGCTTAACATCATGATCATATAACCAAGGATGACCGAGTAAGACATGTGCAACATCCATAGGTAAGACATCACAATAGAGTTTCTCAAAGTAAGGTCCCATCCTAAGAGGTACTAGACAACGTTCTTTGATGGGCAGGGAAGTTTTATCTACCCAAGCAACTCTAAAAGGATTGGGATGAGGTTTAGGCTTAAGGTTGAACCTTGTAAGGGCAGTGCTAGAAATCACATTCATGGTGCTACCGCCACCAATGACAATCTTGCAGGCTTTGTCCTTTAGAGGAACATAGGTATCAAAGATACTAGTGCGCTTCCAAGCATCAGGTGAGGCAGGTGTGGACAAGATGCATCTCATTACAACAGATAGGTGACTAGGGTCTACAAAAGAATAATCTACAAAGGCCTCAAATGAGTCATCATCACAATCAGGATTCACCATAGGGGTGATAGCAATAATGTCAGTATCATCCTCAAGAGTAGTCTCGTTAACATGCTCTAAGGCTAAAGTTCGATGTGGGCATCGAAAAAATATATGTCCTTCAGTATGATAGTGAAGGTACTTTATCGGGGGACGAGAAACACTTGAGGTGGTAGTCTCTTTACCCTTGTTATGAGTAAAGGCAACAAAGTTTGAAATTGTGTTGGTCCTAAGAGGGCCAGCTTGGGTTCCAGTATTAACCTTAAAAATATGAGAAGGAACAAGAGTATGCCCAGGTGGAGGATATTGGAGGTACTTTTCAAATTCTAAAGCCTTATGATATGCATCTTCTAAGGAATCGGTTGATTGCACAACAACCTCCCACTTAATATCAGCTCTTAACCCATTAACAAACCTAGAGACTATGAGCCTGGGTTTTTCGTTGATGTCACTCCTCAATAACAACTCCTCAAATTTGGCAATGTATTGATCGACATGAGAGTTTCCTTGCCTATGGTTTAGTAGTTGGTCTAACAATTGATCCCTATAGTAAGGTGGCAAATACTTTTCTTTCAACTGTTCTCGCATCTTGGCCCAAAGAAGAATAGGGGGATGCCCGAGACAATCATTGTTGCGTTGAACATTTTGCCAATAATGCTTGGCAAATCCTACCAACTTCATTTTGGTGAAACGAATGCGTTGAGCATCATTCATTTGGTACCACTCAATATAATCTTCCATATTGTACAACCAATCCATAAAAACACCGAGATCTAGTCTACCATCAAACTCAGGGGCATCTACCTTAACCTTCCTAGACATATCAAGCTCATCATTATCATAATACCTAGGGCGATCCAAGGGATACTGAGGATTTGGCTTATGATAGCTCTCTTTGGCTCTTTGGGCATGTCTAACACGTGGTGCATGCTCAAAATACTCTTCCTAAAAAAAAAACTTCCTCATCGACAATAGGCTGGTGATTGGCTGTAGGATGTGTCCTAGGTGGTGTAGGCAACAAATCAGCTTAGGTATTCCTATTGTTTCTAAGATCGGGAGTCATAACAAAACTTTGACCATTGTTTGGTTTACTACTGATTTCCCCTTCTACTCGCTTTTCAGGATTCTTACGAGTTGCATAAAAGTCATCTCGAAGGAGGTTAACTGATTTGGCAAATTGTTCAATAGTGGTAAAAAGTTGGTCAAGTCGAGTTTCTAGGTGACTAACCCTTCCCTTGGTTTTGTTCACTCTCTCTTCGGTTTGACTTTGTCTTTGCTCAAGTTTTGTGAAGGCAAATTCAAGTTCTTTCACAGTCATGATATGGAGGAAAAGATAATGATAATGATGCTGAGAATAAACTAAAACAACCTTAAGCAATAAAAATTAAAATTTTTGCCAATAACAAAATAGGAAAAAAATTACCAAGTTAATAATCATGCAATGAGGGTGGGTTAAATTATTTTTTTTTTTCAATTGAATGGTTGAAAAAGAAACCATACAAATGATAACTAAGACAGACTTTCTGGTTGGCAAACTCAAACAATGTATAGGTTCAAATAAAAGAAGTCAAACAAAAAGGTTTAAATAATCAAATCCAAGTGCAATATGTGGTAGTAAGCCTCACTAAATTTATTAATCAATCGTATATTCAAAGGGTCAGAAATATTACCAACTAGGCACGAAGGATGCAATTCCTTGTCGAGCCTACAACTGCAGTTCGTCGTCAAAAGACTAAACAGCATAAAAGCTATTTGTTGTCGAGTGACAAGACGATATGGAAAGCATGATTTTTTTTTTGGGTCAAAGGAACCGGTAATGGCTCTGATGCCTCTTGATGTAAAATATGAGATGAAGAGATGAAAACAAGTTGGAGAAGAAAGTTAGGATAGGTAGATTGAAAAAAATGAGAGAGAAAAGATGAGAAGAGGATTAAGAGAGAGAAGCTTTAATAATATCAAAATCAAAATAAGCTATCCTTTATTGAAAGACAATAGCCAATTTATAAGCTTATTACATTGGTAAAATAGGAAACTATAATAAAGACATTAAATACTAAATTATTCTCAAAATCAAATTATTCATAGCATTAAACTCAATCAATCAAGATTTATATTTTCGCTTAAAATAAGTTTTTAATTCTCTTGATTTATGCGCTGCATCATCACTTATCCTGGTATTGCTTGTGCTCATGCTAAACCGGTTTTAGGTATGGCTTGATATACGTGTAAGAATCATATAAAAACTTTAACTGGAATCATATCTGAAGAAGGGGAATCATGAACAAGCAGGAAGATCATGTCATTTTACAAGTTATATTTGCTGCCTGTAGAAAGCACAATGATAATGGTCCATTGCTGGAAAAATTATTACAGGCAAGCTGAAGAGAAAACAATCCAATTTCAGAATAACAGTTGTTGGCTGCTTAAGAGAGTCAACGGTTCAAATTTCGAATCCCCCTGCTCCTTAGACTTTTTATCTACCAAAACACGAAAACAAAAAGAAAGATGCGGAAAAGGTCTAGTCATAATACAAGTATAAACCACATTGCAAATTGAGCAAGAAAATACATGTACAGTGAAATTAAGCAAATAAGAATGCAATAACAACAAATTAACCGTTAGCCTTTTTTAATTTGTCACACGAGCTTGCATTCTTTCTATTTTGGGTGGTCGGTTTCTTGTATACCCACAAACACCTATTTTGCAGAGCTTAAGTACCAACATGTAATGGTCGCTGCTTACTTTTATACAAGTCAAAGTAATTTCCTAGAAGGAATGATGTAAACCCAAGCTCACAAAGCTTAAGTCATGTTCGTGATAATCGTGATCTTTTGAGCATCCATGGAGGTCTTTGAACCTCATCATCTTTCGGTGAGGTCCATATCAAGGAAGATGCAATTGTAATTTGTTCAAATATATGATCCAGTTGCTTATATTCCGATTTTAGTATCCTGGACTTCTCATGATACAGACCAGCATTTATCTTGCTTTCAATTAAATTAACAAAGTTGAATATTTCAATCATCTGAAGGTGATAGCCTAATGATCTCAACTTTCATATATAAAAGAGAGCCAAAGTTCAAATCTCACTCCCTTATTCAACTGTTAAAAAGAAAAACGCCAACTGTTCGATATCATACAAGCAGATATAATACTTACTAAATAATAAAATGCTCATTCGCCTAGATCAGGATTGCATCTCACTGAAGACATGCAGTTTTGCTCAACAGTTGCATCTTGCATAAATCCTAATCCACAATACAGTTAAACGAGTTAGCGTCTAGCTATCTTACCAGTACTACACACAAACGGGCGTGCATGGAGAAACAAAGAGAGACAGGGAAAGAATAATAAATGGATGCCCATGATGAGTTTAGAAGTTTAACCTATATTATGATTCAGGGTATAATGGCAAGTTCATATCTGCTTCTTGTTTCACCCTTGGTAAGCTCTTCTGGAGGATTTGCATTCATGCCAAACAAGTATGATAATGGCAAGTTCATATCTTCTTCTTGTTCTGATTCCTCCTCGGCTCTCCAGTTGCTAGTTCCAATTGAAATTGGTCGGTTCCAGCTAGGACCTGTCTCTGGAGGACTATCGCAGCCAAGGAAACGCTCAGGTTGCACATACCTGCGTTTAGAGCATCGCGAATTCATAGCATCATAAACTGGCCCTTGTCTGGTCTCATCATTTTTTTCGAGGGGATCAAAAAGGAACACATTGGATACTGAAATACCATTATCTACCTTGAAATTTACAGCATGGAGATCTATCATCTTCACCGAGAATTTGATAGACGATATTGTTCTGCACAGATCTCACATCAAATGCAATCTGCTTCAAGAGAGATGCAACAAGAAGCAATGACATGTCAGCTGAGAATTTCCCCACAAATATCTTAGATCATTTCAATTCGGAGCAGTCCTCAGAAGAACTCCATCTATAGTGCTGATCATCACATGGATGCTTTTCAAGCCTTTGGAGGATAGAAATCTGATCGATTCCTGCTACTTCAGTCTCTTTGCTAAGAACTGTTTTCTCAGAACCAAGAGGAGTGTGGTTAACATACAAGTTAACAGAAAACTGGCATGAGCATTCAGAGTCGTGGGGCTTCCTCTCGATGGAACTTATTTTAGCATCAACCCACAACTAACCAGAAAGACAATCGAAGATCAAAAACGAATGCAGCAATCACAACTTTCTATAAAAAACCTTTGTCTAGATAAGCTAAGCATGGAAACATAGTTTTAGCAAGATGGCAAACTAATTGCTCCGTAGAATCAAAGAAATGATAAACCACTTAACCAAGAATTTAAAGACTAGCACATTTATGGATAACCACACGAGTAGAATATTAGCATTCAATTTATACCCTCTCTGAGCCATTCTTACAGTCAATTTTTTATGGGAAATTAATTTACTTCGTTGTCAAACATTATACCAGCTACCAAATAGAGAACGGAGACTAGTTCCAAATAATAGATACAAGATCAATCTTATAACACATTAAATCCAGCTGTTAGTAATAAATTTCAAATTATGAAGCTTGGAGCGCTCAGCCTGAAGAAACATAACTTACAGGTTCTGGATTCTCATCATCCAGCCCTATCTGCTGAGAGACTTAAAGAACACATACATCAATACCGGGACTCAAAAAGCAGGTGCAGTCAGACAAAGATGCCTTCCTAGACTTAACACAAAAATCAGAGAAGGATTGTTTCTCAATCAGATATTCATCATCTAGCATACAAATAGTCATCATCCCATCCTTGATTCTTATGAGTTCCACAGCTTGCCATGAATCACGGAAGAGGACCTTGAAAGCTGTCAGACACGAAATCAGTATAATGATACAATCAATGAAGCAACGAGAAAGAACAGTACTAATAGAAAATATAAGTCACATCTAAAAGAAACAACAAAGATGAATAACTTTTAACAAAATAAAAATTTCAATCACGCAAAGACAACTATTCACAATATTTAATGAATTTGATGACTCAGTTCAAAACACAAAGTTAGTTATAAGGTCCTCTGCATATAGAAACTAACACAAAATATACAGTACCCAGTATCGAGATCTTCAGCAAGGTCATAACTCCCCTAACAATTCAGTGATGTTGTCCAAATACTTTGGCGTTTCAATTAAAACAAGAAGCAGCTCTGATTAAGTTAAACGTTTCAGATCTTTCTGGCGGATTAAGCTAAATTGGCAGTTTTCCCCTTCATTAAGAGCAAATCTTCACAAATAAAATGGCCTAGTTACGTGATAAATTACTCAATAACTAAACAAGCTGTTGAAATCAGTTTGATTCCAATTCAAGCAAAATAAATAAGTAAAAGAAATACAGTAACAGAACATGTTGGTAGGACTTAATAATGCTTACGATATGCACTAAATGGATACTCGGAATGATAGACGTGCCTTTTCCTCATTGTTATCTCTTAACAGGCTCTGCAACAAAACGAATGTATCAGGGTACAGAGTCAGAAATTTCTGCAATAATGAGCTTGAAACAAGCAGCCTTTCCAGCTCATTTTTGCAAATTAAACTTGAAATTATCTGAAAACAAAGGTAAAAATACACAATCTAAAATATGTAATCTAACATAATCTTCCACAAGGTCATAACAATTCAGTAAAACTACAATAGTAGCCAGAAAATATCCCACTTTACGTAAGCAATTGCAGGATCACTTCTTTATTTCTCAATATATAGAATCCATAAATTTATCACAGAGACGGAAAGAGGATGTGAAGATATACAAAAGAGACAGCAGACTTTACCATAAAAAGCAGATAATTGTTGACAGAATGTAAGCATCCATTCCATGCAACCATCGAGAGATCAAAAGAAGAGCAAATTTTTTCTTTTAGTAGTAAATAATGCATGTTTGACACAATTCAACTTGAACAAAATTTTAATTCCAAAACAGTGGGGATTGATTACAAGACAACAGCTTTTTAATCCATACAGCTTACAAAGCTCTGAAAATTGTGCAAAATAGAAAGAAATTCACAGACAAATCTCAGAGAGTAACATTAAAAAGAAACCATATTTCAAATGAATAAAGTGTAGAGTAGCTGACTTTATACTAGAGAATGTCTATATTCTTGAAAAAATGAAGATCATTCAAACAATCATATGATTACTATCCAAGAAAACACAAATAAAGAATCAGTCTACACTTAACAATTACCTGAAAACAGCGTCTGGGTACTAAACAAAATCAGATTCCAGAGAGATTATAGCCTGAAATGAAACAAACTTGGGGAAATGGAACAACCAGAAAGAATGAAATAGGTGAAGAAACTAGCGAGTGATACAAGGAAAAAAGGACCAAAGAAAAAGGAAAAAGATACCCAAGAGCACGTAGATCAACTGAGAGAGGCTGTTTTAGCTTAACTAGAGATCTCGAGTTCGAGTCCTTGGGTATGCAGCTGTGTTAAAACTTTGGAGAGAAAGCTTTCTCGTTTTTGGATCCTGCGCGACTCGAATTTGGATTAGTCTTATACCAAAAATATAGAGATATCCGATGGTCTAGATCGAAAAAAAAAAAAAAAAGAAAAAGATAGAGAAGGACATTGGGGCGAAGAGTTCTAAAAATAATTAGTACATTTATCGGTGTCTGAGAATCTTAGGTTTTGTGTCTGCGACTTGTGCTTCAATTTGCATGACTTAAAGTAAGGGGGGCCCTGGAACCTTTTTGCTGTAAATGGCAAGTTTGGAGAATAAGGAAAGAAGAGAGGGGTACAATAGGAAGGAGAGTTTAGGGATGAATGAACGGCAGTGATTGAAATTGAATACTGATGGTGGTGATTGGTAGTTGAGTTGCAGACGTGGGGGCCATCAAAACTGCTGGATTTCGCTGATGAAATGATGACTTTGAGTTAGGTTTGGAGCACGTGTGAGATGAACACTTCAATAGCAGGGGCCACCGGGCCAGGGAGGTACCGATGATTCTTAGAAAGATGAACACACTCCTCGTGTTTTGTGCCGGTGCTGATTCTTGGAAAACAGATGACTTTGACTTCGTCTTGTGTTAGGCCATTTGAGCTTTGAGGATGGGCTTTACACTTTTTCAACACAAGTTTCACGCTAGGGCCAAAGTTGACAACTTTGGGAATTAGGATGCTTTGTAAGTACAAAATATAATTTGGGCTTTGCCCAACATTTAATTCAAATAGCATGCCAACTCTATATAGTTTCACCAATAAAAGAATAATGTTACTTGCTTGTGAAGAATTTGATTCAATGATTGATATATGACTTTTTATTGTAAAAGTAAAATTTAAACTATATAACACTTGAACAAGCCTCATCTTAGACTTGAAATGACATTGTCTGCAAAAATGTTTACAATGTTCTTGCAATGGACTCCAAGCACTGGCGAATTAAGAATCCTTTCCTGTATTCACTTTGAAGATCAAGTCCATGGCATTTTAACTCTCCTTGAAGCATCTAATCCAACTCCAGTGACCATATGTGCTCATGCGATTCATCATATTGAGCTTGTTACAGAACAGCAGCACAGACTGGATTATGCGTTCCTTCACCAATTATTCAAAGGATTCAGACAAATCTGTCGCGGTTCAGTGCTTCATCTCAACTTAAACATGTTCCTCTTATCACAGACCCATTCCATGAGAGCCAAATTGGTGAAATTAGTGCCAGCTTCAGCTGGTTTAACGTACAAATGCAAGCCTACGCACCTTGCGCAGAATAGGTGGAGCTGTGTTCAATTCTCTTGCAACATTGCTGTGCTTTTTATAGGTGGAGCTGAGTGAGCTGTGTTCAATTCTCTTGCAACATTGCTGCGCTTTTTATTGGTGGAGCTGACGACCGTGAGGCCTTGGCATTAGCAGCTCGAATGTCAGGCCATCCTCCAGTCAAAATCATGGGAATGAGGATCGTCATGAGAGAAAATCAACATGAAAATGAGTTAGAACACCAGCTTGACGATCAATGGTTAAAACAATTCAAGGCAGAAACCCAAACCAATGTACGATTTTTGGATGTCTTGGTAAACGACAGCCTCAAAATTTTCAGTCGGATCAACTCTTCAGAGAAAATTATGACCTATTGACCTTGTTATGGTAGGCAAACGACAGAGGACCAATCTAAGTCGAGAGAACATGGCAAGTTGAGCTGAGAATCCAGAGCTTGGTGTAATCAGAAACATGGTTACACCCGTCTGTGCTGGTCCTGTAACATTCTATGGTCGATGCAACTTCCAAGAGTCCATCCACAAATGGTTCATAATCAGAACTTAAGTAGAATGGATTATACAATCACTCTTAAGAGTTGATATTAGGTAGATTTGAGATTCAAATCTTAACATATTTTCTCTATTCTTAGATTTTGGTTAATTCTTTTTCATTGCTATAAATTTGTAAAATTTAGTTTAGATTGAGAGATAGGAAAGATACCAATTTTGCTGTTATTTCCAAAAGGATATCAATTTTTTTCTCCTGATTGATTGAACATTAAAATTGCCCAACAGTGTTGAGACGTGAAAAAAATGGAATTGTTTATTATTCTTCTTATTTTGTTATTATTTATTATACATATTATTATCTCTATATAACAAGTAATGAAAGATATACACATGTAATGAAATTATTAAAAATAAAAAAATAAAAAAAAATAAATGTTTAAATATAACAAGTAATAAAAGATATAAGTTTTAGTCTATATTTTTAGTTGTGTATAATATATATATATTTATTTAATTTTGTATTGTTAGCTTTGCATTAATTTTTAAAAATTTTGAAATATAAATTAACTCCAAATTTATAAGTTTGTCAATTTAATTTAAGTTATAAATTACCTTGAAAATATTAGAAAATATAAAGGTAAATTTATTGACAATGTATGTCATACATATTTAGATGATTATAAATCTTAGGTTCGAATTCAAGTATCTTTATCCCTAGTTATTTAATATTTCTCTTCTAACAAAAAAATGCTATTTATGCTGACTAGTCTTCATTAATTTGTTTTTTAATTTTGTTTATGTATGTATCTATATTATTATAGATATTATATTTTATCCAACTTCATTTTAACAATAAGTTCCAAAAGCAGAGCCATCTAGCTTGTAAACTAGGGAATCAAATCCTACGCATAATTCATGTCAAAAATTGTTATACCAACATTGACGAATCCATCCTCAGATTTTTCTCTTTTATCTTTCTTTAAATGCTCATGTAGTTCTAACAACATTATGACAAGAAACAAACAAGCATAAATAATTCAAAAAACTTCAAATTTATCTTTAATATTATCTGTAGGGAAAAGAATACAACTTAGAATCAAGAAAACATGGCAAAGCTTCAACCACAGCACCATCTCCTATAACACCCGCTTTATCTATCCAATGAAAACAGTGAAACTATGAAACAGAGGAATGAGCTAGTCCCCAGTTGCAGGGAAAATAACCCTGAATTTGTACGCTAAGAAAATGACAAGAAATATATAATAGTAAGAAGAAATTAGAAGGTGATTAAACCTTCTTATTGTGCTTATGAATTTCAATAATTGTAGTGTTTTTGGTGATGAATCCTAACATATAGGCAAATCCAGCGGTGGTGCTTGGAGAGTCTGTAATTCTCCAACTCCATTCTCAACCAGGAAAGCCATGGCCAAACCCCATGTGATGTGAACATCCAAGTGACAGTGCATTAGCCACACGCCTGGATTATCAGCGACGAATCTGATGACTGCCCATCCATTCACAGGCACTGCAACTGTGTTCCTGAGGGGAGGATCGACAAGGTTGAATTTTGAACTATCTCGTTGAGGATTGAAGTTTCCAAAACCTTCTGCAATGATGTAGAAATCGTATCCGTGAAGATGAATTGGGTGGTTCTCAGGTGTGACAATGCTTGTGTCTTGAATCACAAGTTGTACCTTTGAACCATACTTCAACTTGTACAGTTTAGTTCCTGTAGCAGGTTGGAAGAGAGATCGGCTCACGTTTCCAGTATAATCAAATTTCAATGGTGGGTTTGCCGGAAAATCTGTGGTGAATACTCCTGGAATGCCCTGTTGGTAAGCTTGTAGCAGAGAGAAGCTTTGTGGGAACACGAATGAGACATTGTTCATGCTGGCAGTGAAACGTGTACCATTTGGCCCTTGACAACGACTTTTACTAAAGTTTGGTGGGCAGTTGTTGAGTCCAAGACCGACTGTGAAGAAGAGGCTTTCATCAATATCAGTCGGGACGTCGACTTTCCGGGGACTTCTGAAGCTTTGGCTGAAGGCTGTGACAGTGTTGGTATCGTTGTAGGCTGGCAGAGAAGGCATGGTTGGTTTGGGTGCTTTGGCAGTGCAGCAAGGGGCGGACTTGTATTCAAGAATGGCTGTGGTGGTAGTGTTGTCGAATGGTGCGTTTTGGGCGCTTTGGTACGCACGGGCTGCCATGTAGTACCTAGCCGGTGGCTGGTCACCTCTGATCAGAACGTCAGTGGTTTGGCCAGGACCGAGCATGAGGACCGAAGTCGTGAAGGGTTTGGTATAGGAGGCATCGGCACCAACAACAGTGAGCTTATGGTTGGCCACTGTGAAGAAGAGCTCTTGGTTCAGGGCGGCATTGATGACTCTGAGGAGGTTGGTCTCGCCGGAGTCTATGGGAACAATGGTAGTGTCTGCAAAAAATAAAAAATAAAAAATAAAAAAGTCATCTCCTGGTTCAGATCTTGGATGGGGCTCAGATTGAGACTGGTAAACCTTGACTAACCGCTCACGGTCAAGCCTATTTGGTAGGTCACTCTCCTTTTGAAGGATGCTATAATCTGATTTGATACCCAAGCATCTTTTTTCAGTTTGATTATTAAAAACATTTTTGTTCTAATCAAAACCAAGATTTCTCTGGGAGTTTTCCTGTGTAATTTTTAAGATGAATGGGGCCTTGATGCTTGTTAAATCTTGGAATTGATTGATACTGTAGGAATTGATTGTTAAATCTTGGAATTTATTCAGTTTACCTAAGAGTGATGTGGACAGCCTCGAACCATCCAAACTCTGGACAACATGAAATAAATTAAACTAAGAGTTGGTTTGGATAAGTCATAAGATTGGTTCCGATAAGTCATAAGATTGGTTCCGGTTAGATTATAAACATGACGATAGCGATATTAAAATCAGTCGTTAAGGATAAAAAGGAAATAAAATTTGAAGAAGCAAAAACCTTGGCTGGAGCATTTGTACAGATCACCAGGTTGACCATTGATGGTGTATGCATCAGAGACATTTGGTGTATTCCCAGTCCGTGTTGCTTCCCTCACGACATCAATGGGGTCTGCATCCCACCATTCACCTGATGATAATCATCAACATAAGATTATAATAATCATTTCTCCACTACAGTAACTAAGGCTTGCTTAGAACTCTTCCATAAGAATCATCAGTTACCGAGTATAATTGGTGTTTCACGCCTTGGCTTAGGGAAAGGGTAAGATTCTCCTTCCCTTGGACGGATGATCAGAGCTCCATAAACAGTGGCTCTAAGCCATGAGCTGTGAGCATGCCACCACAATGTTCCCTCTTGTCCTTGAATTGTGAACCTGTAGGTGTAACTTCCTCCTGGTCTGATCGGACACTGAGTCACAAATTCCGGTCCATCTGCCCATCCGGTTCTCATTTGCCGGACACCATGCCTGTTATGGAAATGGTCGATGGTAGTTCAAATGTCTCCATTGTAAGCATGCATAACTATGAAAGCTAAAGTCATGCATGAAAATGCAATTATTAAATTACCAGTGAATGGTGACATTATATCTGGCTTTGTTGACGACTTTAACTTCAAGGGTGTCTCCATTTCTGATCTCCAGGGTGGGCCCAGGGAACATGCCATTAACAGTGATGGCATTGTGAGTGTTGCACAGCCTCTTCACTGGTGTTGCTTGAATCTATTTCATTGATAATCATCAGTGTATGATTTAGCTAATTAATTAAGAGAAACATTAACATTAACATTAACAAGCAAATCAACGAAGGAAAAGAAGACATACGACAAACTCATGTTGTTGAACTTCTGCATTTGCTAATAATGCAGAAGAAACGAGACAGAACAGGCCAAGGAAAACGACGGAAAAGTTCTTGAAAGTCTCCATCTGCAGCTTTCTAGCTAGCTAGAGAGAGTGAACAATTTGCTTGAAGGAGAGAATGTGAGTGAGACAGAGAGAAAGAGGAGAGCTTTTTATAGGAAGATTAGAGGCGAGAGATAGTTGTTTGAGGTTGGCGGATTAGGTTTTGAATCAGGAAAGTGGTCACAGTCCAGGCAAAACTTGGTTCAACCCTGTAGGAGTTGTTGCACCCACTGACCTATTAAAGCGAATAATTTCTTGAATGCTTGCTTCACACGGATTTCTTTGGGGGTTGGTTTTCGCAAATCATTGTTATCATCAGATCATGTAGGGCAACAAACTGTCTTCTTAGAGTAAAACTTTTAATTAATTAAATAATTATTATAAGCTGAATCTTGGAAAATGATATTTTACACGAAATTGTAGACTTTTCTTGATGTACACATCACATTAAGACTGAAAGTCTTAGTTTTATTAATATTAATCCAAAGCAAAATGATGGTGGTAGTCAAAACCATTCTTTTCTAGCCAAACTAAGAAATTGATCATGTGAACACTAATCTATTTTTTTAGAACCAATAGCACCTTTCTTATAAAGTAAACTTGGCCTAGCATCATTTCTCTATCACATATCCACTAGAGAATTTTTTTTATTAAGAGGAGGATTTTATTTGTTCATTAAAGATGTAATACAAAAAATAATTGGCTTAATAATTTGATAATTATCACCATTGTATCCATCAAAATATATCGTAAACATGTGAGTCTGAGTGTAAAATTTTATTACTTTGTTAATTGGGCAAGGAAGTTCGTTGTTTAGTTTGCTTCTAGAACCATTCTTTTTTTATTAGTGTTTTCTGAAATTTGCTATTCTAAATAGAAAGCAAGAGGAATTAATTAATATGTTGAAGCAAATTTAATCTTCTTGGAAAGGGACCTAATAACTTGCAATTACCTAAAACTTCAAAAGGTTCACATTTGTAAACAGGAAGCATATCATTCTATTTGAAGCATGGATCAATGTGATGTTGGCTGAGCCATTGAAAGGAAGGGATTGGGGGCATTGCTATTTACCTTAATCAATGACATCTTCCTCAGAATAGTGAACAACAAAAAGTATTAACACCTTGAGAGCATGGTTTATGTATGGGAAAAGTAATACTAATGTGAACAAAGAAAAAAAAAGAGAAAAGTAATACTCCCAAAAATAAATACCATTAAAAAATTAGATAGAACGGTAGTTTTCATAAACCTTTTCATTATAAAAAAAAAACAAAGAAAAAGTCCATTTACCTAAAAGACTTAAAAGCTGACAGCTGTTTTAATAAATTTCCTGAAATTACAAAGTCAAATTTATTTATATATATATATATATATATCTCGCCTTGAGAGCATGGTTTATGTTGAGAAAAGTAATACTACTAAGGTGGACAAAGAAAAAAGAGAAAAGAGAAAAGAGAAAAGTAATACTCCCAAAAATAAATACCATTAAAAAATTAGATAGAATGGTAGTTTTCACAAACCTTTTCATTAAAAAAAAGTTTAATAAACAAATAAGTCCTTAACCTTTAGCTTAAAATAAAATTCAGTCCTCAATGTTTTATTGCATAAAATTCAGTCCATAAATTTTTATTTCAGTAAAAATAGACCAAATCTAAGAATCAAGAAAATAGACCAAATCTGTTAAATGAACTAGTTACCGTTAGTTTTGCATACGTGACATACCATGTGACAGCTAACTAAGCTATTCACGTCAGCTGCCACGTATGCAAAACTAACGGCAGTTAGTGTCATTTAACAGATTTTGACTTAATTGCATAATCATAAAAGGTTGAGGGTTTATTTCCATTGAAATAAAAGTTTATGAACTGAATTTTATGCAATAAAATGTTGAGCGTTGAATTCCATTTTGAGCTAAAGGTTGATGGTTTATTTGACTATTAAGCCTAAAAAAAAAAAAAGAAAAAGACCATTAACCTCAAAGACTTAAAAGCTGACAGCTGTTTTAATAAATTTCATGAAATTACAAAGTCAAATTTAGATATACTTTTTTACAACAAAAGTTTTTGGTGTATATAACCAAAAAAAAAGTTTTTGGTGTAAGAGTACGAAATATGCAATATCATAAATTCAAATTTTATATTAACAGAATTATCTTTTTGATATAAATTATAAGTATTTTTATTTATTTTAAAGGTTAGAAATTAATTTTTTTAGAAACTTAATCAAAATTAAAATTTTTTATTTTTTTTAAAAAAAATATATTTAATAAAATCAGAATCCAAAAATTTTTACATTAAAATTAAAAACGCCTTTGAATTAATATTTTAAAATTAATAAGTTATTTAATCTGTCAGAATCATGCATATCAGCCATAGATTTCGCGGAAGATTTTAGATCTGTTCCTGACGTTGATGTAGCATTTAAGAAGAGGATTGAATTGATTAGTTTATTTATTGTGGACTTGAAACCCCCAGCTTGAACTTGAGTGTATTGTTAGTCTTCTTCCCAAGAAAAAGTTGGTTTGTACAAAGTCCACTTTTATTTGGTGGCAATTATTATTACATTATTATTAATGTCCTTGAGATTTTGATCGAGTCTAACTACTAATTCTCAAAAACACGTCTGGTAGACACTTAAGCTGGTCATTTGGAGTTTTATCATGTGCGGGATTTGGTGAGTTGTCACAAAACCGTTAACAGATATTTGACCATCTATTTATGAACAGAGCCTACGTATGTAAGATTGTAATGTGCAATATTTGTCTTGCATGTTTGCATGTTTGATGAACTAAAAGGATCCTAGTTGTCCTAATTTTATTTGGTGACCTGGCTGGTTATGTTTGATTAGAATTTCATCTTAAATTTTTACCGAAAATACAATTAATCTTTTAAGCTATGTGTATTCGGATTCGATCAAATTATCAAATAGGGATAGGTGTCAGACACGAAAATGTACATGTATTGAAGCATCGAACATTCATGTATATGAGTTTTAGATATGTCTCTATATGTCGGACGAAGATTACTTCAAAATTAAATAAAAAGATAAAGCAACACCTTTATTTTAACCAACAATTTTGCAGTGAAAAATCTGTAATTTGGTTGTTTTTTTTTCCTTTAGGTACCTAAAAAAAAAATCCTAGTTTGTCTGAAATTGGCTGAGATGACATTGGTTGGTTATTCAGGAGGAACATCTGTCAAGTACAGACAGGAATGCAGGAAACTGTCACTGTAGAATATGGTAAGATATCAGCTGACACATAACAGAGATACAAAAATTTATGATGCATTAATCAAGATTAAATCATATGATATTGGTTTTGATTTTTGGTGCAATAATAAAAGTCAAAATCATATGATATTGGTTTTGATTCTTGGTGCACTAATAAAAATCACGGATTTAAATATAAACAATTTTTCTGTTAATGCAGAGAGAATATTACGTACATATAATTTTTTTTAAATCTCACAATGTAAAAATTTTGAATATTGATTTGCCGTTTTAAACCCTATGATATTGGCCATTACAGAGATCAGTGGCTAGAAGAAGTTGTTCAGTGGCATCAACGGCTGCAGCTGAGAAACAACAGCAAAGGCATTGAGTGACAGTGGTTAGTCTCTTTTAATAGAAGCATGTAAACAGAGAGAGAAAAGGTTAGGTGAACAAAACTGAAGGAACAATAAGCAAAGTTGGTAGAGTTTGTTACTGAATTTTCAGAATCTAGAGAAGAAAATGAAATGCATAACAATGTCGTTATAAGTAATGAAATGAAATGAAAAATAGATGGAAGAGCTGAAGGTTCCTTGTCAAACTTTTCTTCTTCTTTGCCCTTTCATCAACTTTTCTCTCTTTTTCTTTCAAATATTCCCCACTTGCTTTCTTAGCATTTCATTTTTACTGGTAGTTATAAGTGGTTGTGAACATATGGAATGTTTAATTACATCATACCAGCCATATATGATCACAAATAGTGTACACTACAGCAGTCTGTTCTGTAAAAATGTTTGCTAGAGTCAGATATGGAATATACCATCTGATAAATTTACCCTGACAGTAATGGATGATTACGGTAACTTCTGTTTGATGGAATGTTTCAATATTCATGGTAATTTTTTGTTTTCAGTCCGGAAGGAACTGGAAGAAGACAGTTGAGATGACTGAAATTCAATAGCATCAAACATACCGTGGAGACCCCTACTCAATCTATGAGATATTGTTCATTTGACTTTAAGTCTCACAATTTTTTCCCATAAAAGACACCTTATAAATATGAATTCAAAGCTCTACTTATATATCATAGCATAATCTCACGGTATATACTGATATATGATTCGAACATTACACATACAGAGACTGCAAAAGTGC
The DNA here is from genome assembly GCA_031772115.1 of Heritiera littoralis. Classification (NCBI taxonomy): domain Eukaryota; kingdom Viridiplantae; phylum Streptophyta; class Magnoliopsida; order Malvales; family Malvaceae; genus Heritiera; species Heritiera littoralis. Next base: position 1,544,164 of record JAPDPK010000118.1, read on the forward strand.
AGTTCCCCGACTTAAACACCAGCAAGATTATAGTAAAGGTGCAAAGTTCTGGATCTCAGGAAATTGGTCCCTTTTTCTTTTTCTTTTTCTTTTGGGATAAATTGATCGATCCTATATTGAACAACTTAGATTCCAAGCTACATAAGCTGTCCTGGTGAAAAAAACCAAATGGCTGACAGAAGAACATGGAAATGCAGCCCTCAATCACTTTCTAATTGAATGCTAATTGAAGGGTTTTTTTCATCTTTTTTGAATTATTTGGACAAAAGACAAAGTTTCACCAAACAAATAATTTAGAGGCAGTGATGATGAAATCCCATTTTGAAGTCCCTTCAAAAGGATTGGTAGACTCTTAATAATGACAGTACAGCCCTATCTTAAAAGGTTTCAGTCTTGTAATGCAATTTACATTGCTACGGAAAAGGAAAACTTATTGAAGAGCTGGCTAGCATTAGGACTTTCATCTTTGCAAAATAAAGAAAAATATTGAAGTGCATCAGAAATTTCATTTATGCAACATAATGTGTAGGCTTAATGTTGACATAATTTATTTTATTAAGTATTCTCAAAATTCATGTTAAGCAAAGAATTAGAGTTTCATTTGCAGTAACTTGGATTTGTCTGAACTGAAACTACAAAAGTCATAGCGATTAATGCTCATAGTTTAATTCTAGAAGATTAATTGATCAGTTCAATCATCACAATTTAAGACTTTGCTTAGTAAGGTGGAAAAAATGACTTGATAAGAAAAATGAAAAAATAAATGGAAAATATATTTTCTTTTTATTGCTTGATAAAGTTGCAAAACGAAAAGTAAAAGGAAAGAAAATAAAAACAAAGTGATTAGAGATAATTTAATATTTTTGCCTGATTTATCATATGAACCATATTTTCTTTTTCTTCTTTTCTCCAATTTAAAGAGATTGAATTTTGTAAGTAGGAAAAAAAGTCATTCTCCCATTTTCTTTTCTTCCTTTTTTTTCGTTAAACATTCTCAAAATTCATTTACCTTTCTTTTTTTTCTTACGTCACTTTCGTTCCTTTTACTTTCGAGCTGTAGTCGTAATCTTGTGATGAATTTCCGATCATTGAGGTCCATTCCGTATTGAGCTCTTTTCTTGCATTATAATTGTAGTCAATTCTGATAATGCAGCAAATCTTAGTGAACCATAACCTTATCCTGTCAGCCATGGCTGTATTTTTTTTTTTTGCATAAAATGATTTCTTGTAATATATATATATATATATATATATATATATATATATGCAACATAATGTCTAGGTTCAATGTCAACATAATTTTGTTTTTTTGTGTTAAGCGTTCTCAAATTTCATTTTAAGCAAAAATTAGACTTGTTGTAACTTGGCATTGAATTGAAACTACAAAGTCATAGTGATTAATGCTCATAGTTTAATTATTGAAGATTAATTGATCAGTTCAATCATTGCAATTTAAGACTTTGTTTAGTAAAGTGGAAAGAAAAATGACTTGATAAGAAAGACAAAAAAATATAAATGGAAAACATATTTTCTTTCTATTACTTGATAAAGTTGATAAATGAAAAGTGAAAGGAAAGAAAATAAAAACAAAGTAATTAGAGATAGTTTTATATTTTTACCTGATTTATCATATGAACAATATTTTCTTTCTCCTCTCTCTCCAATTTAAAGAGATTGAATTTTGCTAGTAGGGAAAAAAAAGTCATTCTCTCATTTTTTTTTGTACTAAGCATTCTCATAATTCATTTTTTTTTTTTTACGTCACTTTCTTTCCTTCCACTTTTGAGCTGTATCAAACCAGCCTTAAATTCATAATCTTGTGATGAATTTCCGATCATTGAGGCCCATTCCATATTGAGCTATTTGCTTGCATCATAATTATAGTCAATTCTGACAATGCAGCAAATCTTAGCGAAGCATAACCTTATCCTGCCAGCCATGGCTTTTTTTTTTTTTTTTGCATAAAATGATTTCTTTGTAATATATATATATATATATATAAGGATTCTCTTACATTTGTGTAAAACTTAACAGTTTTACACACTTTTTTGACCTTTAGATTTAGTTAAATGGAGGGCTTAGATTAAAATCCCTATATGTAAAACTAAATCTAAAAATAAATGTAAAAATATTTTAATCTTTCCTTTTTTACATATGCTCTTTTCCACTCTTTTTTTCATGGCTATCTTCTCTTTTCCGTCTCTCTTACACCACGACATTGCACTCTTTTTATTTGTCAATTATTTTATTTGAACTCTTACTCAGCTGCATGGTTGAGCCAGTCTTATTTCAAGTGTCACCATGTTTTATTCAGCCGTAGGAGAAGGAAACGAAATTTTGCCTTGGTAAAGCCATCTGCATTCGATAGTTTGGCTGTCGGAGTTCTACCATCTGTAGCCGTGAATGAATAACACCTTTGACAAAACCCCCTTCATTGCTCCTTGACTCAATGCATGAAATAGAGAAAATAATTGCACCATGGTGAGTGGTTACAGGCTTACAGCCTTCCAGCAAGGATAGATCAAATTTATTGAGACTAAAAACACTAAATTTTCTTTTCAAAATAATAAACATGACTAAGTGGTTGACGTTCCATAGGAAGTCAAGATAGCTACAGGAACTCATGGAACAGAATAAATGTTTATTGAAAGAACAAGAAAAAGTGACAAGAGAGGGAACAAATTCCAGGAAGGAGAGTGAAGACAGACGTGAAGAAGAGAGGTGGAAAAGAGCAAGTGTAAAAGGGAAAGATTAAAATATTTTTAATCTTTTAAAATATTTATGATAATTATAAAGTAAAAAAATATATAAAAAAGGAAAGAAAGTAAAAATATTTTTATATTTAATTACATTTATGAAGAAAAGAGATATTTAATCTTAACTATATAGTTTCAATTCAATGCCAAGTTACAACAAGTCTAATTTTTTTTGCTTAAAATTGAATTTGAGAACGCTTAATAAAAAAAAATTGTGTTGACGTTGAACCTAGACATTATGTTGCATATATATTATATAACTTATATAATATAAGTAATTTTATTATTTTAATAAATAACAAACGAACAATAAACGAATAACGAATAACACTTTAAATGAACGAGTTATAAATGAACATAAACGAACGAATAACAAACGACACTTTAAACGAACGAACAATAAACGAACATAAACGAGTATGTTAGCGAACAAAAGCGAATGAGCGATACCTCTGTTCATGTTCGGTTCGTTTAACAAATGAACACTAAAATGTTACTCGTGTTCGTTCATTAAGTTTGAAAAATGAACAGAAACCGAATGGGTTCACAAACGGTTCGTCAAAGGTTCTATTCGCTACACCCCTAACAAAAACCAAAGTTATGTGTTGAAGTTTTGCAGCAAATCTTAGTGAACTATAACCTTAACCTGTCAGCCATGGCTGTATTTTTTTTGTGCATAGAGTGATTTATTGAAAAAATATATATTAAGAGCAGATAAATCTTCTCAGAAACAATTCCAAGGACAGATTGCCCTAAACTGTCAGTGTTCTATAAAATTATATGAAAAAGGTAATTGCATGAGGATGAAAATTTAAGCCAGTCATCCTGAGTAGTTGACATTGCTTTCTTTGATTCATTTTTATTTTGCTATGGCTCATGGAAGTAGTAATGGCAGATGCTTCATTAATTTGAAACTAGGATTCTCTAACAACTGTTGAAGCCATCAAATTGAAAACACTTTCAAGCTGGCTAAAATTGCAGACAGTTTCAAAATTGCCTAGTGTTTCCATGGAAGGAAACCAACTATTATACTTATCACAACCATTGAAGACAACATGCTTGAGCAATTAAAACATACTCATATTTACAGACTCATAGGTTGGCAAACAAAGCTAATATCTCAAGATACCTTGTAAGAATAAAAGAATTATACTATGTTGCCTAACGGATAAACCACATCCCTAAAACCCTGTTCTCACTCGCTTGTTGAAGGAATTCCTGCTCCATCATCACCAGAAGGTGCAGAACTAGCAGTTGTCTCTGGTCTAATCTCTTCTAGCTGCTGAAGAACCTGCTGAACCTCTGGTCGTGCTGATGGTGATGGATCAACACAATTTAAAGCCAGTTTCAAAGTGTTTAACAACTCATCTCCAATGGAAGATGCAGCCCTCATCAACTCCAGATCAAAGACTTCTTTGGTCCAGTCTTCTTTCACTATAGAGGCAACCCATTGTGGCAAATCCACGCCATTCATTGCCTCTCCAGGAGATTTCCCTGTTAGGAGTTCTAATATGATAACTCCAAGGCTGTACACATCAGTTTTTGTATTAGCTTTCTTGAGCTTTGAAAGCTCCGGTGCTCTGTAGCCTAATGCTCCAGCAGTTGCAATTACATTTGCATTTGCAGCAGCTGTCATTAGACGAGAAAGGCCAAAATCTGCTATTTTGGCATTTGTATCCTCATCAAGTAATACATTGCTCGATGTGAGGTTCCCGTGTATTATGTTCTCTTGAATGTGAATGTACAGCAGGCCTCGAGTAACTCCCTTTGCTATTCTCATTCTTGTTGGCCAATCAATGGATGTTTCCGGCCCTCGAGCTGCAGCAGGAATGCAAGATAGAACACATTATTAGCAGGATGAAAACGGCAATGTTTTAGCAATCAAAATAGTTGAAGTTTAAGTTTTACTTACCATGAAGGAAAGTTGCAAGACTCCCATTAGGCATGTAGTCGAAAACAAGAAGCTTCTCGCCTTTAGGTCCTAAATAATAAGCCCTCAAAGCCAGAAGATTTGGGTGTCGGATTCTGCCCAGCACATTGACCTCAGTTTCAAATTCTCTCTGACCTTTGGTAATCTTTTCTCTCAGTCTCTTCACAGCTACCTGGTTCCCATCCTCTAATGTGGCCTTATAAACAGTCCCATATGTGCTCTTCCCCAAAATCTCCGCAGTTGCACACAAAAGATCATCAGCAGCAAAAACCATGGGCCCATCAAAATGGACTAGTTTTCCACCAGCCTCTCCTCCTGCTTCAACTTCACCAGCAGCAGCTGGAGTTCCCTTTTCACCTCTTGCTGCTGCTGCAGCAGTTCTGGTTACTGTTTGATCATCTTTTGCTTTTGATATTGCCCTTCTTCTGATCAAGCAACAGGCCAAAATACAACAAAGAACAAGCAGAACTATAAGAAGGGCTCCAGCAGCAATTAGGATTATATCTTTGGTAGTCAATTTCCTATGTTTATGTCTTGATTTCTGATATGGTGAAGGGACATTCTGAGAGGGTGCTGAAGATGGGCATGGAATTGATCCTGCATATGCACATAGCTGAATATTTCCCACAAAAGAGCTTGAGTTAAACTTTTGGGACAGCGGAGCTGGAACAGGACCAGAGAGATTGTTATATGAAACATTTAAGAAGCTAAGACCTTTGAGATCAGCAAGAGAAAATGGGATTTGTCCACTGAGCTTATTCTCTGACAAATCAAGCTGAGTCAAACCGGAAATGTTTCCTATAGTTGCTGGAATTGGACCACTGAATTTGTTTCTCTTCAAAACAAGGACAGAAAGGTTATGCAAACTGTCAATGGATTCTGGGATTTGGTTTTCAAGACCATTGCTCTCTAGGTTTAACAGAACAAGAGAGGAAAGATTGGAGAGACTAGCAGGCAAGCTTCCATTAAGAGCATTATTAGAAACATCTAGATTCCTAAGCCTAGAAAGTCTTCCCATATCATTTGGTATGGGTCCGGTAATCAGATTATGACTAAGATAAACCTCTTGGAGCTCACTTAACTTTCCTAAAGAGGCAGGTATGCTTCCAGAGAGGAGATTATGGTCAAGGGTTAAGTACTGAAGTCCATAGAAGCTATTCTTTTGTGTTGCACCCCAAGAATCCGGGATGTAACCGGAAAGGTTGTTGTGTTGAAGGGCAAGAAAAGTAAGAGAAGTAGAGTGAGTGAAACTAACCGGGATTGATCCTGAAAAAGAATTGAAGCTAAGGTTGAGCCTGTAAAGCTTAGTAGAGTTTGCAAGACTCTCAGGGATTATCCCAGTGAGTGAATTTTTACTAAGGTCAATGGTTTGAAGCAAAGGACATGAACCTAACGAAGCAGGAATTGAACCTGAAAGCCTGTTATTGAACAGCTGAACACCTCTAAGATCAGGGAGAATGCCTAATGCTCGAGGGATGGATCCACCAATGAGATTGTCATGAAGGCTGAGCTTTCGAAGAGCTTGAAGTTGGCCAATTTTCTCAGTGATTCTGCCACCTAACCCTTTCCATGGGAGTTGGATAACTATGACTTGCCCTTGAGCACACTTGATTCCAACCCAACCACCAGAACAAGCACCATAGCCGCTATCATTCCAGCTTTTTAAGAACCCTTTTGGGTCGACTAATTCTTGCTTAAACGCTTGAAGTGCTTGGAAATCCGCTGCAGTGACAACGACACCATCCCAGCCCTGACTTGAAACTGGTTGAACGATGAAGCAGGCGAGCAGCTGAAGAAGCAAGAAAATACGGGTAAAAAGAGAAATACCCTTCCATTTCTCCTTTTTCTTATCTGAAATGAGAAACTCAAAATTTTGTATCTCTAATGCCATTAAGAAGTGAGTGGCAAAGAACTTAAACAAAGAAGCAGCAGAAGAAAGGGTAGTTACTTCTTCTCTCAAGTTTGATTTTGTTGCCATGTATAGGCATGGAGGAAGGAATGAAACAGGGGAAATGGGTAGTTGCGGGAGGGTTTTGTAGTTGAGATTGGAGAGGAAGAGAGCCTCAAGAGGTGGGTTTTACTGGGAAAGAGCACGTGAAGATCATAGAGAGAGAACTACTGGGAGAGAAAAAAACAACAGACAATGTCAGGTGGATGCAACAAGGGAGCAGAGGCGCTTCTGTTCTCCCTCTTGCACACCTACACAAGCCTAACGGCTAGTTTTCTCTTACTCCAAACACCAACATTTTTTTTTCTTCTGTATTCCCATTCCTCAATGTTTTCCCATGCTTTTGACCAGTTCATGGATTGATTCTGTTCCCTTTTATTGCCCTCGCCGCTCCTCCAACGGCTATCTTTGTTAAACGGATCCTGCCCAACAACCACCTGCTGGGTCTAGGGATTTCAGTTACTGGATACGGTCATACGAGGTTAAGACAACATGTCAGAATCTCACACAGTAAATTTTAAGTTTTCCATTATTTCAATGTGTTCAAACCGTTAACCTGTATGTTTATTATAATGTGCTTACATCTGTTGATATTTTTAGACTTTTTTTTATGTGTTTATAATAATTTTAACGCAAAAGATAAGTATAATTTTAACCCTAATAAATATAAAATATGCTAATTTTACGGTAAACTGACTTTATTGGTAAATGGAATTAATTGATGTCATCTTAAGAAAGTACCGAAGGGTTCCTTCTTTGATGCACATCCGCTGGATTGGTCAATGTCATTTGCGATTTTACGTTGTACGAGGGAGGAAAAGGACACAGGACAACAGTTAACGGTGAGATTCTAGTTTCGAAGGATTCGAGTTTCATTACGCTTAAGCCATCGTTGGTGTAACGGCCAATTGCCAAGGGTTAGTCATCGTCGTCATCATCAGGATTTAGGTAGGTTTTGTGAGGAGCCGAGGGGACCTCTGAATTTAGCATGTTGCCATAGATTGGTTCAGACTTCAGATGGAAAATCTATCATTTTCAATGCCAGACACACGAGACATTACCAGTTACATGAAAGAGAAACGAATTGGTATACGTGCCCGTTTGAAAAGCTATTCTGGACATCCTATACTTGACTGGAGAGTTCAAACTGTTCTTTCAATCCTAGGCCTTGATATTTATCTATGCCATGGCTTCCAATCTAAATCAATTTACTCAAGGCAGGAAACTTCAGATTTAAACATTGAGCAATTATAACACCATCTCTATCTTTGCTTCACTATAAATAAAAACCCCAGCCTGATCCCCCAATGCAAAGACAAGAGCCAATAGTTGATAAAGAACATATTACCAGCACTAGAGATGCTCATTTGGCTAATGCGTTCTGAGCAGCAGCACACAATGGTTTATGGGAGAATGTTGCTGCAGAACACATTGAAATGAAATGTAAAACCTGTTATGCATAGATAATAGAGCACTTTGCAAGTGACAGACAAGAAATGACAACTTTCGGCAGTTAATGGTGAATAACTGAATATATTATCAGCAACAAATGATGGATTTGCTAATGCTTTGCAGAGCTGGCAGGGAACAACCTTAAGATAATGCTAAAAGTAGCATTAATTATGCCCCAAAACTCAACGTTCTAATAAATACCTAGCCACCAGTGCATGCTTTCCAACATAATCCTACATGACTTCCAGCTTGGCTTTTACACTTTCTTATGCATAACCACGAACAATAGTCTCTAAACCACTCTGAGAAAGATGGATGCTATTTTGCAAGTAGTGACTTGGAACATAAAACAATGAGAAATTCAGTGTAGGCTACATTTTGCCGGTATCTTGGATTTTAGCACAAGCAAGGACAGCAATCGCCTTACTCAGAGAAGCTAGGAGTTCCATGCATGTATGTGAACAGAAGACCCTATTACAATGTGGAGATGACATTTGAATGCTATTATATTGAAATCACAAAGCTGAGGGGTCAGCAAACTGTTACTCTTAATCCTACACCATAAACTCACAATCAGAACCTCAAAAACCAAGCAGAAGTAAACAGAACACTTCAAGCATTACCAACTATATAAAACAATAATGGAAACTAAAACAACACAGACACGTATCCCACAAGAAACTACACAAATAATCTTAGGCAACTTTCGGCAAGCAAAGACAGAATAGTTTTAACTTTAACTCCACAGAAATTTAGTTCCTTGTACAAATTGATTGATGATTTTCCCTATCAAAAAAGCATAAATACAGCACCCAACCAAACATAATCACCTAATCATTGAAGCCAATAAGATTCCTGCCATGATGTTAACCAACCAACCTATTGAATGCCCAAGGCAACATTCTTGAAAACTAGAATCAATAGACCATTGAATCTTTAAGCAGCAACCACAGATACAGGCCAAGCCAGCTAACTAGCTTGAACCTTGCGCCAATTTATTTCATCAAATGGAACACAAAAGCACCAAAGTAGAGCTCTTTCAATCCTAAAACCCTCACTTTCACTAACTCTAACAACCAAAACCTTTACCGTTTCTCCATACCAACTACTAACAGTTAGTTAGCATAAACGCTTTCAACTTCTTTTAATTTGCCAATGAAAAAACATAGAACTAATTAAAAAACGAATTTCCAAAAATACATACAATTACTATCTATCTTCATAAATTTTTAACTTTGGCTTGGAAAACAACAGCATAAAACCTCCACAATACCACAATAAACGGAAAAAGAGTACATAATGCAACTAAATAGTAAACGAATTAAAACTATACCTAAATCTCATCAAAATCAAAATTTTATGTGGCAAATAGTATAAAATCAAAATCAAAACACAATAAGATCTAACTCTTAATCAAAGTCCAGATCCAAATCTAAATACAAACAAGACAGTAAAGCCACAATTGAATACTTTAATCTACCATGAAAACAGTAAATCATTTTTGATTTACCATAAACGAAGATAAAAAAAAAATACCCACTTGCTGCTTGAAAATCTGTTGTTCAGACGCGTGAGGCAACAGCAGGAGCCGCCGCCGCGGCAGCGGAGGAGGCGGCGCCGCCTAGGAAGGAGAGGAATCCCGAGTTCGCAGGTTCCTGGTCGTCTAAGAACAAGTCCTCTGGAACCCTAAATGCACCGTGTATGCAAACGATGGCGACTCCGATCAAAAGCGCGGAGATCAAGAGCGATCCAACGCTGGTCAAGAACACGACGAAGACTGTCAACACCACCAACGCGCCCAGCGTCTCACGGTCGGAGAACGTACGGCCGAAGATCACGAGAGGCTGATCCGACGGTCGGAAGAGGTATAGGAAGACCCAAGCGGCGAGAAGACCGAGGAGGACGAGGAGGGAGAAGGGATGAGATAGAAGAGAGAAAGCAAGTACAACTACGAGTAGAATTATGTAATTAACTTTGAAGTAGGGGAGGTTTTTGCGGATCCGGGAATAAGCATCAGTTAAATTATCAGGACGGGCCATGGCAGTCCGATCGATGAGTTCGTACCATGGACGGCGTTGGGAGAGTCCCTGACGGATCGAGGATGTGAAGCGTGAGACGAACGCACGGAATGCTGGCGTAGCTATCGGCGGTTGTGACTGGGCTCCGCCACCAGCCGTGGATTGAGGGCCTGTCATCGGAATGGTCCCGGCGTTCGCCATGGATGGCGAGTGAGATAGGGGTAGCGGTGGCTAGTGGGGCTCTTTCAACGGGACAGCAGCGTCGTTTGCAATGGGTTAGAGATTTCAAGTGAACGGTGTCGGTGTGGACAAAGTGTTTCGACTGTCGAGATAAATTCATTTTCTTATTACTATTTTTTTATATATTAAATTAATAAATAATATCAGTATTTTTTTTATAGAAAATAATATCAGTATTAATCTTAGGATTATATGTTATTATAGTCACCACGGGAATTAATAAAGAGATTAATTCTTCCTTATCAATTCCCCTCAGAAAAAAATTAATTTTTTAAAAAGTATTTTGGAATTAAAATTTTAAATGTTATTTAGGAAAAAAATAAAATCAAATAAAATTTAAAAAAAAACTTTAAAAAATATTATCAATAGACTTTGATTAATATTTCGATCGAACTCTTTAAATTTTTTTATTGAATGGTAAGATATTTAAATTTCGTTCTTTAATTTTTTTAATAAATTCAAGTAAATTTATTTATGCAAACCCTAAATCTTTGCTATATACTAATTATAAGTCAAAATTCATGCATATATATATTGATTCGGTTGTGAATTAAAAAGTAACATTTGGCCACTTAATTATCTAATGTTTTCAACCAAAATAACTCCTAATTTGTTTTCGCTACTTAATTCTCTTTGATCGAATGATTTTATTTTCACGTACAAAAAGGTTAATACTAATTAGGTAATTTTGATTTTATTTTTTCTTTTGCTGAAACAATGTTTTAAGAAATAAAATTAGGACAAAAGGAAAAAGTAAATAGAGAATATAAATAGAAAATTTTTAGTTGCTCAAACAACTAATTTAGTGAAGAAAAAACAAATCAGATTTATAGCAAGTCAAGTAAATAGTTAATTTAGAACATCGATTGATTTGAAATATTGACTCCAATTCCAAAAATCTCACTTTCATTTGAGAAAGGATTAAGAATATCAATATAAAACGCATTTTTTATCATTTCGCATAGAGTTAATAATTTACAAATCAATGGTTGAATTTTACAATTTATTTGTATCCATCATATATATAAAATTTTAAGTCGATATGCCTATAATTTTGGTCGAGAATTATATTTTTTAATATATATTAATGATTAAAATTTATTTGTACCGAATTAATAGTTATACATTTTTGTTTTATTTAAAATTTGACGTATATAATTTACGTAAAAAAATAAAATTCAAATATTATATAAAACTAAATTAATTTTATATTAATATAAGTAAATCTTTCTTTTTATTTTCTTTTCTTATGTCACAAAATTCGATTGAATAAAAATAAGTCAGAACATTTCAGTAATCAAAAAATCCAATGAGCCCAACTTTAAAAGAAAATAGGTGAGCCCAAACTTTCATAAAAAAACTATGCCCAAATTTTGGCCCAAAGAGAAACCAAGTATGAACCTTTTTTATATTAAAAAAACCCAATATATTTCAAAAAAAAAAAACCCAATATTTGAGCATTTGAAGTGGTCTCGGAAAGGCAAGAAGATGCTGTTTTGGTTACAATTTTTTAAAAATTTAAGCATATCCCTATCATTATCCCTGTGTCTCTGACCACATGTTTATCGGTTGTAGCAGACTCATGTTTAAACTCTTTCACCATTATTCACCATTACTTTTATATTGAAAAATTATTCATTCATCGTTCTCAACGAAAATTTTAAACTATTTTTTTCCATAATCTAGATGCTATAGCTATGCCGACACCTGCAAGATTAGACGTCGGACGCCCCCACAAACATAGCAAGGAAGGTTAATTCCTCTCTTAATTATATTTACTTTTTATAATTGTAGATAGAATGTGATGTTTGAATTTAAATTTAAATTTTATAATATGATATAATTTTTTTAATTACTCAAGGTTATTGGTATATTTCTATTACGTATCCAGAGTTCTCTTCTCTAATATTTTTTTTTTGAGTAGTAGCTTTTGGGACATTGTGTTGCAGGCGGCCTTGCAAATCATTGCGACCAATTTGCGACGTAATGGAATTGTTGTTTGCGTAGCAAATGTGGTGGTGCTTATTGCTGTCATAGAATATAGATTTAAAAGTGTTCAACAAGTAGCTAGCGATGCTGCCAGCAAAATGCCACAGGATCATCGAAGAGAACAAAAGGAAAAGACAGTTTGAAAACTTTATTTGCTTATAATTTCTTATTAATTGTTTTATGATCATTATGGGTGCATGATTAATCCTTAAAAAAATTATGAGGTTTTTAGGTTTTGAGTTTTACTTTTATGAGTTTTAAACTGAAAATGCTTCTTTTTATAAATGTGAATTTTCATTCATTGCTTACCAGGTAAAGCAACAAAAAAAAAAAAAAACAAGGCTGCGTGGTAATCTCTTTGTTGACATCCAATGTTTGATAGTTTGTTTATATATTTCATATTTATGTTTTGTTAAATCTTTTTTATTTATGTTAAATTATCATGTCAAAATTTGTATCAACCATCAAATAAATTTTTTTTTAGTTTTTGTAAAATTCATACATATTTATATAATTTTTCATAAAATTTTAACTACTGTTATCTCGTATTTTTTTATGTTATTTTTGTATGATGTCTTATTTTCGTTGTAAGATCTACACTAATATAAATAGTAAAATAAATCTTAAAACAGAGGCATATTATAAGACTTAAGTTTAAGTCCAAATAACCTCATCCCTACCCCCACTACAAAAAAACAGACTTTTACCGGCACTTATAAGTGCCGGTAAAAGACCAACAAACCGCCGGTAAAAATCTTACCGACGGTTTGTTGACCGCCGGCTGACCGCCGGCTAGGTGAATGCCGGTGAAAGTTTGCCGGCGGTTAAGTACCTCAATGTCGGTAAAGATCCGATAAATTCCGACATAACTTTTCCCGGCGCTTTTAAATGCCCTTAAAAGTAAAAAGCTTTTAAAGGCGCTTTAAAGTGCCGGAAAAAATCTTATTTCAAATTTGAAATTTTTATATTTATTGAATTTAAATTTAAATTCGAATGCTTTTACCGGCACTTTAAAGTGCCGGTAAAAGTCTTGTTTTAAATTTAAAATTTTATATTTATTGAATTTAATTTTAAATTTAAAATTTTTAATAATATAATTTAATTATTAAATTAATAAATTTTTTATCCTTTCTTTTTTTTAATCAAATAAAGCCTTAAAATTAATTTAAATTTAAAAAATAAGATTTATGGTGGTGTTGGCTTTTGACTACTTAAATCAAATATTACAATTCAACAAAATATTAAAATACAAGAATTCAACAAAATTTTATTACTATAAAATAAAACTAGAAAATGTTACAAGAATTGTCAAACAAAATAAAAGCTAAACATCACACCATCCAAATATGATGACGTTGATCATAATTAACATTGTTAAAATACAAAAAATATGATAAATAACGTCAAAAATATGAACAATCTATAAATTCATAAAAAGCCCATCATTTGTTCTTAATGCAAACCTAAATGATTTCTAATTCCCAGCTATCATCATTTATTCAAAGTTTAAGGTCAAAAAACCTACTGCCATTGCCATTGTTAGGAGCCAAGACGCTAATGAGCCTCATAATGATGATAACTAGAGAAACCTGTACAATTCAAATGCATAGAAAAAGAATGATTAGTTTTACTCTCCAAGTTAATTAAGTACAGAAACAAACAAAGGACCCTAAGAAGCATTGAAGTCTTTTTCTCTGATTTTCGTTTTCTCCTGAAAATTACTCTCAGAAGTAGTTAAGAACCGAGTCATTTAAAATTTTAAGAAACAAGTTCATGATCACATATCATAGCAAACTCCATTAACTTCAAGCACGTCAATATGCAACTGCATGATTATCAGAAAAAGAGTTGGAATTCAACAAAGAGTAGCTACTTCAATTTGTCAATTTCAAGCTCTATTGAAAAAAATAAAGAGATGATCTAAGCTTTTATGCATAGTTCATAATACATTAAATAGCCTCTATTAGACTGTTTCTTAGAATCACAAGACCATAACCTTACCATTACCCCTGAAATACTCTAGCATGCAAGAATGAAAGAAGAGTAATGGCGAAAGACTGAACACATGAAGAACGACAAATATATTGAGAATACAAATAAGGAACCATCATTGTAGTGATTATTAGCAAAAGATGTACTTAAGTTATAACAATTAAATTTACTTGTTATCTTTTGTACCACCTTAATTTTTCCATATTCTTGCCAAGGCTGCAAGTGATAAAGCTCTTATGAAGACAATTTCCATCAAATTTGAACAAATTTCACCAGCTCTGCAAGTAGACAGTATTTCTTCATTTTACAAGATAAATTATCAATCAGATTATTAAAATGAATTTACTATTATCTGAAATACTTTTAGTTTACAGATCTTTACTCCAGTATATAAAAATAAATGACAATTAAATGAAACTTTTGAGGAATTTGAGAAGAATATGGCTACCAGATTCACAGGATAAACTAAATGTACTACTTAAAGAGTATAATACGACTATATGTGTTTAAAACAAGAAGAAGAGTATATACTTGTATGTTCCTCTGCAATTCCATCTTGAGCATAAAACTCGGATTACATCGATCTTACCTGCAGCTGCAAAAATAAAGCATACGGATTAGGTTTCACTATGTTCTGTTTGTCATATTCAAGCCGTTATGGTGTTCAGCCATCTCAGCAATTTTCCTAATACACAAATCAAACTGAAAAACGGTGTAGATATCACTAATTACCACTAAAGTACCCAAAACATAAACATTGCATGATCTTGCTAGAGCTCATCAACCATACCATATTATATTATAAAATGCTTTTAATTCTAATATAGAATTTTTGGAAAAAAACTAAGGAAAATGTCAAAGAATTTGAAACCAAAAGGAATTAGGTGAAGTAATACTAATAGTAGAGCTGCTAACCCATTTATCTGGAGAAAGTGGAGGAATCGTGTGCTTCAATAGTCCAAAATCATCTGATGATCTAATGTCCTGCACCTCTGCTTCTGACCTTATCCCTCACCATGAAAGAATTACCAAACCACTATCTGCTTCTGATCTTTTAGTCAGAGAAAAAAATAAACAAAGACCAAAGCTACTTTACAGTTAGCAAGTTATTTTTCATTAATCCCTCACCAAAGGTAAGGTATTCTGGTGATAGCTGCCACTCTTCATCCACTGAGAACTTGATTTTATACATTCACAATGTTAAACAGAAAGTTAGAAGAAGATGTAACACTAAAAGCAGTGGTTTAAGTCCACAGAATTTTACCTTCCAGGTCTGAGCAATAAGGTGGCTGAGAATTTGGTGAATGAATCGATGTATTCTGGTGACAAGTGCTCCCCTTAACTCTATCGATCAAATGAGCCCATAACTTAGCATTGCAAACAGAGAAATTTTCAATAAATGGATGTAAAAAATCAAAGGTTTTCATTGACAAAAATAAAATACAAGCTGAGAAATGAGAAGTCTTACAGAATTAAACTATTCTGGGCATACTTCATCCACAAATTAATCTTAGGGAGCATAAGCTTTTGCATATCTAATCATATAGAAAAATTAAACAAGCTAAAAATAAGAGAAGGGAAAGGATTTTTTTTGGCTAAGTCAAATAGATTATATTAATAATTCAAAGGATAAAGTTAGTGTTAAAGCTAGCATGATCAAACTGGAATATAGTTCTGTTACAAACATACAGAACTTCATGAGAAAACACTCAAATATAAAGAACACCTTAATCCCCTGAAACTCAACCTAATAATCTAAGCCAAGATAGAGAGACAACCATAGAATCAAGCTCCACCAAAAATCAAATCATATCGATTTCCAAAAGAGAAAAGACACATCATTCCTTCCCATCATACAGCCTCCAGTACATGATTAAAATTTCTTCGAAAGGCCACAACACCCTTAATGATTTCTTCAGTCAATCTGTAACTCATCCTCAGTAATATGAACTTGAAAGATTCATTGATGTTGCAAGAACTTTTACATATTTTAAGGCGGATCTTCCACTATGAGTGGCTTCTAAAAAAATAAAATAACATAGCGTATTTTTAATCTCAATAACAGAGAATACCTGAATTCCTCTTCACTTCATATAATGCCTCTTAAAAATTCATACACCAATCTCATCGCAACTATTGGCTCCTGATCCCATGCTCCATTTTCTTCGAACCTAATAAGAAACATTTCATCAAACAGCATATACAATGGGTAAAGCTGTTTAGGCAATTTCAAATGCTCCAAAAATAACACAATTAAACTGAATATAATAAGTTAAAGGACTTATAAAGGTGAAACATACCGGACCCCTATACAGATGAAATGCAGAGTGCTATCCTCTTATTTTAAAATACCTAACCCAAATAAACAAAACCATCTCCACCAGCAATAACACATCATACATCAAAGACCAAACTCGTCTTTGGCTTTTCTTTGTCCCCATAAAGAGAAGCTCCAACATAAAAATCCTACTGACATTGAAGCTGAGAGCTGCTATCAATGGAGAGAAGAGGTAATGAAGCCGTAGATAGAGGAGATTAGACGAGATGAGAAAAGAACAGAAAACAAAAATTTTTAAAAAAAAGGAAGTGAGAACCGTGAGTTGAGATGATCGATGGAGAGACGAGGAGAATCTGAGAGCCGAGAGCAATTTTAAAGTAAAGCTGATGATGAGGATGGTCTGAGGAAAGGCTAGGGTTTGGTCTTCAAAATAGGGAAACTCTAATTTGAGATGAAAAGAGAAGAAAATGCATCCGGAGAAAACAGCAAGGAGAGAAAGGGGATTGGATCTAATTTGAGATAAAGAAAGAAAATATTTAAAGAAATTAAAATCTGGGTGCATGGGTGTCGTTAGTGGTTTGGTTAACAGCGGCGCTTACGTTTCAGCCAGCAAAAACTAGCTAAAAAATGAAAGTACCGGCGGTTTCTAAAACCGCCCATACAAAAATGCCTTTGAAAATCCCATTTTTTGTAGTGCCCTAATTATAAAAAAAAAATACAAACAATCAATTGTACTAAACTCGAAAAATAGCTCAGAAGTTCGGTATAACAATTTGTGCAAGCAGGTGTCTTCAACAAAGCATCGTTTCATTTTCCTCTTTACTCTTGCATTGTCATGGTGAAAAAGGAATAAGCTTCTTTATTTTCTATGTCAACAGGCAACTGCTTGAAATTGATAAAGCAAAACAAGTTGACTAGCTTAAGTTTCGTTTCATATAAATTTATATATATATATATATATGTATATGTATATATATTTTAATAGATTCAAGTAAATTTATTTGCATAAACTCTAAAATCTTTGTTATATACTAATTATAAGTCAAAAACATATATATATATATATATATATTTGGTATTTGGTTCCGAATTAAGAAGTTACATTTGGCAACACTATAAGAAAGTTCACTTTTATCGACGCTTATAAATATCGGTAAAAGACATAAAAACTGCCAGTAAAGATGTTACCGGCAATTTTCAAACCGTTAGAGAATCGTCGACCAAGTGGGTGTCGGTAAAAGGTGGCCGATAATCAAACCCATTAGTGCAGGGATAATGTCTATATTTGCCGACATGACTTTTATCGACGCTTTAAAATGCCTTTATAAGTAAAAAGCTTTTAACTGCACTTTAAAGTGCCGGTAAAAGTCCTTAATTTAAATTTAAAATTTTCATATTTATTGAGTTATACCGACACTTAAAAGCACCGGCAAAAATCTTATTTCAATTTTTTTAAACATTTCCAGATATAATTATCCTTAAATTTAAATATTTTGATGGTAAGAAAATTATTATATTCCAACAATAGATTAATAACAACTTTGCAAGATAATCCACAGAAGGAAAAACAACTTTTCAGCTACATTTTGAACACTCAAAGGGAGAGAACTAAAACTTTATTAAAATACAATTATAAATGATAATTAATGTGGTAGATACATTAAAGAGAAATCTAGCTTGTTCTATGCTTATTCTTGTACTAAAAGTATTACAAATTTTGAGTTGAACAGTGAGATGAAACTCATTATGAACAATGCCCAGTTATTGTCTACAACCTCCCTTGCAACCATCAAATCTAGTCCCCTACAGAAAAATTAAATAAAAACCATGCATGAACAACAAACACACTATCCTAAGTTAGTTTAAATACATTTCCCAAAGCAAAAAAGATATTAAACAAGAATGAAAGCAAATATTTTTGTAGTAACAATAAAACTAGGGCAAATTACACCCAACTCCTTAAGGTTTGATCATAATTCAACTTCAGTCCATTAGTTTCAAAAATCAACACTCCGCCCCAAAAATCTTAACACCATTAAGAATAATTAACAGAAAATGTAAAATGACAAAATTATCCCTTTCAAAAACCCACTGTTTATTTCTTCACATCAACTTTGTTTCAAAGTTTTCAGAGGTGTGATTTTACCATTTAGGGTTAGATTGAAAAACCCATTATAAATAACAAACAATAAACAAATAAATAAATAGAAAATAAATTAAAAGTAAAATAAATAACTAATAAACAAATAAATCTATAAATTTAGTGTAGAACATGAAACGCAAATTTAATAAATAATAAATAACAAACAATAAACAAATAAATAAACATAAAATAATTTAAAAATAAAAAAAATCAATACTTTTCTAGTATAACCAGCAGAAGTAATCTGACTGCATTTGAAGATTGTGGAGTAAATAAAGCTTTACAAAGGTAAAATAGTCATTAAGTTGGGTTTTTAACCGTTAACATAGCGGTCAACTCACGAATTAACTAAGTTGTCCTGCGACATACAAAAGTTTGGGGCGGAGTGTGCATTTTTGAAACTAATCGACTGAAGTTGAATTATAACCAAACCTTAAGGAGTTGGGTGTAATTTACCCATAAAACAAAATACACAGCTATAATATTACATAAGGATATCAATGGAGCAAACAAGACATACATAGTAACACATGCCAGATATTATATATAACACACTACATTTAACATACACAGTTGTTAATAAGACATACACAGTAACACAGATAAAAGAGTGAAAGGGAAAGCCCTTGAACCTTGTCTAATGCATTATGTACCGTAAGTAGAAGTAAACTAGTTCGGAAAAGAAGGTAAGCAGAAAACCACAGTTTAGTCATCTTCCTCGGTTTAGTCCTGAAGCATTTTCAATTCGTTTAAAATTATAAAATATCATTAAATTTCAAGATTTTACTAAGTGTTTCCCCAGCTAACATGTAAGATAGATATGCAATTAAAACCATAATAGAAAGTTCACAAATAGTCGAGTGTCCGCAAAATGATAGTAATGCAGGATTTACTAGGATGTCTCCACTATAAAGAAAGTAACAATATTGAGCATTGTCGCATTTTCCAATTTTTTTTATTTAACAAAGTCACTAACCTTCCAAAGTATAAGGTTTTAAGTGCATATGCTGTTACGAGTCCAAACTGCAAGAGAACAAGAAATAAACATGCCAAGATTAAAAATTACCAAGACAAGATTGAAGCCTAATTCTGTAACATTTGACATGTAATGGCAGAAAAAAGAACTAGAAGATCAACACTAACAGTAACTCCAAGAGCAGTATTTGTTGAGAACAGGTAAAAGAAATCTCCAATCATGTGTATTATATAGCTTTAGCTTCTCAAGAGTCGAAAGAAACCAGCCTTAAGATCGGAGCAAAATAGAGTATGCAGTAGGATTTATACATACCCTATCAATTTTGAGGAATTGTAGATGACATGAAAGGGAATGCTATCACCAACTAGTGCCTTTCAAATTAGAGAGACTATTCTGACAATAACAACAATTTATAGATAAAAGCAACTAACATATTAGTCTAAACTCTAAAGTTCCTTCTGTGAGATTGATTTTAACTACTCAATTAAGGAAATTACCGGAAACTTTGGTGATATTTGGAGCGAATTCAATATCATGAATAGCAAAAGTACTGTTGCAACAAACAAAAATATCAATAAATGTTAGCAAAACAAATGAAATAAGGAGGAATTAAGACAAACACAAAGTTATATATGTACTAGTAACAAGAAACACAAGGGAGTTGGAATTAACAGGATGTCTTGCATGGACACATGAACAAATAAAAGGATGTCTCCATATATACAAAATATCATAATCTCTCTCATGGACACATTAACAAATAAGAGGAAGTCAAAACTAACATACACGACATTAGTTCCAGTAGTAGCAACTAAAATCTCATTACATAGACAGAAAGATTAGCAATCTGCTCTTTACAACTTCCAAAATCTAAATTATAATACATGGTGAACTCAGTATATATGCCAACGATGTGTTTCCAAACAACACCATCTTAATCCGTAGAGCAAATGAGAACAGCAGTTGTTGAAGTGGGAATGACGACAGAGACATTAACAAATAAAAATTATTCTTTGAAGTTTCTTTCAAACCTGATAATCTTTTTGCTTCATTTGGCAAAAGCCTTGCAGTAAACACATTCATGCTCTTTCCATAGCTATATATTTTGCATTTTATGGCTATATTCTCACTATAAGAAAAAATATCGATAAACATCATTTATAAACAATCTTGATGAGATAATTTATTACTATAAAATATTTTGTAAAAAAGAAATAACTCTTCAACTATCTACAATAGTAGATTATTTTGTTCATACATGGCAGAAATCCTAGCTCCCTGGGTTGGAACTTCTCCCATGTATACAATATATGGCTATTGCCAGAAAGTGTATATATATCAAATTAACATCAAGGAAACTTGTTTCAAAGCAAATAAAACCAAACAACTATGAAGAAACATGGTGAAATTGTCGTTTTTCTCATTGGAAACAAATATGTATATAGTACCTTTCTTTCATTTTCAATTAATCCTTAGACTAAGGTAGTTGCAATTAGACATAACAAGCAACAGGCAAAAGGTAAAAGACAGTAGTAATTATTAGGATAAAAATAAAGCGAAGGAAAAGGGAAAACTAAATTAACTTGAGTTAAATTTTTTACGAATATTGAATTGAAGTAACATTAAAATATTTCAAAGCAAAAAATATGACAGTAAATTAAAATTCTAAAATTAAAATGGACTGAACCCCAACTTCAACAATCATCACATTGAATGAAGAATGGACACCAAGACAGGGGTTCTAAAAAAAATTGCACCTCAGATGGCTGGAAACTTAGGGTTTCTTGCTTCGACTGAATGCGGACATCAAGTCAGTGATCGAGAGCTGATGAAGAGATCTGAATGGGGAGAACAAGATTGAGATCAGCGAATGAGATCTTCGATGAGATTGGCAATGAGATCATCAATGAGATCGAGAAGCAAACGTGAGATCAGTGAACAAAATTCTAAAAAATAAAATGAGATCGGAGATGAGGTAAAAAGAGGGCACAAAATTTTGAAATAAAAAAAAAACAACAAAAAGAAATTAATGACGATCATGAAGATCTCTGAAGTACAAGAAACAAAATTTAAAAAAAAAACTATGAAGAGTGTTAGGAGAATCGATTGATGAGGAGAAAAGAAGAGGGTTTGGAATTTAGGAAAACTTCAAAAAGTGTGTTAATAAAGTTTAAGTGAGAAGTGCTAGTATTTTGTCTATTTTTACTGGCTTTGTCAAATTTTGCCGGTAAAATTTAATAAATTAAAAATAATACAGACACTTTTTATAACCGCCAGAATAAAAGTGCCAGTAAAAATCTCTTTTTTTTAGAGCAACTTAATTATCTATTTTTTTTTTCAACCAAAATGGTCCTAATCTGTTTTCGCTACCTAATTCTCTTTGAACCAATGATTTTTTTTTTCAGGCACAAAAGGTTAATACCAATTAGGTAATTTTGATTTTATTTTTTCTTTTGTTGAAACTATGTTTTTTAGAAAGAAAATTGAGACAAATGGGAAAAGTGAATAGAAAATAGAAATAGAAAATATTAGCTGTTCAAACAATTTATAGCAAGTTGACTGGATAATTAATTTAGAACATTAGCTGATTTTGGACGTTGACTCAAATCTCAACACTATCAATTTTTTTAGGATGAATCAAGTCATATCAGTGTAAAATAATTTGCTTTACACATTTTTTTAACTCTATATTGGATTAAGATTTATTTATATCCCTTAGGGACATAAATTTTTAAGTTGATATGATATTTCAATCATTTTAATTGAGAATAATATTTTTTTAATATATATTTACAATTGAAATTTTATTATAACCAAACTAAAAGTTAGACTTTTTTTAACTTGAAATTTAACATGTATGATTTATGTGAATAGAGCATAAAATTTAACAATTAAATTAAAAATAAATAAAATAAAAAATTACAAAAATATATAAAATTAAATTAATTTTTCACTAATGTAAGTGGACATCTCTTTTTATTGCTCTTTTTTTTATTATTATTATCTTAAGGTAAAATAAAAGGTAAGCCCAAACTTTCTTTGAAAAAAAAAATCAAACCCAAGGTTTGGCCCAAAGAGAAATTGAGTATGAACTTTTATATATTTATATATATATATATAATATATATATTATATATATATATATATATATATATATATGAGAGCATTTGAACTTTTGGAGTGGCTCGAAAGACAGTAAGAGGTTGTTTTGGATACAACTTTTTAAAATTCTTAGCAAATCCTTATCATTATCCCTATGAATCCAAGCATATGCTCATCAGTTTGCAGTAGATTCACATTTAAACTCTAACTAATATTCATCTTTACTTTTGTATTGAAAACTTGTATCATTCATCATTCTCAATATTTTTTAAACTTTTTTATTCCATAATCTAGACACCACGGCCATGACGACACCTGCAAAATTCAAAGTTGGACGCCTTCAGATAGTTTACTTCCTCTGTTGATTATTATATATAGGTTAATTCCTATGTTAATTATTATTTATATATATTTTTACAATTGGAGATTCCATTAAAAAATTGTTAACATATTTTTCTTATGTATCAAGAGTTCTCTTTTCAAAACAATAATAATTGGCCATATTGAAACACATTCATACGAATTAAAATTGTAGTGAAAATATAAAAATTTTATTTCAAAACTTTTGTATCAAACACTATGTCACTGTCATATCTCTTTTATATATCGTTTTCCTTAGTTTTACTTTGAGATTGTTGTTGCCAATTAGTGAGTACGTACTAACCCTTGATTTCTATGCAGATTTCTTGAGAATTTGCTGGTTGTTTCTAGCTGCGAGTTCGTTTGCATGGAGCGAGACTTTCCTCATGCAAACAAACAAATGCCAAATTTTCTTCCTTAAATATTATAAAGATTTTCTCTTAACATACATGATAATTTATCAATTGGATATAATAATTGTATACTACTCATTCGTGTATGGAGCAACTCGAGTGAGTCAACATCGGTTAGGACGAACAAGAAAATGTGCAATGGGAGTCACTGCCTTATGTATTGCCCTAATAACGAGTCTCTGCACTGAAGATATTAACAATTGTTATGCTTTGATAGCTCTCACCGTCCATGTTATAGCTCTTATGCGACTACTATTCAATTTTTCGGACGTTAGATTTCTGGATGTTGTGTTGCAGGCGGCCATGCAAAACATTGTGATCAATTGTGGTGGTGTTTATTGCTTTTATAGAAGGTTCTTTTAAACGTTTTCAACTTCAACAAGCATCAGTGGCTAGCGGTGCCGCAAGCAAAATGCCGAATATGCAAAGATCAATAACAAGAACAAAAGGAAAATTCAGTTCTAGTCGATTAGGATTTGTTGTAAAATTGTGGAACCATGTAAAATGGAGTGTTTTTGAGGTTAAATTTTATGAGTTTTCAATTGAAATTGTTTTTTTTTTTAAATAAATGTGAATTTTTGTTCATCCAAGTGCAAGCAATTTGCTACGTACAAGGTAATTAGGTAAAGCAACAAAGCAAAATACAAGGTAAACAAAAGAAAGCTCACAAGTAGCAATCTCTCTTGACCGGTTGATGGCGACATCTATAGTATGTAACATGGTATGAAACATCTTGAATAATCTTTTTTAGGTAACATGATGAAAATTTTCTGTTTTTCAGCTTAAGCTTTTTGTCAATTACTGTTTCAAAATTGGAGTAATCTATCTGAACCAATCATATAAAAAAGAGAAATTGCCATGTTGAAGTTTCTCAAACATCCTAACATGGATGTTTTTCTAATACTTTTATGATAAGTTAAACTATCATTCAAAATGAATAAATTAAGTTTATAGTGAGAAAATGGACGAAGTCAATTGCCACAAACATATTAGGGTTGTCGAGATGAGAATAAACAAACCTTGGTTGCTTGATGCTGGCCCAGGTTTTGTTAAAGCCACCGACTACTCTCCATCTTTCTTGAGATCTCTTGAATATTTAATTAGCTAACACTTTAGACGATTAACGAAGCCGGTTGCAAGAACCGACATACTCTAGAAGTTTCAAGTCGGTTTGTAAACGGACATTTTAGAAGTTTTCTAAGTCGGTTTAGTAACCGACACTGTAGAAATTAAAAAAATAATTGGTTTTTGGAAGTAAAGCTTCTTTATTTTTATTTCAACAGGCAATTGCTTGAAATTGATAAAGCAAAACAAGTTGACTAGCTTAAGTATCGTTTCATATTATTTTTAATAGATTCAAGTAAATTTAATTGCATAAACTCTAAACTTTGTTATATACTAATTATAAGTCATAAACATATATATATATATATATATATATATATATATATATATATAAACTGATTCGATATTCCATTGCAGTTAAGAAGTTACATTTGACAACTTAATTATCTAATTTTTTTTTCAATAAACATAGTCCTAATCTGTTTTCGCTATACCTAATTCTCTTTGAACCAATGATTTTATTTTCAGGTACAAAAGGTTAACACTAATTAGGTAATTTTGATTTTTTTTCCTGCTAAAACTATTTTTTTTAGAGAGAAAATTGGGACAAATGGGAAAAGTGAATAGAAAATAGAAATAGAAAATATTAGCTGCTCAAACAACATACTTAGTGAAATTAACATATACATAAATATATATATATATATATATATATATATATATATATATATAGCAAGTTGACTAGATATTTAATTTAGAACATTAGTTGATTTCGAACATTGACTCAAATCTCAAAATTATTATTTTTTTAGGAGGAATCGAGTTGCATTAATGTAAAAATTTGTTTTACACATTTTTATAACTTCATTTAGGATTAAGATTTATTTATTTCCCTTATGCATGTAAGTTTTAAGTTGATTTGATATCTTAATCATTTCAATTGAGAATAACATTTTTTCAGTTGTATTAATGATTGAAATATTATTATTATCGAACTAGTAGTTAGACTTTTTTATTAATTTGAAATTTGATATGTATGATTTACTTGAATTAAGCATAAATTTTAACGATTAAATTAAAAAATATAAATTGAATAAAAAATACAAAAATATATCAACAAAATTAATTTTCACTAGTACAAGTGGATTTTTTTTTATTTTCTTTTCTTAAGATTCAAACTTGGAGAAAAATATCAGAACATTCTATTAATAAAAAAGATCCTATCAGCCCAACTTCAAAGAGAAAAAGGTTAACCCAAACTTTCTTTTAAAAAAACCTAAACCCAAGGTTTGGCCTAAAGAGAAACTGAGTAAGAAACTTAAAAACACACAGATATATATATATATATATATATATATATATATATATATTTATATATATGCATATGTGTGTGTATTTGAGCATTTAAACTTTTGGAGTGGTCCGAAAGACAGTAAGAGGTTGATTTGGTTACAATTTTTTAAAATTCTTAGTGTATCCTTATCATTTTCCCTATAAATATGAGCCTATGCTTATCAGTTTGTAGTAGATTCACATTTAAACTCTCTAACTACTATTCGTCTTTACTTTTATATTGAAAACTTGTATCATTCATCATTCTCAAAAGTTTTTAAACTTTTTTATTCTATGATCTAGACACTACGGCCATGACTACAT
Organism: Heritiera littoralis; assembly: GCA_031772115.1. Taxonomy (NCBI): domain Eukaryota; kingdom Viridiplantae; phylum Streptophyta; class Magnoliopsida; order Malvales; family Malvaceae; genus Heritiera; species Heritiera littoralis. The sequence goes on from JAPDPK010000118.1 coordinate 1,570,482, forward strand.
CTACAAAATTCGAAGTTGGACGCCCTCAATTAGGTTAGTTCTTTTGTTAATTATTATATATATATTTTTTACAATCGAAAGTGAGATAAAGTTGTTTGAATTTGCACTCAAACTAATATGATACAATTTTTTTTTCTTAGTTACTCGATTCGATTAAAAAGTTGTTGACATATTTCTCTTATGCATCAAAAGTTCTCTTCTCAAAACAATGATAACTGGCCATATTGAAACACATTGGTACAAAGTAATTTTTATTTTTATGCCATGCACTTTGAGATAAACTTGACGATTTATGTATGTATGTAAAATTGTATCCATGTAATTGAAATATAAAAATTTTATTTCAAAATTTATATCTCAAACATTGCATCACCATCATATCTCTTTTTATATGGTTTATTTTTTATTTTTACTTTGAGATTGCTGTTGCTAATCAGTGAGTACCTACTAACACTTGATTTCTATGCAGACTTCGTGAGATTTTGCTGGTTTTTTCTTCTAGCTGCGACTTCGTTTGCATGGGGCGAGAGTTTCTTCGTGCAAACAAATAACTGCAAAATTTTCTTCGAGTTTTTGAGCGTTAAATATTATAAAGATATTCTCTTAACATACATGATAATTTATCAATTGAATATAATAATTTTATACTACTCATTCGTGTATGGAGCAACTCGAGTGAGTTTACATCGGTTAGGACGAGCAAGAAAATGTGAAATGGAAGTCACTGCCTTATGTATTGCCCTAATAATCAGTCTCTGCACTGAAGATATTTACAATTGTTATGCTTTGATAGCTTTTACCGTCTATGTTATAGCTATGATTCGTCTGCTATTCAATTTTTCGGACGTTAGCTTTTGGGATGTTGTGTTGCAGGCGGCCATGCAAATCATTGTGATCAATTTGCTAGGTAGCGAAATTGTGGTTTCTGCAGCAAATGTGGTGGTCTTTATTGCTATTATAGAACGTAGATTTAAACGTGTTCAACTTAAACAAGCATCAGTTTGAAAGCTTGATTTGCATAGTATTATAAGATCTCCTATCGATTAAGATTTCTTATTATGTGTTTTGTTGCGGAGGTGGTTTCTTCATTTCCTTCTAAAACTCAACTTATGTTTGTGATTCATAGTGCATAATTGTGGAACCATTATCACATAAATTTTATGAGTTTTCAATTGAAATTGTTTTTTTTTTTATGAAATGTAATGAATATCATATGTTGCTCGATATTAATTCACAGAAAACTCGATCTGCTCGGTATTGGCTGCCAGCGTAGAGTTGATTGACAATGTAAAATAGATGTAAATGTATACTTTTGCATTTGCTATTGAACTAATGTTTATTTAAGTTCATTGTTGTAAGATCTTGAGATTTATCTCGACGTCCTGCATTTGGCCCTTTCATATTGTACATTAATATCAAATGTTCTCCTATTATATATGCTCCACAGTTTGAGTTCGGACCGAGCAATGGCAATTCAAGTTCAAGTTTTCTTCTTGAATTTCACCTCTAGGTATGAACCACTGTACACAATCGGCATATTTTGCTGGATCAGACTTTTGTTCTGGGACAGGGAAACTTACCACCAGGAGCTACATAGAAAGATGCAAGTGCATCTTTTCGGTATTCAAATTAGCCCAAAAACAAAATGAACGGGTTAAATTACAATTTTACTATTATTTACAAATATTTTTTATTATTTTATTAAAATAGTTTATTAATTTGATAGGATAATTATTTAGATCTATTAATTTATTAGGATAATTTCACTGGAATTAACATTAGGATTATTAACATTAGATTAAAACTACTCTTAGATTGAACTAAGATAGTTTGGTTAGGATAATTATTGAAATTTAATTATGTAATTAATTTTTAGGATATATAATATTAAATTAGGATTAATTCATTTATGATAAGATAATGTGAGAAAAAGAATTAGAGTAGAAGTAAGATAGAAGAGTTAAATTAGGACTTTAACAGTGCGTTTGGATGGAGAATTTTAAAATTTTGAAGCATTTTAAAATGAAGATATTTTAAAATTCATTATTTTAAAATACTATCATTTATAATTGACTTGTTTGGATAAAAAAATTTTAGAAAGAATTTTTGAATATGAGAATTTGATTAACTAAAAAATAATTATAAAAGAAAAATAATAAATATTATATATTAGAAAAAAATATCAAATAAAATATGCAATATGGGTATCATTAGATTTGTAAAAATATATAAATATTATTAATAATATAAAAATAAAGATATATATTAAATTTAAATAAAATAATATGTTTTTTTGTTTTTAACTTTATATTTAATAGTGGATCATGTCTAACAAAGTAGGAAAGAGAGAAGTAATTTTGAAAAACCACCTCTTTAGATGGATTTTCAAAAGGGAATTTGATCATTTTAAATTCCTTTTTAAAATCACTCCTAAATTTTTAAATTCTTCAAAATTTTTTGCCAAACAAGAAATTTGCATTTTAGACTTTTAAATATCTTGATTGAAATGAATTCCCTCTTTGAAATTCTTCATCCAAACGCAACCTAATTGTTTTCGATGTGTGTATAAGAATAGGAGACTCGATTCTACACGGACGATCTTCAGGAAGCCATAAGAATTTCATTGTCATCGTCTTGCCTAACCAACCGGTGCACCTCCCAAAACAGCTAACCACCATCATCGCCGATCCTAGCCACCAAATCAAGCTTCCCTTGCGAACCACCAACCCTCGCTACACCAAATCTTCATCGGCCCGATCCTATAATTGCAGCACTGTCATCATCTTCTTGCCATAGCCCAGCACCGAAGCTGCTCCCTGCACCTTGTTCTGTTTCGGTTCGGCACGGCATTGTCCCAGAGTTCATCTTGCGATAGCCTCACTTCACTGCCGCAAGTTACGGTTCTGCTTCCTGCATCACTACCGCATCGCCTCTTCCCTTGACACCGCTCTTGCTCGGCGTTCCAGCCCTGCTCCGCTTGCTTTCGGTTCTTGCTCTGCTCGTCTTCGTGCCACTGCTCTGCCGCTCTACCGTCGATCATCCTACTGCCTGCTGCTTCCATCTTCATCAATCGCCATCTTCAACCCAAGCAAGATAAGGAAGGAAAGAAAGATACGTGGAAACAGAAATCATAGAATAGAAAATAAGGAAAAAAAGAAATGAAGGTAAAAGAAATAAAGGACATTAGATAATAGCTAATTAAGGAATAAACTAAGAATTAATGATTAAATAAACTAAGAATATTTAATAATTAATTAAGAATATTAGGTAATATTTAATTAAATAAACTAAGAATTAATGATTTGAATTAGCATAATTTAATTTAAATTAGCACGATTTAACAATTGAATTTAGTTTGTACGACAAAACCAAATAATTTGCTTAATCTACTTTAAGATTAAATTGATTATCATGATTTTGCAACATAATTGATAACTTAATTTAATTTAAACATTTAAACTCTTTCACCAAGATTCATCTTCTATATTGAAAAACTATCTCATCCATTTTTTTTTTATAATTAGCGATATCATCAAGAGTTCTCTTCTCTAATATTAAATGTATTTAAATGGTAATTGAGAATTTCAAGTTCATGTTACGTAAAATCATTTATTTATATTATATCAAATTTATATATAATTTTTACTAAATTTTATCTTGTATCATTTTCGTTTTTATTTTTATGTTGCTTTCGTGTTGTGATTGCCAATCACCCTGAATACTAACCCACTAAATTTCTATACAGATTTCAGGAGAGTTTTCTGGAGCCTTTTAGGTGCGAATTCACTTGCATTGTGCCGGATGATCTTTCTGATAACCAACTGCAAAATTTTCTTCACGTTTGCACCCATGATAATTTCCGCTTTGACTTATGCAATTGTATTATCAACTCGAGGGAGTACACATCTGTTAGGGCGAACAAAGAAAATGTGCAATGGAGATCACTGCCTTATGTTTTGCCCTAATAACGAGTCTTTACTTTGAAGATATTCGGCATTGTTATTCCTTGATAGCACGCAGCATCAATGTTATGGCTACTATTCAGCAGGTACTTAATTTTTCGGACGTTAGCTTTTGGGACATTGTGTTGCAGGCGGCCTTGCAAATCATTGTGACCAATTTGCGACGAAATGGAATTGTTGTTTGTGCAGCAAACGTCGTGGTGCTTATTGCAGTTATAGAATATAGATTTAAAGGTGTTCAACTTCAACAAGTAGCTAGCGATGCTGCAAGCAAAATGCCGCAAGATCAACAAAGAGAACAAAAGGAAAAGACAGTTTGAAAGCTTTATTTGCTTATGATTCCTTTTTACGATCATTATGGGTCATGATTAATCCTTAAAAAAGTTATAAGGTTTTTAAGTTTTGAGGTTTACTTTTATGAGTTTTAAACTGAAAATGCTTCTTTTTATAAATGTGAATTTTGATTCATTGCTTACCGGGTAAAGCAACAAAACAAAGAGAGATTGCTGCGTAGCAATCTCTTTGTTGACATCCAATGTACATAAAATTATATTTGATAATTTGTTTATATATTTCATATTTATGTCATGTTAAATCTTGTTCATTCATGTTAAATTGTCATGGCAAAATTTATATTGACCATCAAATAAAAATATTTTTAGTTTTTGTAAAATTCATACATATTTATATAATTTTTATAAAATTTTAACTAGTGTTATCTCTTATTTTTTTATGTTATTTTCATATAATGTCCTATTTTCATTGTAAGATCTATACTTAAATGAATGGTAAAATAAATCTAAAAATTGAGAGTTGTGATATATTATAAAGTTTAAGTTTAAATCCAAATAATTTCATTCCTACCCCTAATTAAAAAAAACACTCAATTGTACTAAACACGAAAGATAGCTCAGAAGTTTGGTATAACAATTTGTGCAAGCAGGTGTCTTCAACAAAGTGTCGTTTCATTTTCCTCTTTACTCTTGCGTTGTCATGGTGAAAAAGGAATAAGCTTCTTTATTTCCTATTTCAACAGGCAACTGCTTGAATTTGATAAAGCAAAAACAAGTTGACTGGCTTGAGTTTCGTTTCATAATTTTTTTTTAATAGATTCAAGTAAATTTATTTGCATAAACTCTAAATCTTTGTTATTCGGTATTCGGTTGCGAATTAAGAAGTCACATTTGGCAACTTAATTACCATATTTTTTTCAACCAAAATAGTCCTAATCTGTTTTCGCTACTTAACTCTCTTTGAACCAATGATCTTATTTTCAGGTACAAAAGGTTAATACCAATTATGTAATTTTGAATTTATTTTTTTCTTTTTGTCGAAACAATGTTTTTTAGAAAGAAAATTGGGACAAATGGGAAAAGTGAATAGAAGATAGAAATAGCTGCTCCAACAATTTATAGCAAGTTAACTAGATATTTAATTTAGAGCATTAGTTGATTTTGAACGTTGACTCAATGTAAGAATCATGTATACTAGTACTGTTGTATATGTAGGGATACTCACAACTGTTCATTTCCTATGTATTTAGCAAGTATGACATAACACAGACAGGTGGGCCCCACAAGCTTTACAGTACTTGAATGGATGTGAGATCGGACAGATACCATTCAAGGAGTTTAATAAGCCTACGGTAAGAATCCAAAACCCAAAATCCCTTATTTATATTATTTTTGAGAAGCGTGTCAACAATTAGAAAATGACGATTAAGGACATGGCTCGGTGGCATTTTTGTAAATTAAGGTTAAACTAAATGGAATTTTGACCTAGTGATTCAAGCATGATATTCTACATGAAAATAAGATCTAGGCTATGTCAAAAGATAGATTGAATTGGTGGTAAAATCAGAAATTTACACAATTTACCCGATAGGTGTATTTTCGTAATTTCACTTTTACGATAGGTCAAACCCGAACCCAACCACCGTTATTCATTAAAATATATCTAATAATAATATTTAGTGATGAAATATGAATTTTGGAGTTAAATTAACTAGTTAGAAAAATTACGGAAGTTTACATGGTAATTGTGTCCAAAATCTTTATAATCAAGGGTAAAATGATCATTTTGCATTAAAGGAAGTTTCTAAATTCTACTATATGGACTAACCGGCCACTCACCCCTCTCATCTTCAACCTCACGACTTTAACTCCATAGCCAACCTTGTGCCAAAAACAAAAATCTAACAAAATCACCATTAAATCAAGCTTAAATCAAGAAAATTTCTTTTACAAACTTGTCCTACTCATCATCCTCTCTTCACCCATACCAATATTTCATTGTAAAAGTGACAAAATCAAGAGGAAAGGAGCATTGTACCATTCGACCAAGAAGAGGTAAAATCATGCTTGTAATTTCTTTCAATTCTAATGGTAATTAATGATAATTCAAGTGTGCCGAGCATGATTTTGAGGTTGGTTTTTATTGAATCTCACTAATTCCTTCCCTAGGGTTTTCAGCTATTGTTGAATCTTCATGCTTTCATGTAGTTTCGTGCATGTAAATGGTGCCAAAATGATGAGTAAGCATGAATAAGCATGAAACTTAGCTTAGAATGTTGAAAATCCATTAAGTGCACTACCATGTCATTTTCGGCCATGGCTAAGGGGAGATGTTCTTGTGAATTAAAAGTTCTCTTCTCAAAACAATGGTAGCTGGCCATTTTGAAACACATTTGTACAAAGTAATTTTTATTTTTTTTCCATGCACTTTGAGATAAACTTGACGCTTTATGTATGTTTGTAAAACTGTATTCATGTCATTGAAATATAAAAATTTATTTTCAGAATTTTTGTCTCAAACATAGTGCTAACATCATATCTCTTTTATATATCATTTTCTTTATTTTTACTTTGAGATTGTTGTTGCTAATCAGTGAGAACCTACTAACCCTTGATTTCTATGCATATTGCGTGAGATTTTGCTGGTTGTTTTTAGCTACGAGTTCGTTTGCATGGAGTGAGAGTTTCTTCATGCAAACAAACAACTACAAAACTTTCTTCGAGTTTTTGAGCGTTAAATAGTATAAAGATATTCTCTTAACGTACATGATAATTTATCAATTGAATATACTAATTGTATACTACTCATTCGTGTATGAAGCAACTCGAGTGAGTCTACATCGGTTTGGACGAACATGAAAATGTGCAATAGAAGTCACTACTCACTGCCTTACGTATTGCCCTAATAACGAGCTCTGCACTAAAGATATTTACAATTGTTATGCTTTGATAGCTTTCACTGTTTATGTTATAGCTATGATGCGTCTGCTATTCAATTTTTTGGACGTCAGCTTTTGGGATGTTGTGTTGTAGGTGTAGGAAAATTAATACAGATAAATTCACACAGGATCTCATGTTTAATCATCAAGAAAAGATTAATACGGAAGCATACCTGAATCCATTGGAATTGATTTCTTGGGGTTAGAGTCTTCCATGTCTAAACTTTAGAGAGAATATGTATCTCACTCAACGATGGGATTTGTCGTGAGAATTAAGTTATGTTTAGACTGGGGACCATAACCTATTTATACTTGAAGTATATTTTATTTTATTTTGGCCCATCATGAAAATAAAATAAAATATTGGGTCTCTACACATTGCAAAGCTCATACTAATTGAGATGTCCTAAAGTCCAATAAGTTAAACTTTGTTTGATCACTTTTAAGTGAACTAAATAGATAACCTGTAATGTACAATTAATTGATATATGTAGTCCCACTAAATAATTTTCCAACAATCTCCCACTTGGGCCACATATGTCACTTGATAATTGTACATTTAAAATAACTTTAAGAGCTTTAAACTTGCTATCATGACAAGACAACATCTCTAAACAATCTGGTCCATCAATTATACTAACATAGGATCAAGTGATCTTCGTTACACATATTCCGTAACTAAACCCATCAATGGTCACGTATATTAATATAATTAACGACATAGATAAGTATGGATGTGTAGCATGGAAATTACATGTAATGTGATCCCTTAAACATGCCTATTTCCAACTGGTCTTACTTTCAAAACTTTATGCTTAACTGCAATTTGAAAGAATGATACTTTATTTTCAGAGTTTCAGTAATAACAACAATACTTTATTCTGATCAGAAAAATGTCTCAATAACAAATGAATATAAATGAAACAAACTCCCACTATACAAGCATATCATCAAAGTGAACCACACCCATACGAGCCACATGCTCATGAAACACCTTAGGTGGTACACCCTTAGTAAGCGGATCTGCAATCATGGAGTTCGTATTGATATATTCAATAGATATCTGAAGATTCTGAACTCTCTCCTTAACAACAAAAAACTCGATGTCAATATGCTTTGACTTCGACGAGCTTCTGTTGTTCTTAGAGTATAATTTTGCGGTTTTATTATCACAATAAATCTTTAATGGCCTTTCAATACCATCGGCAACGCACAGCCCAGTGATAAAATTTCGCAACCATATTGCCTAGTTCGATGCCTCATAGCAAGCTATAAACTCTGCTTCCATGGTGGAAGAAGCTATGAGTGACTGCTTTACACTCTTCCAAGACATAGCTCTTCCAGCTAACATGAAAACATAACCATAAGTGGATCTTCTGCTATCAAGGCAACCAACAAAATCGGAGTCTGAATACCCAATGATCTCTAAATGGTCTGACCTCCGATATGTGAGCATTTAATCTTTAGTTCTCTGTAAATACCTCATAACCCTTTTTACTGCTTTCCAATGATCCATTCCAGGGTTACTTAAATATCTGCCAAGCATACCAACTATGTACGCAATATCCAGATGCATACAAACTTGAGCATACATAAGACTCCCAACTGCTGAAGCATAAGGAATCTTCTGCATCTCTTCCTTTTCAACATTATTTCTTGGGCATTGAAGCAAATTGAATTTATCACCCTTAGTAATGGGCGTGCCTCCTGATGCACAATTTTTCATGTCAAATCTGCTAAGTACCTTATCTATATAAGCCTTTTGTGATAAGCTAAGTATTCCTCGAGAACGATCTCGATGGATCTGTATGCCCAACACAAAAGATGCATTCCCAAGATCTTTCATCTCAAATTTATTTGAAAAAAATCTCTTGGTTTCATGCAATAAACCTATATCACTACTTGCTAGCAGAATATCATCAACATATAACACCAGAAGAATAAACTTGCTCCCACTGATCTTGTGATAAATACATTGATCAATAGTGTTCTCCTTAAAACCAAAAGAGGTGATCACTTGATCAAATTTTCGATACCATTGACGGGATGCTTGTTTTAAACCATAGATGAATTTCTTTAATTTGCACACCAAATGTTTCGATTCATCCGACACAAAATTTTCTGGTTGCCCCATATAAATTGTTTCTTTAATGTTACCATTGAGAAACGCTGTCTTTACATCCATCTAATGTAGCTCCAAATCATAATGAGCTACAAGTGCCATAATGATTCTAAAAGAGTCTTTCGATGAAATCGGAGAGAAAGTCTCTTTATAATCAATGCCTTCCTTTTGAGTGAAACCTTTGGCAACTAGACGTGCTTTATATCTTTCGATATTGCCTTTCGAATCCCTTTTGGTTTTGAAAATCCATTTACAACCAATTTGTTTCGCTCCTTTAGGCAATTCGACAAGATCCCAAACGTCATTATCCTCCATTGATTTCATCTCATCTTTCATGGCCTTAATCCATTTATGAGAGTGAACACTTTGTTTGGCTTCACTAAAAGATTTGGATCATCTTCTAGTCCTATATCAAACTCATGTTCTTGGAGATAAACAACATAATCATCTGGAATCACCGATCTCCTTTCTCTCGAGGATCTCCTTAATGGCACTTCCAATTGAGGTTGTTGTTGCACTTCAATATGATTAGGTGGTAACCCAGGAGTGTCTTGATAGTTCGAATTTGCATCTTGAATAATGTCAGACATAATTGTCTGATCATTCTCAATTACAACTGTAGGAACTGTAACATGTTCTTCCTCAAAGACAAAATTCCCGAGTTTGGCACCCTTATCATATTCAACATCCTCAATAAACTTAGCATTCCCTGTTTCAAAAAAGGATCTATTTGAGGGATCATAAAACTTGAAACCCCTCGATCTTTCTAAGTATCCAACAAAGTAGCAGCTTATTGTTCTTGAGTCTAATTTCCTTTCGTTAGGCTTGTATGGCCTAGCCTCAGTTGGACAACCCCAAATATGTAAATGCCTAATACTAGGCTTCTTTCCTGTCCATAATTCATATGGGGTTTTAGCTACTACTTTGCTTGGAACTCGATTAAGAATGTACACTACAGTCTTTAAGGCTTCTCCCTAAAGTGAGTTTGGCCAAGAAGAATGACTAATCATACTTCTAACCATGTCCTTTAGGGTCTGATTTCATCTCTCAGCTACACCATTTTGACTTGGAGTTCCTGGCATGGTGTATTGAGGAACGATGCCACATTCTGTTAAATACTTTGCAAAAGGGCCTGGACGTTGTTCACCTGATCCGTCGTATCTACCGTAATATTCACTGCCACGATCAGATTTAACAGCTTTAATTTTTCTACCAAGTTGATTTTAAACTTCAGCTTTATAGGTTTTGAAAGCGTCCAATGCTTGAGACTTCTCATGAATCAAGTATAGGTACCCATAACGAGAATAATCGTCTATGAAAGTAATAAAATACTATTGACCATTCCAAGAAGCTGTAGGGAATGGACCACAAATATCAGTATGAATTAAATCCAAGAAGTTTAAACTCCTGTTAGCACCAGTTTTCTTGATATTTGTTTGTTTTCCCTTAATACACTCAACACAGATTTTGAAATTTGAAAAATCAAGTGAATTGAGAATTCCTTCTGACCCAAGCCTCTTTATTCTTTGTTCAGAAATATGTGCTAAACGCCTGTGCCATAACATAGAAGAATTCTCATTAATTAATTTGTGCTTTGTACCACAATTATTTATATGCAAGGATTCATTAATGTGTGTGGCATGAAGATCTAATTTATATAGATTATCAACCAAAGCACCCGTGCCAATAAGATTTGAATACTGAAAAAGACTAAACTTTCCATTTCCAAATGAACAAGAATATCTTGATTTGTCCAAATAAGAAATGGAAATCAAATTCCGTCTAAATGACGGTACATAAAAAATCTCTTGTAAATCTAAATAGCAACCAGATTCTAACTTTAATCTAAATAAACAAATAGCCTCAACATGAGCTCTTTTTCCATTTCCTACATAGATGAATCTTTCAGCATCAATTGGCTTTATGCTCCGTAGACAACCTTGCATAGTCACACTTATGTGAGTAGTTGCACCTGTATCTATCCACCAAGTGTGATTGGGTACTAAAGCCAAATTAACTTCAGAACAAACAAAGTTGAGAAGTTTACCTTTTTGGCAAGCCATTTAGCATACTTGGAACAATCCTTCTTCACATGACCACCTTTACGGCAAAAGAAACAAGTGATCACCTTATCTTAATTTTGTTGCCCCTTAGGCTGTGAAGTTCCAGTATTTGCAGTGCCTTTTCCCGTGTTCCTTTTTCTCTTTTTGTTGGCAGCAATGTCATTGGAAGAAGATGCTAAGTGAGCACTTTCTATCTTCTCTTGTTTTAACCTCTCTTCCTCTTGCACAGACTGAGCAATGAGCTCATTAAGAGTCCATTTCTCCTTTTGAGTGTTATAACTTATTTTAAAAGGACTAAATTGTGTAGGAAGAGATATTAGGACCAAGTGCACGAGAATGTCCTCAGACAACTCTAACTTTAGTGCCTTTAGTCTTGTAACAAGATTAGACATTTCCATAATATATTCCCTTATGTTTCCTTTACCGCTATATCGCATTGAAACAAGCTTAGACAGGATGGTGCTTGTTTCGACTTTTTCATTTGCAGTGAACCTGTCTACAATTCGTTGTAGGAAACTCTTAGCATTTTCCTCCTTAGGCATTGCGCCTCTAATGGTATCCGGAATTGAGTGCTTCATGATCATCAGACTCATGCAGTTAGAACGCTCCCATTTTTCATAAAGTGCCCTTTCCGTAGCTGTACTATTATCAGCAGGGGCGGGGGGTTTATCAAACCTGATCGCATAGTCTAGATCCATACATCCAAGCACGATAGTAACATGCTCCTTTCATTTCTCGAAATTAGTGCCATTAAGCACCGGGATATTATTCAAATTGGCAAATATAGAAGAAACATTTACTGTAAGCAGAAAACAACACTAATAAGCTCATAATTAACAAACAATAATTTGGGCCATATAAGATACCAAGCACAACATTAAAATTTAGTCTTTGGACAGAAATTTTAATTTGTAAGCGGTACTCTTAAACTTTATTAGTAAATATTGATAACCAAATCCTTGCCAACAACATGCCTCCCTTTGGGCCGACATATTGCATGCATGGTAAAAAATAATTTTATCACGTATTTACTACCTTATTGTGTTTGTAATCCGGCCAAAAAATAACCTTCCTTTGGGCCAATTATTTTTCGCAGGGATTAAAAACACAGTCATTTAAATTCTTAAATGACAACCTTAATTTTCAAAATAAATAAATTAACATAAAAGAGGTCACTTTTGTGGCATTTTATATTAATTTAATTTATTTTGAACTTTATTTATTTTTAGCATATTATGCACATATACAAAATATTGAGAGTACACAAAATTAATTCACATCAATAGGGAGAGTGAGTACTTTCAATCAACTCAAAATATCATGAAATATTTTATCATGAAATAAAATTTCAAAAAATTCATGCATAATATATCAAAACATGAAAATTACAATGAATATTAAATAATAAATATTTAACAATTTTAAAAAATTCCAGAAAAATCACCAAAAAATATGAAATAACAAAATATGGTAATCTGGAAAAATAGGTGGCCTAAAGGCCACTGTATAGTGGCGCGTGTATCCAACGCGCCACTTCCGTGCGTGGGGCAAGGGATCCCACATGGGATCCCTTATCTTCTACCTCCAGCCAGGTCAACCGACCCGATTGGACCTGGAACAGACCCATTCGGGTCTGTTCATGCTTTTTTTTTCTTATTTTTGATCCCCTTTTCATCGATTTTGATAAGATTAAACTTTAAATCATTTAATTAAGACGCTTTCTACAAAACCTGGGCCAAGAAACAGATCAAAACAACAAAATTTGTGATGAATTTGATCAAGAAAGATACAAGAAAATATCCATGAAAGACTCTTACCCCTTTTTTTGATTTCTTTCAACCAAAACAAAAAATATACCGAAATTGTGACTTTGATTCAACCATATAAGTCACAAGAAACAATTATCATCAATCAAATTGAATTAAAACACATAAAATATTATTGTTTTGGTTAATTATAATTTCGGGATTTGTAAAATTTAAAGATAAAATTACTTTAATCATGAAACAAAATTCCAGAACTTGTTCACATGATTTTAATCCTTATTCCATAAGGAATAAAAGCCCTAAGGTTTTGCACAATAATTTTGTAAAATCCGATTCTACACTACTATAGACTCTAATTTCATAAAATTGAGATTGAAAATCAAATAAATAATGAATATTGATTTCTGCTCGGGTGAAAAGCTCCTTAACTTGAGTTGTGAATGGAGCAAATTCGGTAGAATAATGTATGGGTGAGTATATAGAGCAGTTCGCCAATGGACAAGCAAGGTTGGACAATCGCCAATGTTGAGCGCGGGCTGGATGATGGTGACGAATAGGTGAGTTCGCCAAGGCTGTGGATTGATGATGGCCCGCGTGTGGCGAGGACTGTGATCGCCAATGTATTTGGCGAGTAAGGTAGTCACCCATATAGAGGGGCAAGTGAAAGGCCCAGTTGGCGAGAAAGGCAATTGCTACTCGCCTAACCTCTATGTGATTGCCAAGAAGAGGAAAATTCTCGTAATTGCCAAATTTTAAGTTGGCATTAAGATAAAGTTGGCAAGATGAAAGGTTGGCCAACTGAAATTGAGATTGGCGAGCTAAAGGTCTCCAGATGAGGGGGCGAACTGGAATTAGTATGTGTAGATAAAATGAAAATAAATAAGAACCGTGCAGCCAAATTTGACTTTTTGGCCATTGTGATACAAGGTGGAAGAAAAGTCTAACAAGGGATGAATTCTATTGGCTGAAGTAGCTCTCAAAGGTTGGCAAACAAAGTCAATAACGTGTAGGAAGAAAAGAGTTCCAATTGACTTTGTTGTTGCAATGGTCTTCATGAATTAAATGCAACAGATAATGCTTAGAAGAGAAGGAGAATAAAAGTCAACAAAGGTGCAGCAAAAGAAGACCTTGATGACACTTTGCTACTGCCACACGATATTGAAGGTTGACCAAATCTGCTTGTTAAGTGTAAAAGAGACAAGGAATTAATTAAAGGTTGACATGACTGGAAAGTTAGTTGTGAAAGGGAGACTTTCACGCCACCTTGAGTTGCTATTGTCTTCATGTATTAAAGGAATGTTTGACCCATGAAATAAAGGCCAAGTGATGGGTTTTGATTGGAGTGGCATGGCTATATAAGAAGAAACATTTGAGGAAAGCCGATTTAGCCAAATTCATCTTCTTCACGAGAGCTATGCAATTGCAAGTTTATGTTCTGATTTTCTCTCATTTCCACCATGCTTGATCCACTAAACTTCATCCATAAGCTGGCTAAACAAGTAAACCTACTTGCAAACCTTTTCTCCTTAAGTTGATGAGCTAAAGGCATGAGCAAAGGAAGGCTAACGTGAGACAGAAAGCAATCTGTTCTGGAAGTGCAGTTGATTAGGGTGAGATTTAATGGTTTCTTGAGATTGAATAATATGTTTCTATGAGTTCAAGTATGAGAAGCATGATTTTAGTGTTGTTTTGATTCATTCTTGTGAGATCATATAAATAGAAGAAATTCATATTTGGAGATAGAAGAAGAATAAGATGAAACTGAGTTGAAATTGTAGTAGAATGATGGGAAAACAATCGAGAACAAATAAGGGAAGTAGTGGAGATGGTGTAAAAGTGATGAGAGTGGCGATTATGGTGATCGCCCATGTTGAATATTTGTGATCGCCAATGAGGTGAGTAAGCAATATGAACTCGCCAGAGGGCGAGGTCGCCCAATTTAGTGTAATTCATGGGCGAACTGATAAAGGATGGGCGAGCCCATCTCTGAGTTGAAAGCCGTATGGCAAACTTACATGCATAAGGCATTGGGCGAGTAGAAATGTGGGCGAACTCCCACATTTAAGCCAATGTAAACCTGGCGAGTTGAATATTGGGCGAGCTCCCACTGGTAAGCCATTTGATGAATGGCGAACTCCGTTGGGCGAGTAGTCATTTGATTTATCTCAATCTCTCCAAGTGATATAAAATGAAAATATTGATAGTTTTAATAAACTATTTTGCAATCGGGAATTATGGACTCAGTAAAAGCGATCAGGAAGGCGATCGGAAAACAAAGCTTTGGTAGACCAGGTAAGGGAGATGTGTGTGAAGTGAATGCATGTCCTGTGGAGTAAATTTCATGGAAATTATTGAAAAATTGTTGAAAAATTGTTTTGTTTTATGACATGCATTGTTTTGATAATGGTTTTGATTTGGGCGAGCTAAAAGCCGACCCTTATGTATGATTGGGCGAACTGTTATGGCGGGCGAGCCAAACCTTTTATCATTTTGGGCGAAGAACCCTTTTATGTTCTTTTAGGTGAGCAACCATGTTTTATTGAAATCCGGGGGAGCCAATGAATGACGAACCCTTTTTATTAAACATTGGGCGAGTGACCCTCTTATAATGTTTGGGACGAGCGATCCCCTTTATAAGAAAAATATGGGCGAGCCGAAAGTGGCGAGCCAGTATTTTTGTTTTAAATACAGAGGGTGGCGGGCGAACACTTGTTCACCCCATTTTGGAGTGACCATGGGCGAGCCATTCTGGGCGAGCTGACCATGGCGAACAGATTTCGATAGTGTTTTCTTAACGAGAATGAGCCATTTTAATATTTTTGAAGATAGAAAATATAAACCTTTTTGGACGAATTGACTAATGGGCGAGCCACTGAGGGCGAGCCAATTTTGCTTGTTGTTTTTAAAAACAAAGGTTGGTGGGCGAACACAAGTTCTCCGCACTGGACGAGCTGCCATGGGCGAGCTATATTGAGCTAGCTGACCATGGGCGAGCAGGTTTAAAACGTTGAGATTTTGGGAATGTTTTCAAGGGTTTTGTAAACAGAAAGCCTAAACCTTTTTGGGAATTAGATCATATGAGTAAATGATAATGTGGGTGAAATAATCCCTTAAAGGTTTTCATGAGATATAAAGTGGTTTTGAGACTTTAGGCCCCTAGTTTCATGCATTATTATTTATGAGTTATGAGGCTGATGGACCCGCCAAGTCATCAGCAGGTCTCGAGGTCACTTGGCAAGTGGACCCGAAGACCCCGAGGACCACCTATAGATTATGGCCATAGATCTAGCAGAGATAGCCGTGAGGGGCGATGGCCTACGGGTGCATCCCAATAGCGACAGATTCCGTTATCGCAAGGGGGATGGGGAACGATGATAGCATGATTTATTCGTAAGGTGATACCTAGTCTCAACTTGTTGATTTCTGTTTAATGAGAGGATTTGTTAAATCCTAATTTTTATTTAAATTACATGATATTATAAACTGTTGAGCAAACGATTTGAATCGTGCATTAAGAGTACTGTTTACTATAACCACTGTTTTCCTATTTGACGTGATTTTAGAAAAAACAAATAGTTTGTGGTATATAGTTTTGGTTTTATAAAGCAGCATATGTTTCCTTTACTGAGCGTATGAATCGCTCACCCCTTTGTTTTAACTCCACAGATAAAAGACATTGAGTTAGAGAAGTAGCTACAAGATGGATGTTAAACATGACAGGTACAGTCTCTTCTCTTTTACATTTCAGACATAAGTATACAGTACTACTGTAGTGCAATAAGACAATAAGGGGATGTTAGATATAAGGTATAATGAAAAGAATTTTCATAGTCCATATTTAAATAAATGTTTAACAATTATTACTGTCACTGTTTGAATGTTAATGGCATCGCAGACAGCCCAACCGGTAAAGTTGTATGGAAATACGTGAAAAATGTGGTAACGAGATGTTACAAATATTTAATTCTCAATGATAAAACATGATAGGCTTTTGATACCACTTTTAGGAAAATTAATACAAATAAATTCACACAGGATCTTTTGTTTAATCATCAAGAAAAGATTAATACGGAAGCGTACCTGAATCCATTGGAATTGATTTCTTGGGGTTAAAGTCTTCCATGTCTAAACTTTAGAGAGAATCTGTATCTTACTCAACGATAGGATTTGTCGTGAGAATTAAGTTATGTTTAGACTAGGGACCATAACTTATTTATACTTGAAGTATATTTTATTTTATTTTGGCCAATCATGAAAATAAAATAAAATATTGGGTCTCTACACATTGCAAAGCCCATACTAATTGAGATGTCCTAAAGTCCGATAACTTAAACTTTATTTGATCACTTTTAAGTGGACTAAATAGATAACCTGTAATGTACAATTAATTGATATATATAGGCTCACTAAATAATTTCCCAACAGCAGGCGGCCATGCAAATCATTGTGATCAATTTGCAAGGTAGTGAAATCGTGGTTTTTCAGCAAATGTAGCGGTGTTTATTGCTATTATAGAATGTAGATTTGAATGTGTTCAACTTCAACAAGCATCAGTTTGAAAGCTTGATTTGCATAGGATTATAAGATCTCTTATTGATTAAGATTTCTTATTATGTGTTTTGTGATAATTATGTTGCGGAGGCGGTTTCTTGTGATTCATAGTGTATAATTGTGGAACCGTTATCACATAAATTTTATGAGGTTTCAATTGAAATTGTTTTTTTAATAAATGTGAATTTTAGTTCATCCAAATGCAAGCAATTTGCTACAAGGTTAAGTTCTTTCTAAGTTTATTATCTTTGTTTTGTTAAGTTCTTTGCTATCTTTGCTAAAAAAAAGGTAGTACCACGTCGATTGTGTTAATTTATTTTCACATTTTTTTAATTTTTTGTTCGAATCATACATTTCAAAATCTTATGTGTCTGAGCAAGATTTGATGTCACAATTGCCTATTTAGATCTTCACCTACTGGGTTTTATTTCATTACACTATTATCAGTCATTCTGGTGTTTATCATCAATTGATGAAACACGAAACTAATTCATGGGATACGAAGTTTTGAACAATCATTCATACCAAATTATCAAATTATAGTCACCTTCTTTTAAATTTATGAAATATACTGACTATCATATGTTGGTCACCGAAAGAATCCGTTGCTTGAAACATCACTGACAAATAACATCAAAATAAAAAATTGATTTATAATTTAAATTGGAGAACAAGGGAATCAATATATTTTAAAAATAAACTTCGTAACTAGGCTAGGAACCTCTTGTACAATTATGGATGCTAACTTTTTTTCTTTTCTGAACTTAAATCCTTTTTTGGTCAATTTCGATATTTATCTTACATGCAAACTTCTATTATGAATTGCCACCTGATGCTCATTTTAAACCTCTGAATTTCATTTATATTTGAATGCAATCGTCATTTTTGGATATTGACAGTTTTAATAACGAAAATCCACGGTAAAGTAGACCTGGCAATTCGTGTCAAAAATTCGTTTTCGTGTCATGTAAAACCATGTTCGTGTTGTGTATTCGTGTCAAAAATTCGTGTCAACACGGAAAACTCAAAATGTTAATTTTAGCTTTTACCACATTCATATATTAATTTTACTTAATTTTAACCCCGTGTCATCTCGTGTCACCTCGTGTCATTTATTCGTGTCGTGTTCATGTCGTGTATTCGTGTTGTGTCTAAGATTGTTAGGTCTACGGTAAAGTGTGGGTGTCTGTTGTAGTTAAAATAAATCTGACAATAAAATCTTTTCAAGAGAATAAGCGTATATAGGGATGGTAGTGAGTACTTATAAATGGGTATCCGATCCTATCCAATTCGTTCAAATAAAATTATAGTATTATATAATCGGATTCAAGTAAACTTTGAGTAGTAAAATTACTATCTGCCATAAGTTCTATAACATTTGGATAGTGATCTTAGGTATTTATTATTTAAATCCAATTACAAATAATAATTTTTTAATACAATATTTATATTTTTTATTTATAAATTATTTATTATTAGTAATATTTATTTAAATTAATTATATATTATAATTATAATTATAATTTTTTATTTTATTTTATTTTATTTTATGAGTTAAATTAAATTTATTAATGTAATTTTTAATAATTTGTTCTAAAATTAATTTTTAATTTTAATTTTAATTTAAAAGTAAAAGTTTGATTTAATAAATGTGTTTAAGTATATAACAGATGTTTAAGTATATAACAGATTCGGTTAGTTGATGAGTATTTTTTATATTTTATATGAGAATAGTTCATGTTACATAAATCAAAATAATTGAGCTAAAAAATTATGAAATATAATTAGATTTTGATATGGGTATTCCATTTATAGGATGATAACGTGATAGTTTTTTAGTTTTGCTCGTGAATTTAAAAATTTTTGTTGTAAGTGTGCAAGATAATAATGTAATGATATGTCCACCATGTAGTTTTCAAAGTCTATTTTTAATAATTGTTTTTTGGTTTTACAGTTAAAGAACTTTTGAATCAATTTGTACATATTTTGAGATTAATTTTTTTCAAACGATCTTAAAAAACACACCTTATATCGCAATTAAGAAAGACTTGAACTCTAGATTTGAGTTACAACTGCAGAGATATCAACATTTCTTGAATGAATTTAGTTTCCATTGCCAGATATGGAGATTGTAGTCGAAACTAATAAAAAAGAAAAACTGGGAAGTGTGAAAGACAAATCTTTTGCAGATAGCAGAACAGCAGCTACTTGAAGTTAGTTACTTCTGGTTAGTCGTTTTCTCTTTCAGGTTTTCCATTTCTTCTCCTCCAACCTTTATCTTCCTTCTCATTCTATCTTTTCTGCTTCATTTCTTCAAGTTATGAAGCATGTTAGAACAGCTTGACGAGGACCCAACAGGCCCATAGAACAACGGCTGGCTCGCGAGATCATACTCGCATTATTTCACAAATGGGTCATAATACCCTTTAATTTAAGAATGTTGACAAGTGAGTACAGTCAAGGGTACCTACTTACTCACATGATTGGACATAACCGCCTACTATCTCACGATCCGAGCCACGATTGTCTCTAATAGGACGTAAACGTCCACTTCACCAATGATCGGCTATGACCGCATGTTTAGGAAATAATGAAAGCTTATATAAGAGAGAATGAAACAACAGGATCAGGTTCGATGACTTTTATATCTTCTATACTTGCATTTAAATCTTCTTATGATCCTAGGAAGAGGAAGTTTGTCACTTATAGATTAAGTTCAGTATCTTTTTTGACATCAAGAAAGCACAGCTACAGCATCAGTCATAAAAGTAAAAACCATCAAGTACTTGTTTTGATCTCCCTGATATTGATATTTCTATTCAAATGGTTTATCTACAAAGGAGATTTTAGACTGGTGGACTGGGAAAGTCAATTTTCTTGCCAAGGTTTAGACCTCTAGGAATCCTGGAGGAAGATGAAGAGCTTAAACTGCCACCAAATGACTGTGATATCTTCACAGGGAACTGGGTTTTTGTTATAGTGTAAGTTTCTCTCAGAAAAGGTGACTTGCATTAGGAATGGAAGACAGGATTCTTTTCACCAGAACCGGAGATGGCAACCCAGGGATTGTTCTTTGCCCATGTAAGTATCAATCCTGTGGAATAATAAAACGGTAAAGTTATTTAGTTATTGAGCCTTTTTTTTTTTTGGTATGATAAGGTTCAAAGCAATATCATTGGTTGAAAAACTTTGGGAAAGAGGCTAATGTTTGTGGGGATTCATTAAATCGAAACCAGTGGGAATCCATGGTTTTTCTACTTCAATCTGCTATTTCTCCAGAAAAGAAGAGCCTCAAAAAGTCAGGTTCTCTGCTTATCTTCAGCATGTGATATATTTCTTCTTTACTCTCTATTCAGCTTAAGATGCTTGGGTTTCAGATCTTTTGAAAAAAAGTATAGTTTCTACACAAAATCATTGATGATAAAGTCCTAACCAGTGAAATTAATCTATTCAAGAATACTTAAGAGGTCTTGTCTTGCCGACAAACTCTCTCATTGCTTCCATATTTTTGAATTGATACATGTCTGTGGGTTATTTTCTTTTCTACCTAGGATCAAGTTGAAAAGGAAGGTGTTTTTTTTTTTTTTAAATGCAATTACAGGGAAAGATGTGCACATTGAAGAAATGGGATAATGGAAAATGACTTGTATAAATGGTTTCCAATGTTCAATGAGTTGAAATGGAAGTTTTAAAGCTAACCCGACTCCATTGTTAATTCCTTCAACTAGCTTCTGTTGTCAATTAACAACCACTAGTATTTGGGGGCAGTGGATTTGAGTCATCCGATATTTTTCTTGAATGCTAGCATAGGAGTACAACACCACAGTGGAGTTCTATTGGCCATTGGGCACCATTTCTGGTTGAATCTAATTCAGACACAATCCATGGAGGCACAGCATAAAAGACCGTATAATCATGCCTGAATCAATCAAGGATACGGGAGATGATCGGAAGGGTGTAGATTTCTTGATTTCTAACACATATTTGGCGGATGAACACTAGAAACATGGAAGTCCTGTAAGTATTCAAGCCTTTTGATGCTGCTATGAACTTATCTGCATAAAGCAAAGCAGGATAGTTTTTCATGAGATTAATGCATTATCACTGTGGCGAAGTTTGGAAAGACGAGGATCATTTGATGCTGACCCCATTGAGTGTAATGAAATAGAGCGGCCTGTAGCTTATGGGAGAGTTCTAAAGACATGGGCAAAGTGGGTTGAAAAAAATGTTGGTTCCAAGTCGACTTCAATATACTTCATGAGCATGTCCCCTCTTCATATCATGTTAAAATCCAATCCTAAACTTTCCTTTACAAAAATCATTTGTTTAGACTTATGGTTACTCGATTCTATGCTTTTGTTGTTCATAGCCTATGCCTGATGACTTTGGAACAGAAGTTTAGATTGGAGCAATCTTGATGGAATCAGAAGTGCTAATGAGACTCTTCCAGTGATGCACATGCCTAACGCACCAAATGTTGGCACAGACCACAGGCTTTTTCTGATAGTAGCAAATGTAACTGAATCCATGGAAGTACCAGTCTACTTCCTCAACATTACCGCCCTCTCCGAGTATTTAAAAAGGCTCAGACATCTGTTTATATCACACAGCAAGGCCAATTGATAACACCGGAGCAGCAGTCTGATCCTGCAACACATGCAGACTTCATCCATTGGTGCCTACCAGGGTTACCTGATACATGGAATGAGCTCCTCTTTACACACATCATTTCACACTCTTGACCACCTACAATTTTCTTTTCTTTTAAATATCGATGAACTGCAAATTGGAATTGAATATGATTTGTTAAGAATTCTTGACTTAA
The DNA here is from genome assembly GCA_031772115.1 of Heritiera littoralis. Lineage (NCBI taxonomy): Eukaryota > Viridiplantae > Streptophyta > Magnoliopsida > Malvales > Malvaceae > Heritiera > Heritiera littoralis. The sequence goes on from JAPDPK010000118.1 coordinate 1,593,003, forward strand.
GTCTTTCTTTTTTGTAGCTGCATAGAAAAATCTCAAGGAAATGCACTTCCAGGAATGTCCGACTCAAGCAATGTGAAAGTTCAAGGAACAAAAAGGGAGCACAATGATGGAAAAGCTGAAGACCTCCAAATACAAAAATCTCCTTCTGTTTTCGTAGTCACCATCTCACAAAGAAGCATTAACAACTTTATCGCCACACTTGTGCTTGCACATCCTCTTCGTTTTGTTTACTTTCTTCCCCTTTCGCTTTCCTTTGTTTTCAGTTTTCACGAGCAAAGCATTCTAACAATCTCTGTATATAAACTGTTGATGATGCATGACCGTGCATCACAGTTCTTTGCCAAGAATCTTTCGCCATTCTCTGCGAAAAATCTTTTTCCAGTTTGTCGCCATTTCTTCATCCAGTTCTCTTCCCAATCTCCAAAAAAATCCCGTATAAAAGATACACGCCAAAATTGTAGTTTTATCACCTTTTGGACACTATTTACCCTTTTTGGATTAGTATTTAATATTAGTGGTTTGTTGCTGGTTTTTTTTTCTTTCGCGTGGATTTGGGCGCGTCTTATTTCATCACTTTGTTTTCTCATCCGACACCGCAGATGCATACTTTTTTCCTGTATCGCTTCTCTCTCCTTCGGTGGTGAAATTTAGCACGACCTCATAATTTTGCAGCAGCAAGTAACATCTTTTTCATACAATATTAATTACTTGAAAGTTTTCTTATCAATCTATGGCAAGTTATCTTCAATTTCATCTTTTGTTATTTATATTTTTAAACATGCCAATGATGTTCCACGATATTTTTTGGTGTTATTGTAGAATCAACTCTTCATTGCTACACTAAATTTTTGGTAATTTAATTATGTATATATATTTTTGTTGTGCAGATTTTGTATGCTTCTTGATATAGTGATTTCTTAAATTAAATGTTGCCTTTGATTTTTTTTAATCTTATCATAAAGATAATAACACTTGAATCGGTTTTAGAATGTTCAGATTTTATTCTAAAAAACATGTTGAGGTTTTCTGTTTTTAAAAATATATATTTTAATAAAAGAAAGATGCAATGATTAGTATTTGGTCGCAAATAACTTAAGTGCTCATATTATAACTGTTACTAATTAACATAGTATGATAAAGAAATCCATAAATTATTGATAATCTTTGCTAAAAACAAATTGATGGTTTGTTGTTAATAGAAAAGAATTGTATTCACATTCATTGTATCAATTTAGTAATAAATTTTATTTAGTGGTTGCTTCAGAAAATATAAATTGTGTCCAAATGTACGTGTTAAAGAATTTTCGATGAGTAGCAAGTAATAAAGTGATAAGTACAAGATCGTTCCCACGAGGATTGAAATTGTGAGTTATAGAATTTCACACCCTAATTTTATTCAAATGATCGAAAGAATTTTTTAATCAAATCACTAGTATTTCTGAAATAGAAGTAGCAAGAAAGTGAAAATAAAAAATTCTTTATTTAAATCAAAACTTCTAAAATATTACAAAATAAAAACCGAAAGATATTTAGATGAAAACTAAAATAAAGAGAATAAAACTAAACTACTCTATATCCCCTAGTGGGATTGCATCTCTTTCATAGTGCTGAAGCTGGCTATTTATAGAGGCAGTGGTGATGATGATTAGCTCAAAATCTTGGCTGATAAAGCTTGATCTTTATCTTTAAAGAAAATTTATCTTTTATCAGCTCTCTTGTTTATCTCTATCCTTAGCAAAAAGTCCATCTTGATAATTTATCTTCATAAAAGATAATTACAACAATTTATCTTTCTTGGCAGCAAGTAGAGATATTCATGCATGAAGCTTTATCAACAAAGTTTTGTGTTTGAATGGAATTTGAAACTAAAGTCCTTCACATCTTTGACTTCTTTATGAATTGGAGTTCCTACATCATTGAGAAAAATTTAATAAATAAGTGAGAGATTTTAATCTGATAATAATAGATAAATTATATCATTAAATTCATGATAATTCTATAAATTATAGAATTATCAGTACGTGTAAGTATATAACTGTATGTTTGTTTGTTAGTACCATTATTGAATATTCTTAGCTGCACTTTTTTTATCACAGTAGTTTTATGTGATTCTTATTACCTTACACTAATTGTATCAATACATAATTAGGTTGTGAATGTTTAAATTGTATCAGTTCAGTATTTGGTAGTAACCTGTGTCTTAGTTCTTGATATTTGGATACTTAGAGGTTTCATATTTTTTGTTATTCATCTCTTTCATTTCTAGGATTTTCATTATTGAAAACTTCATAGACTTACAAATCGTATTTAGTGAATCTTTTGCAGTGTTGATGCAAATGTTATTGTCAAATTATAAGTTGAAAATGATCATTTCATTTAGTGTAAATGACATGTAAATTTTGTCTATGCATTTATGCATTCTTATGAAGAATTTATCTTGAAAATATATGATCATATTACTTAACAAGAATGCACAGTTAATTGTTGCCTTTTCTTTTTTACAACTAGCGTTTATTTTGCAGGAACAAAAATGGTTGAAGGTGGATTTTTTACTGCTTTTAAGTCTTGAAAAATGAAGCTCTTATAGCACTTGAGGTTCATTTTTTTTCGTTGCTTTTTTCGTTATCTTTATAAATTTCGAGATGGAGAATTAAGTTCAATGGTTTAATGAGTTGTCATTCTATAACTAGAGATTTTTTTCAAGCGCTAAAACCACAAAGCAAACCTATGAATTGTTGGTTTATTAATTGACCAGAAGTAATGCTAGGGAGTGGTGCTTCCATGTTTCCAATTATTATTATTAGTTTATATTGATACCTGTTCTATGATTCACTAGCAACGGTCAATGTAATTTATATTTATGATGGCATAACTTAGAACATTCAGAACTTTTAATATGCTTATTATCTTCATCCCTTAGATTTTTGTAACAAAAAAATGTACTATCTGTTTGCATTGAAAGATGAAAATTAATATGGACAATATATTGAATTTCTCTTTTTTTTGTAGAACGTTTGGCTTTGGCTGACTCCATTATCTTCAAATTCATCTCAATCTTACATTCTGTCCGGTAAGAATGATGAAAAGGGAAAAGAACGGAATTTTCTTATCTAACATCAAATTACAAAATAATACATAATATTGTTGGGGTTTGCCTTGAATCCCACATCGAAAGTATAGGAGAAGTTATAAGGGTTATTCCCTTATAAATAAAGTGTTAGGCTTGGTTTGTAAAATATCCCATAGAGTTATAAAGTTGGGCTATTATAAAAGGGTGTAGTTGGGCTCTTTGGGTAGTTGGGTTGGGTTTGTAAGGAGTTTGCAATTTTTCTCTTCTAAAAATTGCACAATTGTAGTTGTTTGATTGTTTATCAAATTGGTTGGGTGGTTGTAGGCCAAATTGGTTGGGCCAAACCACATTAAAATTATTGTGTTTGTTTTTGCTTTCCTTTATTTTTGTGGGTGTTTGGTTTGAGGGATATTTTTCCCAACAAGTGGTATCAAGAGCTGAAGGTTCGTGATCCTGCGAGAGGAGGAAAGCTATGGCTGAAGGTATGTCTGGAGGTATGCCTAAGTTTGAGATTCCTTTATTTGATGGTAAAAGTAATTTTATGTTATGGCAAAGTACGATTCAGGATCTTCTAGTGCAACAAGGTCTAGATTTGGCATTAGAAGAAAATAAGCCAGATGGAATGTCTGATAAAGATTGGGTTAGAATTCAGAAGAGGGCTGTGAGCACAATTAGATTGGCACTTGCTCCAGAGATTAAGTATACTGTATTGACTGAGACGACACCAACCAGATTGTGGAAGAAGCTGGGAGACATCTATGCGTCAAAATCGCTGACGAATAGATTGTGTTTGAAGATGGATTTGTATTCTCTGAAGATGGATGAAGGTACGAGTCTCCATGATCACTTAAATGAATTTAATAGATTAGTTTCACAATTATTAGCTATTGATTCTAAAGAGTTGAAAGAAGAAGAGAAGGCATTGCTGTTGTTGTCATCTTTGCCCAAATCCTATAGACCGTTAGTTCAGACTTTATTGGTAGGTAAAACTACTTTGACGTTGGATGATGTGATTGCTGTGCTGCGTGAGAATGAAAGATTTATGGGCAAAGAAGATTCTTCATCTGCGAGAGGTGTACTAGCTGCTGTGGAAGATTCTACTCGAGGGAGGACTAATGAGAGACATGGTGGATCAAGAGGGAGATCAAGATCAAGATTCAGAGATTATAGTGAGGTGGAATGTTATTATTGTGGAGAGAAGGGTCATATTCAAGCACGTTGCAAGACATTAAGAGAGGATATGACTGCATTCAAGAAGGCTCAACAAAAGAGTGATGATGGAAAGAAGAATGAGACATGTGTTGTTTTGACTGATTCGGATGATGATGTATTGGCAACTTGTTTAGATGGGCCTCATACGTATGAGAAAAGTTGGGTTTTGGATTCAGCTGCATCGATGCATATTTGCAATGATAAAGATCGGTTTGATGAATTGAAAGAGGTTGAAAGTTTAGGCAATATTGCGGTTGGGAATGGTAATCGAGTGAAGATTGAAGGTATTGGGAGTGTTCAACTCAAGCTTCATGATGGTGGTGTCAAGACTCTTCGTAATGTGAGGTATGTACCCAGTTTTAGCTACAATTTGATTTCTTTGGGTGAGTTAGCTTCACGTGGGTACACATATGTTGGTAATAATGATTGGTGCAAAGTATACAAGAATGGTGGTTTAGTTTTGCAAGGAAAGAGGAATGAGAAACAACTATATTTGCTTGATGATGCAAAGGATAGAGTTGTTTCCAAAAGTAAGAAGATTCAGAGGCATGTTAGTTTTTCAGATGTTGTTGAGCAGTTTGGGGAGTTTGGGGATTCAAGTCAAGGGAGGATTTGTTGGGGTTTGCCTTGAATCCCACATCGAAAGTATAGGAAAAGTTATAAGGGTTATTCCCTTATAAATAAAGTGTTAGGCTTGGTTTGTAAAATATCCCATAGAGTTATAAAGTTGGGCTATTATAAAAGGGTGTAGTTGGGCTCTTTGGGTAGTTGGGTTGGGTTTGTAAGGAGTTTGCAATTTTTCTCTTCTAAAAATTGCACAGTTGTAGTTGTTTGATTGTTTATCAAATTGGTTGGGTGGTTGTAGGCCAAATTGGTTGGGCCAAACCACATTAAAATTATTGTGTTTGTTTTTGCTTTCCTTTATTTTTGTGGGTGTTTGGTTTGAGGGATATTTTTCCCAACAAATATTATGAATCAATCATTAAAGTAAAATTTTCCTATCTTCCTTACTAAACATTGGCATAACTCGATGCTTATTTGAAATCGTTTCATAAGTGTAATACATATGAATTTTTTATATGCCTGGAATATTTAGTTGAAAATCCAAACTTTATAGTTAACAGCTAGCATCCTCAAATGTTTATTAAGGAACAGAAAAGGTTCCTCATCCCACCTCTTTACCCTTTTTTTCCCTTATGTTTTGAGGATGGTGGTTTGGCATGAGAGAGTTAATATATGTTTATTTTCAGATTTTTTCACTATGGTTATTTTAAACAAATTTTCACACAATGAGACAGATGCAAATGAATTAGTCTAAAATCAATCTAATATTGTTTCAGTCAAGAGTATCGTGCGAGGTGTGTATAAGACAAATAACAAAAGAACTGCTCGTCAGGACTGCTATGCTGAGGTGAGGAATCAATTTTACTTATTCCCCTAACACTACAGTCAATCTTTAGATGTGTGAATCATAGTGCTAGGAGGTATTGACTCAAAGGATATATGGAATTGTTTGATAAAGTGTGTGCACAAGACTTGCATTAATCATTTGCTACTAGACAAAATTAACCCTTTTTTCGTTTTGAAATTTCCTACGTTTTGTTAGATGTTGACTCAAATTCTATTGGAAATCAATTTGGATTCTAATAAAATTCTATTGGTTAGAGAATTACTTGGTGGTTAAGTTTATTTAGAGATAAATATTCTTAATAGATTAGATTCCTTAGTGAATAAGAATTCTTAGTGATCAAGTAACTTGGCTCTATAAATATAGAGTGGGTCTTAACCTTTAGAGGGGATTGGGAGAGAGATGTAATCACTATGTAATCTCTGTGTGAGAGATGGGTTTGTAGGGATTTGGAAAAGAGTTGGAGAAAACACCGTGTTGCATGGGAATTCCATGGGTTAAACACTATGGAGCAGAAACTAGTGTTGGGTGCTATTGGGCCTTCTTACCCCAAAAGCTAGCTCAAGAGGTGAGACTTTCCCTCACACTTATAAACACACCCATATCCTTCCACAATCGATGTGAGAATACCCCAACAATCTCTCCCTTCACACATCGGGCCTTGGGAGACCACTTTTCTGACCGGAACCATGAACACCGGGAGATGTTGGGAACCCCAACAATCACTTCCTTCAACCATCGGGCCTTGGGAGAGCAGAGAGAGCCTTTTTATTACCAGGAACAGAGGAAGAGATGTTGGCAACTTGGTCTCTGATACCAGTGTTGGGTGCTATTGGGCCTTTTTACCCCAAAAGCTAGCTCAAGAGATGAGGCTTTCCCTCACACTTATAAACACACACCCAGCCCCTTCCACAACCGATGTGGGAATACCCCAACACATTTAGCATTAAATGGAAAAAATTTCAAATATTATATTTGAATGAAACAACTTAGCTAATTAGAACCTTCAAAACATTTCAATCTAAACAATTGATCATCCAAAAATAGTTAGTGATAAGTGTTAGACCTAACCCAAAATAGAGTCGGTTCAACACATTCAATCAACATTGTAGAGGCACCACGTGACACTATGATTATGGACCACGTGGTGTAGAAGGCGAGAGACACCCGCCTGCCACGCGGGAGATACCTTCCTACACATAGGAGATGCTCTCTTGCCACGCGGGAGAAACTCTCCCACCTAGCAGTAGATACCCTCCTGCTTGCGGAAGATACCCTCTCGCAGGCAGGAGACAACCTTCTATATGCGAGAGACATCCTTTAGCTTAACGATAGAAACCTCTCGATGAAGTACTAGGAAGGGGTCCGCTAATGTGTGAAAAGACAAGATTGCCCTTCAGTAATTACTGTTTTATTGTGCAATGAATCTTGAAAAATCCTGGATGTGTTATTTGGTACTTTTTTGGTCGTCTATTCTTTTAATATATTATTTAAATGTTATCATATTTATGTCATTTGTGTTTTATGAGTGACGACAATGTTAACAACGCAGTAGTATTATTTTTGTTGTTATTCTCATTGCAGGTAGTTGGTTTTTGGTATCTTTTTGACTGGTTTATTTGATGTTTTGGGTTGGTTTTTGAGTAATACTAGTATGATATCCGCGCGTTGCTGCTGGGATACAGAGAAGAGAGGGGAGATAAGGCTAAACAAAAAGTTCAAGAAAGGGGGAAGATACAAAAAATACTAAAAGTCTTCCATAGAATCTAAAAACTAAGAAAATACCCAAAAAAAATATGTTGTGACTTCAAACATAAATGGTATGAGTTAAGATCTCTAATTTAAACATGATTATCAATCATGAACTATTTCCATCTGTCTGAAAGCACTTTGTTGTGACAGCTGTATATCTAGCAAATTGACCATAAAATGTTATTGTTTCAGAGAGAAATTGTGATACTAGTAGAGTATTTGAGTAGGCATTTCTTGTGAAATTCATATGGTACATGTTGAAATACAAAGAATAAACATAAATGAGTGAGTAGCACGGCATGAATATCAAAAACAAATTAATTGTAATTAAAGAATGCGAGACATATTACATTAATACCATACAAAGTGCAAGAAATAATCTTGAAATCCCTAAAATAGTTGAAATATAATGTTCTCTTTTTTTAAAAAAAATAATAGGTTGTTTTCAAATGTAAGACACATAAATATGATTGATATAAGAGAGCATTACAAATTTAATTTCTAAGAATAAGAAATCTCATTTATGAAGATAAAAAAGTATTAATATTTTGTATCAAGAAAACTTGCATTTTGAAACATTCTCTAAAAAAAAATGAAAAAACTCAAAGAAATCACTCACTATGAAAACAAATAAAACATTTTATAGATATACTGAAACAAAAGAGTAAATAAACAAACTCATATAAATCACATGACACCTTAAAATCCAAGGAAGCAAAGAGGGAAATGAATCCAAAACACTCGACAATATAAAAACAGGAAAAGAAACCAAAGAATAAAAACTCAACATAGGGAATAAAAATCGTGGGACCCACGATAATAAAACAAAGCAAAATGAAGCAGAGAAATAACCACTCAAAACCCCTCTGAAATTACTTTTTAGATAGAAACAGACAGAGCAAAGGCAAGGGCGCATAGTGGAAAAATTGGGGCAAAAACGTGGCTGCATGAGGAGGCTTAAAAATCTACAACTTTTATTATATTGATAGGCATAGCAAAGGTTGGACTGAGAGTGCTTCAATATTGTATCAGTTTGACTTTCAGTATATTAATGTTGAAGGAATAAGTATTTTCTTCCATTAATAGTCTTAATTTCAACTCCAATCATGTAAGACTTCTTTTAAAGCTTATTAATATTGTTCAATGCTTTGGAATGGGTGCAAATGTTTTAAGAAACGCATTAAAGTTATCAAAACAGCCCAGACCAGCCCAGACCAGATAAATGGATCAGGCCATAAAATTTTTTTTGCTAAATGGGCCTAAAAATGTAAGTTTATATCTGGCCCTAAGAGCTAACAAACTTAAATGGGTTGGCCATTTAAGAAATTAAAAAAATTAATTTTTAGTAAATAAAAAAATAAAATTTGAAATAAATATTAAACAAACATCATATAAATTCATATCAAATCCATCAAGTTTTTAGCATCATTTGAATATTACATATTAATAGTCTAACAACCATAATATAAATTGTTTTAACAAACCTAGATAATGAAAAACATGTCTCAATGATATTAAGAATAAAAAACATGATAAATAAATTCATGTCCATCCATCTCCTCCATAGTGTCAATCACATTCAATCAATTTTTTTTCAACTTCGCCATCTATAAACATAAATAAAGAACAATATAAGAACTCACAAGAATTAAACTTATGAATTCATTAAATATTGTCAACTAATTAATAACATTTCCTTCAAAAACAAAAATCTAATTTCGGGTGCAAACGAGAGTTTCCATGTTCTCATGATCTATAGAACTTTGAGACTTATTTAAAACATGAGAACCAATACTAAAAGAACTTTCCGATGCCACAGTTGTTATTGGAATGCTCAAAATATCACAAGCTATATTTGCAAGCTCTAGAAATCTTAGCTTATGATCTTTCCACCATTGCAACATATTTAAATCTTCAATCACGCTACCCATAATCTTTAGCTCTTCCAAATAAAGATCTAATTGATTTTTTGGTTCTTCTACTTGAATAGTTTCAAATGTTTTAAAAGCCTATATCATTGGACTGTTAGTATATCTCCATAATTAGGGAAATAATTGTTTGGTTGACCAATTCCGGATATGGTCCATAATTTTACGCTGAATCTCAACTCAATATTTGGCTATTAAAACACGATTTTGTGATGGTTAAAACGTGATTTTATTGCCATAATTAGCATGCCCTCTTTAGTAATATAAGAGGGCTCCTTCCGGTCCCCAAGTACGTTAACCTAAAAAATCATACAAACACCATCTAGTGAGGTTTTGAGTGCTTGGAAGATTTGGAAGGTCTGTGATCGACACAGAGTAGACTGTCAGATTCGGCAATTGCTTCAACAGCAGAGTTACAGAGTGCAATGGCTGGAGGTTAGATCCTATCGCTTCCGCATTTTATTTGTTTAACATGTTTCATATTGTGTAGAAGCATATTAGGCTTGTTATGATGTACTTACATTTGGTATCAGAGTCGTAGTTTAACCTCTGTCTTGCTATAGATCTGTAGAAAGAAGCCATAAAAACCCATATTTTGAAACTTTAAGTCTCGGATTTCATGAAACCCATTCTGTTTCCATGTGATTTTGGTTCAAATATTTTAGATCTATTGTTGTAAAGCTCTAGGGATGAAAAATACATGAAAAACGGGATTGTTTGAAGGGTTTTGTGCCGAGTCGGGTCAAAAGACCCAAATTTCTGCAAAACACCCATTCGGGTGAAGAAGAAGCCTCGGGCGCGTGAGTCACACGCGCCCGATGGAGGGAGAAATGCGGGCGCGTGAGTCTCACGAGCCCGATAGGGGGAGAAAATGCGGGCGCGTGAGTCTCACGCGCCCAATAGAGATAATGCGGGCGCGTGACTCTCACGCGCCCGCCTGTTAACAGTGCAATTACACTGTTCCAAAAAAAAAAAGGGAAAAAGAAACGTTTTGGGCCTCGGGTTTTGGGCACTGTTTGGGTCCTTATTTGGTTAGTTTTGGGCCATATAATTTATGGGTTTCCCTTTATTTTGGGTTAGATTATTTGGGCCATGTGGATTAAATAAAAGGGCTATTTGATTTATATTAGGCCTTAAGAATTTATTTAATTTAAGTAATTTAAATTATTTAATTTAGGCCAAATAATTATATTTTTGATAGTTTTATCAAATTTTCAGTTCTGTAATTTTCATAATTTTATGAATAATTGGATTATTTTCACAAAATTAATATAATTATGAAAACTTCTCATTATTTTGGATTTTATGAGGATTTTTCATAAATTTGAAATTTTTTATAAAAGCTATAATTTTAAATTGAATAATTTTTGTAAAAATTATCATAAAATTATGATTAAATTATGAAAATTTGATTTGAATATGTATATGTGCTCATTTTGAATATGTATAATTTTGTTATTTTTATACTAGAAGCACATGTAGCTAAGTTATTCATATTATTTGGAATTAAAATTGCCTTGTGATAATTGCAATTTTTTAAAATATGAATAAGCTTAGAATTTTACCAATATGTCTAAGTGATTTATAATTTATTTAATTAGGGCTTAGCCACAACAACCTTAATTAAGTAAAATTATTTTTGTAAAATCACATAATTATATGAGACATAAATTGTGATTAGTTATAAGGTTATGATAAATTTTATCCCACAGGAATTTTTTATTATAATTTTATAACTAATTAGGATAAAATATCAAATTAGTTTCTTAATTTACCCACAGGAATTAGGAAATGATATAATTTGATAGTTTTATCATTATGATATGAATCTATTAGAATTAGAACTTTAGCCCACAGGCAAGTTTTATGTCTAGGATTCATTAATAAAATATGTTTACATTGGTAGACATAATTAAGTTTGCCTCAAAAATTCTAGATACATAAGCATGTTTATTTTCTATATGCAGTGTTTCCTCAGGCTAGTATTAACCTAGAAGTTCCCGAGCTGGATGGAGAGAACTTCAAGGTTTGGAAGGAGAGAGTTCTCCTCCAATTAGGGTGCATGGATATAGACTATGCTATAAGGAAAGACGAGCCCGTATTGACAGAGACCAGCACTCCTACTCAAGTAGCTTTACATGAACGTTGGGAGCGATCCAATCGCCTTAGTGTCATGTATATAAAGACAAAGATATCTGCTGGGATACGTGGTTCAGTCAACAGCATACCAACGTTAGGACCTTACTGAAGGCCATAGATGATCAATTTGTCACTTCAGACAAAGCGTTGGCCAGCACCCTGATAATGAAGTTCTCATCGATAAGGCTCACCAATGTCAAAGGAGTGCGCGAGCACATAATGGCCATGAGAGATATAGCGGCCCAACTCAAGAAGCTAGAGGTGGAGATGTCTGAGTCCTTTCTTGTGCATTATATATTGAACACTCTACCAAAGCAGTACGGACCATTCAAGATATCCTACAACACACATAAGGATAAGTGGACCATCAATGAATTGATGACCATGTGTGTTCAAGAGGAGGGAAGGCTGCTTATGGAATCGGGTGAAAGTGCATTTTTTGCAAGCCAAGGAAAGACCAAAGATTGAGCCAAGAACAAGGGAAAAGGGAAAATCCCTGCCCAAGCTGACATTAAGAAAGAGTCCAAGTGTTTCTTCTGTAAAAAGAAGGGACACATGAAGAAGGACAGTGCTAAGCTTCAGCAGTGGCTCGTTAAGAAAGGTAATCCACTCTCATATGTTTGTTTTGAATCAAATATGGTTGAGGTTAATCATAACACATGGTGGATTGATTCTGGATCTACAATTCACATTTCAACTTCCTTACAGGGTATGACAAACCTAAGGAAGCCAGTGGGAAATGAGGAGAGCATCTATTCAGGAAATAAGATGCGCTCGCATGTTGAAGGCGTTGGAACGTGCACTTTAGTTCTTAGGAGTGGTTTTGTTTTGCAATTGGAAAAGACCTTTTATATTCCTAGTTTCTCTAGAAATTTAATCTCTGTTTCTAGGCTGGTACCTTATGGATATTCCTTTCAATTTTCAAATAAATCAGTATTGATATATTTTAAGTCTGATATTATTGGGAATGGTACCTTATGTGATGATCTTTTCTCTATTGATTTGCAAAATGACGCTGCTCATAACGCCTTGCATGTTCAAACTGGCACTAAAAGATGTGTTATGAATGAGGACTCCTCCACGTTATGGCACCGGAGATTAGGTCATATCTCCATAAATAGAATTAAGAGATTGGTAAATGACGGAATACTTAGTACTCTCGATTTTACTGATTTCGACACTTGTGTGGATTGCATTAAGGGTAAGCAAACCAACAAAGTCTAAGAAAGGTGACAATAGGAGTTCAACCATATTAGAGATCATACATTCTGACATATGTTGTCCAGACATTGATGCATATGGTCAGAAATACTTCATCACCTTTATTGATGATTACTCGAGGTTTATGTATCTCTACATGCTTCATAACAAGAACGAAGCATTGGACGCCTTTAAAATATTTAAGGCTGAAGTAGAGAAACAATGTGGGAAACCCATAAAGATAGTAAGAACTGATAGAGGTGGGGAGTATTACGGCAGATACACTGAAGATGGACAAGCACCTGGACCATTTGCGAAGTTCCTTCAAGAAAATGGGATTGTTGCCCAATATACCATGCCTGGTTCACCGGATCAGAATGGTGTTGCAGAAAGAAGGAACCGAACTTTGATGGAAATGGTGCGTAGTATGCTTAGCAACTCGAAGTTGCCTAAGTCCTTGTGGATTGAAGCTCTTAAAACGGCAGCGTATATATTGAACCGGGTTCCAACCAAGGCTGTTCCAAAGACGCCTTTTGAATTATTCAAAGGTTGGAAACCGAGTTTGCGTCATATGCGCGTTTGGGGATGCCCTTCTGAGATAAGAGTTTACAACCCACAGGAAAAGAAACTTGATCCTAGGACCATAAGTGGGTATTTCATCGGATATGCTGAACGGTCCAAAGGCTACAGATTCTATTGTCCATCTCATAGCACTAGATTTGTGGAATCAAGGAACGCCAAGTTTCTTGAAAATGACTTAGTTAGTGGGAGCGATCAATCTCAAGACCTAGTTTCTGTGAGAGATCAACCCTCTACCTCGAGTCAAGGATTAGTTATCATGAATAATGTCCCTTCAGTGCAACTGGACATTGAACAATCAATCATTGAAGATCCACAAGTAGTTGATAACTTACCAGTAGATGAGGCTCCTCTAGATACACCAGAATTGAGTGAGCAACCGGTTGAACAACATGATCCTTCGGAGAATGTTGAACCAACATTAAGAAGGTCTACTAGGAAAGGAAATCAGCTATTCCTAGTGATTATATTGTGTATCTACAAGAGTATGATTTCAATATTGGGCCCGTTAATGATCCAGAGACGTTTTCACAAGCCATGAACAGCAAAGAATCAAAACTTTGGTTCGATGCTATGAAGGATGAGATGGATTCGATGGCATCTAATGGAGTATGGGATCTTGTCGAGTTGCCTAATGGGGCCAGGGCTATAGGCTGTAAATGGGTCTTTAAGACCAAGACTGACTCATTAAGCAACATTGAGCGTTATAAGGCAAGACTCGTAGCCAAAGGATTCACTCAAAAGGAGGGAATCGATTACAAGGAGACCTTCTCTCCTGTATCTAAGAAAGATTCTCTCCGCATCATAATGGCGCTTGTTGCACATTTTGACTTAGAGTTGCAACAAATGGATGTGAAAACGGCATTTCTCAATGGTGATCTAGAGGAAGAGTTTTACATGAAACAACCTGAAGGTTTTTCCTCTAGCAATGGTGAGCATTTGGTCTGTAAGCTGAAGAAATCCATATATGGGTTGAAACAAGCTTCCCGCCAATGGTATCTAAAATTCCATGAAGTCATCTCTTCATTTGGTTTCGTTGAGAACATCATGGATCAATGTATATACCAGAAGGTCAGTGGGAGCAAGATTTGTTTCCTTGTGCTATATGTGGATGATATTCTGCTTGCAACCAATGATAAAGGGATGCTACGTGAGGTGAAACAATTTCTTTCTGAGAACTTTGATATGAAGGATATGGGTGATGCATCTTATGTCATTGGCATTAAGATCCATAGAGACAGACATAGAAGTATATTAGGTCTGTCACAAGAAGCCTATATTAATAAAGTCTTGGAAAGATTCAGAATGAAAGATTGTTCACCAAGCCCAGCTCCCATTGTGAAGGGTGACAGGTTCAATTTGAACCAGTGCCCGAAAAATGATCTTGAGCGGGAACAGATAAAAAACATTCCATATGCCTCAGCTGTTGGAAGCATTATGTATGCACAGGTCTGCACCAGGCCTGATATTGCTTTTGCTGTGGGAATGTTAGGTAGATATCAAAGTGACCCGGGGATGGACCACTGGAGAGCTGCGAAGAAGGTGCTTAGATATCTTCAAGGCACTAAGGATTACATGCTTATGTATAGACGGACCGATGAGTTGGAAGTGATTGGCTACTCAGACTCAGACTTTGCTGGCTGTGTTGATACCCGGAAATCAACATCCGGTTACATCTTTAGGCTTGCCGGTGGAGCTGTTTCATGGAAGAGTGCTAAGCAGACACTGACTGCCACTTCTACTATGGAGGCCGAGTTTGTTTCTTGTTTTGAGGCTACCTCACATGGTGTATGGTTTAAGAGTTTCATTGGTGGGCTTAGAGTTGTTGACTCCATATCTAAGCCATTGAGGATATATTGTGACAATTCAGCTGCGGTATTCATGGCTAAGAACAATAAGAGTGGAAGTCGAAGTAAGCATATCGACATTAAGTACTTAGCCATTAGAGAACGTGTTAGAGATAAAAGAGTGGTCATTGAACACGTTAGCACTGAATTGATGTTAGCTGATCCTTTGACTAAGGGCATGCCACCATTTAAATTTAAGGATCATGTAGAGAGAATAGGACTTGGTCCCACATTTTGATTGTAATTGAAACTCTTATTAATAATATGGTGTTTCTCATTTTGATTTGTATACACTAAAGTTTATTTGAGAAATATCCTTGTTGTTTGGACCGAGAATAAACATAAGGTTTATTCATTAAGTATAAATGAGTTGATTTAGAAACATTTTACATAGAATACATGGAAGATAATACTCACCATTAGAGGAACTGTCGCCATGATTCATGTGATTTGTTTCTTCTATAAGTGAAATATATGGACCAAGTGGGAGAATGTTAGTATATCTCCATAATTAGGGAAATAATTGTTTGGTTGACCAATTCCGGATATGGTCCATAATTTCATGCTGAATCTCAACTCAATATTTGGCTATTAAAACACGATTTTGTGATGGTTAAAACGTGATTTTATTGCCATAATTAGCATGCCCTCGTTAGTAATATAAGAGGGCTCCTTCCGGTCCCCAAGTACGTTAACCTAAAAAATCATACAAACACCATCTAGTGAGGTTTTGAGTGCTTGAAAGATTTGGAAGGTCTGTGATCGACACAGAGTAGACTGTCAGATTCGGCAATTGCTTCAACAGCAGAGTTACAGAGTGCAATGGCTGGAGGTTAGATCCTATCGCTTCCGCATTTTATTTGTTTAACATGTTTCATATTGTGTAGAAGCATGTTAGGCTTGTTATGATGTACTTACATGGACATTTCAAAATAAATTAATTGTCATTACAAAAAAGAATTTAAAATAAAGTATATACCTAAAAAAACAAAAATAAACTTACATCACTCACAACAACTGTACTCTTCCCCTTCCAACTATCATGTGTAAGAGGTTGTGAGTCATTAAGTTGGCTTGAAGTAATTAGTAATATAAAATAGAATTAATTTTATATATTTTACTTTGATTAAAATGTTAAACATATAAATAATTAAAATAAAAACAAAATTTTAATATAATTACAAATATTAAAAAATTAAAGGTGCCGGCTCACTAAAATCTAGGTTAAATCCATTCAAGCTCGGGCCTAAATAGGTAGGGCTAAAAAACCCTCTTTCTTAAATAGGCTACAAATATGAGATCCAAGCATTGAATAAATGGGTTAGGCCGAGTCGGCCCAATAGGCCTTGGCCCATTTTGATAGTGCTAAAACTCATGGTGTTACAGACTATGATAACTATTGAAGAGTTGCTATGAATCCTGATGTGTTATTTTTTAAAAAATTACTTGTAGACATCTTATTTTGTCCGGAGTCTTAATTTGTAAAAATAATCAATTGGATTGAGTGACATTGTATTTTAATTTAACAATTTAGAATTAGGCTAGAATTAAATTAGAATTTTTAGATTTAGAATTAACATTAATTAGGAAATTAATATTAAAAAGGATTTAGGAATGATAAAAAAAAAAGAAGAGATAAGAAAAAGAAAATAAAATTAATTTTAGAATAGGATAATTAGATTTTTTAGGATAACTATTTAGATTAATATTAAAATTTGATAGAATTAGATTAGGATTAACATAAGAATTAAATAGATAAAATATTAAAAATAAGAGATAATTAATAAAATAGTTTTAGTTTTATTAGGACTCTAACAAGTTTATGACTATAAAAAAGGGTTAAACCTTATAACTTAGGGGGCAAATTTCAAGAGGATTTTGACAAAAAAAAAAACAGACGAGCAGTGTTCACACCGACGACACGCGATTGTAAAAGAGAGCTCAGGACTGACGATAAGTGGCTGTCGAAAGGCATCTTGAATCGGATAGGAAACACTTCAGTAGCAGCTTCTTTTTACCTCTCAAAGAGCAGCTTAGAGCTTTGTTGCCGTTTTGAAGTTTACGTCAGGTTTGAAGCATCAGTTGTAAAAGTATATTAAGGCCCACACATCCATCCATTAATCAGGTAAGTGCTTTTTGCTTTTCTTTTATTTGGCACTTTTTTTAGTAATGATTAAAGAGTAATGTTTGACATTTTAATTTGCTTCTTTAGATTAAAAATGATTAAAATAATACGATACATAGGAATGTCTAGGAATAATAAATAAATAATGATAATAAGTTAGGTGAATAAGTAAAAATTTAAATTAAATAACAAAAATAAGTAAAAATAAGAAATAAAAATAATTGAATAAATGGATATTAGGATAAATGTCTAATTAATAACTTTGAGAATTGGTTAGACCTTTCCGATGATGGAATCCTCGAGGCGATTGCGAACGAGTAATACTTGAGGAATTCCTAGGCAAGAGAATTCTTTTAAGTCTATCCAGAATGATGGAAGGTTTAAAAAGTATTTTCAAAAAATGAAGGTTAAACTTTATTCTCCAAATAATTAAAATAGAATAACACATAAAAAATCATAATCGTGAAAATAATAATAAACATAATAGTAAATTTTTTAGGATAATAATTAATAAAAAACATAAATTATACAATTAAATCCGATGATAGAATCTTTGAGGTGATTATGAATGAGTAACACTCGAAGAATTCTTACGTGAGAAGATCCTTCTAAGTTTATCTAGAACGATGGAAGATTCAGAAGGCATTTTCAAAATAAACAAATAAATAAGGTAAAACATAACAATAATAAAATTTATATTCTAATAAAGATAAAAATAAATAAATAATTAATAAAGTTAATAAATAATTAAATAATAATT
Source organism: Heritiera littoralis (assembly GCA_031772115.1). Taxonomy (NCBI): domain Eukaryota; kingdom Viridiplantae; phylum Streptophyta; class Magnoliopsida; order Malvales; family Malvaceae; genus Heritiera; species Heritiera littoralis. The sequence continues at coordinate 1,611,023 of JAPDPK010000118.1, forward strand.
CCGATGATGGAATCTTCAAGGCGATTGCGAATGAGTAACACTTGAGGAATTCCTAGGTGAAATGGTTCTTCTAAGTTTATCCAGAATGATGGAAAATTTAGAAGATATTCTCAATATTAAGTACCAATAATCTTAAAAATATTAATAAATAATATATAAAGAAAAATAATAATATTTAAAATAAATAAATAAAAATGATAAAAATAATTAAATAAAAAAATAAAATAAGAAATAATAAAATTTTAAAATACTTCCGATGATGGAGCCTCTTCAAGAGAGTCGAATGGTACCCCTTGAATACTCTTGAGGTGAGAAGATTTTTTAAGAGTTCATCCAGAATGATGAAGGATTCTTAAAAGAATTTTCAATATCCAAATAATAAAATATAAAGGTCACATAACTAAGACTAAGTTAAAATAACACAAGATTAAAATGGTACCAATATTGGGCATTGTAGGGGTGCTATAACCTTCCCTACACGTAAATGAACTCCCGAACCCAAAACTTAAAATGTAAACCAGTTTTCTAGAGTCATTAGGTGGCCAATCACACCTAGGTTAAAAAAGATTGGTGGCGACTCCATTTGATTAATGTCTAGCGTCCTAATCTTAGGAAACGTTATGACATTACTCAAAAATCATGTTCCACTTATAGAAGGATGGTAGTGAGAAACTAGATTATTACAATGTTTTAGCTCTCATTTGAGTAGAGGTGGAGTGCATGATTTGATATGTTTTGAATCATTATAATTAGGGCCGAGAGAAAAACTTTAAAAATCGAAAAATCAACTTAAATCGGAGATTTTGGAGATGTTCGATTTGGATAATAAACAAATTTGATTCAGATTCAAATTATGATATCATTAAACTGAATTTATTCAATTCGGATTGAGTTCGGGTTCAGATACAGATAATATCCGAATACTTTGTTATTTAATATTTTGTAATTTTTACAATTTAAATTAAAAGCTCAAGTTTTATATTTAATTAAAAACCTTAAGAAAAAATTGAAACAAAGTCCAAAAGTGCTTAAATACCTTAAAAAATGAAATAAAATTTAAAATTAGATAAACATGAGTGATTGATTCATATAAATTCGAATCAGATTAAATTTTTTTTATCCAAATCATATACGAATCACAAAATAAAAAAATCACTTAATTCATGTAGACACTGAATTTTGTCCGAAGAACTTTAATTAAAAAAATTGAAAAAAAAAGCAAAAAAAATAAAAAATATAATAATAAATAAATTAAACTCATTCTTCAATGCCCATGCATCATGCAAATTTAAGGCAAGGTTGACTTGAGAGATTTAGACCAAATATGAATAAGTCAATAAAAGGAAAATAAATCATGCAAAAAAGGAAATAATTAAATGCAATAAAAGCTGAAAATAAATTACCAAAAATAATACAATGAAAAAAGGAATAAAAAGATAGGTCAAATAAAAATAAATGACAAAATAAAAATTCCCTAATCATGGGGTTAATACATTAAAGATTTTTCTTTCCTAAATAAAGAGGGCTACATAGTTATAAAAGGGGAGGATTTTGACAGAAAAAACAGGAGATACGAAAAACCCTAGGGCCACCTTCACCATCGTTCCCAGCCACCATCGCTTCCTCATCACCATTGCTGCTTCCCTTCTTCACTGCATCGTTCCAACTTGAAGACCCTTACAGCCACCGTTCCTGCCAACAAGCCATACCATCCTTTCCCGATTGCACAGCCACCATCGCTACCTCTAATTCGACCAGCCCTGCACCTGTCGCATAATACATTATCCAGCTTTGCACCTGTTGCACCGCACCACGTCCTAGCCACCTTGAACGCCCAGTAGTGCCGCATCCTTCTGTTTGTATCCTGCCACCGTAGCAAGCTGCTGCCACTTGCATCAACAAGCTGCTCTGTTACGTGTCCCCTGCAGCAGCAAACACGCCTCTACCTACATACGTTCAATTTCCTGCTGCCGCCAGTCCCACTGCTGCTCGAAGCTGTTGCTGAGTGTGGGTTTCTATCCATTGTCTTCTACTGCGTTCACCATCATTCATCCCTGTATGCTAGCTGTCTGCAAACCCCAGCCACCACCAAGCCGTTGGCATCCTGTACTTGAACAAGAGCTAAGCAAAACCGTGACAGGAATGGATACTGGAGGAAGACAGGGTTGACGACTAGGAAGGTCAAACCAAGCTGAAACTAACGTGGAAAAAGACAAAAGGGAAAGAAAGTTCAAGAACATCCCCACTGCTCTGCATCTCTGCTGCGATTGTCTGCAACGCCACCACCATTTTGCTGCATTTCGCCTCCACCACAGCTACTTCAACCTTACACCAGTGCCTGAATCGTGTGTCAGCTCCCTTGCACTGCCCGTGTCCTTGCTTGCCACGGCTGCATAGCATTATCACTTTCTGCATGCATGTTGTTTCTACGCCAACCAGCTTGTCAGGTTTCTAAAGGATATTAAGGTATATTTTGCTTCTTTTGTTCTTACTTTTGTGATACTTGATTGCATATATTAAAGAAAAGAGAATAAAGTAATAAGGGATATATATACACACGTTTTTTTAGGTGATAAAAACTAGCTTGTCAGGTTTCTAAAGAATTTTAATGGATATTTTGCTTCTTTTGAAGCACTTTGGTGATCCTTGTTTGCATACATTAAATATATATATATAGCTATGAATCATTAAAAAAAAGAGATAAAAGTAAATAAAGAATAAATGAACAAAATATGAAAAGAAAGTTTTGTAAAACACTAAAATAATGAAATTAATAAAAAATATAAAATTTTAAAGGAATTTCCGATGATAGGATTTCTTAGAAATCGCAAGTAGCGATTCTTTGACAATCCTTAGGATCTAGATAAAATCCTTAAATGTCACCAGCGTATTGGGACATTTAATCGATTTTATCCCGATATCAAAAATTGCCCTATATAAATAAAAAATAAAACAAGTAAAAATGATAATAAAAATAAGAATATAAAATAGGTAATAGTAAGTGAATAGGAATATAAATTTTAAGTATATAAAAATCTAAGAATTAAAATAAATAAATAAATTAAAACAAATATAAATAAGAATATACATTTTAAATATAAAAGGATCCCGATGATAGGATTCCTTAGAAATCACAGGTAGTGATTCTTTGATTATCCTTAGGGTCGAAATAAAATATTTGAATATTACCAGCGTATTGGGGTATTCAAATAATTTTAGTTCGATATTAAGATTTCTAATATAATTATATGAAATAAACTAACACTAAAAATAATAAATAAATAAAAATTTTAAACAAACAAATAAACAAAACTTCAAAATAAAGAGTAAAACAAATTAAAAATAAATAAGATATAAATACTGTCTGATGATGAGATGTTACGAAATTCACAAGTAGTGATTCCTAACTGATCTCTAGGTGAGAGAAATTTGCTAAATGTTACCAGCGTATTGGAATGTTTAGTATGATTTTTCAATAAAAATTAAATTTTATAAAATCAATAAATTTCAAAAGCAATAATATAAATATAAAAGATAATAAAATAATATATTTCTCATGTGCATCATATATATTTCGTTTGCATCATTTGCATTCATGAAACTCCAAAATAAGTGCAAATCTCCCGAAGATGGGATTCTATAGAAATTGCAAGTAGCGATTCTTAAGAAATTTCTAGGTGAGGAAATTATCTGAAATGTTACCAAAAGTATTGGGGTGCTTCGGAATAATTTCCAATACAAAAGATTTTCACTTATTACAAATAAGAAAATAAAATTTAAATATTTCAAAATAAAACAAATAACAAAATGATTTCGAGATAAATAAAGTTCTTTTAAATATTTAATTAAGACCATTTAATTAAGATCAAAGAGATAATATATGATTAAGTGGTACCGTTTTTTAACGGGCGTTGTGGGGGTGCTAATCATTCCTCACGCGTAACCGAACTCCCAAACCCAAACTTTGTTTTCGCAGACCAAAAATTATTTTTTTGATAAAACTTAATTAATTTTAAGATTTTATTAAAAAGATAAATAATTTTAGGTGGCCAATCACACCTAGTCAAAAAGGATTGGTGGCGACTCCATTTTATGTTTTTTTCAAAATCGTCTAGCGATCGAGTTCCCGGACGAAAATCGTTACAACAATTCAAATCACATCAAATTTTTATAATTTTTATAAAAATCGGATCCAATCAAACTTGTTATCAGCACTCCCGCAACGAAGCGCAAGTTTTTAACCTAGTCAACACAATTAAAGTCGGTGCTCTGCACCTCGTGGCCGTTCACAACTTTTCCATTAGACGCGTTTTGGCCTCTTCCGTTTCGCCACGTCGTCATTTATTCTTCAGCCAACCCCATTTTTTACGTTTTTTTTATCATTTTGCTCTTATATTTTCTTTCCCTCTGGCTTGTGATTTTATTTAATTTTGGTCACGGGCTTGGTGGCTGTATGTTGAATTCCTCTTTTGCTTTTTTTTGCTTTTTTGGTTTTCCTCTACTCCTTCCTATGCTGTTATGTAATTTGGTTTGCACTATCTGTCCGAAATAGTCATTTTGTTGTTGCACCATTGTTTCTAGATAAATTTACTCAGGTGTGGGTCCCATATTTTTTTCCCTCTTTCTCTTTCATCTTTCATCTTTCTACCTTTTTTTTTAACATTTTTTTGAATTAGTTTAATTAGATAGTGAAATTGATTTTAATGAAATTAAAAAGATAAATGATTAATAATTTTAATAAAATAATAATAAAATATTTAAAAGAAAGGGTATAAAAATAATTTTACATATAATTTTGTTTTGTCTGTTGTTATTATTATTTATTTGTTTTAGTGTTGCAGTAGATTCCAAATTAAGCATTTGTCTCTTGTTGCCATTTCCAATTCCTACATGGCCGTAGAGGTGATCATGGACAGGCTTGGGTTGAGTTCGGGTCAGGCCTAAGTCATATAATAATGGTTTATATGTAAACTCAAACCCAATTTAATATGGAAATTCTGGCTTGACTTTTAGTCCAGGCTCGTTTTTTATTTTATATTGCAAAGTCGAGCTTAGTCCAGCCTATTTGAATTTTATTTTATTTATTTTTTAGTATTTTAATTTTTGTATATTTGTTTTTGATTCTTTTAGTCCCTTTGAAGTTTAATTTGATTAGTCAAAATTTGTATATCAATTGTCATATTAAATATATATAATCGTGTTTATTAATCCATATTGTTTTATGTACATATAATTACAATATATTTAATAAATATATTTTTTTTAAAATCAATTTCATTTATATTTTGGGTTAGGTCGGATTTGGGCTTCGAAAGCTCGAGTTTGACTAGTTTTTTAATTGAGCCTAAAATTTTTACCCAAACCCTTTAAATGTATCCCATATTTTTGTTCAAAGTCGACCAAAAATAGGGCAGATTTTCGAGTTTGGGCGATACTCGATCCTTAAGCAAGTCCATACTCGAGTATCAATGTTTGTTTTTCTATGATTTTATCTTTGAAAAAGGCATGGACTCTTTCTTATCCTTCTAACATTTAAAAAAAATGAAAATGAGAATTGTTTTTTCATTTTTTTCACTCTCTAACATACAATTCCACCCACACTTTTCTTTAAACTACTTTGGTTTTTTTTATAATTATTTCATTTATTGTCAGTGAAGTTTTTTATTCCACAAGTAGTGTTAAAATCATGACACATGTTTTATAAAAAATATTAAAAAATAAAAAATAAATAAAATAGGACATGTGTCATGATTTTAACATCGCTTGTGGATCTTTTCATTATTTGAAAAGTTGAATTTGAAGATATTTGGATTTCAAAAGTAAAATAAACTATTTTATAGGTTACACAAGAACATGACTTTCATTTTCATGATTAATTTCTTACTGAGTGATAGAATAATACGAAGCAATTCAAGGAAACTTTTCTAAGGAAACTTTTCTGTGTGAATACTTAAATTATCCGTTTTGGGTAATTATTATTATTATTATTATTATTATTATTATTATTATTATTATTATTATTATTATTATTATTATTATTATTTGAAGGAGAGAGTATTGTCTCTCTTCTTCCTTCTCTCCCTGTTTTTCATGATCTCTAGAATTCTAAAGAAGCACCATTGTCTCGTGATTTCTGCTCTATCATTCTTCTCTCATCATAGAAGCTGCATTAGTGCATAACTGAACATCGCAGTTCTTTGCCAAGAATCTTTGCCATTCTTTCTTTTTTGCAATATATTCATCCAATTCTTTTCTCTCCGCAATTTCTTTATTTTATATTCTTTGCCAAAATTCTTTGTATAAACGTTAATAGTGCATGACCCTGCATCTTCTTTCCCAAGAATCTTCTCCATTCTTTACTAAGAATCTTTTATCTGAAAACAGACAAAACCAAAAGATAAAGAAGATGAAGGCTAACCCATTCGCCATTTCAAACTCTAAGCACTACATTTATAGAATACATATATATATATGTATGTATATATATTGCATTTGGAATGTAATTTTGTTGATATAAGCATTGCAGAATCTCAATTTACTTGTAAAAGAATAATAAAATTTCGAATCTTTGAAATAATAACCTTCAACCCTTAATTTATCAGCATCAGTAGCATCTATAGCTATTTCATGTTGTCTCTAATCAACATTTTATGCAATTCCATTCAAAGTTATTGTTAAACAAACATTGCATAGATATTAAACGAATATTGAACAAACAAAAACGAAACACATACATAAACTGTTTGTCGAACGTTCTATTTATTTATACTCTTAGAATAGATTAATGGCTTAGCTATTTTTTTTCTTGTAGTTAGATGACGAATAGGTTTCCTAAAATCAAGAGTATTAGCAATTTTATAAATGTTAATCTAAAATCTTATTATATTTAATGATTTTTTGAACTAACAGGCTCTTAAATTAATGACTTAAGATTTTAATGATGATAAAATCATACAATCAAACCTATTATATTTCTAGCCTTGTTCTGCTCCATGTCATAAGTAGAGATGGCAATGGGTACCCTATAAACGGGTACCCGGTGCTACCCGACCCGTTTAAATAGGATTAGGGTAGTGTATAATCGGGTTCGGGTAATGAAATTACTACCCGTCACGGGTTAGGGTAGGGTTCGGGTAGTTACCTTAGGGTACCCGCTACCTGAACCCGATTATAAATAATAATTAATTAATACAATACTTATATTTTTATATATCAATTATTTATTATTAATGTTTTATTTAATTAAATGAAATCATTATATATTATAATTATAATTTTTAACTTTAATTTATTTTTATGAGTTAAATTAAATTTATTAATATAATGTTTTAATTAAGTTATTTTAAATTTAATTTCAATTTTAAATTTAAAAATCAAACTTTGATTTAATAAACGGGTAGTTAAACGGGTTCGGGTAGTTAAACGGGTATTTATATTTTATAGGGTTAGGGTTCGGGTAGCATAAACAAAAATAATCGGGTAGTTAATCGGGTTAGGGTATTATTAAAGTTAATCGGGTTCGGGTTCGGGTATCCCAAATCTAGCGGATACCCGACCCATTTACATCCCTAGTCATAAGCCATGCCAAAGTATATATTTAAAAATGCAATTGATTTTTTTAAATTCAAACCTGTTTTACAATTATACTGCATATAAAAAGCATACCAATATTAATTTTTCATTGAATATGAGCATTTTCCAAAATTCTCAAAATAATTCCAAATGACATAAAAATTATTTTTATGCATCAAAATCATTATTTTTATATTTATTTCATCATAGTACACTGCATTACCAGTCTTAAATCCATCGAAACCATAAAATTCAAGGTAGGGCCCACATAACCAATTCACTTAATTTCACCAAATAAATTTTATTTTAGTAATTAAATAATTACAAATATTTTGTACAGTACAGTAAAAACAGGTCTTACATTGATAGAATAATACGAAGCAATTCAAGGAAACTTTTCTGTGTTAATACTTAAATTATCTGTTAGGGGTAACTATTATTATTATTATTATTATTATTATTATTATTATTATTATTATTATTATTATTATTATTATATGCTTTTAAGGAGGGAGTATTGTCTCTCTTCTTCCTTCTCTCGCTGTTTTTCATGATATTTGGAATTCTGAAGAATCACCACTGTCTCTTGATTTCTGCTCATTCTTCTATCATCATAGAAGCTGGATCAGTGCATAACTGAACATCACAATTCTTTGCCAAGAATCTTTGCCATTCTCTACAAAGAATCTTTTTCCCGTTCTTTTTTGCCATATATTCATCCAATTCTTTTCTCTTTGCAATTTCTTTATTTTATGTTCTTTGCCAAAATTCTTTGTATAAACGTTGATAGTGCATAACCCTACATCTTCTTTGCCAAGAATCTTCTCCATTCTTTGCTAAGAATCTTTTTCTAGTTCTTTGTTTGCATATATTCATCGAATTCTTTTTCCATATATTTTTGGCAAAGAACATATATATATATATATATTGCATTTGGAATGTAATTTTTTTGATATAAGCATTGCAGAATGTAATAAGAGAATAATAAAATTTTGAATCTTTGAAATAATAACCTTCAACCCTTATTTTATCAGCATCAGTAGCATCTACAGCTATCTCATGTTGTCTCTAATCAACAGTATATGCAATTTTATTCAAAGTTATTGTTAAACAAACATTGCACGGATATTTAACGAATATTGAACAAACAAAAACGAAACACAGACATAAACTGTTTGTCAAACGTTTTTATTTATTTATATTCTTAGAGTAGATTAATAGCTCAGCTATTTTTTTTCTTTAGTTAGCTGACGAATAGGTTTCCTCAAATCAAGAGTATTAGCGATTTTTTATAAACATTAATATAAAATCTTATTATATTTAATGATTTTTTGAACTAACAGGCTCTTAAATTAATGAATTAAGATTTTAGTCATGATAAATCCGACTATCAATCATATTATATTTTTAGCCTTGTTCTGCTACATGCCATAAGCCATGCCAAAGTATAGATTTAAAAATGCAATTAATTTTTTTAAATTCAAACCTGTTTTACAATTATACTGCATATAAAAAGCACACCAATATTAATTTTTCATCGAAATATTTTTTTCTACTATAAAATATAAAAAACTAACGCTCAATGCAGTAAAAGTGACCTCTACTGTAGGCAATATAAAAAACCTATATTTTTTTAAGAATGTAGGTAACCATAAATTTCCAAAATAAACAAAGAACCTAAAAAATTTGAATACAAAAAATCTTACATCTACATTTCTTTAAAACGTCAAAATTACGACTTTTTTGCAAATTTTTTTGAGAAAAACAAGAGACATACAGTAAAAGAAAAGCACTGTGAGTAGAATTTGCTTTTGAGCCGAGTTTGGGCCGGGCATAAGTCATATAATAATAGCTTATATGGAAGCCCAAACCCAACACAATATGGAAATTCTGGCCTAACTTTTAGTCTAGGGTCGTTTTTTATTTTATATTGCAAGGTCGAGCCTAGTCCAGCCTGTTTGAATTTTATTTTATTTATTTTTTAGTATTTTAATTTTTGTATATTTATTTTTTATTCTTTTAGCCCCTTTGAAGTTTAATTTGATTAGTCAAAATTTGCATGTCAATTTTCATATTAAATATATATAATCGTGTTTATTAATCCATATTGTTTTATGTACATATAATTACAATATATTTAATAAATATATTTTTGTAAAATCAATTTCATTTATATTTCAGGTCAGGTCGGATTTGGGCTTTGAAAGCTCAGGCTTGACTAGTTTTTTAATCGAGCCTAAAATTTTGCCTAAACCCTTTAACTGTATCCCATATTTTTGTTCAAATTCGACCAAATATTGGGCGGATTTTCGAGTTTGGGCGAATAACTCAATCCTTAAACAGGTCTATACTCGAGTATCACTGTTTGTTTTTCTATAATTTTATCTTTGAAAAAGGCATGGACTCTTTCTTATCCTTCTAACATTTAAAAAAAAAATTGAAAATTAGAATTGTTTTTTAATTTTTTTTTTCACTTTCTAACATACAATTCCACCCACACTTTTCTTTAAACTACTTTGGTTTTTTTTTTATAATTATTTCATTCATTGTTGGTGAAGTTTTTTATTCCACAAGTAGTGTTAAAATCATGACATATGTCTTATAAAAATATTAAAAAATAAATAAAATAGGACATGTGTCATAATTTTAACCTCACTTGTGGATCTTTTCATTATTTGAAAAGTTGAATTTGAAAATATTTGGATTTCAACCCTTGTTTAATCAGAATCAATAGCATCTATTCTTGAATTAATGAGATTGAAAATTCAATTTATTCATTCATCAAATACAGTACATTAAGTCTCTTTATATAGAGACTGATGATACATAAAACAACATAAAAGAAGCGGGAAAAGAAGTTACATAGTTGCCTAACAAAATCTAACAGACTTTCCTAATTTCGGTAAAAACAGCTCATCCCTGCCAGGTCAGCAATTCTTCTACCAAGAAGTTTAACTCAGCTCAGCTCAATTCATCTCAACTCCAGTTACCAGCAAGCTCAACTTAGCTCAGCTCCAGTTGTATATATGGTGTATTATCTATAGCTATCTAATATTGTCTCTATTAAACATTATGTACAATTTTATCTAGACATTCTTTTAAACGAACATTGCACGGATATTGAACGAACAAAAATAAAACATATTGATAAACTGTTAGTCGAACGTTTTATTTGTTTATACTTTTAGAGTAAACTATAAGCTTAGTTATTTTTTATTCTATAGTTAGCTAACGAATAGGCCTCCTCAAATCAAGAGTATAAGTGATTATTTATAAATGTTAATATATAATCTTGTTATATTTAATAATTTTTTAAACTGACAATATCTTTAAGTAATGACTTAAGATTTGAAGTATTATACATCTTGCTATAAATCTTATTAGATTTATAACCTTGTTCTGCTCCATGCCGTGAGTCATGCCAAAAGATAAATCTATAAATGTACTTAATTTTTTTAAATTCAAATATAGTTTTATAATACTATAAAAAAAATGTACTGCATATAAAAGGCATACCAATGTTAATTTTTATCTAAATATTTTTTTATACTGTAAAATATAAAAACTAGAACTAAATGTAGACGGTATTAAAAACCCATATTTTTTTAGTAGCGTGAGATGGATTTGTTGCTCTATTCTTGAATGACCTTGCTTCCTGCTTTGAATAGTCTTTGGATCTCTGATGGTTAAAGAGACTTAATGAATTTGTTTATAGATTTCCTCTCTACTAGCTGCCATTTAAAAAAAAAAAACAAACAATATTTGAGAATTTGAAGTGAGCTCAGTAAGGCAAGAAGGGGTTGTTTTGGTATTTTAGAAAAATTTAAGCATTGTCCTTGTAGACACCTCCGAGGTCTTTAGTATTAATTATTTTTTTATTTTTAATTTTTGATTTTGATTTTATTCTTATTTTTATTTTTATTTTCGATAAAATAATTTTTAAAAAAATAAATAGCAAAAAAAAGAAGAAAAAAAAAAGAATGGAAACGCAGAAAAATAATCAAGTTCTGAAGAGTGAAAATTTTTGGAAAGCAAATTTAAGTTTTTGAGATTCTGTTTGAAAATATGCTAAAATCACTTCCTGAAAATTTTTGCAAAGGAAAAATCACTTAAAGAAATTAAGAAAACTTGGAAAGTAAAATCAGGATCTCAACATGAAGGCAAAGTCAAATTTTGATTTGGAAAATTTGGAAAAAAATCAAAATAAAAATATGAAAAGAAATGGGAAGGAAATTCAATTGGAGAAATAATCAAGGAAATCAAATGGAATACCAAAAAGAAAAAAGATTTTGGAACGGAATAAAGGGCGTGGGGCCGGTAGGCCATAGAGGATTTTCCCCTTTTTTTTCTTTAGCTGTGCACTGCTTACCTAGAAAATCCAAGTTTTTTCCTGCACAAGGGTACACTAAAATCTTTATTCCCTAATAAGGGTTCTTTTAATCTTTTTTCCTTGAATGAGGTATTAAAAATCATGTAAAATCCACATCAACATTCACATGGCCAATTGTTTACGTGGAAGTTTTTATTTCCTTTTTCATTCTCTTACTTTTCTTTTTATGTGCTTTCCTTGACTGCTTCTATCTATTAACTGTTTTTTTCTTTTATTTTTTGTACAATGCAAAATAATTAAAAATCCCTTTTCTTATTTCCAGCAAAATTTTATCCACATCGAAGAGCTCCAAATTGTCATATGAAATTCTTGCTTGAAACACTAGCTCAATAGACTTTAATTCTGCTCAAGCTTTTGTGGAAAACATCGATTTAGTAATTTGGAAGAAGAGAAAATTCAAGGAAGCAAGCAAACAATACTCTCTTTTTTTTTTCGGTGTTAACCATCCGGTATCCCCATACCTTTGGTATATGACTAATCCGGATTCGAGCCGGGTAGGACCCAAAGGGCGGCAAACAATACTCTTTTTAAGAATTAGAGTATAAGACAATAAATCGTGGTTGTGGTCACCAAACAGATATCTACAGATTACATAAACTTTATCATGAATTCATGTGACAACGATATTTCATACCTTGATTGTAATTACTCCTTAAAGTAATGATGGCTTTGTTAGATATCAGAAATTAAAAGTATGCAAGAGTGAGGTCTGTATAAAAATTTGTATTCCTATGAAACTTGATTTTGCAAAAATATTATCTTTGAGTTTGGATGGATTTTGCGGAAAAATGGATATTGCATGCTTGATGTTTGATATAATCCCACAAAAAAAAAGAAGTTATAGTTTAAAAACTATAAATATAATGATTGTCCAGTGGGGTGAAAAGAAGAGATTTTGAGAGAATATTATGTTCTTTTTTATTATTTTTTGAGGTATCATCTGCATCACTGATGGACAATTATGATTACTTGTTTTTTAGCATTGGAAACAGATAACCTGTTTATGGAGAAAAAAAAAACAAAAATGAGATCAAATGAAGCAACTATGTTGCAATTTAATTGGGTAAATTCGAGAGCCCTTCGTCTAACATTATCAGTGTATCATACTAGATCAAACAATCCTTTCCGCCATGAAAATAAGATCCAGCGGTGTTTTCAATGCAAAACAGAAGACATAGAAAAATGATAAAAGTAAAATAATGCTCCGTTGGAATTTTTATCCTCTAGATAATGACGTGGAGCTTAAATGGCTTAAAATACCTCACTTATGGAATAAAGATTGAAAGTATCCCTCTTTGGGAATAAAGATTTCAGTGAACCTTTTTACTGGAAAAAACTCTAGAAAATCCCGTAAACAATTTGGATTCAAGTTTGGATGTTTTTATTAGATACTCTTTAAGAAAGAAAGGGAAGTGAAGCGTTCGACGCTGGCAGCTAAAGAACAAAGAAAAGAGAGAAGAAAAGTCGGTTTGTTTTAAGGGTTTGTATACTATACATTAATAGTTGATAGTTTTTATACAAATTAAAAAGATGTCAAACTCTTTAATACAACTAAATTTTTTTCAATTTGCTCGTTAGAATTTATTGATTAAGTGTTAACTTCTTGTGCAGTGAAGTTATGGAAAGCAAAAGGAAAAAGCTAAGAAAATATCAAAGAACTAGATGTTAAAGAAATATTGAGGTAAGCATTTCCCCGACAAAAGCACTAAATAAATGAAATACTCATTTTATAAATATACATTTTGATAGAATAATTATTTCATACACCATCGGTAAAGTTTTTTATTTCACAAGCGAGATTAAGATTAAGACATATATCCTACAAAAATATTAAAAAAATAAAAAATAGATAAAATAATACATGTATCACGATACTAATCTCACTTGTAAAATAAAAAAACTCTACCAACAGTCCATACATATATGTATATATTCATATACCCCGCTTACGTTTTGACTAAGACCGAACACAGGGTACAACGAGTACATGTACATTTTTTTTCGTCTTTTTTTTTATTAATTTTAACTATCCAAATAAGACGTACATGTACCTTTTTTTTTTCCTTTTCTTTAGTTTATATTCCTTTCCTTTTCCTTTTCTTTAGTTTATATTACTTTTCTTTTCATTAATGTTCTTTACTAATATTTATCCAAACGTAGTGTTACTAAACAAAGCCGTTAAGGGTTTATCTAAATGCTATAAAAATATAAAGAGTTATCTAAATAAAATTATAAAGTTCAAGGTTTTTTTAATTAATAGTTTAGCCTTCTAGTGTCATAATTTTTTGGTTATAGCCATCTATTATCATTCACTAATGAGCCAAACCTCAAAGAAATTAAAGAACATGTAAGTCCAAATTATCCTAAAAAAGGCTAGGAACAAAACGGCAGCCCCTCCAAAAGGCACGGAGATTGTTATGGTTAATTGGTTACAATTTTTTAAAATTCTTAGCGTATCCTTATCAGTATCCCTATGAATCTAATTAAGTATATACTTATCTGATTGTAGCAGACTCACTGTTAAACTCTTTCACTGAGATTTATCTAAATTTATTGATAGAATGGTATAGGCTAGAGGCCTTCCAATCATTAGATACAATACTCCACTTTATCTATGCAATTAGTTGAATACTAAATATCACTTTTGTATTGAAAAATTGTCGCAGTCATCTTCAGCCATGACAAAAACTGCAAGATTCGAAGTTCCATTCCCAAAGAAAGAACACAAAATAGGTTAGCTCTACTCCTATTTATATTTCTCTTTATGTATCAATAGTTCTTTCTTTCCTCAAATACTAAGTGTAGGTCAATGGTAATGGAAAATCATTGTCAACGCTAATTTAAGAACAATTAATTCACTGACCATATTGAAAACATTTGTATGACCTAAATTTCATTTTCAGGTCATGAGTTTACCAAACTTTGAGAGGCAAATGTCAAATTTTACTGATTTTTCCTCCATTAATGTGCCATCTCTATGAATATATATTGAGATGATGAACTCATGGTATAAATAGGTAGATTTGGTTTATATCTAATGGTTTCTAACCAATATTATTCCATTTTTTACTAAAAGCAAGCGGCCTCATCAAGATGAGGATATCTTGTTAATTGACAAGTTTGAAATTAATTTTGTGTAATGAATTATGAACCTTGTTTATTTTGTTTAATTACTACTTTTTGATGTTGTTGCCATTTGCCAATCACTCTGAGTACTAACCCATAATTCTATGCAGATTCTGTGAGATCTTGGTGGTGGATGTTGGTTATTGACTCACTTGCACATAGCGAACTGTACCTTTACCAAGCAATCTATAAGGGCAAGTTTTTGAGCGATGAGAATGATGGCACATTTCATCGCTTAATATTGGCGATCATTACAAGTTCTAATCTTCTTTTAGGATTGTTAGACGAGTATGCAGTAACTCATGTGAGTGTACATCAGTTAGGACCAAAAACAAAAAGTGCAATGGAGGTCACTGGCGTATGTATTGCCCTAATAACGAGTCTCTGCACTGAAGATATTAACTATTGTTATGCCTTGGTATCATTCACCATCAATATTCAGGCTTTTATGCGAGTGCTGTTCAATGTTTCAGACATTAGCTTTTGGGACGTCGTGTTGCAGGCGGCCTTGCAAACCATTGTGATCAAGTTGCCAAGTAATGATGTCGTTGATTGTATAGGAAAGGTGGTGGTGCTCGTTGCTGCAATAATATACAGATTTAGATGTGTTCAACTACAAGAAGCAGCCCCATGCAAGATGCTGGCTATGCAAGACCAACAAAGAGAAGAAATGGAAAAGGCAGTTTAAAAGCTTGATTTGCCTAGGATTTGCTTGTCAAATTCCAGCAAAAATAATTTAGCTTTAAAAACATTAATTCTAAGATCTCATATTGAGGAGGATTTGTTTTTATGTGTTTTATGATAGGATTTCTTATTACATGCTTTATAAAATTTTATATAAGGTAGGGGAAGCATTTTCATTAGCATGTAAAACCCAAAATTATGCCAATGCAGTGCATGAAGAAGTGAACCATCCGTTATACTCATGCCCAATGATGATCTTTTTATGGAATGGTCTGTGTGGCTAATGACAATTAAAATAGCTTTGGAGGTCTTCAAGAAAAGTGGTGTAGCTAACGAGGGTGGTTTGATTTATGAGCCGGATTCTGTAATTACCTTAAACTAGTATAGGAATATGGAGGCAAGGCCATGGAAGTTATGGAACATTTTTATGGTTATTGATCAATGTGCTGGTTTATTCAGTATAAGCTGAACAAGATTTATCGGTTGGCTGGCTGACTCATTATAGCCAAAGCTGGGGTTGAAACGAGTGAAAATTTTGAAGCCTGGTTGTAAGTTTCTGTTTTATGTTTTCTGGAATGCTTCTGTTATTGGTGCCAAAACAGGGGTAGTGGGTCAATAAGACCTTACCTTAATTACAAGGAAAAGGTTTTAAGATTTTTAGATTTCAAGTTGGAATTTCATTAAATGTGAACTTAAGTTAATTTAGTTATTTACTAGTTATTTACTGGTTTACTTAATTTGAGTGATATGATTTTCATTGTAACTTCTATGTTTGGTATATTTGTACTTTGAATAATTATCATAATTAATAAAATCAGGATTTAGCAAAAAAAAAAAAGTATTTCCAGAATTCTATTGCATTATGGCAACGAAATTCTATTACATCATATTCAAGATTTTAAGTTCTGAAAATAATCTATCACATCATAGTCAAGCTTTAAGTGTTAATTAACTGGAACATAAGCATAAATGCAACCAGAAATGTAACAAAAAAAAAAAATGCAACCAGAAATGGTTTTTTAATAAACTAAAACATAAATGTTCACACCAAAAGAAAAAACTAAAACATAAATGGACATAAATGCAAAATAAAACCTACAAATTTAAAAGAGTAAAACCAAGTGGAGCATCACCACTACACAGCAAACAGCTCAGAAAATTAAGTCCTAAAAGTAAAACATCATAGCCGCTACACCTTGCATACAACCAAGCCACGCAGCGAAAAACTCCGGAGGAAAAAAAAGCATCAAACATTAAAGTCAAACCACAATAAACCACCATACACAGTCCTTGAAGCTCCAGAGAAACCCCAAAACCCAGCAAATCTTTTAACATTATCAAGAGAAGGAGAGCCAAAATGATCCTGATGCATCTCCAAAAAATGCATTTCAACTCAGCTGGAACCAAAAATGTCAGAAGGAAACAAGCTCAAAAGCTGTTGAAAAATATAACCAGCATAAATTCTACCACCCATCTTTTCAAACCTCAAAAACCATCTACTGGCTTATCTCAATCTCCTGATACTCGTCAATTTACCTTCAAGCCCGAGGGCCTATAAATCAAAGAAACAAGTAATACTTAATATTAGAAACCATGTTAAATAAAAACATAATTAAATAATAGATATAACCAAATATACATATAAATTATATTATTAAAGTTCAAAAATAATAAATCCTTAAATAAATACAGGAACTGCAGTCTGCAATAAGATGAAAAATATATCGTAATGTAAGAGATTCATAAACATATCACCTGCTGCCAGCTCACGACCAACCCTGTTTCTATTATCCGAAGTAGAAGCTCTTTGATTACCATTTCGTAAAATTCTGTCAATACATTGTTCAATTCTGTCGAGTTCAGTTATTCTCTGTTCAGTAGTTAGTTCCCGGGGAGACCTCCTCAAATCAAGAAGGTAAGCAATTCTTTCAAGACGTTCATCTACCATTCTATTATATTGAACTATTTCAACAATTGGTCGACGTTTGAAGTAATAATTTAAAATTTGAAGGATGACGGATCCTATTGATAATAACACTAGATTTCTAACCATGTTTTTTTTCCTACTGAATGCCATACCAAACGACAAGTCGATAAAAGCACCTAATTTTGTCAAATTTAAACCCGGTCTTGAAATAATAGATAAACATAAGTTATATACTGCACATAAAAAGCATGTGAGCAGTAAATTTCCATCTAAATATTTCTTTTCTACATTAAAATATAAAAACCAAGCACTCAATCCGGTAAGAGTTACCTCTGCTATAGATGGAATTAAAAATCCATATTTTTTTTTTAGAATATAATCAACTAAAACAGGAGCTTTAAAAATCAAAAAACCAACCCAAACAACTTGACTTAAAGTAATAACCACTCCCCATTTTTTTAAAATATGAAAATCATGTTTGCTTTTTGACGTTACCAACTTAGTTTTAAAAAAGACCTCCGAAATAAAATAATAACACAGTAATCCAAGTAGTCCCCAAAAAAACTTTGCAGCTATGCTCAGCGTCATTGTAAGTAAAAGATGCGAGATATAAAATGAATCGTGAGAGTGGGAGTGCAGCAATTTTCAAAAGAAGAGTGAAAGCAGATGGAGAGCAAATGAAAAGATGACTGCTTGCTCGAGAGTGAGAGCAATGTTGCCTTCCTAATGTGATTTTTATAATGCGCAAAGCACAGTACAATAGCGTCAGACAGACAATAAATGAACACTCTCGTTAAGCGAAAACAATTTTACTTTTTAACATTGTCTAAATAAAGAAAAAAAGAACAACGTGGTCTGGCAAAACTCTGATCTTATCCTCTGTCTGGAAAATAGACAAAACCAACAGATAAAAAAGATGAAAGGCCAAAACACATTCGCCATTTCAAACTCCGAGCACTACATTTGTAGATTACATTTATATTTCTATATAATGCATTCGGAAGGTAATTTTGTCGATATAAGCATTGTAGAATCTCAGTTTACTTCTCAGAGAAGTATACATTTCGAATCTTTGAAATAATAACCTGCATATGTACTTTTCTTTGGTGAATGTATATATACTAAAAGCGATACGAGATTTGAAAAATCTGCTGTATGTTGTACTTTTAATAATTAATGAATATGTCCTGTCGTTTGAGAAAAAAACATGTCTTACTATAAAGTGTAAATGAATCTACCGTACTAGAAAGTATAAATGATTCCTATTTCTCTCTCATAAAGACAATGGACGATGAAGACAAAACCTGATATCTGCAGTTTTTCATTGACTGATGTTGAACATTGACAGTCAGGAAATTGATTTTTAAAATTATCTTATTTTATTTCCTTTATTGTTATTTTTTTTATTTTGTATGTTTTTGTTTTCAGTTATTTTATAATTTATATGTTCTGCAAAACTTATAAATTAAAATCTTTACAAAAGGTTAACTTTAAAGTAGATAATAATAAACTTTAATTCATTTTCTATCGAAACCACTTGATATTTTTACACTATTTTGATAGAGAACTAATTTAGATTTAAGTCAGGTAGGATCTAAAAAAGGTAAAACTCTCTCTCAAAAATTTTAATACAATTGCATATCAAGAGCTCGAATTTAAGATTTCTGATTAAGTTAAAACAATCTCACACTAACTAATCTACTTGCTCTTGGGTTAAACTTTAATTCATTGACCCTTTTTGAACTTTCTTTTCTTTAAAAGTTTAAAAGCTTTGTTTGGTAAACGCGGCAGATTCTTTAACTCTGATCATTCAGTAGTTCATTTTTTTCTTATCATTCTGCAAAGTGTTGGCTAACAAAAGCAAACGACAGTCAAGTGTTTTATACAAAGACAATATTAAAACATTTCACCATTTTTACCCAGCAATTAACATCTCTCTTTACTCTATATTTGTTTATTATATTAAAACATTTTTTTCAATTATTTGATATTGATACATGATCAGTTCTTTAGTTATCATGTGATATTTTTTTATATATTTTAAATTAATTAAATTAACATACGTTATATTAGTTTTTAAATTATTTGATTGGCATGGCACATGATAACTTTTTTAAATTTTTATATATTTTAAATTAATCAATATATCTTATTATTATCTATACTATAATATATTACCAGTGTTGAATGTATATTGGAGGTTAATGTTAGTGAAGTTTATATAGTTTTTTAAAAGTCAGTTTCTAGTAGTAATTTACATAAAGAAAATAAAATTAGAATCTACTCTAATTTAGGAGGTCTGGAAACACATAGGGTTCCTGGAGGTTGGTGTCATTAATGTAAAAAAAGAAGGCTTTTAGTCTTGATCTTAAATTAATTCATTTTTTAATCAGAAAAATTATTAAGATACTGTTTGTTTTGGACAAAAAAGGTACGACTTTCAACCCAGCATGTAAAGGGACAAAATAATTAAAAAATAAATTATGAAGATAAAAGGAATTTCTTCTTTAGTTTCTGTGTACCAGTCTTACGGTGATGAGAATGGTAAATAAGCAACTGGAACAAATCTCGTTGCAGCGAGATATCTGAAGCAATAAAACTTGGAAGAAATCTCATTGCAGAGACCTATTTTAAATAACTGTGTTCTCTTTCCATCTGAGCAATGGAAAGTAGAGACAGCAAAAGAATAACAAAACAAACCTCTGAATAAAAAAAAGTAATTTTTTATTATCACGAAAACATTGCACATGTCTCCCTGCAATGGGATCTCAAAATATTCTACAAATACCCCAAATCTCAAACCTTTTTTTCTGCTGTCTCCAGAAAAAGCGAAACATGGTTTTTTCAGAAATGGTCAAAGGCATTCATGATCTTGACTGACGCTTCTGAAAGAAGACTTGCCGCTGAATCTGATCAAAGTATTTTTTAAGACTTAATCCCAAACACAACCACTAAAGTACAAAACACACCACAATCCAAAATGTCTTATTCCTTACTTTCTCTGCTAAAAAATTAAAAAATGCAGCATAAATTATCACCTACAAACATTTTTTTATTGGAGATTATTTTTTATCTTATATATTTATATAATTATATTAGGTTAGTATGATTTTCGGATAATTTGATTTTGCCTTCGCATTTAATATATTCTAAAAATAAACAAAGTCATAAACATAATTAGTTCAGTGAAACAAATTGATTATAAGTTCTTAAGAGGATTTAAATATAAATGAAAAAGGTTACAATTTGTATATAAAAAAGCTGTCCTGCCATGCATCAAGCATGGATGGCAATTGGCAATTGGCAATTTACACTTGACAGTTTAGGGGATGTTATTGTTACTTTGTTAGGACTTCTAGATGTGTTCATCATACGCCCATTAGCTGGTGATGTTATACACTCCATGCAAATATGATTACTTTAGAGTAAATTATACTTATAATCCCTATAGTTTGAGTCAGACATCATTTTGATTTTTAAATTTTAAAACATTTTAAAATTGATCCTTAAAATTATATTGTTGTAATAAATAAATCATTTTATCAATTAAATTGTTATTGTTGTCGTTAAATGCTACTTGCCTTGCACGTGGTTGAATTAAAAATGTACTCAATTTGTTTTAACTTTTGTCTGTTTGATTTAACACCGTACCAATCTATCAATTATGTAAAAACCTATAAAGAAGTTAAAATGGCATTATTTGGCATTTATCAGAAATGGCATCAAAAAATAATTTGGCATTTAATAAACTGCTACAGCTTTTCGTTATAAAATAAATTTGTATTAATTCTTTGAATCAAATTAGTTTAATTTTTATTAATATTCTAAATAAAATTAGACAATTAAAAAAATAAAATAAAATTTACAAATTTCAAGTTTTAAATTTTCAAACTTAATTCGATATATTATTTTTTTAAAAAAGTCAAATTAATGTTTACTTGACTAAAAAATTAACAATGACACATAAATTGAGAGAGAGTACTTTTTTGAAATCTAATTACCAGCAAGCAATGAAATTAAATTATTATCATCTATCTTAACGGTTGTTACCCTTCTTTAGGAGGGATTAGGTCCACGGTTGATACCTCCCATTCCCCCTTGTACCTCCTATGAATCAAAAAAATTGTATGTTTTTTGTAAACATTACTAATTTATCATACATTTATATGTTTATCTAACATTGTGTTTAAATAATTAGACATAATGACATAATTTGTAAATAAATCAAATGTCAATAACAGTATATACAATACTATGCGTTATAAACTAATTGATTTTTTATTAATTTTTTGAATCAAATTAGTTTAATTATTATTTTAAATAAAATTAGACAAAAAAATTAAAATAAAATTTGCAAATTTGAAGTTAATTTTCAAGCTTAATTCAATATATTATTTTAACAATAGTCAAATTTATGTTTATTTGACTAAAAAATATCAATTAAGGACACATAAATTAAGATAGATCACTTTTTTGTAATCTAATTATCAACAAGTGATGAAATTAAATTATTTGCCTACGTTTTAATGGTTTAATATCTTTTGTTTTATTTAAAACCAAAAAAATGTATTCCTTTTGTAAACACTACAACTTATCATACATTTATAATGTTTATTTAACACTGAAATAATAATAATAATAATAATAATAATAATAATAATAATAATAATACTCATTAATTGTCTTTTGAATTTTGTTTGATAAGAAAATCTTGATTTAGTAAAAAAAAAATGTATTTCCAGAATTCTGTTGCATTAACGTGGCAACAAAATTCTATTACATCATGCTCAAGTTCTGGAAATAGTCTATAACATCATAGTTCAATTAACTAGAATATAAGCACAAAAGCAACCACAAATGGCTTTAAGTGTTAATTCACTAGAACATAAACATCAAAACAACCACAAATGACTTTTTAATTAACTAAAACATAAATGCAAAATAAAACCCAAAACCAATAAACGCATATGGAGTACCAACAAAAGCAACAAGTTACTAGTTTCAACTTTCACATTTAATATGATATGACTTTTTAAGAGTAAAAAAATTAAAAGTGACTGTTAAAAGTAACTGTCCCTAGCATTTCTCTACATATTTTACATTTAATATGTGTAGTTTTTTTCATTACAAAAGTAATTTTATTGATATAATCCTTATAGGTAGTTAATTATTTGAATAATATTATAATCCTTATAGCGATTATTTATAAACGTTAATATAAAATCTTATTATATTTAATGATTTTTTGAACTGACAAGCTCTTAAAGTAATGACATAAGATTTGAAAGATAATAATTCCTACTATTAATCCTATTATATTTCTAGCCTTGTTATGCTCCATGCCATAAGCCATGCCAAAAGATAGTTCTAAAAATTCAATTAATTTTTTTAAATTCAAACCTGTTTTACAAAATTATAAAAAAGACACAGAGAATGTACTGCATATAAAAAGTATACCGATATTAATTTTTCATCCAAATATTTTTTTTTACTATAAAATTTAAAAAACTAACGCTCAATGCAATAAAAGTGACCTCCATTGCAAACAATATAAAAAAACCTATATTTTTTTAAGGATGTAGGTGACCTTGAATTTCCAAACTACAAAAAAAAAATTCCAAAAAATTTGAATAGAAAAAATCTTACATCTACATTTCTTTAAAATGTCAAAATTACAACTTTTTGCAATTTTTTTTGAGAAAAACAAGAGATAAATACAGTAAAAACAAAACGTTGCAAGTATTCTTTAGAAAAATTTTGCGGCTTTGCTCAACGCCATGTGAATTAAGAGATGTAAGCTATAGTAAACTGTCATAAGAGAAAAACAATTAGTGAGAATGAAAGTGAGAGTGAAAGCAACGGTGAGAATGAAAGTGAGGGCAACTGACAGAGTTTTTAATAATGTTGTAGCATGAGATTTTAATTGGCACAGTGCACTACATGCAACCTATACGAAAACATAACTATTTTTTCCTCCCAATGCTGCGTGTCTACTCATAGTTGCCTCACTCGTTTATACTTTATTTGCAAGTAAGTGAAAATCCACAGTCGTTTTGTAGCGGCTTCACAATTTCTTTAATTTTATGTCTGATTAAGTAAAAATAACTTTACATTTTTAACATTATCCAAGTTAAGATTAAAAAAAAAAAATCTTGTATTAAAAGAGGATATAGATACCAAATACAAACAAAACTTTTTCCCTTTCTATCTTATAGCAGTGAGTTGCAGGCGACAAAACCTACTATTTTCACCAAAAAAAACTTGTCATTAGTAAAAGCATATCTTAATGCAGACTGCATAGACATATTTTTCGTATTTTTTTGGTACGAGATTGCAGTACTAATCTATAATTTATATAAAAAGGATCCCATAGGGTTCTTTGATTAACACCTGCAAGGGATATAAAAATAATTATAATAATTTTTTGTTTATTAAATTCTAAAAAAAAAAGAGAAAGTAAAAAAAATTCAAAGGTAAATATCAAAATTTTTGTAAGAAAATCTAAAATTTTGGAAATCAACAAAACAAAAAAAAAGAAATTAATTAAAAAAAGTGCATCCAACTCTTCGTTTATCAATAGCTTCACTAGCAATCTCTTATTAATCAGTGGCTTTAGCACCTTCAATTTTTACTTAAACAACATCAGTAACATTTGCAACTATATAATGTTGTCTCTATTCAACATTATATGCAATTTTACTTAGAGATTTTGTTAAACGAATATTGCACGGATATTGAACGAACAAAAATAAAACATATTTATAAACTATTCGTCGAACATTCTATTTGTTTATACTCTTAGAGTAGACTATAAGTTTAGCTATTTTTTCTTATATTGGTAACTAACAAATAGGTCTTCTTAAATTAAGAGTATAAGTGATTATTTATATACGTTAATCTACAATTTTGTTATATTTAATAATTTTTTTAAACTGATAGGCTTTTGAAATAATTACTTAAGATTTGAAATATTATAAATATTGCTATCAATCTTATTATAATATTAAACGAACATTGCACAGATATTAATCTTATTATAATTTTATCCATAGATTCTGTTAAACGAATATTGCACAGATATTGAAAGAATATTGAATGAACAAAAATAAAACATATTCATAAATTGTTCGTTGAACATTCTATTTGTTTATACTTTTAGAGTAGACTATAAGCTTAGCTATTTTTTCTTATATAGTTAGCATATTCATAAATCTTTTATGGCAAACTCTTTGCAAGAATGTCATGAAGCTTTGCATGGTTGCTGAGTTGTCACTTGTTGGAACCATGTCATTAACATAGATGAGCAAAACTATTGTGCCTTTGGAAGAGTGAGAAATAAATAGAGATAGATCTGAAGAACTACAAAAAAAAATCATTATCAAACAAAAAAGTGCTTAACCTGTGAAACCAAGCACGAGGAGTTTGTTTAAGCTCATACAAAGCATGCTTAAGTCTGCATACATGACTTAGAAATTTGGGGTCAACGAAGCGAGGTGGTTGTTCCATGTAAATTGGTTTTATAAAATTGCCACGAAGAAATTCGTTTTTGACATCCAATTGTCTCAAAGACCATCTTTGAACAGGTGCTATGGTAAGAATTAGGCGATTGCTATTTGGTTTTTTTACAAGTAAGAATGTCTCATCAAAGTCTACTCCATCAATCTGATGAAATCCTTTCATCACAAATCAAGTTTTCAAGCGATCAAGGCTACCATCTGACTTGAGTTTTGTTTTGAAGACCCATTTACTTCCAATGACATTCATAGTCTTAGAATGTGTAACAAGATCCCATGTTTAATTTAACTTTAAGGCAGCTAATTAACTTTAATGCCATCCATTCTCTCTGTCTTTCTATCATCGCAAAACCAGGTTTGAATTTAACAAAATTAAGTGCATTTATAGATCTATCTTTTGGCATGGCTTATCGCATGCAGTAGAACAAGGCTATAAATATAATAGGATTGATAGCAGGATCTTTCATACTTCAAGCCTTGAGTCATTACTTCAAGAGGCTTTTAGTTAAAGAAATCATTGAGTATAACAAGATAGTAGATAAACGTTTGGAAAGAATCGCTCATATTCTTGATTTGAGGAGACCTCATCGATAGCTAACTGCAGAAGAGAAAAAAATTGAGCTTTATAACATTGAACAAATTATTGGTAGGCTTGTTTGAAATGGTAATCAAGGAAAGGCAACTTCTGAGTATAAAAGCAGGCATGCTCATTAGCTAATACCAGGTGATATGTTTGAATATATATTTTTCGTTTTGTTGCTGATTGTAGTTCTCGATATGTTTAAGATTTGTTTATA
This sequence comes from Heritiera littoralis, assembly GCA_031772115.1. Classification (NCBI taxonomy): domain Eukaryota; kingdom Viridiplantae; phylum Streptophyta; class Magnoliopsida; order Malvales; family Malvaceae; genus Heritiera; species Heritiera littoralis. Next base: position 1,637,033 of record JAPDPK010000118.1, read on the forward strand.
TATATATAAATATATATTATTTAACGTGGTTGCTAATATCAACTCATTTCTTTGATTTACAGGCACTGGCGCTGGAAGGTAATTCATTGATTTGCAGGCGCTGCCACTAGAGGGTATTTATTTGACACATAGATGCAGGGGCTAGAAGGTAATTTGACGAGTATCAGTAGAGTGAAATGAGCTAGTAGAGGGTTATGCTTTTAAGGTTCTAGGTTTAATTTGCATTTATGTTTTAGTTAATTAAGAAGAAATTTGTGTTTGCTTTGATGCTTATGTTCTAGTTAATTAACATTTAAAGCTATTTGTGTTTGCTGTTATGTTTATGTTCTAGTTAATTGAAATATGATGTGATAGACTATTTTTAGCACTTAAAATCTTTAGTATGATGGAATAGAATTTTGTTGCAATGTTGTTAATGCAATAAAATTCTAGAAATACCTTTTTTTACTAAATCAAGATTTTATTAACATGATAATATTCAGAGTACAAATATAGCATACACAATCCCAAACAAAGGCTAAGTAACGAAGTAACCAAATTCCATCGGGCTATATGACTACCACTATTTTGGCAACGATAAAAGAAGCATTACAAAGAATAGAAACCTATTCCAGCAACCATGCTTTAAGTATCATCTTGCTTAATCAAAATTAGTAGCATTTTCAAGTATCTAATGTTCTCTCTATTCAACATTCTGTGTAATTTTATCTAGAGATTCTGTTAAACGAACATTGCACGAATATTGAACGAATAGTGAATGAACAAAAATAAAACATATTTATAAAGTGTTCGTCGAATTTTTTATTTATTTAAATTTTTTTATAGTAGACTATAAGCTTAGCTATTTTTTTTATTGTTAGCTAACGAATATATCTTCTTAAATCAAAAGAATAAGTGATTATTTATAGACTTTAATTTAAAATTTTGTAATATTTAATAATTTTTTAAACCGATAGGCTCTTGAAGTAATAACTTAAGATTTAAAGTATTGACTTAAGATTTAAAGTATTATATATCTTGCTATAAATCTTATTATACTATTGAACGAACATTGCACAGATATTAATCTTATTATAATCTTATTATAATTTTATCTAGAGATTCTGTTAAACGAAAATTGCACGGATATTGAACGAATATTGAACGAACAAAAATAAAACATATTTATAAACTATTTATCGAACGTTATATTTGTTTATACTCTTAGAGTATACTATAAGCTTAGCTATTTTTTCTTATATAGTTAACTAACGAATAAATCTTCTTAAATCAAGAGTATAAGTGATTATTTACGTGCGTTAATATGCAATTTTGTTATATTTAATAATTTTTAAAATTGATAAGCTTTTTAAGTAATGACTTAAGATTTAAAGTATTATATATCTTGCTATCAATCTTATTATAGTTATAACCTTGTTCTACTCAATGCCATAAATCATGCCAAAATATAAATTTATAAATGCAATTAATTTTGTTAAATTCAAATATAGTTTTATAATAATATAAAGACAAATAAAATGTACTGTATATAAAAACTAGAACTCAATGCATACGGTATAAAAAAAAACCCATATTTTTAAGGATGTAGGTGAACATGAATAGAGACTTTCAAACTAAAAAAGGAACCCAAAAAATTTGAATGCCAAAAATCTTCTATCTCTATCTTTTTAAAACGTAAAATCACTAGTTTTTGCAAACTTTGTTGAGAAAAACAAGATACAAATACAGTAAAAGCAAAACATTTTAGTATTTCCTAGAAAAATTTTGCACCTTTACTAAACGTATAAGCTGTTTTAGATAGTTTGGGCTTATATGTTCTTTCTTCAAGATTAGTAATTAACATAAACTTTAAATCAACTTAATGAAACTGAAATAATTAAATTTTTTATTATTAAGTTGATGAATCAATTTTTACTCATTTGTAATCTTTTATTTGAAATAAAATTTTATTTGAATACAAATCAAATAATAAAAATATAATATTATTTTTAAAAAATATTTTAAGAGTTTTCTTTAAATTTTACAATTTAAGAGTTTTCGTGTTAATTTAGGTACAACTCAAGACTAATTTAATTGAATATAAAGACGCTGTTATGTAAAGTGTAAGTGTGAGTAAGACTAAGACATCACTAGTGGTGCACTTTTGAGAGATGCAAAGTTTTAAAAGTGTTGACACTTGAGAAAGTCAAGTATTCGAGTCACTTCGGACACGAATTGGAGCGGTGGCCTTTCGAGATGCACTCCGACAAAGCCGTGAGGGACAGTGGCCCAATAGATGTACCTCAAAGCGGACAATACTGTTAAGTGGCTGTGCTCAGGGTGGTGGCCTAGATCAAGGACCTGCAAGTACATCCCGGGAGTCACAATAAAATGCGCATTTTATTGTAACACCTTAGGGCATCACATTGTTTAATCATATAAATTAATATAAGGTATATATTAACGTATAAACTTGTTATTTTCTTACCCAATTAGGGGTGTAAGTGAATCAAATATGAACAAACCTTATTATGTTCGTGTTTGTTCATTTATCTTTTCATACTGTTTGTGTTAAATTAATGTACGTTAAACTTGTTGATAAACATTAAATTAATAGTGAACAAACAAAAATAAAAAATATTCGCAAATTGTTTGTCGAATATTCTATTCATTTAGGTTATTTTTGGTGCATAAGATAATGCTAGGATAAGATCATATAAAATTATAGATAGGATAAGATTAGATTATATTATCCTATCTTATGTTTGGTATGTACAAAGATTAAGAATATGATAGGATGATTTTTTATATCTTTCACCATATTTACTATGTGTAAAATTAAAAGTACTATAAAATGATTTTTTTAGTACTTTTTTGTTAAAGTAACATAATTTAAATTTATAAATTTTTTGTTATAAATATTAATAAAAAATTAAAATTAAAATATTATTTATAATATTATAATTAATAGTCAAATTTATTAGTTGATTTTTTAATAAAAAATAACTCTTAAAAATTTATATTATGTTTTCAAAAAAAATATTTTGTTAAAAAATAAATTTTTATAAAAAATTCTCTATACTTTTTCACATAATTTTTTTATTGTAAATTAAATATATTTATTTTTAGAAAATTGAGTTTTTCTAGGAAATACGTTTATTTTTTAATTACATTAATTTTTCTAAAAGACAATTCTTAAATATTTTTTTTATTTTTATGGTTTCTTTATTTTCTTTTTTTTTTGTCAATTAGAAGGAAATATAGAAAACAAAAAAAAAAGAAAAAATTACAAGTTAAATTTAATAATTTAAATTTTATTAATTAAAAATATATAATTTCTAATAATTTTATGGTTAATAGTTATTTTGCTTTCTTTTTTTACAGTAAAAAAGAAAAAAATTAAGAAAGAAAAAAAAATTTAAACGTAAGAAAAACTAGTTAAAAATATTTTTATAATAATTTTTATGTTTGAGAATTTATTTTCTAAAAAAAGATTTAAAAAATTTTAATTAATTTAAAAAATAATTTTAAAAAATTTGTTCAAGAAAATATTATTTAATCAAAATTATAATTTTTCTTGAAAAAAACGAAAGTAAAAAAAAGTAAAAAAATGAAAAGAAAGAAAAATTTTGGATTAATTAATTAATTAAACAAATATCCTTATTATTTTATTAAATGTTTAAGTTAATTTTTAAATATAAATTTTAAAGATGAAATAAATAAAATATAAGTATTTATTTCTAATCCCATAGGACTAAAAATAATCTTTACTTTTTCGAGAGGATCGAGTCATCCTATATTAGGAGGATGATTAATCTTACTTGTAATCCAATCCTCCCCTTAATGTATGCACCAAACATAAAATAGAATAATTATTATCCTATCCTATCAATCATCCTATATACTAAACATGACTTTATACTCTTAGACTAGACTATATTTGCTCTTCACTGCTCTTATAAAGAGAAGCTTATTACGAACACTACGATTTGCTATATATATATATATATATATATTATGAGATCCCGTATCCCTAATTATTGTAGATTATTATACATATAGTTAAGAATATGAGATATTTTATAATTATTAAAAATGTTAATTAAATTGCAGGTTTGGAAGGAAATTAGGAGGTGGGCCCCACTAACTTTCTTGTGTACCGATAGAGTTGAAAGTTGGCGGACTCTAATTTTAGAGTCAAATAATGTGATGGTAAGAATCTACACCTCAAAATCAATTAATTATGCATGTTTTGAAAAACATGAAACAATTTAAGAAATGATGGTTAAGTCCATGAGCCGTCAGAATTTCTATGAATAACAGTCAAATTAAATAGATTTTTGTCCAACTATCTGTAATAGATAATTCCTCATGTAAAAAAGTTCTAGGTCATATGGACTAATGAAATAAATCTGGAGTAAAAGTAGAAATTTACACGATTTTACGGTTATGGGTATTTTGGTAATTTCACTTAGATAACTATTCGAACTTCAATAAAAGCTCCACCAATGATTAGGGCAAGCTAAATAGAGGTGTTTTATGATTAAATGAAATATTTTTAAGGTTGGATAGACTGTTTTTAACGAAGTCAATCGCTAAAGGCAAAATTGGAATATTTCTTTAAGTATAAAGGCATTTTAGTAATTTCACAAGGAAGATATTTTAAATTAGAAAATTTCACATATTTCTACATGTCTTGGCCAGCCATCTTCAAACTTCATCACCTTCCTCCATAGCCAAACCTTGAGAAGACAGAGGAAGTCCATAAAACCTAGTGAAAAAGACACTGAAATTGAAAAATCTCTTAACGAACCTTGTCTAATTTTCTGTGCTTTACATCTTGGTACCCAAATCAAGGCTTAAAGTGGCCATTTGCATGGTGAAAGGCTCTCCAAGCAATTCAACCAAGGTGAGAAATGTTAAAAGGCTTCAATTTTTCATGTTTTCTTGATTATATGTCATGTGTTTCATATGTCTAAACATGTATTTATGCTTTATTTAACTTCAAACCATGAAATTGGGTACCTTAGGTTTCGACCAAGCTTAGGGAGGCATGACATGATGTTTCCTCATATGAAAATGGTGTAGAAATTATGTAGAATTAACTTAAAGCATGAAATTAACTTAAATTGAAGAAATGTGAAGTGAAGGAAGCTAAATCCTATTCAGCCTAGAGAAGGGGAAGAAGAAATCATGTTCATTTCAATATATTTTAAGTTCTAAAACAATGTATAAATTCATACGAAATTGTAGGCGCAATTAGAATCGAAAATGGAGGTGTTTTAATGCTGGTTGTAGTATTAGCACTGGTAGAAATTATGTTGAATTTAGAGTTGCAATAGACAATGTATTGTCATTTTATGAGTTAAATATTCTTTTTAAATGAAGTGTGGTAAATTTATTGAGTTTGTATGGTAAATTTGCAGCTCAAAGGTCAGAAGGTGAAACTGGTGCTAACTAGAGGAACATCAAGAATTTGAAAGGTAAAGAATATATGTATGAAGCGCAGAGATACTGCGTTAAATGAATTTGATAAATTTTACCTTTTTATGAAATTGGAAATGATAGTTTGGTTCGAAATTGAAAAATGGAACTTGTGATGTAAAGCTGTTAATTGAAAAATGGAACTTGCTGTTTAAAAATAAATATTAATAATTTATTTTGAAGGGTCAACATTTTTTAAATTTACTCGTTATTGAGGTAAGACTTTGTGGTTGATTAAATGTGTATAATTGCTATACACTAAACCTATTCATGGGTTGAGCAATACATTCAAACTTGAAACTTGGTCCAATTTTTGGACGGGTTATTAAACTTATAAATGAGTTTGAGTTTGAAAATTGAGAACGGATAAAATATAGTATTGAGTTTGGGTTCACAATAGAAAGTTTAAGTTTGACACACTAGTAACAAAATTTTTCATAAGATATAACTTATTTGTTAATTTGATTGACAGTTGATTAAAAACATGATGTCATATTTTGTAAATCTTAAAAAAAAAAATTGAAGATATGTTAAGTAAAAATGAAGTTATTTAAATTTTAATTATTTTAAATTTTTGTGCAATTTAACTTAAATTTTCATTGCAGCAATATATCTGAAGCAATAAAACTTGGAACAAATCTCATTGCAGAGACGGGTTTGTCTACAGTACGGTTAAAAAATATCGATTTTATTGTAAGATTATGAGATCTCATGAGATATTCAAGATCTCATGAGAAATTGAATGAATAATAAAGGTTAAAAAATATATAAATAATGATTTAACAAATCAACAGGTAAATTTTACTTTAATAAAATATGATATAATTTACATTTTTATCAATTTAATAAAGTAACAAATATTTAAATTATATTTTTATCTATTTATAAACAACCAAAATTACAATTTTATCCTTTCAAAATATGAGAACAAATTATTTGACATATTAAATTCTATAATTTGTTTCATTAAATTATAAAATATAATAAAACTAGTCCATTGCTATTTTAAAGTAGTTGATTGCTTTTCATTATATTTACTATATAAAATATAGAAAATAAAAGCAGTTGACTATTTTTAAAAGATTGAATTTTTTATCATTTCTCTTGAGAATCTTAAACGAGTTGCGAGTGTGTTGTTGGAGAGCAAAGAAGTGAAGCTGAACGAATGGTGTACATAAGGCTACCATGCATGTTTATTCAATGTTCCATATATATATATATATATATATATATATATATATATATATATATATATATATATATATATATATATGAGGTTTGTTTAATCATGGAAGTTCACATTGGTTTTGCCGTGGTGCTTAAATGTCAAAATTTTGCTTCAGTTCTTAAACATGATCTTCGACAAATCTTTGATTTTTCTTTAATGTTAAAACTTCAATTTTCTAGATAGAGAAAATAGAAATCATTTGGCCCGTGAAGTAGAAAGTTAGGTATATACGTTCTAAAATAGGTTTATCACTAAAGCCTTGCAGTTTGAAACCCATATTCAATAAGGACTTTTTGTAGGATAGATTCTAATATTAATGCATAAACTGAAACTTCATAACTATTAAAAGATACACAAACAAGTTAATTCTCAAAAATTTCATAGTTATTTGTAATATTTTTATACTTATCTAGTGTATTTTCATTTATTCTCATTTATTTTACGATGAATATTATAAATTTTATGGTTAATTTTTTAAGCTTATTCTAGTATTTTTAAACTTATTCTCATTCATTTTACAATGAATCTTATAAAATTTATTATTATATATCATATTTTTATATTTATTCTCTTGTTTTTATGTCTATTCTCACTTTATTTATGATAAATATAAAAAATTTTATGGTTAATTATCATTTTTATACTTATTGTAATGTTTTTACACTTATTTTCATTTATTTTACTATGAATCTCATAAATTTTACAATTAATTATCATATTTTTATGTTTATTCTAGTGTTTTTTTACACTTATTCTCATTTATTTTACGATAATTATTATCAATATTGTGATAAATTTGTTAGCGTTAATTTTGGTACTATCTTGTTCCAAAAAAAAAGTTTCTGTTTTAAAATTTAACTTAGGCAGTTGAATGCCCATTTCGAGCATCAACTGCCTAATTTTTCTTTTTAACAGAACATTCGAAGACAAAAGAAGTCGGGTGCCATATATTGGCAGTCGACCGCCCTGCTCCAAAATAAAAAGTTGTTTAAAAGATGCAAAGGAGGAACTGACAATAACGTGTGGAGGTCTACATAGGGGCATGGGGCCGCACAAATGATGGGTAAAATCAAGGCTGAAAAGATGCCTAAAGAGCAAAATAAAGCTAATCAAAATAATAGCACTGTCGAACGAGTTTAACACAACGAACAAAAAAACTAGTTTAACACAAATTATCAGGAACAAATGAAAAATTAGTTCCATAATTGCAACTTAGTTGTTCAATTTCTTTTTATATAAAAGTTGTTCAAAATTTTAATGGTTAAATTAGTAATAGTTTATTGTATTTTTTATTAATATTTAATATATATAATGATCATTTAAAAAACTAATTTAACGAGATACCAAGTTTAAGATTTTTTTTATTTTACGATGAATCTAATTAATTTTATGATAAATATCATAAATTTTACAATGAATCTAATCAATTTTACGATTAATCTTATAAATTTTATGATGAATAGCACAAAATTTACGATGAATCTTATAATTTTACGATGAATGTCATAAATTTTAGGAGGAATATCACAAATTTTACGATGAATGTCATAAATTTTAGGAGGAATCTCACTAATTTTACGATGAATGTTATAAATTTTACAATGAATCTCATAAATTTTATGATGAATAACACAAATTCTACGATAAACGTAATAAATTTTACGATAAATGTTATAAATTTTACGAGAAATTTTATAAATTTTATAATGAATCTCATAAATTTTAGAATGAATCATATAAATTTTATTATAAATCTAATAAATGTCATAAATTTTACGATTAGAGTACTGTAATGATACAAACCTATTATCTGTATAATTTATGTATAAAATTGAGGGGTTTTATCGAGAAAACGGGAAAGAGAGGATTGCCCTCCCAAAATTCCATGTTGTTCTTTTATATTTATATTGCTATGTATGAAATTATGTGTTAAATGTATATTTAATTCGTATTAAACCTTTTTGCTTTTCTAGTGTGTGGGTTTGTGTATAAAACATTTACTAAACTTGGCCCTACAAAACACTTTTTTTCCTCTGTACATAGAAGTATGCAAAACATGAAGTTCATTCTTGCAAAGATGACAAGAAGCCAAAAAATCATTGCTCCAAAACTTCTTGTATTTACTTATATTATTTTTTATAGGTGAAGAAGAAGTAGTAAAAACAATGCAATTCTTCTCGTTATCATCGAAGTAAACGTGATTTTTGATCAAATTATCGCCAATATGAAAATGTTTACAAGTGCAATTCTAAGTTAACTCATCCAAATAAATTTATTTTTAAATTTCATTTAGCATTTTTTTAATCGGCTTAAATAATTGTGAGAATTAAAAAAAAAGTTTAATTGGCAATACAATTAATATATAATGATAATTATTATAGGATAATTATTTCATATATTATCAGTGGAATATTTTTATTCTACAAACAGTGTTAGAATCGTGATACATATCCTATAAAAATATTAAAAAATAAAAATAAAAAAAATAAAATATGTGTCATGATCCAAACACCCCTTATGAAATAAAAATATTTCACTGACAGTATATGGAATAATTATTCAATATTATAATTTGTTGAAGTGGTTATCATGTAAAAGTTATTTTTTATCTTTAAAATTGAATCAATGGTTTAGATTAATTGTTTCTAATCTAAATATTATAATTCACACCTTATAATAAGGTCAAATTTTATAAATTTACTGTAAAAATTCTCTTACCGAAACATATATTAAATAACAGTTTTCTCCTTCCATCCGAGCAGTGGAAAGTAGAGACAGTAAAAAAAAAAAACAAATCTCTCAATAATCATTTAAAAAAAATTTATTATTACTAAAACATTGCACTTGTCTTCCTGCAATTGGGTCTCGGTTATCCTATGAATACCCCAAATCTCAAACCTTTTCGTCTTCTATCTCCTGAAAAAGCGAAACATGGTTTTTTCAGAAAAGGTCAAACGCATGCATGATCTTGACTGACGCTTCTTAGAGAAGACTTGCCGCTGAATCTGATCAAAGTACTTACCTGAAAATAATTTTTTGGACCAAATTCTAGGCTCAGCCTTCTTTCTTTGAGGGACGTTTGGGCTTACCTGTTCTTTTCTAAGAGGAGGCTTTGGGCTGACCTTTTCCTTTCTCTGAGGAAAGTTTGGGCTCAGTTACTTCTCATTGGATCTGATTGATTAATAAAATACAAAGGAGGTGCCATGGACGTGCAAGACAACACCAGGGCGCACGTTAGAGAGATGTGGAACTTTTTTGCTCAGAAAGAGAAAGGAGCTTTCAGCTTGGGTGGAGACACTGAGGTCAAAGGCGGATATCTCGAAGCACTTCTCTAATTACATCCTTTCACCAACTCTCTAACTAACCAATCATCTCTATATTCATTTCAATCTTCTCGGTTTTGCCCCTGCATTTTCCTCTATATCTCCTTTGTCTTTCCTTTTGTCGATTCCAATTCTCTCTTCCGCTTCCAATGGAGTCCTCAGCTGCTCTCCGATCCTTTCACTGTAACTTTATCTCTCTTGTTTTGTTTGTTTCTGTTGTTTGATTGAGTTTTGCTTGGTTTTATTGGTGAGAAAAGAAAAGACGAGAGAGTTTATAGTCGTTTTCAATTGGTGAATAAACAGTGGCATTTCTGAATGGCTTTTTGTATGTTTTGTATCTGTTTCTGATATAGTAGTTGTCTTTCTTTTCTTTTTTCTTTTGTAACTTTTGCCAATTTAGTGGGAATTATAGAGCTTTCGACGATTAGAACTTTGAAATTAGCTGAAAGAAACGTTGAGATCTGCCTTCAGAAATTTTAATTGAGAATGTTAAGCTAGCTTACTGTGTGAATATAATTTTCATAAAAATAGAGCTCTACTGTAGATATTATTGGTATAAGAGTTTTTATTTTTGAGATCTTGCTAGGTTCATTCTCCAATAATCAATACTCAAACCAAAAAATAAAAATTAGGAATTTGTAAGAATGCTAATTTTGGAAGTTCTTCTAGAATATGTCCAGTTTTTTAGTTTCTTTATTTAGGTAGAAATATAACACTAGCATATTCTAAAGATTTTTTTTTTTTTTTTTTGAAATTTTGAAAGACTATGTTTAGAGGAGTCAGAAATTTATAGATTCAATTTGATTAATAAGAGTAACATAATTCAATTAGTTCGTATTGAATAATTTAATATTTTTTTGTATAAATTACAAATATTTTCATCTATTTTAAGGGTTTAAAACTAACCTTGCTCATGGTTTCATTATGGTTAAGGTTCATCACATCTCTCTAAAAATATGTTTAATAAGAGTCGAACTCAAAAACTCTTCTCACAAACTCAACTTACATCCAATTAAACCACAACCTAAGAGTAATAATTCAATATGAAATTAATGGAACTTGTAAGAATGCTAATTTTGGAAGTTTTTCTAGAATATGTCCAGTTTTTTAGTTTCTTTATTTAGGTAGAAAAATAACACTAGCATATTTTAAAGATTTTTTTTTCTTTTTCTCTTTTTTTTTGAAATTTTTGAAGACTATGTTTAGAGAAGTCAGAAATTTATAGATTCAATTTGATTAATAGGAGTAACATAATTCAATTAGTTGGTATTGAATAATTTAATATTTTTTGACATAAATTACAAGTATTTTTATTTGTTTTAAAGGTTTGAAACTAATCTTACTCGGAGTTTTATTATGATTAAGATTATTCGCCTCTTTCCAAAAATATATTTAATGAGAGTCGAACTTAAAAATTCTTTTCACAATCTTAATTTATATATAATTAAACCACAACCTAAGAGTAATAATTCAATGTGAAATTAATTTCAATTCAATATGAAATTAATGAAATTGACGAACCAGACACCTCGTAAATTGAAATGAATGCAGAGAATATGGTTAGGTAGACCTTGAGCACCTGGTGAAAAAGTCAAAACTGACAGAAGCAACGAAACGTTCTCCACCTTAAAACTTTGCATCTCTCTAACGTGTGCCCCTGGTGGTGTCTTAGTCTTAGTCACCGTTACAGTTTACATGACAAGCAGCGTTTTTAGATTCAATTAATTAGTCTCGAATTGTACCCAAAGTAACTCAAACTTTTAAATCGTAAAAATTAAAAAAAAAAAAACTCTTAAAATATTTCTTTTAAATAATATTTTATTTTTTTATTTTATTCAAAAAAATTTTTATTATTTGATTTGTGTTTAAATAAATTTTTATTTCAAGTTTAATCGATTCATCGATTTAATTGTCAAAAATTCTATTATTTCAATTTGATTAAGATTTAAAGTTTATGTTAATGATTAATTTTAATACAAATTAAAATTTAAAAATTTATTCAGATATAAATTAAAAATTAAATGTTTATCTAAATACAATAGACGTATAAAAATTTATTTAAGTAAAATGATAAAATTCAGAATTTATTATTATTATTTTAGCTTTCTATTGATCACTCACATGAGCCCAACCTCAAAGAAAATATGTAAGCCCAAACTAAAAAAGAATCTAAGCCTTAAGTGGCAGCTCCTCCAAATGGCAAGAAGAACGAAGTATTCTCCTGAAAGAAAAAATAAAATAAAATAAGAAATGAAAGAATTCATTCTTTTTTATTTTTAATTGGTACAGCAATCCGGGACCAAAAACATGCGAAGAATATCTCTCTGCAGTCTGCAATGAGATCTGCTCTTGCTCATGTCAGGTTTTTTTTTTTGAAAATAGCAGGTTTTGTCCCCTGCAACTCACTGCTATTAGTGAGAAAGAGACAAAGTTTTGTTTGTATTTGGTTTCTGTATCCTCTTTTAATATGAGATTATTATTTTTAATCTTGAATCAACTAATAAAATTAATTTAAAGGAGGATGGTACGTTTATGAGCTGGAAAATAATTAATTAAAAAAGTTTCAGTGAAATTAGTAGTTTTTAATTTAAATGATAAAATAAAAATTAAAATCAATAGGTTAAAATTTTTGTTAGATAAATAAAATATATAATGACAAATATTTTAATATTTTATTTAAAAGTAATTTTATTTAAATCTCTAAGAATGTTTTTATTAAAAATCTATAAAATTTTGTAACAATTTTTATTTAATCATTCGTATCAAAAAAAATCTTGCAAACTTGAGCTAGGAAAACTAAATTTTTAAGTATTGATTTGAATTTTCTATGAAATTAATTTCGATGAAATTGAAAAAAAAAACCTTTAAGTAAAATAATTTTAATAAAATAATATCAAATATTAAAAAAAGGTAAAAGAATAAATTGACATTTATTTTTGTTTTGTCTTCAACAGATTTTTTTATTTTGTCTTTGAAAAAATGAGTACGTATACTTTATTATATATATTTTTATAAATTTATCTAATTTATATTGATTTATTAATCTATCTTATGTTCAGGAAGAAAAAGAATGGAATAAAAGACCAAACGTTTCCATACACCAAAGGCCCACAATACCCTAAAAATTAATTCTGTGACCAGCTCCAAAACGACTGGAGATTTCCACTTGTAAATTAAAGTATAAAAATTCCAATCTTTTCAGGTAACGTAATGTCCTTGCAGTGGAGGGTAGAGTAGAGTGTAGAGCAGCGTGTAATCAAGGCGAGCTGAGCCGTTACAGTAAAGTGATTGAGTTCAAGCTAGATTCGAATATTCAGTATTGGTACTCGGCTCAAATTAGGTTGAGTCTTGAATTTTGAACTTGAACTCGTTCGATTAGATTCGATTCTCCAAACACGAGTCTTATGCTCGAATTTGAGCTTGAATTTATTTTTATACACATATTAATATTATTAATTAAATATAATAAAACATAAAAAATTTTTAAAAAAAATACAATAAATCCATAATAACAGTGGCTAAAACATCTACATAAATAGAAGTATCACACAAATCACACGAACAAAAATAAAAATTACAAAGTCTTACATTAATTTGAAATTATAAAAATAAACAAATATAGTAACATTATATAAGCGGAACATTTAGCAGCATCGTCTACAACACCTCCAACACCTACAACAGCAAACAAAATCAATGATTTAAGGAAGCAAATTGTTTGGCAATATAAAGGAAAGAAGTTCTTAAATAACTCATTAAGAATTCTCAGAGTTTCTTAAACGATTCTTATATGTACTCTAATTTGCTAAGGCAAAAAAATCAATACCATAAGCTAAGTAAGAAGACATGACAATGATATGCGCTGAAGCTCCCTTGATGGAGTACCAAAAATTTCGATAAACAATTGCAATAGGGGGTTTGAACTTGGAAGATCAGTCTACAAAAGCAAGATTTTGATGTAAAGCAAACAGTCAAAAAGCAGTCACCATGTGAAGACAAATGATTTGTTGAGTGCTGCTTGTAACAAATCAATTGCTAACCTCAGCAACTATACGGTGAAAAAGAACTGATTTATCTATAACTTACATTTTCTTTGAACATGTCATGAAGTAAGCCAACCTGAGAGGTATCTTTGATTGGGATTATTTTGCTCAAAATCTTCAATTGTTTTAGTACAAGTTTACTTGATTTCAATGCTTAATTAAGTGTGTATGATAAGTGTCATGAATTTCAGTAAAATATCATTTGAATAAGCAGATGAGATCCATATATAAGTAAATGCAATTTATTTTATATTAGAGAAGAAGAAAATTATCCAAGACCTAAATCATGTTTTTTCTTCTTGGTGAAAGAACTAAATCATGTCAATAATGTTTTTTCATCTCTGCACTGAAGATATTTACAATTGTTATGCTTTGATAGCTCTCACCGTCCATGTTATAGCTATTTTTTCGGATGTTAGCTTTTGGAGTGTTTTGTTGCATGCGGCCATGCAAATCATTGTGATCAATTTGCGAGGTAACGGAATCCTGGTTTGTGCAGCAAATGTGGTGGTGTTTATTGCTATTATAGAATGTAGATTTAAACATGTTCAACTCCAACAAGCATCGGTAGCAAGCGGTGCCGCAAGCAAAATACCGGATATACAAGATCAACAACGAGAACAAAAGGAAAAGTCAGTTTCAATCTTTTGATTAGGATTTAATCTCTATACACTTTCAATTTTATTACCTTATTTCTCTATCCCACTATAATAAATGATATGGTGTTATTGGCATGTTAACGTTAAAACAGGACTTAGATTTTACTAAAATGGCAATGTTAATTGATATACCATTTGGATTTTCGCAGGCACGATGGTTTACACACGGAAATTGATTTGATTATTGGATCTCTTGACAGATTCGTAGAAAATTTTGATCATAGAACAAATGTTTCATACGAGCAGATTCCATCATGATAGAGATGTAGCTGCAAGAGTTGGAGCTTCTATCTTGATAGAGATCTAGATGCAAGAGTTGGAGGTGTTGAAGGTGCGGCGACAAGTGGATCAACTATTTTTTAGTTAGTTCTCGTATTTGGATATCTTTTTCTTATTTAGTAGCGTGAGATGGATTTGTTGCTCTATTATATTTTTTTTAATTAGTTCTTGTATTTGGATATACTTTTCTTATTTAGTAGCATGAGATGGATTTGTTGCTCTATTCTGTTTTTTTAATTAGTTCTCGTATTTGGATATATTTTTCTTATTTAGTAGCGTGAGATGGATTTGTTGCTCTATTCTTGGATGGCCTTGCTTCCTGCTTTGAATATTCTTTGGATCTCTGATGGTTAAAGAGACTTAATGAATTTGTTAAAGAGACTTAATGAATTTGAAGTGAGCTCAGTAAGGCAAGAAGGGGTTGTTTTGGTATTTTATAAAAATTTAAGCATTGTCCTTGTAGACACCTCCGAGGTCTTTAGTATTAATTAGTTTTTTATTTTTAATTTTTGATTTTGATTTTAGATTTTATTCTTATTTTTATTTTTATTTTTATTTTCGATAAAATAATTTTTTAAAAAATAAATAACAAAAAAAGAAGAAAAAAAAGAATGGAAACGCAGAATAAGAATCAAGTTCTGAAGAATGAAAATTTTTGGAAAGCAAATTTAAGTTTTCGAGATTCTGTTTGAAAATATGCTAAAATCACTTCCTGAAAATTTTTGCAAAGGAAAAATCACTTAAAGAAATTAAGAAAACTTGGAAAGTAAAATCAGGATCTCAGATTGAAGGCAAAGTCAAATTTTGATTTGGAAAATTTGGAAAGAAATCAAAATAAAAATGAAAAGAAATGGGAAGGAAATTCAATTGGAGAAATAATCAAGGAAATCAAATGGAATACCAAAAAGAAAAAAGATTTTGGAACGGAATAAAGGGAGTGGGGCCGCTAGGCCATAGAGGATTTTCCCCTTTTTTTTTTTTTAGCTGTGCACTGCTTACCTAGAAAATCCGAGTTTTTTCCTACACAAGGGTACACTAAAATCTTTATTCCCTAATAAGGGTTCTTTTAATCTTTTTTCCTTGAATGAGGTATTAAAAATCATTTAAAATCCACATCAACATTCACATGGCCAATTGTTTACGTGGAAGTTTTTATTTCCTTTTTCATTCTCTTACTTTTCTTTTTCTGTGCTTTCCTTGACTGCTTCTATCTATTAACTGTTTTTTTCTTTGATTTTTTGTACAATGCAAAATAATTAAAAATCCCTTTTTCTTATTTCCAGCAGAATTTTATCTACATCGAAGAGCTCCAAATTGTCATACGAAATTCTTGCTTGAAACACTAGCTCAATAGACTTTAATTCTGCTCAAGCTTTTGTGGAAAACATCGATTTAGTAATTTGGAAGAAGAGAAAATTCAAGGAAGCAAGCAAACAATACTCTTTGTAAGAATTAGAGTATAAGACAATAAATCGTGGTTGTGATCACCAAACAGATATCTACAGATTACATAAACTTTATCATGAATTCATGTGACAATGATATTTCATACCTTGATTGTAATTACTCCTTAAAGTAATGATGGCTTTCTTAGATATCAGAAATTAAAAGTATGCAAGAGTGAGGTCTGTATAAAAATTTGTATTCCTATGAAACTTGATTTTGCAAAATATTATCTTTGAGTTTGGATGGATTTTGCGGAAAAATGGATATTGCATGCTTGATGTTTGATATAATCCCACAAAAAAAAAAGAATTTACAGTTTAAAAACTATAAATATAATGATTGTCCAGTGGGGTGAAAAGAAGAGATTTTGAGAGAATATTATTTTCTTTTTTATTATTTTTTGAGGTATCATCTGCATCACTGATGGACAATTATGATTACTTGTTTTTTAGCATTGGAAACAGATAACCTGTATATGGAGAACCTGTTTATGGAGAAAAAAGAAAAACAAAAATGAGATCAAATGAAGCAACTATGTTGCAATTTAATTGGGTAAATTCGAGTGCCCTTCGTCTAACATTATCAGTGTATCACACTAGATCAAACAATCCTCTCCGCCATGAAAATAAGATCCAGCGGTGTTTTCAATGCAAAACAGAAGACATAGAAAAATGATAAAAGTAAAATAATGCTCCGTTGGAATTTTTATCCTCTAGATAATGACGTGGAGCTTAAATGGCTTAAAATACCTCACTTATGGAATAAAGATTGAAAGTATCCCTCTTTGGGAATAAAGACTTCAGTGAACCTTTTTACTGGAAAAAACTCTAGAAAATCCCGTAAACAATTTGGATTCAAGTTTGGATGTTTTTATTAGATACTCTTTAAGAAAGAAAGGGAAGTGAAGCGTTCGACGCTGGCGGCTAAAGAACAAAGAAAAGAGAGAAGAAAAGTCGGTTTGTTTTAAGGGTTTGTATACTATACATTAATAGTTGATAGTTTTTATACAAATTAAAAAGATGTCAAACTCTTTAATACAACTAAATTTTTTTCAATTTGCTCGTTAGAATTTATTGATTAAGTGTTAACTTCTTGTGCAGTGAAGTTATGGAAAGCAAAAGGAAAAAGCTAAGAAAATATCAAAGAACTAGATGTTAAAGAAATATTGAGGTAAGCATTTCCCCGACAAAAGCACTAAATAAATGAAATACTCATTTTATAAATATACATTTTGATAGAATAATTATTTCATACACCATCGGTAAAGTTTTTTATTTCACAAGCGAGATTAAGATTAAGACATATATCCTACAAAAATATTAAAAAAATAAAAAATAGATAAAATAATACATGTATCACGATACTAATCTCACTTGTAAAATAAAAAAACTCTACCAACAGTCCATACATATATGTATATATTCATATACCCCGCTTACGTTTTGACTAAGACCGAACACAGGGTACAACGAGTACATGTACATTTTTTTTCGTCTTTTTTTTTATTAATTTTAACTATCCAAATAAGACGTACATGTATCTTTTTTTTCATTTTCTTTAGTTTATATTCCTTTCCTTTTCCTTTTCTTTAGTTTATATTACTTTTCTTTTCATTAATGTTCTTTACTAATATTTATCCAAACGTAGTGTTACTAAACAAAGCCGTTAAGGGTTTATCTAAATGCTATAAAAATATAAAGAGTTATCTAAATAAAATTATAAAGTTCAAGGTTTTTTTAATTAATAGTTTAGCCTTCTAGTGTCATAATTTTTTGGTTATAGCCATCTATTATCATTCACTAATGAGCCAAACCTCAAAGAAATTAAAGAACATGTAAGTCCAAATTATCCTAAAAAAGGCTAGGAACAAAACGGCAGCCCCTCCAAAAGGCACGGAGATTGTTATGGTTAATTGGTTACAATTTTTTAAAATTCTTAGCGTATCCTTATCAGTATCCCTATGAATCTAATTAAGCATATACTTATCTGATTGTAGCAGACTCACTGTTAAACTCTTTCACTGAGATTTATCTAAATTTATTGATAGAATGGTATAGGCTAGAGGCCTTCCAATCATTAGATACAATACTCCACTTTATCTATGCAATTAGTTGAATACTAAATATCACTTTTGTATTGAAAAATTGTCGCAGTCATCTTCAGCCATGACAAAAACTGCAAGATTCGAAGTTCCATTCCCAAAGAAAGAACACAAAATAGGTTAGCTCTACTCCTATTTATATTTCTCTTTATGTATCAATAGTTCTTTCTTTCCTCAAATACTAAGTGTAGGTCAATGGTAATGGAAAATCATTGTCAACGCTAATTTAAGAACAATTAATTCACTGACCATATTGAAAACATTTGTATGACCTAAATTTCATTTTCAGGTCATGAGTTTACCAAACTTTGAGAGGCAAATGTCAAATTTTACTGATTTTTCCTCCATTAATGTGCCATCTCTATGAATATATATTGAGATGATGAACTCATGGTATAAATAGGTAGATTTGGTTTATATCTAATGGTTTCTAACCAATATTATTCCATTTTTTACTAAAAGCAAGCGGCCTCATCAAGATGAGGATATCTTGTTAATTGACAAGTTTGAAATTAATTTTGTGTAATGAATTATGAACCTTGTTTATTTTGTTTAATTACTACTTTTTGATGTTGTTGCCATTTGCCAATCACTCTGAGTACTAACCCATAATTCTATGCAGATTCTGTGAGATCTTGGTGGTGGATGTTGGTTATTGACTCACTTGCACATAGCGAACTGTACCTTTACCAAGCAATCTATAAGGGCAAGTTTTTGAGCGATGAGAATGATGGCACATTTCATCGCTTAATATTGGCGATCATTATAAGTTCTAATCTTCTTTTAGGATTGTTAGACGAGTATGCAGTAACTCATGTGAGTGTACATCAGTTAGGACCAAAAACAAAAAGTGCAATGGAGGTCACTGGCGTATGTATTGCCCTAATAACGAGTCTCTGCACTGAAGATATTAACTATTGTTATGCCTTGGTATCATTCACCATCAATATTCAGGCTTTTATGCGAGTGCTGTTCAATGTTTCAGACATTAGCTTTTGGGACGTCGTGTTGCAGGCGGCCTTGCAAACCATTGTGATCAAGTTGCCAAGTAATGATGTCGTTGATTGTATAGGAAAGGTGGTGGTGCTCGTTGCTGCAATAATATACAGATTTAGATGTGTTCAACTACAAGAAGCAGCCCCATGCAAGATGCTGGCTATGCAAGACCAACAAAGAGAAGAAATGGAAAAGGCAGTTTAAAAGCTTGATTTGCCTAGGATTTGCTTGTCAAATTCCAGCAAAAATAATTTAGCTTTAAAAACATTAATTCTAAGATCTCATATTGAGGAGGATTTGTTTTTATGTGTTTTATGATAGGATTTCTTATTATATGCTTTATAAAATTTTATATAAGGTAGGGGAAGCATTTTCATTAGCATGTAAAACCCAAAATTATGCCAATGCAGTGCATGAAGAAGTGAACCATCCGTTATACTCATGCCCAATGATGATCTTTTTATGGAATGGTCTGTGTGGCTAATGACAATTAAAATAGCTTTGGAGGTCTTCAAGAAAAGTGGTGTAGCTAACGAGGGTGGTTTGATTTATGAGCCGGATTCTGTAATTACCTTAAACTAGTATAGGAATATGGAGGCAAGGCCATGGAAGTTATGGAACATTTTTATGGTTATTGATCAATGTGCTGGTTTATTCAGTATAAGCTGAACAAGATTTATCGGTTGGCTGGCTGACTCATTATAGCCAAAGCTGGGGTTGAAACGAGTGAAAATTTTGAAGCCTGGTTGTAAGTTTCTGTTTTATGTTTTCTGGAATGCTTCTGTTATTGGTGCCAAAACAGGGGTAGTGGGTCAATAAGACCTTACCTTAATTACAAGGAAAAGGTTTTAAGATTTTTAGATTTCAAGTTGGAATTTCATTAAATGTGAACTTAAGTTAATTTAGTTATTTACTAGTTGTTTACTGGTTTACTTAATTTGAGTGATATGATTTTGATTGTAACTTCTATGTTTGGTATATTTGTACTTTGAATAATTATCATAATTAATAAAATCAGGATTTAGCAAAAAAAAAAAAAAGTATTTCCAGAATTCTATTGCATTATGGCAACGAAATTCTATTACATCATATTCAAGATTTTAAGTTCTGAAAATAATCTATCACATCATAGTCAAGCTTTAAGTGTTAATTAACTGGAACATAAGCATAAATGCAACCAGAAATGTAACAAAAAAAAAATGCAACCAGAAATGGTTTTTTAATAAACTAAAACATAAATGTTCACACCAAAAGAAAAAACTAAAACATAAATGGACATAAATG
Organism: Heritiera littoralis; assembly: GCA_031772115.1. Lineage (NCBI taxonomy): Eukaryota > Viridiplantae > Streptophyta > Magnoliopsida > Malvales > Malvaceae > Heritiera > Heritiera littoralis. The sequence goes on from JAPDPK010000118.1 coordinate 1,657,855, forward strand.
CAAAATAAAACCTACAAATTTAAAAGAGTAAAACCAAGTGGAGCATCACCACTACACAGCAAACAGCTCAGAAAATTAAGTCCTAAAAGTAAAACATCATAGCCGCTACACCTTGCATACAACCAAGCCACGCAGCGAAAAACTCCGGAGGAAAAAAAAGCATCAAACATTAAAGTCAAACCACAATAAACCACCATACACAGTCCTTGAAGCTCCAGAGAAACCCCAAAACCCAGCAAATCTTTTAACATTATCAAGAGAAGGAGAGCCAAAATGATCCTGATGCATCTCCAAAAAATGCATTGCAACTCAGCTGGAACCAAAAATGTCAGAAGGAAACAAGCTCAAAAGCTGTTGAAAAATATAACCAGCATAAATTCTACCACCCATCTTTTCAAACCTCAAAAACCATCTACTGGCTTATCTCAATCTCCTGATACTCGTCAATTTACCTTCAAGCCCGAGGGCCTATAAATCAAAGAAACAAGTAATACTTAATATTAGAAACCATGTTAAATAAAAACATAATTAAATAATAGATATAACCAAATATACATATAAATTATATTATTAAAGTTCAAAAATAATAAATCCTTAAATAAATACAGGAACTGCAGTCTGCAATAAGATGAAAAATATATCGTAATGTAAGAGATTCATAAACATATCACCTGCTGCCAGCTCACGACCAACCCTGTTTCTATTATCCGAAGTAGAAGCTCTTTGATTACCATTTCGTAAAATTCTGTCAATACATTGTTCAATTCTGTCGAGTTCAGTTATTCTCTGTTCAGTAGTTAGTTCCCGGGGAGACCTCCTCAAATCAAGAAGGTAAGCAATTCTTTCAAGACGTTCATCTACCATTCTATTATATTGAACTATTTCAACAATTGGTCGACGTTTGAAGTAATAATTTAAAATTTGAAGGATGACGGATCCTATTGATAATAACACTAGATTTCTAACCATGTTTTTTTTCCTACTGAATGCCATACCAAACGACAAGTCGATAAAAGCACCTAATTTTGTCAAATTTAAACCCGGTCTTGAAATAATAGATAAACATAAGTTATATACTGCACATAAAAAGCATGTGAGCAGTAAATTTCCATCTAAATATTTCTTTTCTACATTAAAATATAAAAACCAAGCACTCAATCCGGTAAGAGTTACCTCTGCTATAGATGGAATTAAAAATCCATATTTTTTTTTTAGAATATAATCAACTAAAACAGGAGCTTTAAAAATCAAAAAACCAACCCAAACAACTTGACTTAAAGTAATAACCACTCCCCATTTTTTTAAAATATGAAAATCATGTTTGCTTTTTGACGTTACCAACTTAGTTTTAAAAAAGACCTCCGAAATAAAATAATAACACAGTAATCCAAGTAGTCCCCAAAAAAACTTTGCAGCTATGCTCAGCGTCATTGTAAGTAAAAGATGCGAGATATAAAATGAATCGTGAGAGTGGGAGTGCAGCAATTTTCAAAAGAAGAGTGAAAGCAGATGGAGAGCAAATGAAAAGATGACTGCTTGCTCGAGAGTGAGAGCAATGTTGCCTTCCTAATGTGATTTTTATAATGCGCAAAGCACAGTACAATAGCGTCAGACAGACAATAAATGAACACTCTCGTTAAGCGAAAACAATTTTACTTTTTAACATTGTCTAAATAAAGAAAAAAAGAACAACGTGGTCTGGCAAAACTCTGATCTTATCCTCTGTCTGGAAAATAGACAAAACCAACAGATAAAAAAGATGAAAGGCCAAAACACATTCGCCATTTCAAACTCCGAGCACTACATTTGTAGATTACATTTATATTTCTATATAATGCATTCGGAAGGTAATTTTGTCGATATAAGCATTGTAGAATCTCAGTTTACTTCTCAGAGAAGTATACATTTCGAATCTTTGAAATAATAACCTGCATATGTACTTTTCTTTGGTGAATGTATATATACTAAAAGCGATACGAGATTTGAAAAATCTGCTGTATGTTGTACTTTTAATAATTAATGAATATGTCCTGTCGTTTGAGAAAAAAACATGTCTTACTATAAAGTGTAAATGAATCTACCGTACTAGAAAGTATAAATGATTCCTATTTCTCTCTCATAAAGACAATGGACGATGAAGACAAAACCTGATATCTGCAGTTTTTCATTGACTGATGTTGAACATTGACAGTCAGGAAATTGATTTTTAAAATTATCTTATTTTATTTCCTTTATTGTTATTTTTTTTATTTTGTATGTTTTTGTTTTCAGTTATTTTATAATTTATATGTTCTGCAAAACTTATAAATTAAAATCTTTACAAAAGGTTAACTTTAAAGTAGATAATAATAAACTTTAATTCATTTTCTATCGAAACCACTTGATATTTTTACACTATTTTGATAGAGAACTAATTTAGATTTAAGTCAGGTAGGATCTAAAAAAGGTAAAACTCTCTCTCAAAAATTTTAATACAATTGCATATCAAGAGCTCGAATTTAAGATTTCTGATTAAGTTAAAACAATCTCACACTAACTAATCTACTTGCTCTTGGGTTAAACTTTAATTCATTGACCCTTTTTGAACTTTCTTTTCTTTAAAAGTTTAAAAGCTTTGTTTGGTAAACGCGGCAGATTCTTTAACTCTGATCATTCAGTAGTTCATTTTTTTCTTATCATTCTGCAAAGTGTTGGCTAACAAAAGCAAACGACAGTCAAGTGTTTTATACAAAGACAATATTAAAACATTTCACCATTTTTACCCAGCAATTAACATCTCTCTTTACTCTATATTTGTTTATTATATTAAAACATTTTTTTCAATTATTTGATATTGATACATGATCAGTTCTTTAGTTATCATGTGATATTTTTTTATATATTTTAAATTAATTAAATTAACATACGTTATATTAGTTTTTAAATTATTTGATTGGCATGGCACATGATAACTTTTTTAAATTTTTATATATTTTAAATTAATCAATATATCTTATTATTATCTATACTATAATATATTACCAGTGTTGAATGTATATTGGAGGTTAATGTTAGTGAAGTTTATATAGTTTTTTAAAAGTCAGTTTCTAGTAGTAATTTACATAAAGAAAATAAAATTAGAATCTACTCTAATTTAGGAGGTCTGGAAACACATAGGGTTCCTGGAGGTTGGTGTCATTAATGTAAAAAAAGAAGGCTTTTAGTCTTGATCTTAAATTAATTCATTTTTTAATCAGAAAAATTATTAAGATACTGTTTGTTTTGGACAAAAAAGGTACGACTTTCAACCCAGCATGTAAAGGGACAAAATAATTAAAAAATAAATTATGAAGATAAAAGGAATTTCTTCTTTAGTTTCTGTGTACCAGTCTTACGGTGATGAGAATGGTAAATAAGCAACTGGAACAAATCTCGTTGCAGCGAGATATCTGAAGCAATAAAACTTGGAAGAAATCTCATTGCAGAGACCTATTTTAAATAACTGTGTTCTCTTTCCATCTGAGCAATGGAAAGTAGAGACAGCAAAAGAATAACAAAACAAACCTCTGAATAAAAAAAAGTAATTTTTTATTATCACGAAAACATTGCACATGTCTCCCTGCAATGGGATCTCAAAATATTCTACAAATACCCCAAATCTCAAACCTTTTTTTCTGCTGTCTCCAGAAAAAGCGAAACATGGTTTTTTCAGAAATGGTCAAAGGCATTCATGATCTTGACTGACGCTTCTGAAAGAAGACTTGCCGCTGAATCTGATCAAAGTATTTTTTAAGACTTAATCCCAAACACAACCACTAAAGTACAAAACACACCACAATCCAAAATGTCTTATTCCTTACTTTCTCTGCTAAAAAATTAAAAAATGCAGCATAAATTATCACCTACAAACATTTTTTTATTGGAGATTATTTTTTATCTTATATATTTATATAATTATATTAGGTTAGTATGATTTTCGGATAATTTGATTTTGCCTTCGCATTTAATATATTCTAAAAATAAACAAAGTCATAAACATAATTAGTTCAGTGAAACAAATTGATTATAAGTTCTTAAGAGGATTTAAATATAAATGAAAAAGGTTACAATTTGTATATAAAAAAGCTGTCCTGCCATGCATCAAGCATGGATGGCAATTGGCAATTGGCAATTTACACTTGACAGTTTAGGGGATGTTATTGTTACTTTGTTAGGACTTCTAGATGTGTTCATCATACGCCCATTAGCTGGTGATGTTATACACTCCATGCAAATATGATTACTTTAGAGTAAATTATACTTATAATCCCTATAGTTTGAGTCAGACATCATTTTGATTTTTAAATTTTAAAACATTTTAAAATTGATCCTTAAAATTATATTGTTGTAATAAATAAATCATTTTATCAATTAAATTGTTATTGTTGTCGTTAAATGCTACTTGCCTTGCACGTGGTTGAATTAAAAATGTACTCAATTTGTTTTAACTTTTGTCTGTTTGATTTAACACCGTACCAATCTATCAATTATGTAAAAACCTATAAAGAAGTTAAAATGGCATTATTTGGCATTTATCAGAAATGGCATCAAAAAATAATTTGGCATTTAATAAACTGCTACAGCTTTTCGTTATAAAATAAATTTGTATTAATTCTTTGAATCAAATTAGTTTAATTTTTATTAATATTCTAAATAAAATTAGACAATTAAAAAAATAAAATAAAATTTACAAATTTCAAGTTTTAAATTTTCAAACTTAATTCGATATATTATTTTTTTAAAAAAGTCAAATTAATGTTTACTTGACTAAAAAATTAACAATGACACATAAATTGAGAGAGAGTACTTTTTTGAAATCTAATTACCAGCAAGCAATGAAATTAAATTATTATCATCTATCTTAACGGTTGTTACCCTTCTTTAGGAGGGATTAGGTCCACGGTTGATACCTCCCATTCCCCCTTGTACCTCCTATGAATCAAAAAAATTGTATGTTTTTTGTAAACATTACTAATTTATCATACATTTATATGTTTATCTAACATTGTGTTTAAATAATTAGACATAATGACATAATTTGTAAATAAATCAAATGTCAATAACAGTATATACAATACTATGCGTTATAAACTAATTGATTTTTTATTAATTTTTTGAATCAAATTAGTTTAATTATTATTTTAAATAAAATTAGACAAAAAAATTAAAATAAAATTTGCAAATTTGAAGTTAATTTTCAAGCTTAATTCAATATATTATTTTAACAATAGTCAAATTTATGTTTATTTGACTAAAAAGTATCAATTAAGGACACATAAATTAAGATAGATCACTTTTTTGTAACTAATTATCAACAAGTGATGAAATTAAATTATTTGCCTACGTTTTAATGGTTTAATATCTTTTGTTTTATTTAAAACCAAAAAAACGTATTCCTTTTGTAAACACTACAATTTATCATACATTTATAATGTTTATTTAACACTGAAATAATAATAATAATAAATAAATAATAATAATAATAATAATAATAATAATAATAATAATAATAATAATACTCATTAATTGTCTTTTGAATTTTGTTTGATAAGAAAATCTTGATTTAGTAAAAAAAATGTATTTCCAGAATTCTGTTGCATTAACATGGCAACAAAATTCTATTACATCATGCTCAAGTTCTGAAAATAGTCTATAACATCATAGTTCAATTAACTAGAATATAAGCATAAAAGCAACCACAAATAGCTTTAAGTGTTAATTCACTAGAACATAAACATCAAAACAACCACAAATGACTTTTTAATTAACTAAAACATAAATGCAAAATAAAACCCAAAACCAATAAACGCATATGGAGTACCAACAAAAGCAACAAGTTACCAGTTTCAACTTTCACATTTAATATGATATAACTTTTTAAGAGTAAAAAGATTAAAAGTGATTGTTAAAGGTAACTGTCCCTAGCATTTCTCTACGTATTTTACATTTAATATGTGTAGTTTTTTTGCATTACAAAAGTAATTTTATTGATATAATCCTTATAGGTAGTTAATTATTTGAATAATATTATATTAATTAAAATATAATTTTTAAAAATAATTAAACAGTAAAAATATTTTTTAATTTATCAATCAAATTTTTTTTTAAAAAATAATTTTTGATAAATCTCCTTTCAAAAGCAACAAACTCCGTAAAGCTATAACATATCTCCTTTCAGACATATCTTATAGCAGTGTCATCATAGACTTCTTGTCACGACCCGAAGGCCGCGACGCGGCCTTCCTCTAGATTCTCATACTTTTCTTAGTCTACAAATTTATGGACTAAATTTTTTTTTTTCGTTTTAAGGTTTGTATTCGGTGTCAATATAGTTACTACTCTAATTTCATTGATTCTCTATACAATAATTTACTACACTTCTAAGTTACATCCCAACTCACTGGACAACTTACGTACTGTGTATTAATTAAAGTCTGTACATGTAAACAAGAGTTTTACAAAAATGTATACCTCAAAGTAATGCAATGGATTCGCATGATAATGGCCAGTGCCAAACCTGTATACCGTCTCCGAAGGCCCACTTAAAAGCTCTCAAAGCAGATTGTAACTTTAATAATCAGAAAAGAGATGAAATTTAGTGGGGTGAGCAAAACCACGGCTCAGTAAGATACTAATATAAATACAAGAGTAGAATTATACTGTCTTAAACTGCAATGCTTAAAACTTGCAAGTTTGCAATTACAGTTCACCTTTTTCCTCGATAACATTTCATTATCTCAATTCATGTCATCTGTCTATCACTCAGACTTCTAAATAAATCATAATCATTTTCAATCTTCTTATCCTATACCACGATGTATCGCACAACAATGCATCGTGTATCATGTTTAATTGAAATATCCTATCAAGTCATCGCACAACAATATGTTGTGTCCAATTTGAATATCATATACTATTAGTCCATATTCTCATCAATCTCATAGTACATTATGTTCAATTGAGATATCGTATCAATCACTTTTCGTTTATAATCATACTTCTGTATTCTGTCATCTCATATCACTTTCCATGTAGAGGATCATGACCACAGTGGTGCGAAGTCATAATTCTCTTCATGCATATTCTATGTTCATGTATCATATCATATCATAACATCATGTAGATGAAATATCGTTACCACCAAGTCGTGATACTCCTCATATACTCTTCATGTTTTTGTACCATATAAGGTCATGACATATCTTATGTAAAAAAAGCATACTATTATGTCATGATTTAGTAGGTAACTTATGTAATTTCACTATATGAACCGCTATTATTTCAAATCATATCATATATACTTTAGGACATGCTAACATATGAATTTTCAATTCATTTCATATTTAAGGTTGAAAGCATGCATAATTCTCTTTTTATATCATGTCAATTCAAAACATGTTTTTTCACTGTTCATATCATGTTAATTCAAAACATGTCTTTTCATATCATTTCAAATCAAAACGTGCACATTTCTCTTTTCATATCATGTCAATTCCAAACATGTCTTTTCATATCCTTTCAAATCAAAACGTGCACATTTCTCTTTTCATATCATGTCAATCCAAAACATTTTTCATATACTGTAACTCATATCAGGTTTAGAGTTCATATCAAATCAAACTATACTTTAGACTGCATATCAAGTCATGTTCGACACAAAATCATATATAAATCATATAAGTGTCGAAATCATATATTATGTACTTTTAAAACATGTTTAAAACATGTACAGTTTCAAAACATATTTCATATTCATCTCAAGTATGTTTCATGTACTGTATAAATCATGTCAAGTCTAGAGTTCATATCAGTAAAATCATACTCTAGACTTCATATCATATCGGTCAGAGACTAGGCTAGATCCCTATCGCTCTATCGATAAAGACTTAAATCACTATAGCTAGCAGTGAAAATCATGTCATCGTCCCCTAGAAACCAACTAGGACGCTATCTATGGCCATAGACCTCATCTCTCTCAGCCCCACTGATCAGGCGTGACTGAGACCTGTCCACGACTATTGTCAGACAAGTATCTCTACTTAATGAGCAAAGCTCCAATTAGGCGGTTTCCACTATGCTTTATTGAATTTAATTCTTTTAGGGTGCCTACAGTCTCATAAAATATTTAAATTTTTATCTTTTCTTGTCAAAATCATGTAAAGCATATGGTAAAGTTCTTTAAGATGATTCATATATAAAAAAATATATATACCATATACTTTCTTTTTAAAACTATTTTATACTTTTTAGCATTCATATAAATGTTATTATAACATCAGAAGTTGTAGCAAGTCATGCTTATAAGCGATGCTATAAAACTATTTCAGTATGCAACTGCAGTAATATTTTCATCCAATACAGTGAAGCAATTCATCTAAATTATCAGCATCACTCTTTCGATTTCAAAACTTTCTTTTGGTCAAATCAATAAATCAATATTCAAATCATTCAATATTCCTTTCATTCGGTATTCAAATTATTCAGTACTCAAATTATTCAATAATCAAATCACTTGGTATTCAAACCATTAGGTATTCAGTATCCTTTTTGATAATTATCGACTATAACAATCATTCATATATTTCATTATCGATGCTAGTACCACATCATTAATACGAATCCTCTTAATATCTATGAGCATTTAAATACTATGTTTCTATGTAGCCATCAAGGTACTGCAATTATGCAATAACAATATCATCATTCAATATCTATTCCAGAATTGACATCGAGGAAAACAGAACCACAAGATCGATAGTCGCTTATCAAATTCATCTATGGTTTGACCCATTGGCACACATTCATAATTTTTCGAGTTGAGGTTCAATTTCATTCACTATCACAAAACCAGATCACAATCCTTAAATCAATTTTTTCATATGGCCTGTATAATTTAATATTGAACTTATGCAATCGTCAATCTTATTATTCAAGGCCTATTCTATGGGTATAAGCAAAACCATATATTCATATATTTTCATCACTCATTTATTTGAATCTATAAATGATCGGATTGTGTCATAATTCAACCTCAATGTCAATAAAGTTATATATACTCAAATCATATAGTCGTTATGACTCAACATCATAGCCATCCATTGTGTAACACAACATTGATACTAAGACCCATATCACTAGTGTAGGTCCGTTTATTATCTCATGTATAACCAGTAATACGATGTAATACGGTGAAATCATCTCAGCATTGACCTCTTGAATTGTTCGTATTATCACATTCGGAGCCATTTAAAATCAAGAGATCGAATTCGACAAATTCTCAAATCATTACTCCGTTTATAGTTCCACAATTCAATCGCTTGACTATTAAAATTCCAACTGCGTTCTCCTTTTCCAAGCTATATCGTATAATTATCATTACTTTCATCACTATTCCAACGAACTGATATTCCATCTCATTTTCAACTCAATAATCAACTTGTAATGTTGATATAACTCAAATTGTCGATTCTATAAGACTCACAATATAATTCCTCACGTTATCGTGCTTATCCATTTACCTTCTCAACCATTTCAAAAAATCAATTTTCCTATGACACGATAAGATGCTTTCAAGTTTATCTTCGATAATTCTTTTTAGATTCCATTTATATGAGAAACTTAATTTTTTTTCCTCAAACATTTTCATGGAAATTTCGACAGCATAACGGCTTAATTTTTACTAAACCTCTTGTAAGGAAAACACAATTTATACCACAGCCGTTGATTCTCACAATTCCTATGTCTCTACTAAGACCCCTACCATCAGTTATAGGTCCTCTTAGCATTTTTAACATCAATTCAATCAATGCATCATATAAAAATCACAATTCTAATTTATACAATATAAAGCTACTAATGCTTTATAAAAGTATCTTACTTATTCGCCAAAGCTTAGCGCACTTTTCGATTTTCAAGCCTTGCCGAACTCCACCCTTCGTCTCATTTCCGTTTTGCTACAATTTCAATATCAATGCACTTACATCAATATAACAATAAAATTAGTCAATAAATATCATCAATTTATTTTCCTTAATTTTCCTTACCATTTCTTTTTCTTTCCTTTTTCTTTTTCTCTTTCTTCTTCCTTCTCCTTCTTTCTCTTTCTCTTTTTCTTTTTTTTTTCTTCTTTTTCTTTTTTTTTTCTTTCTCTTTTTTTTTCTGGCCTGAACCGGTTTGGACAGGTTCAAGCCGGTTCAGTCGGGTCGACTTTTGCCGGCCGGTTCGGCCACCGGCAGTCGTCCATTTCGACGGTTCACGCGTCTTGCAATTGGCCGACGTTGCAAGGGTGCCAGATCTGGCCTCCGTTTCTCGATCGACGGCGCAGACGGTAGCGGATCTGAAGGTGGGTTTCGGCTCCTTTCTCCTCCTCCTTTCTCTTCCTCCTTCACCGCCATGCACCTCTTTTCCTTCCCCTTACCTTCACCGGTGTCAGGGTTGGGGTGGCGGTGCCCGGATCGGCTGGCACCGCCATTTTCTTTTTTCTCTTTTCTTTCTCTTTTCTTTCTCTTTTCCTTCTTTTCCTCTCTGTTTCTGCTTCGTTTCTTCGCTTCTTTCCGTCGCCAGCTTCCTTCCTTCACCTCGCTGGCATCGTCTCCTCCCCTTCTTTCTCTTTTCACCACCGATGGTGGCCGGCATTCCTCCTTGGATTCCTTCCTCTGTTGTAACAGAGGAGGAGAATGAGGGGGGGAATTGGGTATCCCGATTCCCGCTCCTCTTTTTTTTTATATATATAATTATATTTATATAAATCATATATATTTATATAAATCATTTATATTATATATTTACAATATTAATTATATATATTTATATAAATCATTTATACATATATCTATCAATTTAAAAATACTATATATATCACATATATACATTTTATATATATACCTAAATGTATAAAAATATACATATGTATTTATTTAAAAATGTATATATTTTATATTTAGATATTTAAATATATATTAATATGCCCATTTTATTCCTTATAATTTGGATCCCATAATGTCCAAATTAAATTCCTCCAATTCATCACTTCATCATTTCCAAGAAATTCCAAAAATAGTTCGATCTCATAAATAAATTTATTTATTTATTTTCGCTTATCTATTTTTGTAAAAATTAAATTTTTAGATAATTAATATTCAAAAATGGAAAATTTCCTGTTGTCACACTTCTCTCTTTATTTGCAAGACTCATACGCCAAAAATAACAGGCATGTCAACACCAATTAAAGGTGATAGTTAATATCATTCAAATAGTTTTTTAAAAAAATCTACCTACTGCTGCACCTTCAATGCCTCCAACTCTTCATTCATCAATAGTTTCACTAACAATCTCTTATTAATCAATAGCTTCAGCATCAATAGCTTTTGATGCTGATAAACCCTTGCTTTTTCAACATCAAAAGCATCTACAACTATTTCATGTAGTCTCTGATCAACATTCTATACAATTCTATTCAAAGATTTTGTTAAACGAACCTTGCACGGATATTGAACAAATATTGAACAAACAAAAACGAAACACATACATAAATTGTTTGTGGAACATTTTACTTATTTATACTCTTAAAGCATACTAATAGCTCAGCTATTTTTTCTTCTGTAGTTTGCTGACGAACAAGTTTCCTCAAATCAAGAGTATTAGCGATTATTTATAAACGCTAATCTAAAATCTTATTATATTTAATGATTTTTTGAACTGACAGGCTTTTAAAGTAATGACATAAGATTTGATCGATAATAATTCATACTATTAATCCTATTATATTTCTAGCATTGTTCTGCTCCATGCCATAAGCCATGCCAAAAGATAGTTCTAAAAATTCAATTAATTTTTTTAAATTCAAACCTGTTTTACAAAATTATAAAAAGACACAGAGAATGTACTGCATATAAAAAGTATACCAATATTAATTTTTCGTCCAAATATTTTTTTTACTATAAAATATAAAAAACTAACACTCAATGCAGTAAAAGTGACCTCCATTGCAAACAATATAAAAAACCTATATTTTTTTAAGTATGTAGGTGACCCTGAATTTCCAAACTAAAAAAAAAATTCCAAAAAATTTGAATACAAAAAATCTTACATCTACATTTCTTTAAAATGTCAAAATTACAACTTTTTGCAAATTTTTTTGAGAAAAACAAGAGACAAATACAGTAAAAGCAAAACGTTGCAAGTATTCTTTAGAAAAATTTTGCGGCTTTGCTCAACGCCATGTGAATTAGGAGATGTAAGCTATAGTAAACTGTTATAAGAGAAAAACAATTAGTGAGAATGAAAGTGAGAGTGAAAGCAACGGTGAGAATGAAAGTAAGGGCAACTGAGAGCGTTTTTAATAACGTTGTAGCACGAGATTTTAATTGGCACAGTGCGCTGCATGCAACCTATACGAAAACATAACTATTTTTCCCTCCCAATGCTGCGTGTCTACTCATAGTTGCCTCACTCGTTTATACTTTATTTGCAAGTAAGTGAAAATCCACAGTCATTTTGTAGCGGCTTCACAATTTCTTTAATTTTATGTCTGATTAAGTAAAAATAACTTTACATTTTTAACATTATCCAAGTTAAGATTTAAAAAAAAATCTTATATTAAAAGAAGATATAGAAACCAAATACAAACAAAACTTTGTCCCTTTCTATCTTATAGCAGTGAGTTGCAGGCGACAAAACCTACTATTTTCACCAAAAAAAACATGTCATTAGTAAAAGCATATCTTAATGCAGACTGTATAGACATATTTTTCGCATGTTTTTGGTACGAGATTGCAGTACTAATCTATAACTTATATAAAAAGAATCTCATAGGGTTCTTTGATTAACACCTGCCAAGGATATAAAAATAATTATAATAATTTTTTGTTTATTAAATTCTAAAAAAAAAAGAGAAAGTAAAAAAAATTCAAAGGTAAATATCAAAATTTTTGTAAGAAAATCTAAAATTTTTGAAATCAACAAAACAAAACAAAAAGAAATTAATTAAAAGTGTATCTAACTCTTCGTTTATCAATAGCTTTACTAGCAATCTCTTATTAATCAGTAGCTTCAGCACCCTCAATCTTTACTTAATCAACATCAGCAGCATCTGCAACTATATAATGTTGTCTCTATTCAACATTCTGTGCAATTTTATTTAGAGATTTTGTTAAACGAATATTGCACGGATATTGAACGAACAAAAATAAAACATATTTATAAATTATTCGTCAAACATTCTATTTGTTTATACTCTTATAGTAGACTATAAGTTTAGCTATTTTTTCTTATATAGTTAACTAACAAATAGGTCTTTTTAAATTAAGAGTATAAGTCATTATTTATATACGTTAATCTACAATTTTGTTATATTTAATAATTTTTTTAAACTGATAGACTTTTGAAATAATTACTTAAGATTTGAAATATTATAAATCTTGCTATCAATCTTATTATAATATTAAACGAACATTGCACAGATATTAATCTTATTATAATTTTATCCATATATTCTGTTAAACGAACATTGCACAGATATTGAACGAATATTGAACGAAAAAAAATAAAACATATTCATAAATTGTTCGTTGAACATTCTATTTGTTTATACTTTTAGAGTAGACTATAAGCTTAGCTATTTTTATTATATAGTTAGCATATTCATAAATCTTTTATGGCAAACTCCTGTGCAAGAATGTCATTAAGCTTTGCATGGTTGCTGAGTTGTCACTTGTTAGAACCATGTCATTAACATAGATGAGCAAAAGTATTGTGCCTTTGGAAGAGTGAGAAATAAATAGAGATAGATCTGAAGAACTAAAAAAAAAAAACCATTATCAAACAAAAAAGTGCTAACCTATGAAACCAAGCACGGGGAGCTTGTTTAAGCCCATACAAAGCATGCTTAAGTCTGCATACATGACTTGGAAATTTGGGGTCAACGAAGCGAGGTGGTTGTTCCATGTAAATTGGTTTTATAAGATTGCCACGAAGAAATTCATTTTTGACATCCAGTTGTCTCAAAAACCATCTTTGAACAGGTGCTATGGTAAGAATTAGGCGAATGCTATTTGGTTTTTTTACAAGTAAGAATGTCTTATCAAAATCTACTGCATCAATCTGATGAAATCTTTTCGCCACAAATCAAGTTTTCAAGCGATCAAGGCTACCATCTGACTTGAGTTTTGTTTTGAAGACCCATTAACTTCCAATGACATTCATAGTCTTAGAATGTGTAACAAAATCACATGTTTAATTTAACTTTAAGGCAGCTAATTAACTTTAATGCCATCCATTCTCTCTGTCTTTCTATCATCGCAAAACCAGGTTTGAATTTAACAAAATTAAGTTCATTTATAGATCTATCTTTAGTCATGGCTTATCGCATGCAGTAGAACAAGGCTATAAATATAATAAGATTGATAGCAGGATCTTTCATCCTTCAAGCCTTGAGTCATTACTTCAAGAGCCTTTTAGTTCAAGAAATCATTGAGTATAACAAGATAGCATATGAACGTTTGGAAAGAATTGCTTATATTCTTGATTTGAGAAGACCTCATCGACAGCTAACTGCAGAAGAGAAAAAAGCTGAGCTTGATAACATTGAACAAATTATTGGTAGGCTTGTTCGAAATGGTAATCAAGGAAGGGCTACTTCTGAGCATAAAAGCAGGCATGCTCATTAGCTAATACCAGGTGATATGTTTGAATATATATATTTTTCGTTTTGTTGCTGACTGTAGTTCTCGATATGTTTAAGATTTGTTTATATATATAAATATATATTATTTAACGTGGTTGCTAATATCAACTCATTTCTTTGATTTACAGGCACTGGCGTTAGAAGGTAATTCATTGATTTGCAAGCGCTGCCACTAAAGGTTATTTATTTGACACATAGATGCTGGGGCTGGAAGGTAATTTGATGAGTTTCAGTAGAGTGAAATGAGCTAGTAGAGGGTTATGCTTTTAAGGTTCTAGGTTTTATTTTGCATTTATGTTTTAGTTAATTAAGAAGCAATTTGTGGTTGCTTTGATGCTTATGTTCTAGTTAATTAACACTTAAATCCATTTGTGTTTGCTGTTATGTTTATGTTCTAGTTAATTTAAATATGATGTGATAGACTATTTTCAGCACTTAAAATCTTGAGTATGATGTAATAGAATTTTGTTGCAATGTTGTTAATGCAATAAAATTCTAGAAATAACTTTTTTTACTAAATCAAGATTTTATTAACATGATAATATTCAGAGTACAAATATAGCATACACAATCTCAAACAAAGGCTAAGTAACGAAGTAACCAAATTCCATCAGATTATATGATTGCCACTATTTTGGCAACGATAACAGAAGCATTACAAAGAATAGAAACCTATTCCAGCAACCATGCTTTAAGTATCATCTTGCTTAATCAACATTAGTAGCATATTCAAGTATCTAATGTTGTCTCTATTCAATATTCTGTGTAATTTTATCCAGAGATTCTGTTAAACGAACATTGCACGAATATTGAACGAATATTGAATGAACAAAAATAAAACGTATTTATAAAGTGTTCGTCGAATGTTTTTTATTTATTTATATTTTTTTATAGTATACTATAAGCTTAGCTATTTTTTTTTATTGTTAGCTAACGAATATATCTTCTTAAATCAAAAGTATAAGTGATTATTTATAGACTTTAATATAAAATTTTGTTATATTTAATAATTTTTTAAACCGATAGGCTCTTGAAGTAATAACTTAAGATTTAAAGTATTGACTTAAGATATAAAGTATTATATATCTTGCTGTAAATCTTATTATACTATTGAACGAACATTGCACAGATATTAATTTTATTATAATCTTATTATAATTTTATCTAGAGATTTTGTTAAACGAAAATTGCACGGATATTGAACGAATATTGAACGAACAAAAATAAAACATATTTATAAACTATTTATTGAACATTTTATTTGTTTATACTGATAAAGTATACTATAAGCTTAGTTATTTTTTCTTATATAGTTAACTAACGAATAAATCTCATTAAATCAAGAGTATAAGTTATTATTTACGGGCGTTAATCTACAATTTTGTTATATTTAATAATTTTTAAAATTGATAGGCTTTTTAAGTAATGACTTAAGATTTAAAGTATTATATATCTTGCTATCAATCTTATTATATTTATAACCTTGTTCTGCTTCATGCCATAAGTCATGCCAAAATATAAATTTATAAATGAAATTAATTTTGTTAAATTCAAATTTAGTTTTATAATAATATAAAGACAAATAAAATGTACTGTATATAAAAATCATACCAATATTAATTTTTAATCTAAATATTTTTTTATACTGTAAAATATAAAAACTAGAACTCAATTCATACGGTATAAAAAAACCCATTTTTTTAAAGATGTAGGTGAACATGAATAGAGACTTTCAAACTAAAAAAGGAACTCAAAAAATTTGAATGCCAAAAATCTTCTATCTCTATCTCTTTAAAACGTAAAATCACTAGTTTTTGTAAACTATGTTGAGAAAAACAAGATACAAATACAGTAAAAGCAAAACATTTTAGTATTTCCTAGAAAAATTTTGCAACTTTGATAAACGTAGAAGTTGTTTTAGATAGTTTAGGCTTACATATTCTTTCTTCAAGATTAGTAATTAACATAAACTTTAAATCAACTTAATGAAACTGAAATAATTAAATTTTTTATGTTGATGAATCGATTTTTACTCATTTGTAATCTTTTATTTGAAATAAAATTTTATTTGAATACAAATCAAATAATAAAAATATAATATTATTTTTAAAAAATATTTTAAGAGTTTTCTTTAAATTTTACAATTTAAGAGTTTTCGTGTTAATTTAGGTACAACTCAAGACTAATTTAATTGAATATAAAGGCGTTGTTATGTAAAGTGTAAGTGTGAGTAAGACTAAGACATCACTAGTGGTGCACTTTTGAGAGATGCAAAGTTTTAAAAGTGTTGTGACTTGAGAAAATCAAGTGTTCGAGTCACTTCGGACACAAATTGGAACGGTGGTCTTTCGAGGTGCACTCCGACAAAGCCGTGAGAGGCGGTGGCCCAATAGGTGTACCTCAAAGCGGACAATACTGTTGAGTGACTGTGCTCAGGGTGGTGGCCTAGATCAAGGACCTGCAGGTGCATCCCGGGAGTCACAATAAAACGCGCATTTTATTGTAAAACCTTAGGGTATCACATTGTTTAATCATATAAATTAATATAAGGTATATATTAACGTATAAACTTGTTATTTTCTTACCCGATTAGGGGTGTAAGTGAATCAAATATGAACAAACCTTATTATGTTCGTGTTTGTTCATTTATCTTTTCATACTGTTTGTGTTAAATTAATGTTCGTTAAACTTGTTGATAAACATTAAATGAATAGTGAACAAACAAAAATAAAAAATATTCGCAAACTGTTTGTCGAACATTCTATTCATTTAGGTTATGTTTGGTGCATAAGATAAGGCTAGGATAAGATTATATAAGATTATAGATAGGATAAGATTAGATTAGATTATATTATCCTATCTTATGTTTGGTATGTACAAGGATTAAGAATATGATAGGATGATTTTTTATATCTTTCACCATATTTACTATGTGTAAAATTAAAAGTACTATAAAATGATTTTTTTTAGTAATTTTTTGTTAAAGTAACATAATTTAAATTTATAAATTTTTTGTTATAAATATTAATAAAAAATTAAAATTAAAATATTATTTATAATATTATAATTAATAGTCAAATTTATTAGTTGATTTTTTAATAAAAAATAACTCGTAAAAATTTATATTATGTTTTCAAAAAAAATATTTTGTTAAAAATAAATTTTTATAAAAAAATTCTCTGTACTTTTTCACATACTTTTTTTATTGTAAATTAAATATATTTATTTTTAGAAAATTGAGTTTTTCTAGGAAATAAGTTTATTTTTTTAATTACATTAATTTTTCTAAAAGATAATTCTTAAATATTTTTCTTTATTTTTATGGTTTCTTTATTTTCTTTTTTTTTGTTAATTAGAAGGAAATATAGAAAACAAAAAAAAGAAGAAAAAATAGAAGTTAAATTTAATGATTTAAATTTTATTAATTAAAAATATATAATTTCTAATAATTTTATGGTTAATAGTTATTTTGCTTTCTTTTTTTACAGTAAAAAAGAAAAAAATTAAGAAAGAAAAAATAAAAATTTAAATGTAAGAAAAAACTAGTTAAAAATATTTTTATAATAATTTTTATGTTTGAGAATTTATTTTCTAAAAAAATATTTAAAAATTTTAATTAATTTAAAAAATAATTTTAAAAAATTTGTTCAAAAAATTATTATTTAATCAAAATTATAGTTTTTCTTGAAAAAAACGAAAGTAAAAAAAAGTAAAAAATGAAACGAAAGAAAAATTTTGGATTAATTAATTAATTAAACAAATATCTTTATTATTTTATTAAATGTTTAAATTAATTTTTAAATATAAATTTTAAGGATGAAATAAATAAAATATAAGTATTTATTTCTAATCTCATAGGACTAAAAATAATCTTTACTTTTTCGAGAGGATCGAGTCATCCTATATTAGGAGGATGATTAATCTTACTTGCAATCCACTCCTCCCCTTAATGTGTGCATCAAACATAAAATAGAATAATTATTATCCTATCCTATCCTATCAATCATCCTATATACCAAACATGACTTTATACTCTTAGACTAGACCATATTTGCTCCACTGCTTTTATAAAGAGAAGCTTATTACGAACACTACGATTTGCTATATATATATATATATTATGAGATCCCGTATCCCTAATTATTGTAGATTATTATACATATAGTTAAGAATATGAGATATTTTATAATTATTAAAAATGTTAATTAACTTGCAGGTTTGGAAGGAAATTAGGAGGTGGGCCCCACTAACTTTCTTGTGTACCGATGGAGTTGAAACTTGGCGGACTCTAATTTTAGAGTCAAATAATGTGATGGTAAGAATCTACACCTCAAAATCAATTAATTATGCATGTTTTGAAAAACATGAAACAATTTAAGAAATGATGGTTAAGTCCATGGGCCGTTAGAATTTCTATGAATAACAGTCAAACTAAATAGATTTTTGACCAACTATCTGTAATAGATAATTCCTCATGTAAAAAAGTTCTAGGTCATATGGACTAATGAAATAAATCTGGTGTAAAAGTAGAAATTTACGCGATTTTACGGTTAAGGGTATTTTGGTAATTTCACTTAGATAACCATTCGAACTTCAATAAAAGCTCCACCAATAATTAGGGCAAGTTAAATAGAGGTGTTTTATGATTAAATGAAATATTTTTAAGGTTGGATAGACTGTTTTTAACAAAGTCAATCGCTAAAGGCAAAATTGGAATATTTCTTTAAGTATAAAGGCATTTTAGTAATTTCACAAGGAAGATATTTTAAATTAGAAAATTCCACATATTTCTACATGTCTTGTCCAGCCATCTTCAAACTTCATCACCTTCCTCCATAGCCAAACCTTGAGAAGAGAGAGGAAGTCCATAAAACCTAGTGAAAAAGACACAGAAACTGAAAAATCTCTTAACGAACCTTGTCTAATTTTCTGTGCTTTACATCTTGGTACCCAAATCAAGGCCTAAAGTGGCCATTTGCATAGTGAAAGGCTCTCCAAGCAATTCAACCAAGGTGAGAAATGTTAAAAGGCTTCAATTTTTCATGGTTTCTTGATTATATGTCATGTGTTTCATATGTCTAAACATGTATTTATGCTTAATTCAACTTCAAACCATGAAATTGGGTACCTTAGGTTTCAACCAAGCTTAGGGAGGCATGACATGATGTTTCTTCATATGAAAGTGGTGTAGAAATTATGTAGAATTAGCTTAAAGCATGAAATTAACTTAAATTGAACAAATGTGAAGTGTAGGAAGCTAAATCCTATTCGGCCTAGAGAAGGGGAAGAATAAATCATGTTCATTTCAATATATTTTAAGTTCTAAAACAATGTATAAATTCATACGAGATTGTAGGCGCAATTAGAATCGAAAATGGAGGTGTTTTAATGCTGGTTGTAGTATTAGCACCGGTAGGAATTATGTTGAATTTAGAGTTGCAATAGACAATGTATTGGCATTTTATGAGTTAAATATTCTTTTTAAATGAAGTGTGGTAAATTTATTGAGTTTGTATGGTAAATTTGCAGCTCAAAGGTCAGAAGGTGAAACTGGTGCTAACTAGAGGAACATCAAGAATTTGAAAGGTAAAGAATATATGTATGAAGCGCAGAGATACTGCGTTACATGAATTTGATAAATTTTACCTTTTATGAAATTGGAAATGATAGTTTGGTTTGAAATTGAAAAATGGAACTTGTGATGTGAAGCTGTTAATTGAAAAATGGAACTTGCGGTTTAAAAATAAATATTAATAATTTATTTTGAAGGGTCAACATTTTTTAAATTTACTCGTTATTGAGGTAAGACTTTGTGGTTGATTAAATGTGTATAATTGCTATACACTAAACCTATTCATGGGTTGAGCAATACATTCAAACTTGAAACTTGGTCCAATTTTTGGACGGGTTATTAAGCTTATAAATGAGTTTGAGTTTGAAAATTGAGAACGGATAAAATATAGTATTGAGTTTGGGTTCACGATAGAAAGTTTAAGTTTGACACACTAGTAACAAAATTTTTCGTAAGTTATAACTTATTTGTTAATTTGATTGACAGTTGATTAAAAACATGATGTTATATTTTGTAAATCTTAAAAAAAAAAATTGAAGATATGTTAAGTAAAAATGAAGTTTTTTAAATTTTAATTATTTTAAATTTTTGTGCAAGTTAATTTAAATTTTCATTGCAACGATATATCTGAAGAAATAAAACTTGGAACAAATCTCATTGCAGAGACGAGTTTGTCTACAGTAAGGTTAAAAAATATCGATTTTATTGTAAGATCATGAGATCTCATGAGATATTCAAGATCTCATGAGAAATTGAATGAATAATAAAGGTTAAAAAATATATAAATAATGATTTAACAAATCAACAGGTAAATTTTACTTTAATAAAATATGATATAATTTACATTTTTATCAATTTAATAAAGTAACAAATATTTAAATTATATTTTTATCTATTTATAAACAACCAAAATTACAATTTTATCCTTTCAAATATGAGAACAAATTATTTGACATATTAAATTCTATAATTTGTTTCATTAAATTATAAAATATAATAAATCTAGTCCATTGCTATTTTAAAGTAGTTGATTGCTTTTCATTATATTTACTTTATAAAATATAGAAAATAAAAGCAGTTGACTAATTTTAAAAGATTGAATTTTTTATCATTTCTCTTGAGAATCTTAAATGAGTTGTGAGTGTGTTGTTGGAGAGCAAAGAAGTGAAGCCGAACGAATGGTGTACATAAGGCTTGGATAAGCAATGAAAATGTAAATTCCCAAATTTCCAGCGTAACCTCTGTCATCTCTAATGGCTACCATGCATGTTTATTCAATGTTCCATATAAATATAAATATATATATATATATATATATATATATGTGTGAGGTTTGTTTAATCATGGAAGTTCACATTGGTTTTGCCGTGGTGCTTAAATGTCTAAATTTTGCTTCAGTTCTTAAACATGAGTTTCGACAAATCTTTGATTTTTTTTTAATGTTCAAACTTCAATTTTCTAGATAGAGAAAATAGAAATCATTTGGCCCGTGAAGTAGAAAGTTAGGTATATACGTTCTAAAATAGGTTTATCACTAAAGCCTTGCAGTTTGAAACCCATATTCAATAAGGACTTTTTGTAGGATAGATTCTAATATTAATGCATAAACTGAAACTTCATAACTATTAAAAGATACACAAACAAGTTAATTCTCAAAAATTTCATAGTTATTTGTAATATTTTTATACTTATCTAGTGTATTTTCATTTATTCTCATTTATTTTACGATGAATATTATAAATTTTATGGTTAATTTTTTAAGCTTATTCTAGTATTTTTAAACTTATTCACATTCATTTTACAATGAATCTTATAAAATTTATTATTATATATCATATTTTTATATTTATTCTCTTGTTTTTATGTCTATTCTCACTTTATTTATGATAAATATAAAAAATTTTATGGTTAATTATCATTTTTATACTTATTGTAATGTTTTTACACTTATTTTCATTTATTTTACTATGAATCTCATAAATTTTACAATTAATTATCATATTTTTATGTTTATTCTAGTGTTTTTTTACACTTATTCTCATTTATTTTACGATAATTATTATCAATATTGTGATAAATTTGTTAGCGTTAATTTTGGTACTATCTTGTTCCAAAAAAAAAGTTTCTGTTTTAAAATTTAACTTAGGCAGTTGAATGCCCATTTCGAGCATCAACTGCCTTATTTTTCTTTTTAACAGAACATTCGAAGACAAAAGAAGTCGGGTGCCATATATTGGCAGTCGACCGCCCTGCTCCAAAATAAAAAGTTGTTTAAAAGATGCAAAGGAGGAACTGACAATAACGTGTGGAGGTCTACATAGGGGCATGGGGCCGCACAAATGATGGGTAAAATCAAGGCTGAAAAGATGCCTAAAGAGCAAAATAAAGCTAATCAAAATAATAGCACTGTCGAACGAGTTTAACACAACGAACAAAAAAACTAGTTTAACACAAATTATCAGGAACAAATGAAAAATTAGTTCCATAATTGCAACTTAGTTGTTCAATTTCTTTTTATATAAAAGTTGTTCAAAATTTTAATGGTTAAATTAGTAATAGTTTATTGTATTTTTTATTAATATTTAATATATATAATGATCATTTAAAAAACTAATTTAACGAGATACCAAGTTTAAGATTTTTTTTATTTTACGATGAATCTAATTAATTTTATGATAAATATCATAAATTTTACAATGAATCTAATCAATTTTACGATTAATCTTATAAATTTTATGATGAATAGCACAAATTTTACGATGAATCTTATAATTTTACGATGAATGTCATAAATTTTAGGAGGAATATCACAAATTTTACGATGAATGTCATAAATTTTAGGAGGAATCTCACTAATTTTACGATGAATGTTATAAATTTTACAATGAATCTCATAAATTTTATGATGAATAACACAAATTCTACGATAAACGTAATAAATTTTACGATAAATGTTATAAATTTTACGAGAAATTTTATAAATTTTATAATGAATCTCATAAATTTTAGAATGAATCATATAAATTTTATTATAAATCTAATAAATGTCATAAATTTTACGATTAGAGTACTGTAATGATACAAACCTATTATCTGTATAATTTATGTATAAAATTGAGGGGTTTTATCGAGAAAACGGGAAAGAGAGGATTGCCCTCCCAAAATTCCATGTTGTTCTTTTATATTTATATTGCTATGTATGAAATTATGTGTTAAATGTATATTTAATTCGTATTAAACCTTTTTGCTTTTCTAGTGTGTGGGTTTGTGTATAAAACATTTACTAAACTTGGCCCTACAAAACACTTTTTTTCCTCTGTACATAGAAGTATGCAAAACATGAAGTTCATTCTTGCAAAGATGACAAGAAGCCAAAAAATCATTGCTCCAAAACTTCTTGTATTTACTTATATTATTTTTTATAGGTGAAGAAGAAGTAGTAAAAACAATGCAATTCTTCTCGTTATCATCGAAGTAAACGTGATTTTTGATCAAATTATCGCCAATATGAAAATGTTTACAAGTGCAATTCTAAGTTAACTCATCCAAATAAATTTATTTTTAAATTTCATTTAGCATTTTTTTAATCGGCTTAAATAATTGTGAGAATTAAAAAAAAAAGTTTAATTGGCAATACAATTAATATATAATGATAATTATTATAGGATAATTATTTCATATATTATCAGTGGAATATTTTTATTCTACAAACAGTGTTAGAATCGTGATACATATCCTATAAAAATATTAAAAAATAAAAATAAAAAAAATAAAATATGTGTCATGATCCAAACACCCCTTATGAAATAAAAATATTTCACTGACAGTATATGGAATAATTATTCAATATTATAATTTGTTGAAGTGGTTATCATGTAAAAGTTATTTTTTATCTTTAAAATTGAATCAATGGTTTAGATTAATTGTTTCTAATCTAAATATTATAATTCACACCTTATAATAAGGTCAAATTTTATAAATTTACTGTAAAAATTCTCTTACCGAAACATATATTAAATAACAGTTTTCTCCTTCCATCCGAGCAGTGGAAAGTAGAGACAGTAAAAAAAAAAAAACAAATCTCTCAATAATCATTTAAAAAAAATTTATTATTACTAAAACATTGCACTTGTCTTCCTGCAATTGGGTCTCGGTTATCCTATGAATACCCCAAATCTCAAACCTTTTCGTCTTCTATCTCCTGAAAAAGCGAAACATGGTTTTTTCAGAAAAGGTCAAACGCATGCATGATCTTGACTGACGCTTCTTAGAGAAGACTTGCCGCTGAATCTGATCAAAGTACTTACCTGAAAATAATTTTTTGGACCAAATTCTAGGCTCAGCCTTCTTTCTTTGAGGGACGTTTGGGCTTACCTGTTCTTTTCTAAGAGGAGGCTTTGGGCTGACCTTTTCCTTTCTCTGAGGAAAGTTTGGGCTCAGTTACTTCTCATTGGATCTGATTGATTAATAAAATACAAAGGAGGTGCCATGGACGTGCAAGACAACACCAGGGCGCACGTTAGAGAGATGTGGAACTTTTTTGCTCAGAAAGAGAAAGGAGCTTTCAGCTTGGGTGGAGATACTGAGGTCAAAGGCGGATATCTCGAAGCACTTCTCTAATTACATCCTTTCACCAACTCTCTAACTAACCAATCATCTCTATATTCATTTCAATCTTCTCGGTTTTGCCCCTGCATTTTCCTCTATATCTCCTTTGTCTTTCCTTTTGTCGATTCCAATTCTCTCTTCCGCTTCCAATGGAGTCCTCAGCTGCTCTCCGATCCTTTCACTGTAACTTTATCTCTCTTGTTTTGTTTGTTTCTGTTGTTTGATTGAGTTTTGCTTGGTTTTATTGGTGAGAAAAGAAAAGACGAGAGAGTTTATAGTCGTTTTCAATTGGTGAATAAACAGTGGCATTTCTGAATGGCTTTTTGTATGTTTTGTATCTGTTTCTGATATAGTAGTTGTCTTTCTTTTCTTTTTTCTTTTGTAACTTTTGCCAATTTAGTGGGAATTATAGAGCTTTCGACGATTAGAACTTTGAAATTAGCTGAAAGAAACGTTGAGATCTGCCTTCAGAAATTTTAATTGAGAATGTTAAGCTAGCTTACTGTGTGAATATAATTTTCATAAAAATAGAGCTCTACTGTAGATATTATTGGTATAAGAGTTTTTATTTTTGAGATCTTGCTAGGTTCATTCTCCAATAATCAATACTCAAACCAAAAAATAAAAATTAGGAATTTGTAAGAATGCTAATTTTGGAAGTTCTTCTAGAATATGTCCAGTTTTTTAGTTTCTTTATTTAGGTAGAAATATAACACTAGCATATTCTAAAGATTTTTTTTCTTTTTTTTTTGAAATTTTGAAAGACTATGTTTAGAGGAGTCAGAAATTTATAGATTCAATTTGATTAATAAGAGTAACATAATTCAATTAGTTCGTATTGAATAATTTAATATTTTTTTGTATAAATTACAAATATTTTCATCTATTTTAAGGGTTTAAAACTAACCTTGCTCATGGTTTCATTATGGTTAAGGTTCATCACATCTCTCTAAAAATATGTTTAATAAGAGTCGAACTCAAAAACTCTTCTCACAAACTCAACTTACATCCAATTAAACCACAACCTAAGAGTAATAATTCAATATGAAATTAATGGAACTTGTAAGAATGCTAATTTTGGAAGTTTTTCTAGAATATGTCCAGTTTTTTAGTTTCTTTATTTAGGTAGAAAAATAACACTAGCATATTTTAAAGATTTTTTTTTCTTTTTCTCTTTTTTTTTGAAATTTTTGAAGACTATGTTTAGAGAAGTCAGAAATTTATAGATTCAATTTGATTAATAGGAGTAACATAATTCAATTAGTTGGTATTGAATAATTTAATATTTTGAAGGGTCAACATTTTTTAAATTTACTCGTTATTGAGGTAAGACTTTGTGGTTGATTAAATGTGTATAATTGCTATACACTAAACCTATTCATGGGTTGAGCAATACATTCAAACTTGAAACTTGGTCCAATTTTTGTACGGGTTATTAAACTTATAAATGAGTTTGAGTTTGAAAATTGAGAACGGATAAAATATAGTATTGAGTTTGGGTTCACAATAGAAAGTTTAAGTTTGACACACTAGTAACAAAATTTTTCATAAGATATAACTTATTTGTTAATTTGATTGACAGTTGATTAAAAACATGATGTCATATTTTGTAAATCTTAAAAAAAAAAATTGAAGATATGTTAAGTAAAAATGAAGTTATTTAAATTTTAATTATTTTAAATTTTTGTGCAATTTAACTTAAATTTTCATTGCAGCGATATATCTGAAGCAATAAAACTTGGAACAAATCTCATTGCAGAGACGGGTTTGTCTACAGTACGGTTAAAAAATATCGATTTTATTGTAAGATTATGAAATCTCATGAGATATTCAAGATCTCATGAGAAATTGAATGAATAATAAAGGTTAAAAAATATATAAATAATGATTTAACAAATCAACAGGTAAATTTTACTTTAATAAAATATGATATAATTTACATTTTTATCAATTTAATAAAGTAACAAATATTTAAATTATATTTTTATCTATTTATAAACAACCAAAATTACAATTTTATCCTTTCAAAATATGAGAACAAATTATTTGACATATTAAATTCTATAATTTGTTTCATTAAATTATAAAATATAATAAAACTAGTCCATTGCTATTTTAAAGTAGTTGATTGCTTTTCATTATATTTACTATATAAAATATAGAAAATAAAAGCAGTTGACTATTTTTAAAAGATTGAATTTTTTATCATTTCTCTTGAGAATCTTAAACGAGTTGCGAGTGTGTTGTTGGAGAGCAAAGAAGTGAAGCTGAACGAATGGTGTACATAAGGCTACCATGCATGTTTATTCAATGTTCCATATATATATATATATATATATATATATTATATATATATATATGAGGTTTGTTTAATCATGGAAGTTCACATTGGTTTTGCCGTGGTGCTTAAATGTCAAAATTTTGCTTCAGTTCTTAAACATGATCTTCGACAAATCTTTGATTTTTCTTTAATGTTAAAACTTCAATTTTCTAGATAGAGAAAATAGAAATCATTTGGCCCGTGAAGTAGAAAGTTAGGTATATACGTTCTAAAATAGGTTTATCACTAAAGCCTTGCAGTTTGAAACCCATATTCAATAAGGACTTTTTGTAGGATAGATTCTAATATTAATGCATAAACTGAAACTTCATAACTATTAAAAGATACACAAACAAGTTAATTCTCAAAAATTTCATAGTTATTTGTAATATTTTTATACTTATCTAGTGTATTTTCATTTATTCTCATTTATTTTACGATGAATATTATAAATTTTATGGTTAATTTTTTAAGCTTATTCTAGTATTTTTAAACTTATTCTCATTCATTTTACAATGAATCTTATAAAATTTATTATTATATATCATATTTTTATATTTATTCTCTTGTTTTTATGTCTATTCTCACTTTATTTATGATAAATATAAAAAATTTTATGGTTAATTATCATTTTTATACTTATTGTAATGTTTTTACACTTATTTTCATTTATTTTACTATGAATCTCATAAATTTTACAATTAATTATCATATTTTTATGTTTATTCTAGTGTTTTTTTACACTTATTCTCATTTATTTTACGATAATTATTATCAATATTGTGATAAATTTGTTAGCGTTAATTTTGGTACTATCTTGTTCCAAAAAAAAAGTTTCTGTTTTAAAATTTAACTTAGGCAGTTGAATGCCCATTTCGAGCATCAACTGCCTTATTTTTCTTTTTAACAGAACATTCGAAGACAAAAGAAGTCGGGTGCCATATATTGGCAGTCGACCGCCCTGCTCCAAAATAAAAAGTTGTTTAAAAGATGCAAAGGAGGAACTGACAATAACGTGTGGAGGTCTACATAGGGGCATGGGGCCGCACAAATGATGGGTAAAATCAAGGCTGAAAAGATGCCTAAAGAGCAAAATAAAGCTAATCAAAATAATAGCACTGTCGAACGAGTTTAACACAACGAACAAAAAAACTAGTTTAACACAAATTATCAGGAACAAATGAAAAATTAGTTCCATAATTGCAACTTAGTTGTTCAATTTCTTTTTATATAAAAGTTGTTCAAAATTTTAATGGTTAAATTAGTAATAGTTTATTGTATTTTTTATTAATATTTAATATATATAATGATCATTTAAAAAACTAATTTAACGAGATACCAAGTTTAAGATTTTTTTTATTTTACGATGAATCTAATTAATTTTATGATAAATATCATAAATTTTACAATGAATCTAATCAATTTTACGATTAATCTTATAAATTTTATGATGAATAGCACAAATTTTTACGATGAATGTTATAAATTTACATGAATCTCATAAATTTTATGATGAATAACACAAATTTACGATAAACGTATAAATTTTAATATTAACGATAATGTTATAAATTTTACAGAATATTTTATAAAATTTTATATAAGTAATAAATTTTACGATAAATGTTATAATTGAATATAAATTTATAATGAATCTATAAATATTCATAAATTTTATTATAAATCTAATAAATGTCATAAATTTTACGATTAGAGTACTGTAATGATACAAACCTATTATCTGTATAATTTATGTATAAAATTGAGGGGTTTTATCGAGAAAACGGGAAAGAGAGGATTGCCCTCCCAAAATTCCATGTTGTTCTTTTATATTTATATTGCTATGTATGAAATTATGTGTTAAATGTATATTTAATTCGTATTAAACCTTTTTGCTTTTCTAGTGTGTGGGTTTGTGTATAAAACATTTACTAAACTTGGCCCTACAAAACACTTTTTTTCCTCTGTACATAGAAGTATGCAAAACATGAAGTTCATTCTTGCAAAGATGACAAGAAGCCAAAAAATCATTGCTCCAAAACTTCTTGTATTTACTTATATTATTTTTTATAGGTGAAGAAGAAGTAGTAAAAACAATGCAATTCTTCTCGTTATCATCGAAGTAAACGTGATTTTTGATCAAATTATCGCCAATATGAAAATGTTTACAAGTGCAATTCTAAGTTAACTCATCCAAATAAATTTATTTTTAAATTTCATTTAGCATTTTTTTAATCGGCTTAAATAATTGTGAGAATTAAAAAAAAAAGTTTAATTGGCAATACAATTAATATATAATGATAATTATTATAGGATAATTATTTCATATATTATCAGTGGAATATTTTTATTCTACAAACAGTGTTAGAATCGTGATACATATCCTATAAAAATATTAAAAAATAAAAATAAAAAAAATAAAATATGTGTCATGATCCAAACACCCCTTATGAAATAAAAATATTTCACTGACAGTATATGGAATAATTATTCAATATTATAATTTGTTGAAGTGGTTATCATGTAAAAGTTATTTTTTATCTTTTCAATGGTTTAGATTAATTGTTTCTAATCTAAATATTATAATTCACACCTTATAATAAGGTCAAATTTTATAAATTTACTGTAAAAATTCTCTTACCGAAACATATATTAAATAACAGTTTTCTCCTTCCATCCGAGCAGTGGAAAGTAGAGACAGTAAAAAAAAAAAAACAAATCTCTCAATAATCATTTAAAAAAAATTTATTATTACTAAAACATTGCACTTGTCTTCCTGCAATTGGGTCTCGGTTATCCTATGAATACCCCAAATCTCAAACCTTTTCGTCTTCTATCTCCTGAAAAAGCGAAACATGGTTTTTTCAGAAAAGGTCAAACGCATGCATGATCTTGACTGACGCTTCTTAGAGAAGACTTGCCGCTGAATCTGATCAAAGTACTTACCTGAAAATAATTTTTTGGACCAAATTCTAGGCTCAGCCTTCTTTCTTTGAGGGACGTTTGGGCTTACCTGTTCTTTTCTAAGAGGAGGCTTTGGGCTGACCTTTTCCTTTCTCTGAGGAAAGTTTGGGCTCAGTTACTTCTCATTGGATCTGATTGATTAATAAAATACAAAGGAGGTGCCATGGACGTGCAAGACAACACCAGGGCGCACGTTAGAGAGATGTGGAACTTTTTTGCTCAGAAAGAGAAAGGAGCTTTCAGCTTGGGTGGAGACACTGAGGTCAAAGGCGGATATCTCGAAGCACTTCTCTAATTACATCCTTTCACCAACTCTCTAACTAACCAATCATCTCTATATTCATTTCAATCTTCTCGGTTTTGCCCCTGCATTTTCCTCTATATCTCCTTTGTCTTTCCTTTTGTCGATTCCAATTCTCTCTTCCGCTTCCAATGGAGTCCTCAGCTGCTCTCCGATCCTTTCACTGTAACTTTATCTCTCTTGTTTTGTTTGTTTCTGTTGTTTGATTGAGTTTTGCTTGGTTTTATTGGTGAGAAAAGAAAAGACGAGAGAGTTTATAGTCGTTTTCAATTGGTGAATAAACAGTGGCATTTCTGAATGGCTTTTTGTATGTTTTGTATCTGTTTCTGATATAGTAGTTGTCTTTCTTTTCTTTTTTCTTTTGTAACTTTTGCCAATTTAGTGGGAATTATAGAGCTTTCGACGATTAGAACTTTGAAATTAGCTGAAAGAAACGTTGAGATCTGCCTTCAGAAATTTTAATTGAGAATGTTAAGCTAGCTTACTGTGTGAATATAATTTTCATAAAAATAGAGCTCTACTGTAGATATTATTGGTATAAGAGTTTTTATTTTTGAGATCTTGCTAGGTTCATTCTCCAATAATCAATACTCAAACCAAAAAATAAAAATTAGGAATTTGTAAGAATGCTAATTTTGGAAGTTCTTCTAGAATATGTCCAGTTTTTTAGTTTCTTTATTTAGGTAGAAATATAACACTAGCATATTCTAAAGATTTTTTTTTCTTTTTTTTTTTTGAATTTTGAAAGACTATGTTTAGAGGAGTCAGAAATGAGTTTTTTCTTCCACTGTTGAATGAACAGGTTAATGTTTAGGCTTATGTTATGGATGTTCTTACAGAAAATTTAAGCTTTTCGCCTGGCCAATGCCGGAAAAGCTAAAAGAGAAAAAGAAGATGCTGAATTTCATTCTTGAAATGCCAAATGAAACTATGTATTCCTATAACTGTCACGCAACAGAATCCATGAATTTTAGAACAGTTTAAATTTATTCCTTGGTTTTTGGTGTCTTTTAATGGAGATACTTGTAAAATCTTGTTCCTTCAACTGTGTATAATCTTTGATGTGATATGCTTGTTACAAATAACATGAACTGCTGTTGGCTTATCTCCTGTTGGCATCCATTTCTTATCATATAATTTTTAAATTCCTTTACATTAGCAAAGTATAGTAGCAAGCCTGTAATTTTATGAATTTAAATTTTGCATATATTTTGCTTTATTTTCCACTGAAAGCTCATGCGCTGTTATTAAAATTTTAGATTCTGTAGGTGCTGTTTCACAAGCACATTGCTCACTTGAAAGGCCTGGCACCGTTCATATGTATTCTGGCTGCTGGTCCACTTCAAGAAAATCATGTGTCCCAGGCTTGATGTATGGTGGGAAGAACAATTCTTCTACTAAACGAAATGTAACTCTAATATCGTGCGTGAAGACACCTGAAGCTGCTCTAACAGCCAAGTCAAATGGTTTGTTTATATTGACTTCTGTTTAAAAATTTATCTGATGGTCTTTGTTTTCATAAAATTTGTTAGTTATAGTTTAACTACAACTAAACTATGACACAGTGCTAAAAACTAATCACATTTGCACTTAGGTTTTTCTTCTGTTCAGACATGACTCTTCACTCGTTACTGAGTAATACTGTTTGTAGAAAGCAAAATAATTTTCTTTTTAATACCGAAAGCAAAAGATGGTTTTTAAAGTCATCTGTTATGTGATTACATTATAGCCTTAGTATTTTGTCTGGTTTTGCATGCTAAAAGTTGTTAATTATTGTTGCCACAGTTCCATCAGATAGCAGTAAACAAGGCGAGAAGAAAACTTCACGGAATGCAACTTTTCCAAATGGATTTGAGGTGAATATTTCATGTTCAAATTGAGTGTCTTTTCCATTCTTGCTTGTCATGGCTCACTTCTTTTTGAGAAGAGTTTATTGTTGCTATAAAACTGATTGTAATGTTTTCTTTTTAGTGATTGCATTTATTTTTTTCAAGTTTCATTGTTGTTTCTTACTTTCTAAACAACTTGATTGATGTTGTTTGGCTTAATATCGGCATCTGCCTCATTTGGAGCAAAAAATTAGTAATAGTGCTAGGAGTTAAACAAACTTTGTGACTGCAAGTGCTAGTTTTCAAGTATTCTGTGTTTTGAACGTTAACAAAACCACTCACCTAGTCACCTTCGAGGCAATGCTTAAGGTGCCTTGTAAGTTTACTGATCTGGTTTTCTGTATATCGATTATGCTGTATTGGGAATGCTTATTTCTGTTTTGTTGCTGTTACATAGTTTCTATCATGTTTATGGCTGTTTTCTTCTCGGTGAGTCTTCTTTGAACTTATTTTCTTATGGTTATCATTCATTCATGGTACCTCTTATTCCTTTTATATTTATTATAAAGAATAATTTCTTTCTTTTTATTCTAATTTACGAAATAGTTAACATATTAATTGCCTAAACTGACAGGCATTGGTACTGGAAGTGTGTGATGAGACTGAGGTTGCTGAGCTGAAAGTGAAGGTTACTTTCTTTTCTCTTGTCTTGTGATATACTTTCATTCTTCTGCTAAACTTGTTCTCCTGACTCAGTGATTAACCTGAAAATTTCTTGTAAAAATGTCTCTGCACTTGTGTGAAAATCATAAATGATGAGTCCTTCCATGTTGATCATTTGACCATTGAATGAAAGTAATGCAGCTAGCTGTTACAGGTTTTTAGTTCATTTTATGAATGTTACACTTTCCTACAGTATTTTTTCTAATTGGTTATTTGTTGCTTTGTGACAGATTGGAGACTTTGAAATGCATCTTAAACGGAATGTTGGTGCCACAAAAGCTCCTTTGTCCAACATTTCACCTACAACAGCTCCACCCATCCCTACTAAACCAATGAACGAATCAGCTACTGTTAGCCCACCTCCATCACCTCCAAAACCTTCCTCAGAGAAGCTTACTCCTTTTAAAAATGTTGCTTTTGGGAAGTCATCCAAGTTGGCTGCCTTGGAAGCATCTGGATCGAATAACTATGTTCTAGTACCTTCTCCAATTGTATGTCCTGTTTCTGAAGAAAAAGGGCTATGTTCTCTTTTCTAGGTCTCTGGGACACTATATTAATAACTACCATCACTTTACTACAGGTTGGTACATTCAGAAGGGGTAGAACAGTGAAAGGAAAGAAGCAACCTCCCATCTGCAAAGAGGTACTGATTCCTGTCTGATTACAAATAATGGAGATTTTTCAAATTGTTAATTAGCCTATAATTGTTCTAAATTTTCGTATTTCCATGCATTTCAAGTTCTTTTATCTGTCAAGGT
Organism: Heritiera littoralis; assembly: GCA_031772115.1. Taxonomy (NCBI): domain Eukaryota; kingdom Viridiplantae; phylum Streptophyta; class Magnoliopsida; order Malvales; family Malvaceae; genus Heritiera; species Heritiera littoralis. Next base: position 1,691,631 of record JAPDPK010000118.1, read on the forward strand.
GTCAAATATTTGCAACCTGCACAAAAGCTTGAGTTCTGTCTGCTGATGCCAAATTATAGGAGATAAATGACCTTTCCTCAAAAGAATTCATGTAGTACGTTTTCTTTGCAGGGTGATTTGATCAAAGAAGGACAAGTGATTGGATTCTTGGATCAATTTGGTACTGAACTTCCTGTTAAGGTGAATTCAAATTATTTTTATTTGTTAGTTATAGTTTTTCTTTAGTAAGTAGGTATCTAATGGTGTATGTTATCGATTGGTTGCAGTCTGATATTGCTGGAGAAGTCTTAAAGATCCTCTTTGATGATGGAGGTATAATGTCTCTGTGCATTTTATTTTGTAATTTTTGATACTAGGAGGATGAATGTGCTAGAGTCTATGCTTTGTTGGTTAGTAAAATTAAAACTTGGTTGATGTACAACTTTTAGATTTCATGATAGTTGAGTTCGGTAAGTTTGAGTCGATTCAAAATTATTCTTCGAACATTCTGGGTGGTTCTACAAAATGTCTGATATATGAACTGTCTTTGTTTCGACTGCTTTGCACAGATGCTGTTGGTTATGGAGACCCTCTTATTGCAGTCTTGCCATCATTCCATCCCATCAACTGATCTCTCTCATGCCTATGGTATTTTACCAGAGATAATGTCACAAAGTCTGAAGGTTTGCATTTTGTTTTTCTCATCCTTCCATTTGTTCCATCTTTTGATCGAGTGCCTGGCTCTGGGCCAAAATGTATTCATTGTCGGTGATCTGTACTCAATGTTGCTAGTCAGTTGAATACTCAGAAAATCATGGAGTAATTGTTCAAGCATTATAGATTGAGAGGAGAGGCCTATCAATTGTAGCAATTAAATCTTTTGTACACTAAGCTTTTAGATATTTGTTGCAATGCTCAGACAAAATCATTGTTGCAAACTTTGATTGGCTTATTTGTTACTACTCCTATGTACCAAAACAATTCAACGACCAAAATAAAAAATTTGTGAAAATTTAGTGACTATTTAATGTAATTTATTCCAAAAAAGAAAATATCAAGGTATACATCTGACATGATTCTTAAATTAAACCCTAAAGAAAACTAGTACCACCAAGGCCATGGTGTAACAGATTGTGAGCAATGTGATCCCTGGCATGCGCAGCATTGGCAGATCTCAAACCATTCTCAGGTACCATCTCATCGTCAAAAAGCTCAAACTGTAATTCAGTGTCCATTTCCTCATTGCTCAGCTCACAAATGTTATGCAAAACACAGCAAGCCCCAAGCACCACTGGCAACTCCTGGAGCTTCACCTCAGTTCTCTTCTGCAAGCAAGCCCACCTTCCTTTCAACCTCGCAAAAGCCTGCTTAGCAACGTTTTGAATCACACCAACTTTCTCATTGAACCCATGCTGCGCCCATGTCAGATTCTGGTGCATGTAAGGAACCAGAACCCAATCCATCAACGGGTAGCCAGAGTTTCCCACGATCCAAACATCCTTCAAGCCACCCTTGTTGGCCCTCTGGTACAAAACAGAATTCTCCAGCACCTGATCGTCAGGCATTGAACCAGGCCATCCGATGCAAACGTCAGTGAAAATCCCTTTCTGGTCGACCACCCCTTGGACTGTGATCGAATATGAAGTCTTCTGATTCCTCTCCGTGTGCCTTCGATTGAAATAAGCTGCTACGCTAACCTTTGGTGCTATGATTGGCACATGAGTCGTGTACATTGAACCACCAACGTTAGGAATCCCGGATATCGCCATGAATTCCTTTTTGATCTCCTTCATTATCTTTTCATCCGGCCATTGGACAAACTTGGGCATCAAAACAGTTTTTATAGCTGAACAAACCTCCAATACCAGCTTATGACAAGTTGAAATTCCTAGTCCGAATCGCTTCGAGACCAGCCTGAGCGGCTCCCCTGTAGCCAACCTCCAAATACAGACAGCGACTCGCTGCCTAACCGGGATGGCATCTCTCAACATGGTATTCTTTTTCATCACCGCTGGCTCCAACTCCTTGCATATCATTCCGAACGTGGCTTTACTCATCCGAAACGCCTTCCGGAACTCGTCCTCTGGAAAATCCGGATGGTTGCAACGATCCCACCAGTCCTTTGATCGATCCTTCACCCATAGTCTCCTCTGCTGAGCCGACCCAGCACTCGTTTCATTGTCCAAATTCACATTGTCATCGCCTGCTGTTGTTGCAACAGTAGCTGCGAATGCAGAAGCTGATTTCCTGGCTCTTTTTGTGGTTAAACTATCCAACTGATCAACTTCAGAGAAATGTTGTTGAAGCTGATTGTAATACTCATTCATTGCTTTAACTTTACTTTTGTGATTGGATTCGAAGAAAGCTTTTTCTTGCTGGGATTCAGTTGCCCACTGTTCTTGCTCTTGCTTTGCTTCTTCTTCTAATAACAACAACGACGCAAGGATATCTCCATAGCCATTCTTCAATTCTTCTTCAGTGAAGAACCCATCCTCGCCCCTGGGTTCGTCTTCCTTTCTACGCTTTTTGTTGAATCCGTTGTCCAGCTCCTGGAACCAGGGGCTGCTGATATTATAACAATCTTCCGGACTAAGAAATGTGAAAGAAGAGATTTCCATGTTCTGTTTCTGTTTCTAAGGCCAAGTGTTTGACTAAATGCTGGAACAACCAAATGTGAATGCCTACGATTCGAAACTTCGAGTTGGGAACAAAGGGTAATGGAATTAGTCATTTATACACAGAGATTTAACTTTAGAGAAGAAGAAGACGAAGAGAGTCAGCTGGTTAAGGAAGCGCGTGGGTGTCTGCAGATGTGAACGCGGAGGGTTTCGACGGTGACTTGACTTTTCTGGATCATTGGTTTGATGAGAAATCTACGCGGTTGAAGCCCGAGAGGAATATTCTATTGAAGAATTTGACAGGAAATAACATCATGGGAAAAGGGAAAGTTGGGGGAAGTAGCCCGAAAAGAGTAAAGGATTAGTGTTCAGGATACCTGTCCTAGAACGTGGACTTCTCCAACGGCATCAAATTCTCCAATGAAGAATCATGAAAGTTTACCGGAAACAATGGTGTAATACAAAAATAATATTAAAAACCTTATATGAATTAAAATTTTTGATAAAAGATTATATATAAATAAAAAAATAAAACAATTAATTTGATGATGTTTGCTAGGATTGCATAATCAATCGGCTTGATTTGAAAAATTGAAAAATTGAATGAATAAAGGTATAAATCAAACAAACCAAACCGAATTTTATCAGTTCTATTAGATTAGGTTAAAATCAATTTTTTACTTGCATATCTTGGACTGAAATGTTTTTTTTTTTTAACAATTGTTACGTATTGTATTAGTCTTTTTATTTATATTTTTAGTATATTTAATTATATTATTAATATATTATTATATATAATAAAATTTATATTTAAAAAGGGTAGGTTTTTCAGTTGGTTCAGTACATCCTTTTTAAAAATCGAAAATTGACTGATTTAACTGAGTTTAAAAACCAACGTGATATTGAAACCAACTAAATCGAAAATCGATTGATTTGATTAATTTAATCGTTTCAAACCAAAATTTATTCAGATTTCACCGGCATAAATTGTGGCATAAAAATTTTCATATTTATACGATTTGACACTAAACTGTTCAAATATAAAAATGATCATATCCAACAAGTTTCGTAGTTGGGAAAATACATGGGGAACTTCCTTAAAAGTGCAACTATAAGACCCATCAATCAACTAATCACCCATAAAGAAATAGTGGCATAAATTAATCAAGCATCTCCGAGCCCTTAAACTAATGGCCTATACTCATCTTTGAGTGTGGTCGAAGTACTAAATAAATCCTTCCTAGTTGCTTCTTTGGGTGAGATCATTGTTGTTGATCGTTGATACAATCATTAAAAATATTCATCAATTAGCACAAAGCAAGCTGGCACTTAATTGCCAAAAACATAAAATTATTGATGTCATACACTTGTATAAAATAAGGGCGTTTAATCAGGAATTATTGTTTCTTTTCATACTAGAAGACATGGGAATGCCTTGAATTTTTGTGGACTTGAAATTAAGAAATTATTCCATTGATAGCAACATCCTTTGTACTCATACGATAATGTACAAAAACTATAACATCAAAACCATCACTCACGCCTGTTTTCAACTTCTATTTAACCGAAGTCAGCTCTTGCATCATGCATTCAAGCAAATTATACTTCATGAAACGACAAAAATAAATTCATAAAGTCCACGGTCTTGTATTTTCCCTTATTTTTCCTGTCTATCCCAACCTTCTATCATTTTTTCCGCTTCAACTTTGTTGATAGATATTATTATTTTAGATATAACACAATAAAATAATAGAAAATGTAAAAAATAAAAATAAAAGTGATACAGATAAAAATTCGATAAAAATTGTATATAAATTTGATAAAAAAATAAAAACAATATTTTATATTTGGTGTATTCATGTAAATTTTGATATAAAACTAGGACGGTATCCCTGTTTTGTATGAGGCTTTTCATTTCTTAAAAATATATATGAATCGTATTTATTAAAAATAATAATAAATCAAGATAATTATTTTAAAAATATTGATTTATTAAATAAAAATGAAATATTTAATTTATCAATTAATCGTCTTAATTATTTTTTATTGTTATAATTTTTTAAAAATAAAATAAAATTTTAACACAAAATTAGAAAATTAAATAGACCAAAATAAAAAGAAGCTTATAAAATATTTAAATTTTTATTCAATTTAACCCTAATTTGTTAGTCTCAATATAAATTTTGTTGTATATATTACCAAAGTTATATCTTAAAATCATTTAGATTGCATATATGTTAAAGAAAATGAAATTGGAAGTATGAAAAATGAGTTAGAATGAAGAAAATACCTGATTAGTCGACTGCCCAAAAGAGCAATCAACTGCTCTATGTGTCAGGGCTTTCTAGAAATATTTTTCGCATGAGAATTTGACTTACATATAGGGCAGTCGACTGCCCTTAAAGGGCAGCCAACTGCCCTAAGTAAAGTTAGGTTCTGTTTTGAAAATACACTAAGGAAGTCAACTCCCCTTCTCGGGCATTGACTTCCCACTCTGAAAACTCAAAAAATATGTCCGTTTGACATGTTTCTTCATTTCAAAAGTCATGGTTCTTCATTCAAATGATGTCTAATCATGAAAGGGTGTTTATAATACCATTTTGAGTCTATAAATGCTTTCACTTTCATGGAATTTAACATAATCTTCTACATTCTTTCACTCAAAATCAGATTCTCTTCTTGCACTCTTTTTTCTTTGGTTTGGTTCAAGTGAGTTCAAGAGAGAAACTCAAAGTGCAATTGAATTTCTCTTGGAGTAGGCACTGTATCCTAGGAACAACGTTTCCTGAACCATTTGCACCAGTGTGGGGAAACTATTCTTCTTAAGATAGCTTCCTGGAAGTGCCTTGCCTACCAAACTTGTTCTTCAACTTGTTTGCAACAGTACACCATCCACACTAAGGAGTTTTTCAATACAACAAAGAACAATAGTATTTCAAGATGGCGACTTCTGCATTTCAGCTTCATGTTTATGAAGTGGAGAAACTAGAAAGGTTCAATGGCTTGAATTACAAGTGGTGGAGCATGAAGATATACTATCAAGTTAGTCTTTTGAAGGTTACATATATTCTTCATGAGTACTACCCCAAGAATAAAGCAACAATGGACAACTTACAGCAAAACAACGAAAATTACTTGAAGATGACTACATTTGCAAACTTTCAATACTTCAAGCACTCAGCAACTCACTCTTTAATGTATTCCACAAACACAACACAACATTGGAGTTATGGCATGCAATTTAGAAGAGTATGAGAATGAAGATGCTGGAAACAAGTCCTTCCTTGTGAACAGGTATGTGGGCTTTAAAATGATAGACTCTAAACCAATTATTGATCAAGTAAATGAATTGAATGATATTGCTACTGAATGCAATGATGCTAGAGAACCAATTTCTAAGACTTTCCAAGTGTCTATCAAAATTGGTAAACTTCCTCCTTCTTGGAAAGATTATCAAAGGTATTTGAAACACAAGAAGAAGTCATTTACCTTGGATGAAATGGTGAAGCATATCCAGATTGAAAGTGCAGCCCGTACAAGAGATGAAAAGGACAATAATGTGCATAACATTGAAGGTCCTAATGAGAACAAAACTGAAAGTGAGAAGAAAACTCACCAGAACAAGAGACAAAAAAACTCTTCAAAGAAAAAGGGAAAGTTCAACAAGTTTGATAAGAACTTCAAAAAGAAGAAAGGCCCTTGCTATGTATGTGAAAAGAATGGCCACATTGCAAAAAAATGTCACTTTTGGAAAGGTAAGAAAAGTGAGGCCAATCTTGTGACTGAAGATGACATGGTTGCAATGGTCACCGAAATTCTTATGGTTGAAAACCAAGAGGATTGGTGGATCGATTCTAGGGCAACTTGTCATGTCACTCCATTTAGAGATGTCTTCAAGACATATGAAGAGATAAATGAGGACAAATCAGTCTTTATGGGGAACTCTTCAACTTGCAAAATTATTGGCAAAGGGACAATCAAACTTGCTTTAACTTCAGGAAAGATTTTGACGTTACAAGATGTGTATCACATCCCAAACCTTAGGAAGAGTTTAGTTTCTGTGAAGAAACTTGATGACCATGGGTTTAAGGTTGTGTTTGATTCTCAAAAAGTGATCATTTCTAAGAAAGGATCATTTGTTGGGAAGGGATATGCTAAAGACCATATGTATGTTCTCAATATCAATAAAAGTTCTTTGAATTATGCTTATGTTGTTGATGTGAATGATTCTAATTGTTTGTGGCATTATAGATTAGGACATATTGGCATGAATGCATTAAATAGAATGTCATCTCATGATTTAATTCCTAAGTCTTCTACGATTTTAAGTACTAAAACTTGTGAGTGTTGTACACAAACAAAGATTTCAAAAACCCCTTTTAAATCAGTTTTTAAAACTAATTCTTTGTTAGAATTAGTACATACTGATTTATGTGATAATAATGAAATTATTACTAGAGGTGGAAAAAGATATTTTGTTACTTCTATAGATGATTTTTCAAAATATACTTATGTTTGTTTACTAAAAACTAAAGATGAAGCAATTGAAAAATTTAAGATTTTCAAAGAAGAAATAGAAAACTTGACAAATAGAAAAATTAAGAAACTTAGATTCGATAGGGGTGGAGAATTTCTTTCAAATGAGTTTTATGATTTTTGTAAGAAACATGGTATAGTAAGAGAAGTTTCTGCTCCTAATACTCCACCACAAAATGGAGTAGCGGAAAGAAAGAATAGATCATTACTTGAAATGGTAAGTGCTATGCTTTTACATTCAAATTTGCCTTTGAATTTTTGGGGTGAAGCACTCTTTACTGCTTGTTACATCTCAAATAGAGTTTACATAAAGGTTTTGATAAATCTCCCTATGAGTTATTAAAGGAAGAAAGCCTAATATAAATTATTTTAAAGTGTTTGGATGCATTGCATATATTCTTGATGCTACAAATAAAAGACCTAAGTTAGGAAGTAAAGCAACAAAATCTATATTTCTTGGTTATGCTTTAGGAAGTAAAGCATGTAGATTTCTTAATCTTAAAACTAATAGTGTTTTTGAATCATTCATGCAATTTATTTTGAGCATTTGACAATTAAAAATGCTAGTAGTCATGAATTAGAAAAAGACTTGTCAAATGAATTGATTGTTCATAAGCATGCTATTGATGATATATCTCCACATAATAGTGAAATCATAATCATGCAAATACATCTAATGCATGTAGTGATATTGAGTTAAGAAGAAGTAAGAGGAAAAGAATTGAAAAAGATTTAGGACCAGGCATGTATACTTACTTGTTAGAAGAGGATCCTAAAACTTTTCAAGAAGCCATGAACATGAAAGATGCCATGTTATGGAAGAAAGCTATGGATGATGAAATTAAATCCATACATGAGAACAATACATGGTCTTTAGTGGATCTATCTCCTAACACTAAACCTATTGGCACCAAATGGGTTTTAAAGAAGAAACTCAAAATCGATGGGAGTATTGATAAATACAAGGCAAGGTTGGTAGCCAAAGGTTATAGTCAAAAGAAAGGTTTGGATTATTTTGAAACTTTTTCACAAGTCACCAAGTTTACTTCAATAAGGGTGATGTTTGCTATCAATCTACAATCTTGAAGTACATCAAATAGATGTAAAGACAGCCTTCCTTAATGGTGATCTAGATGAGGAGATCTATATTCATCAATCAAAAGGATATGTAGTTCAAGGACAAGAACACAAGGTATGTAAACTCAACAAGTCTCTTTATGGTCTTAAACAATCACCTAAGCAATGGTATAAGAAATTTAAGAAAGAAGTTAAAAAGAATGGTTTTAAAAGTAGTAAGACTGAAAATTGTGTCTTTATTAAAGTCACAAATGATAATAAAATATTAATTACTCTTTATGTTGATGATTTACTTATTTTTGGTACAAATATAGATTGCATCAATGAAACTAAGTCATATTTAACTAATGCATTTGATATTAAAGACTTAGGTGAAGTTGATGTTATATTAGGTGTTAAGGTTTATAGGAAGAATGATAAGTTTATTCTTTCATAATCACATTACATAGAAAAATTACTTAGGAAGTTTAATCACTTTGACAGCAAACCTTGCAAAACACCTATAGATCCATATCACAGGTTAGTACCTAATCAAAGAGAACCGATAAATCAAAAGGAGTATGAAAAGATTATAGGTAGTTTATGAAAAGATTATAGGTAGTTTGATTTATGCCATGAATTATACAAGACCGGACATTGCATGTGCAGTTGGTATATTGAATAGATTTACTAGTAATCCTAGTAATGAACATTGGCATGAATTAAGTAGATTGTTGAGATATTTGAAGCATACTTTATATTATGGCTTGCACTATAAATGTGAAACTTTAGTTCTGGAATGTTATAGTGATGCTAATTGTGCTTCAGATAAGAGAAGTTCCAAATCAACGAGTGGTTGGTTATTCACCATAGGTGGTGCTATTGTTTCTTGGTCTTTTAAGAAACAAACTTGTGTGGCTTTATCAACAATGGAATCTGAGTTCATTGCTATGTCACATGCCACCAAGGATTTACTTTGGTTTAAAAGGTTTTTAAGGGGAATACCTTTTATTGAGAGAACCAAATGACCAGTCAATTTATATTGTGACAATAAAGCTGCAATTTACAACACAAAGAATGATAGGTTGTCTAATAATAGCAAGCATATAGCTATGAGATACAACCATGTGAGAAGTGTTGTAAAGAAAGGTAAGGTAAATTTAGAATATCTACCTACAGAGCAAATGTTAGCTGATCCCCTAACTAAACCATTATCGAGAGATAAGATTGCTAAAACTATGAGAGGTATGGGATTACTACCGGTTACTAGAGATGATCTTGATTGATTCCAACTCTACCTCATTGATGTAACTTAGGAAATTCATTCTTTAGGTTTAAAGGATAATCTCCTCATTTGATGATCTTTGTGTATGAGAGTTCAAAAGGCATTCAATCATGAATCATCCAAGGAATTCATATATGAGATATATGACATTCCCAATGCATCACTTCTTGGAATAGTGGGAGTAATTAAATTAAAGACTATTCCTAATAAGATCCCATATCTAGATGCATTGATAACCACAACAATTGGTTGGACTAAAGTCCATAATTGACTTATAGCTCTTGTGAGTGGAGTGTTTGTAAAAAAAGAAGGTTGTGATGCACTCTTGATAAGTCTTCCTATGCAAGTAGAGAAGTGAGAGGACGCTTCTTATGGATTTTCGGTTAATCCTAGAGTACTTGCTAACACAAGATGAAAGCGAAGTCCCATGACAAAAATGCGCTGCCTTATTTGAGGAACTCACGAACCAATGTAAGGGGTGAATATGTTTCCTAGTGTTTCATATTCAATCTAAAGGTTCAAGCCTTAGCCACCTTTAGATATACACCTTACATAAGAACCAACTTGCATCTTTCTTAGGATTGCATAAATTACATACATTTGTATACTTTGGTAATAAGTGGGGGATTGTGGTATATATTACCAAAGTTATATCTTAAAATCATTTAGATTGCATATATGTTAAAGAAAATGAAATTGGAAGTATGAAAAATGGGTTGGAATGAAGAAAATACCTTATTAGTCGACTGCCCAAAAGAGCAGTTAATTGCTCTATGTGTCGGGGCTTTTTGGAAATAATTTTCGCATGAGAATTTGACTTGCATATAGGGCAGTTGGATGCCCTTAGGGCAGTTGACTGCCCTAAAAGGGCATCCAACTGCCCCAAGTAAAGTTAGGTCCTGTTTTGAAAATACACTAGAGAAGTCGACTCCCCTTCTCGGGCATCCGACTTCCCATTCTGGAAACTCAAAAAATATGTCCGTTGGACATGTTTCTTCATTTCAAAAGTCATGGTTCTTCATTCAAATGATGTCTAATCATGAAAGGGTGTTTATAACATTGTTTTGAGTCTATATACTTTCATTTTCATGGAATTTAACATAATCTTCTACATTCGTTTACTCAAAATCAGATTCTCTTCTTGCACTCTTTTTTCTTTGATTTGGTTCAAGTGAGTTCAAGAGAGAAACTCAAAGTACAATTAATTTCTCTTAGAGTAGGCATTGTATCCTGAGAACAATGTTTCTCGAACCATTTACACCAGTGTGGGGAAACTATTGTTCTTAAGATAGCTTCCTGGAAGTGTCTTGCCTACCAAACTTTTTCTTCAGCTTGTTTGTAGCAATACACCATCCACGCTAAGGAGTTTTTCAATACAACAAATTTAGATTAGGCTAATCCCCACCACCACTTTTTCTTTTTATTTGTCGTAATCTCTAAATGTTTAATATTGAAATTATTTATTTATGACTTTATTTCCTCTTTTACAGCTTTTGATTTTCATATTTATAGAATTTTTTAAAAATTTTTTATTTGTAGATTATTTTATATATTTTTTTTATATTTATTGATTTTAAGTTTTAAAAAATGATTTTTGAATTTTTTTGTTTATACTGTAATTTTATCTTTTTTTTAATTTTTATATTATTTGTAATATTTATTACATTTTTATAGTTTTTGTAATTTTTAAATTTCAAGAATAATAAAAATAAAAAGGGAATTATCATGGATTCAAGCAAATTATACTTCATGAAACGACAAAAATAAATTCACAAAGTCCACGGTCGTATTTTCTCGTACTTTCTTCCCCTTCTCCTATCTATCTCAACCTTCTATCATTTTTTCCGCGTTAACTTTGTTGATAGATATTATAATTTTAGACATAACACAATAAAATAATACAAATATGTAAAAAATAAAAATAAAAATAAAAGTGATAAAGATAAAAATTCAATAAAAATTATATATAAATTTGATAAAAAAATAAAAACAATATTTTATATTAGATGTATTCACGTAAATTTTGATATAAAAATATGTCAGTTTTCTTGGGTTTGTTAGAACTCTTAAAACTTGGTAGCCCAGAAACAATGGGAACCTCGTTTCCCAGATGTGTTAGACTGTAATTGTTTGTCTTTTATTTCTATGTACCTTTTATCATTAAAAAAAAGGTGTCAGATCTTGGCTTTTGGGTTTGGAATTTGGACTGGTCCGATTGGATATCGAAGATCGAAACCTTGTTTGATCTGAGTTTAGTTCCAAGTTAAGCCCACCAAACTTGGAAAATTTTACCTTATGCTCTGACTGAGGAATTTTATAGTAATATCAAAATTTTTGATTTTATTGTAAGATTAATGTAAATAAACATGATTAAATGTAAATATAATGTCATTTGGTATAAAATACATTAAAAGTATCATCAACACATTTAGAATAAAAATAAACACATCTTATAACAACAATATCATGTGTTTACAATTATTTATTCTAATTTAATACTTATTCTCATGTGTTTATAATACTTTTATAATTTACATATAATGAAACTAAATTTAACTTAATCTTATGTGCGTATGTTGACCTTATAATAAGGTCAAAATTTTTTATCTTATTATAAAAATACCTGATGTGATTGGACCTGTTTAATATTGAAAAATGCAGAAAAGCAGTTAACTGTGAGTCTATGGTAAAATGACATTAGAAATAGTCTAGGCCTTGTTATCTGTTAAGCGAACCAAAAGCAAGATGGAAGCCAGAGCAAGAATGTTACTGAATCCTGCCTGATCTCCATATAGAACAAGCTTAGTGATTCCAAGGAGCATTAGCGAACAGAAAAACCCCCATAAGCAATCTTTGCGTGAAGATGCTAATGCTGCAATCCCAATCCACTGACAGTTTCCTTATGGAAGTTGTATTAGGACTTGCATTAATATTCTTCTCAATATCTTGGTCTTGTTGGGAGAACAGGCATCAATGGAGGATCCATTTTCAATTCCTTGTCAATTCAAAGCCATGATATCTGCATTAGAACCAGTTAGTGAAACATTCAGAGGAAAAAGCAAAGAAAATATTTTGTAAATGCAATTTTCTCTCACATGGAAGAATGCAACCCTTCAATTTTAGAACTGTGACAGAAAAAACTGAACTTTCACTCACTCTCAGTGACTTGCTGTTGAACCACCAAGACTGAAACTGGGTTGGTGATTTCTGTAGAAGCAAGCAGGTCTCCAATTGGCCCAAGCTCTGGCAAATCAGTCCATTCTGACAGACCTTCCATGATTGGAGAGTTGGATTGTGAGTGTCGCCCCACTAAGATAAGATCATAGTTTTCCCCCAACAATGATCCGACAACCACAGATGTTTCCTCACCATCTCTTACTGTTTCCTCCTTGTATAACACATTACAGTTTTTCTGACTTTCCTGCTTTATGTCTTTCAAACATTCATTATCTAGCATAACCTCCCAGCCTTGTTCGGAAGAATCATCGGCTAATTCCATGAACCTGACAACAGTTAGGTAAACAAAATGCCATCCTTTCATCCTTCTTGCAAGAGCAAGAGCTTCTCGATCATCCTTGCCGCCCAAGTAAATCACACAAACATGGTATGCGGCTGAATTGGCTAAGATTGATGGGCCACGAGTTCTGCTGCGATCAATCAGAATGCCTACGGAACAAGGGGCCTTGTTCAACACTTTACAATTCAAGGCACTCAAATCTTTGAAATCCGAAATAACCTTTCCTTTGCTATTCCATTTCCTATGAAATGGAAGTATTATTAATGCTACAAAATTCTCAAACGCAACCCAACAAATGTCTTCATGCATTAACTTGGGCGGTGATATTGCTGTGAAGACCTGAACTTGAGTTTGTTTCTCACTTTGCGACTTGAAGTAATTGAAAGCATCAATGATGGGTTGCCAGCGAGATCCATCAGAAGAACTCTTTTGGCCTAATTGATGGTTGAGGAGGAGGGGAGTTGAGCCACCAACAAGTTCTTCCAAGTAAAGCCCGTAAACAGACAATGGACTTTCTACAGTTGGATTTGAGAGTTCAAGTAGCTTGATTGCTGAAAATGCATCGTCTTGCCGATGTGCACAAGCTAGCACTCGAAGACCCTCGTTCGGACAAGAGCTTAACACGGTTCTTTTCTGGTAACCTTTGTATGTCTTCGATGGATCATAAAGCTTTCTGATAGCTACTGGCACGACTGCTGCAAAAACCAATACAACTACTACAGCCAAGGTGAATTGTTCGGGAACAATGGACTGAAATCAAGAAAGAAAGATGTTTAATAGTCTTGTCTCATGACCAAAAGCAAAGAGGAGTTGCAAATTTCATTGAAGGGATTGTGAATACCTGCTTGTCAGCATTGGTTGCAAAAGTGCCTAATTCAATAATGCCTTTAGCAGTCAACATCAGTGCAATTGCAGCAGCATCCTTGCATGGCATTTTGAAACAAATCGCAGGAATAAACCCACAGATTGTTTTCACCACGAAACCTATGGTAATCACAAAAATCACAAAAGCAGGTGGCCCCTTGTTCAATGCCCATAAATTGGATCTGAATCCACAGTACGTTGACATAAGTGGCAGCATCCAGCCTGTTACAATGGTGTCCAGTTTTTCTATCAGGGTTGAAGCTAACGGAGGCCCCGTTGGCACTGTTAAGCCAAGTATAAAAGGCCCGTACATGTACTGAAGTCCAACATTATCACCAACCATCGCTACAAGAAGCAGTGCTATCACAAGAAAGAAAATGTAAGCATCTTTGACAGGCTTTCCTTCCGGTGTTCTTCTGATGATCCAGTAAATCATTGAACGCAATATTGTCGTGACAAACACAACAAGAGCGATACAAAGAATCGTAGACTTGTTTGCTACTCGTAATGATGCCAATTCGATTAGACGAAAATGGTATGCTGAATTTATAATTACTACACTTAACAAGTCACTTATCAATGCCGCTGACAAAACAAGGTGTCCCAACTCAGAGTTAATAATCTTGAGATGCATTAGAAGGCAGGCCACCACTGGAAATGAGGTTAGCATTAGTACTCCTGTGAAAAGGACAACCCATTGGTCGGATTCGTTGTCTATCTTGTCCATTGTTATGCTTATGTATTTAGCAGTGTAAACAATGATTACAAGGGGGACTACAATTACCAGAGAGCCTATAGTCCACTCTCTTCTTCCTGATTTCGTGATCAGATTTACATCCATCTTGACACCGATCAAGAACATGAAAAACAAGTACCCAAAGCGTGTCAATGTAGACAGGACTTTTACAGATTGCTGGGAGAACAATACTTCTGATATTTTAGGAAATAACCGTCCAAGTACAGTTGGTCCAAGAATTAGACCTGCCTGGCATTTGCGCAAGATATAAACAACCTTCAATTAATAAAATGACTCCCATGAATACCGAAATTTAAGCAATGAACAATTTTATATAGGTTAGCTAGTATCCATAATTTAGAGGTGAATCTTAGTGTAACAGTAAAAGTTGTTCATTTGTAATTTGAAAGTCACAGGTTTAAGTTAAATAAATTATAAACACTCTTCATTAATGCGGAAAGAAAACTGCGTACATATGATTCTCTTCAGACATCACAATTGAATTTATCATTTTTGAGCTAGTTTCAATAGTTATATATAAGGGAGCCGTGACTTAAGATGATTGATAGGAAGAGGATGCAAACGACGAATATATGAACTCAGAAACCTATTGAAAATCGCATTTTAAAGAAATTGCATGATGCAATTAGGTTAAACTCAAGTTCATATATATATAATGTGTATTATAACAAGAAGAAAGGGTCACGTGGAGCAAAACAAAATGAGACATTCTTAAACTTTGCAGAACATTCATGGAAATTAAGGTTAGCCTAAAACCACGCAAACTATGTTAATTAATAATACAGTTCACTGGAAAGGCGAAAAAGGTACCAGAATTTCAGATATTAGACGAGGCAGATAGTAGCGCCTAAGAAGGAGGTGTATGACTGTGGCAAGTGTGAAGATCAAAGCTAATTGAATCTGTAGAACAATCAAAGGGTGTCTGAAAATGTTATCATCAGCCGTCTGGTTAAAGTATCCGTCTGAGAAAACTTGAACGAATTTCCAGCATGATCCATCTACCCTGTATTCAGGCTCCAGATCATTGGTAAATGAATTTGCTGCCGACATGATTCCTTGGCCTTGCCTGCAGGTGATGAACCTTTTTTGTTTATGCCATGAACAATGTGCCTGGAAGAAAGAAAGGACGGGAAAATTGTAGACAGGTGGAGCGGGTGGATGAAAACAGAAAGTAAGAAATACGAAGAATACGGAGAGCACCGCTGAGATTAATGGAGCGTCCGAATTTCGTTATGCATTGACCAACTGATAACGTAAGTATTTTGGCGGTTTTTTTTTTTTAATTTTACTAGAGATTACCTTTTTTTTTTTCAGAAATACTAGATATTGCCTTGTTAGCAGTGCTCCAAATTTAGTCCAGTTGAAATAAATTAGTATTAGGGGCCATTTGTTTCACGGAATTTAGGAATATCTTTGAGAATCATTTAACGAAAAATTATTTTACTTGACAGATTTCTAAGAATATTAGATTTTTGTTTTTGGTTGTATCGGTGGGAATATAAGATTTCTATGTTTGGTTAAAAGAATGTAAGATTACTTAATTACTTATTTTACTATAATACTCTCCGTATTATTAATTGATATAGAGTGAATAACATTTGATATAAATTATATTTAAATTAATTACTTATTTATTTATTTATTTAAGATGCTTATTTATTTATTTAGTCCCTTTTTTTATAAAGTTTTTGTTATGTAAATTATTTTGATTTAACAAACTAGTACTATATTAAATTGATTTTGATTAATAAAAAATGATAGGGTCCATCTTATTATTGGTCCATTTGATTTTAAATTTATTTTTCTCTTCATCAAAATAGGAAAAAAACAATGGTTGTAATATTATATAGGTTTAGGGGTAAAATGGAAACAAATATAATTATTGGAGGGTAAAATAGGCATAAAAAATGAATTCCTCCAAAAAAAAATACCTCAAGATGAGGGGGAATTTTTTTACTCCATTTTCCCCCCTCTTTGCACAGTTGGGAATATAAAATTTCCGATGTGAAAATAATCCCCCAACCAAACATGGTAATTGGATTACGGAAAAAAAAATTCCTACCAGTAATCTAAAATTACCCCAATCAAATAGCACCTTAGGGTTAAATTTAGCTCGATTCAAAAATTTGAAATAGACAATTGGACTCGAAGTCAATCAAATTTAGTTTTTTAAAGTTCGAGTTTAATTTGATAAAATATTTGGGTCATTTGAGTTCAACTCAATAGATTCAAACTCAATTTGATGAGTTTGATCGATTTGTTATTTTTAAATCATATATTTAAAAAAAGAAAATAGTAAATTAATTACAAAATATAAAAATATATTAATAAAAGCTCGATTAACTTTGTAAACTGTTTGATTTAAATATTCAAATATTTGAATTTGATTTAATTTATTATTTGAGAAGTTCAAACACAAATTAAGATCACAAATAAATAAGTTAAACTTAACAATCATTAAATTGAATTTAAGTAGCTTAATTCATTTACAATTATACTTTATATGATCATGTCTTTTATTATAAAATTCACAAAATTAATTCAGAAACCTTAAAATCCGGATTTAACACTTATTTTTTATGTAAAGATTTTTAGTATGAAAAAATTGAGATATCTTTATTTATTTAAGGTTTAATAGTCAAATATGACTTCAATTTTTGTCACAAAATAAAATTAAGTCCTCAACGTTTAAATGCATAGAAATTAGTCCTCATCGTTACAAAATAATTGAATTAAGGATATTTTCGTTCAATCTTTTAATTTCTGTTACCTCTACCAGTAATAAAACTTAAGGAAAATTAAAGGATTTAAGGGAAATGCCCTTAATTCAATTATTTTGTAATGTTAAAGATTGATTTTCATGTATTTAAATATTAAAGATTTAATTTTATTTTGTGATAAATATTAAGGTCATATTTGATTATTAAGTTTTTATTTAATTAATTACATTTACATTTCTTTATCATTAGTTTTTGGATGATGTGCAGAGCATTTATTTTTAGTAATGGAATGAGTATTTTATTACTTTCTAGGAGATAATAAAGGATGAGAACAATTACGTGGCGTGTCTCTTTATGGTTGTTGATTTGAAGGCACCATGGCGTGAATTTCACGAATAGCAAAGATACAATCATCTGCGCGTGCCACTCGTCATCTTTCTCTCCGTTTCCGTTAGCTCAGAAACAAAGAACGCAATGAACAAAAATAAAAAAATAAATAAAGAACGCGACAGCAAGCCAGAAAAGGAAAACCATGGGCAAATAGAGACAGTGCTGCAGCTGGGTTCAGGCTTCAAATGACTTTAACGCTGATCAGAGCCGTTAGTTTCTTTCTTGCGTTCCATACCAAACGGGAAAAACAAAGGCCCTTTGGCTAAAGAGCAAGCAAAGGTCATTTCTTTTTTTTAATGTTGGAATATGATTAATTCCGGCATTTGCTCTTCTTATTCCCCACGTTATTTGATAAATCTTATCATTTCGTTTATATATTTCATATAGTATAAAAAACAAAATTTATATTGATATATTAAATAAAAAAATATTTTTTTATAAATTCATCTATAGTTTAAATATAAAAAACTCAACTCACTAATATTTGTATTTTTTTGTGTTATTTTATATCATATTATCAAATTATGTATAAAATTATCAACTTTATTTGTAGACGACAGATTTTTTATTTAATGTGTGTTAGTATCTCAATCAAATGAATAATCAATGCTTCACCTAACATCAAATAAAAAATTTTCAACTTGCCCAATTTGTTTGACGTTGAGATATTAAACATTTTACCACAATATTTTTAGTATTTATATTTGATGCACTAATATTATTATAATTATCTGTATTGTATTATTTCATCAATGAGTAAAATTTAAAAAATACACAAATTCATTAAAAATAAATTAGAAAAACTTTATTAGAATTTATTTATAAAAATTTATATATTTTTAAACTTTATCCTTTAATAAATCAACAATATAAAATTAATTAAAAATGTATAGATACTATACATGGTAAGTTAACGCATTAAGTATAATAATAATAAAAAAAATTAAAGGAAAAAGTAGTGTCAAGAACGTAATAATACAGTTATCCATACCCATTTAGTAAGCTTGTATGCTATATATTCAAGGAGTGAAAGCGGCGTTGATCTTATCCTTTTATCTTTTCAAAGTGCATTAAATCTCTCTGCTTTTTGTTTTTGTTTGCTTCATTTTACGACAAAGCTTCATTGCGCAAATGGACGTGCTTTCTCGGCGATCATTATCCTCAACTTTGAATCCCAACGCTCCATTGTTCGTTCCCTGGGCGTATCGGACGGTCGAGGATTTCTCTGATCAATGGTGGGCCCTCGTCCAATCCTCCCCTTGTTTCCGCGACTACTGGCTTCAAGAACGCTTCCACGATCCCCAAGACGACGCCGGCGACGACCCTCTCTTCCCCGACGATCTCGACACCATCTTTGACGAATACGACGACTTCTCCGCCTACCCCGGACGTAAGTAACTCATTTAACTCAACCGAGTCCACGAGTCAATTAGGTATATTTTAACAGTTTAACTCAGATCTCACTTTTTTTTTCTTGGGGGTGTTATTTTCTTTCTCCAGATGAGGACAAGAAAGGAGATTTTCAAAAGGATTTGATACCCATTGGAGCATTGAAGTGGCGGAAGGGCGGAGTTGTGAGTGAGTCACCGAGGTATCTTGAGAAAGCGCCAAAGATTGTTAGTGTGAAAGTGAGTCCAAGAACCATTCATCAGCCAAGGTAGATGTATCGGCTCCTGCTGAGTTGAAACGGGAGGTTCTCCTATGGCCGAAAATGCTCACTTTTAAGTTTTTAATTGCTGTTTTCTGTACAAAGATTTCTCCTTTTAGATCGCAGGTAGTCTGTAACTGTAACTTTGTTTCTGTAATAAAGGAAACTAACCTCCCAATCACATAGATAATGGCTGTTTATTCTACATGTTTTCAATCAAAACACTACTTTGATTTGATTATTCTAAGTATTTCAACGTAGAAAATAGCAGTAAAAGAAAAAGAAAAAATCAGAATTGGTGATGTTTCCAGTTTCCTCCATGAATGACGAAGCTTAGTCATCAGACTCCCAGATGGTTGCCTGTTTGCCGATCTTCTGAAGAACTCGGATGACTTCGTCGGTGGAGACATTGCCCGTCACTATAACCTTGTTCAGCTTGGTATCTACGTTGTATGTTTCGATGTCTGCCGTCCCATAAACACAAATCAGATTTCCCGACAAAATTTAAGGGTTAATCTTAGAAGATGAAGAAGAAAACAGTGTTCAATCTTTCATATGTTATACCCTCGATCTTCTTGATGGCTTTCAAGATTTTCTTGATGCATTCCTCGCAATGCAAGCCCACTTTTAGTTCCACTACCTATACGAAGATTTTAAGCCCACAAAATAAGAAAAAGAAACCATGGCTAGAATCCTTGACTAGAATGAAAATTACTGTAAAAAGAAGTAATTACTTACATTGGCCATTGGTGTTAATGAGCTTGCAGTGGTAGATGAAAATGATAAGCAGTGGTAAACGCGTTGGAAGAGAAGGGAAGGGAAGGAAGAAGCGTTTGGTAAAGTTGTGGCCTTGAAGCTCATAAATATACAGTGCAAAGTGAGGTATTGGATTCTTTACGTGATTGATGGGGAATTTTCCTTTTCTTTTTCTGGGTTTTGTTAAAAGCTGCCTTTATTCCAACAATTTGTTGACTTTTTTGGTAAAAGAGATGAGCCACAGCACTTATGGTCGACAGCAATGCTTCTATGTGTAACCCATGATCGAATTTTTGTTTGTTTATAATTGTTTATTTAAGCATGAACAAATAACCCCAAATAATTTTTTGTGTTTGTTTATTAATAAAATTAAACATAAATATAAATGTGTTTCATTTATTTATATTCGTGAATAGATCTGTTTAAAGGTCGAGTTATCCGCAGAAATCCGAAGGCTTGTTCATTTTTTTTGCGAGTTTGAATAAAAATATTAAACCTGTTATATGAGTTTGGACTTAATAATCAAAGTCTATTAAAAAATGGATCGGGCTTGGGTCGTTACAAACCCAAGCCTAGCCCAGCTCGCCCATTTACTATATTTTTTTATTTTTTATATTAATATTTTTAATTAAATTTTCTTTTTTTGTGCAATTTATTTTGAGTTTATATTTTTTTTAATTTAAATTTTCATGTTTCTTTTAGTCTTTATGTAAAAATTTATTCAAATTTATTGTATTATATTTATCACCTATTATGTGTTTTGATATTTTTATATTTTATTATATTTTTTAAAAAAATTAATAGTATTTAGGCGGACTTGAACGAGTTTGTGCTTATTCATTGTATGTAAAAATAAGTTTAGACAAAAAATAAGGCCCAAAAAATGGCCCGGGCTTGGGCATACTTTCACATCAGTAATACTTTATCTAAGCTTGACTTGAATTCAAACCAAACCAGCCCATGAATAGGGGTGTAATCGAGCCGAGCTGAGTCGATACAGCAGGGTGCTCGAGCTCGAGCTCGACTATAAAATTGCTACTCGATACTCGGCTCGAACTCGATCGAGTCGTATCTTTTGAACTCGAGCTCGAACTTGAGATCGAACACGAGCTACACGAGCTACTCGAGCTCGCTCGATTAAGCTCGATTGATCAAACTCGATATAATGCTCGACTGTTCGAGCTCGAGCTCGAATTTATATACTAAAAAATACCTGAAGGAAATATATCAGAATTCAATCAAAAGAACACTAAAATGGCAAGAGAAAAGAACTTCTGAACCAGATAAATCCACAAGGAATCAGTAAACAAAAAAATGAACCTTAGAAACTGACCTTACAATTAATATACATGAAAATATTATCAATTAATAACAATAAAATATAACAATTTTTAATAATAATATCAATACCACATCAACAATGATAAAAAAATTTACAATAAAAAGAAAAGTAACTTAATTCCACACAAACATACAACATTAATCTATCTAAAAAATTATAACATCTTACATAATTTCAAAATCATAAATTAAACAACATAAAAAAAAAAGACAAAATCACAACTGATCCATCATCAACTCCACTTGATCCACCATGAAATCCATTACCAGCTCCAGTAAACATCCCTGTTGTTATGGATACAGATCAGCAGGTGCAAGAAATAAATGAATTCCATGTTAGCATAAAATTTCATCTCAACTTTTTATCTTGAAATGAATCAAAATAATTAGTGTTCTTTCTACCCTCCAATCTCAACCAAGAAATGAAGAACATATGTAGTAAACATTTATAAAAGTATAATGCAATTCTGGATATAATTTGCTTACATCAACAGAAAAATTCTTGAAAAAGCAGAATATCTAGGCCTAAACAAAAAAACCCAGATCAGAATTAGCTCAAAACAGAAAAAAAAAATCAGAATTAGCAAAGCCTCTTGAAACCCAACAAGAAAAATATCAAGAAGAAAGATCCAAATATCCTTTATACAACTTTATTCAAAGTAGTTTAACCAAACTAGACAAAGAAAAACCAAAGAAAAGTTTCAGCAAGTAGAGAAGTTGCTCCAAAACTTACCCAACTCAAATAGCAAACATCTAATTATTTTCACAGCCAATGTAGAAACTCAACAGCTAAGGTTCATTTTCAATTTTCAAGCCATGAAAACTAGACCAGCTGGGGTCATGAAATAACTAAACATGAAAAGAAAAAACATGAAAATAAAAAGCAACTCTAAAGATCCAATAGATAGAAACCCATATTAGAATAAGACACTTCAATCTGAATACTTTTTAAAATACAAATCAGTCATAATAATTAGAAAAGCATGCCTAAATGTCACATTGAGAAAAATTATGGATAACATAGAACAGAATGATCAAAGATCTAAAAACAGATTCCGATGCTTAGAAAAACAAGGCTTGTTAACGGCAAAACTTCTAATTCAAAAGTCTTTCTAAAACTCAATGGAGTTGCATTAGGATCTAATAATTATTAGAATAAATTTATACAAACTGAAGGTCGATTGCCACAATAAACAGCAAATAATATTCCATCAGCAGCTTCTTAGGCAAGGCCACTATGGGTGGTATAGGCAATGGGGGTTTGGGGATTGATTAAAAGACCCAATAAAATGACTAAAGGAAATCACTACCACCTTATCAAGTTCCTGGAATGGATGCTAAGATTTCTAAACTGGAAGTGCATGACAGAAGCTAGATTGATATCTACAAACATTCAAACCAAAATTAAGAAAGGCAAAACAAAAGACGCTATCACTAAGCCAAATTAAGAACAACAATTGAAATAGAAAACAATATGATTGAAAAACATTTCCTGATACCTTTCATTTGAAACCCTCCCTGGTGCACCAGCTGTTACAATATGTGATGGATTATCAGGGCTACTAGTATCTAAAAGTCTAGCTTCTAGGTTTAAATCTGAACTGACAGTAGTATTTTTACCTTGAAATAGAGTGCTTTATCTCAGTTGGGGAATTTAAGTGCAATTTCAATAGGTTGCTTCTCTTTCTACATAGACAAAGTAAAAGAAAAACGTAGTTAAAAGTCAAACAAAAGTAAGACAACCATAAAATAAACAAAATTAAAGAAACTTACTTTGTTCTTCTTCTTCACTCCATGAAGATTCCGACACCAATCTCCTCCACAAAGTAATGCTTGGACTGTGTCAGGAGCTAATGAGGCACGGTAAGTATCAATTACTCTACTTCCTGCACTAAAAGTAGCCTCTGAAGCCACCGTAGTGATAGGAATAGCAAGAATATCACGAGCCATCTTGGATAGAATACGATACTTTAAAGTACTTGCTTTCCACCAGTCCAAAGCATCAAAGGTATTGGAATCTCCTTTATAAATAAAGCAACCCTCAGCTAAGTAGTTATCTAAATCTGATTGTTGTGGTTGAAAAGTTTCAACTGACATCACATAAGTTGCAAACTCAGACCAACCCGAAGAAGAAGTATGTGTACTCCCACCACTATTACCACCATCAAACACATGAGTTTCAGCAATTTGCTCATTGACAGATTGATACTCACGAACATATTCCTCATAAATCTCATACAAAGCATCTCGAACTCTAGCAATATTTTCTCTTGCTTCTCTCTCAGGGTACATTCGAGGAAAAAAAAACTAAATTACCCTCATTTTGCACCTTGGATCCAAGATAGCTGCTATAGCCATTAACAAATTGCATTCTCCCCAATACTTATCAAATTTGCTCTTCATCTTACGCACCATCACTTGAACAAACTCATCCTCATCTTGCGCCTTTTTATCCAACAACACTTTTATACGATAAATCTCATTCAAAAATAAGTTAGAAGTTGGATAATTACTCCCAGATATGATTTTAGTGGCTGAATTAAAAACCTCTAAAATCTCACAAACCTTCTCCACCTTGTCCCAATCTTCTTCACTTGGACAACAATGGTAGTTAGATTCTCGTTCTTTGAATCTAGGGAATACTTCTTTGAATCTAATTGCGATCGACAACATCTCAAATGTTGAATTCCAACGTGTCTTACATTCGAGAATGAGTTTCCTATCAGGCAACTGCAACTGTTGTGCTATTTCAGAAAAAGTGTTAAGTCTTGCCTCATTCTGATTAATAAAATTGACACTTTCATGAACATCTTCAATCACATACTTGATCTCTGAAAGACCATCTTGAACCATTAAATTTAAGATGTGTGCATAACACCGGACATGAAAAAGTTTTCCCCCATAAAGTAACCTCCTATTTCTCGAAAAGGTGTCTCTAAGAATTCTAATTGCCACATCATTGTTTGAAGCATTATCCACAGAAAGTGTAAACGCCTTGTTTTCAATTCCCCATTCCTTCAAACACTTAAAAATGCAATCAGCAATCTCAACACCACGACGAGGAAGAGGTATGTGAACAAAGCTGATAACACGCTTTTGCAATCTCCAATTAGCATCTATAAAGTGTGCTGTAAGAACCATGTACTCAATCTTTTGATTACTTGACTTCCACAAATCCGTCGTCAAACTAATCTTGTCGATGGTTCTAAGAACTCCCTTTAGTTTCTTTTTTTCTGCTTCATACACTTGCACACAATCCTTCTTAATAGTGTTGCGTGATATCTTCTCCCATTCAAGCATCCTACGTTTTTGCATCATGTTAAAACCTTCTTCTTCCACAATTGAGAAAGGATGCTCATGCATGAGTATCCAATGCGCAGCTACCTCTCTCATTTTGGCCATATCCAACTTGCCATCTGTGAGTGCAGATAGCACTTGCACATCACTACTTGTGTCAGCTGGTTGGAAATTAATCATTCGCTGTTGACTCTGATAGAGTTTTCGCTTCAAACAAGTCTTCAAGTGTCTACTAAACTGAGTCGTACTTTTACTCGAGCTTATTGCTAACCTCCTCTTGCAATGGACACATTCTTCCTTTTTAGAGCCATCAGGAAGACTAACTTCCTTAAACTCCAACCAAACAACAGATGTCTTTTGCCTCTTTTTCTCATTACCTTCTTCTTCCTCACCCTCTTGAATATCAACATCACCACCTTCTTTATCACTAGTCTTAATGGTTGGCGTTTTATTGGTGTTAGCATCTAAATTCTCATCCTTTGAACCATCATCAACATCATCCAACACAATTCGACTTGCACCTGAATCCGATGTAGGTTGAAATGGTGTCGAGGAAACATCTGGTGTGCTTGACATGTCTAGTTTTCTAACACAAAAAAAGACATATAAAATTAAAGAAAAATTATTTATTCAAATATTTCAAAGTTAAAAAAAATTGACACATTCTGGTTGTCCTACCACACCAACACTTCACATCTCCAACACTTCACATCTAAATTACTAATACTTATCCTTTAGATTCATTTTCACACCAGTTGGTAGCACATGCAACATGATCATTGATCGAATACTCTTTTTTGTTGCTATTATATGTCTATTTCCTTAACATTCCTGTGTACCAAGCTTGATAATCAACAAAACTTTTATACTTATTTTCTTATATTGTAAAGCAATCCTTTTTAATTTGTAAGATAATGAAGCCTAAACAATGATTTTATAATATTAATTTGCTATTTCAGAAAAAAAATTGCTAAATAAGATTAAGAAGCTGCTGGTTTTTAATTAATAACGTGATGTTGATGAGGTTATTTATAGGTGATTTTGCTTATTATGGAGCGAATTTTTGGATGAAATCTTAATTTTGATGAATGCATTTTCTGATGCAGTTGAGTTGCTCATGTGTTTGTTGATCTGTTGATTTTGCAATAGGATTTTTGTGTTTTTATGGTGATTGATTCTTATTAAAATGCTTTTGGGTTTCTTCTGGTCGTCTTCTATTTTGATTGCAGTTTTGCCATTTGGTGATGATTAGTTCAGGCTGCTGCTGATTTAATTTTGCTTCAGTAATAGTATTGCCTATAGATCATTTTGAATGTAGTAATGTAAGGGGTATTGATGCTTAGTTTAATGATTTTGGTGTGGTATTACATTGATGCTTACATGGATAACTAGCATGGATTTCATCTTATGCTCTTTGATTGTGCTGTGGGTTCTTGTTGCTGTTTTCTATTCCTTCTTGTATGTGTTTATGGCCTATAGAATAACTATGGACTTGCAGCTCCTCATTTCTGTTGTGGAATTCCTATTGCTAGGGTTGAGCACAGAATTTTAAGAATTTTAACATTCCATTGTAATCTTAAGTTGTATGTGGTTTAAGAGGCCGGAGTAGGCCTCTACTATCCTGCAAAGCTCTTGTTTCTTTGAAGCTATTGACTTGCATCATGCTACACTTAAAAAGCTTTATTGTGGGTCATTTTTTTGGTTAATATCACATTTTTTTTGGGTTTATAGGGATGTTGATGAGGTTATTTATTGGTTGATAGACTTGATTTGATTATATTATGTAAATTGTTATCATTAACTTGAGTTAATTGTTGTCTGTTACAGTATATATGCATATTATGATATTTGTTTTCACGTTGTTTGTTGTTTGAAACTCAACAAAAAGAATGAAAAAAAAATAAAAAATAGAAAAGGAAAATTCAACAATGAAGTACAGGCAGAAAACAAGGAAAATTAGGAAGTCAGGATGCACTCATACCACAAAATGCAAAATTATGAATCTGGCGTCAGAAATTCAGGAATAGACCGCAGCTGCTTGAAGGTGGTACTGGTTCCAGATCGTTCCAACCCAAATAACAGCAACCTTCTTTCTATTTTCTGTAAAAAAATAAAAAGAAAATCATTAGAAACGTTAACAAACAAAAAATTGTGCACATTACAACAAAGAATACAAGAAATATATATACTTTTGAAAGGCAAATAAAGTGTTTTTATAATCTGTGCAAAAGACAATAATCTTGCGCAAGCCATCAGCAAGACCTGGCACCCAGAACTGATCAAGATACAACTCCTCTCGCCCAAAGAGGCAAAAGTACAAACGGCTAATGGGCAAGACCCAAATGACCAAGAGCCAAGAACATCAATATTCAGAACCAATGACTCAACCAGAAAGAACAACCAAAAATGCCCAAATAGAGAACCAAAACAATTCAGGAAATCCACGACAACCAGACGGAGAGAGACTAAGTTCGACTTTCTAAAGGAGTCATCAACCCCCCACACAAAAGAGATATATTACATGCAAAAGAGAAAACCAAATAAAAAAAAAGCTTTACCACAGAAAAAAATTTTAAAAGATATTGGGATTGAATCGACTGATCTTGTCGATGCTAGATCTGAAGGTCGACGGTCTCGTCGGCGTCGGATCTGTGGAAGATGATCGAGAGGCGTGCGTGAGGGTGGAGATGGTAGCAAAGAGGCCAACCAAGGCTCTCGTCCGTGCTAGATCTTAAGGCCGTGTGTCTTGCCGGTGCCAGATCTGAAGGTGGACGGTCTCTTCGGCATCATATCTATGGAAGATGATTGCTTCGTTGCCGTCGTGGGCACTAGATCTGGTGTGGATGACACTCTTTTGTTGAGGGGAAGCCAGATTTGAAGGGGGAAGTGTCATCGGAAGTCAAAACTGAGGGAGGTGGCGTCGCCGGAGCTGAGGGAGATGGGTGAATGGAGCAAGTGCAGAGAAAGCGGCTAAAAACTAAGGCAATAGGAAGCCAGATCTGAAGGGGGAAGCCAGATCTGAAGGGGGAAGTGTCGTCGGAAGTCGGAACTGAGGGAGGTGGCGTTGCCGGAGCTGAGGGAGATGGGCGATGGAGCAAGCGCAGAGAAAGCGGCTAAAAACAAAGGCAAGGAAAAGATGTCGAAAGGAAAAGTGGAAAAGATTAGAAATATTAGTATTTTTAATATTTATGTAAAAATATAATTATAATTTTATAATATTATAATAAAATATATATATTAAAATATTAAATACTCGATTAGGCTCACGAGCTACTCTTGCCGGATACTACATTACTCAAACTCGGCTCGCTTGATAGATCGAGTAGCTCGAGCTCGAGCTCGGCTCAAAAAAAATCGAGCCGAATTCAAGTTTTTTTCGAGTCGAGCTCGAGTAGCTTGCGAGTACCAGTGTATCATTTACACCCCTAGGCCATGAATAGGTCTATTCATGAATAAACTCATTTAATAAATTATTTAGTGTTTTTTACTTGCTTGATTATATTAAAATATTAAAATAATATATTTATTCATATATTATTTTAATATATATTTATTAAATTATATATTTATGTAGAATTTTTTAATTTGATATTTTATATTTCATATATAAGAGGTGAATGGATTTGTTGGTTTAAGTTTATTTATTTAATGTTCACGAAAATATTCATATGTTTAAAAACAAGTTTTTGTTAATATATTTGTTTAATGTTTATGAAAATTATTACTGTTAGTAATAATTATTGAGAATAAGAGAAAGAGATTCAAATGTTGAAATTTTGAATTCTAAAACCAACATGAAAATTATTGTGTTTGTGTTTATTCATTTATTTTTTTAATATTGTTTGTATTTGTGTTTGGTAATATTTTTTATGTTTATGTTCAGTTCTATTAAATATTAAAATATTTGTTTAATTTTGTCCAATGAGCTCATTTAAGTTAAATAAATAAAAGATAATTATTTTATACAATGCTAGTGGAGTTTTTACTCTACAAGTGGTGTTAGAATCATAACACATATCCTATAAAAATATAAAAAAATAAAAAATAAATAAAATAATATATGTATCATAATCCTAATCCCGCTTGTAAAATAATAAAACTCCACTAGCTGTATATGAAATAATTATCCATAAATAAAATTTAACACCAATTATATTAACTTTCACTTCTTTAAAAATTAACTATCAACTGCCTTTCACATTTTAATTAAATATTTTTTAAAACCAACTTTTAATAATCAAAATATATATTTTTAATAATTTTTTCGCTTTATCCCTAAGTTTATGATTTTTTCAATTTCAATTTCACGTTTCTGTTTTTTTCGGATTTCATTAAACAATTTTAAAATTCATTAAAGAATTAAAAATTTTGTGTATCACACGCAACACAAGCTAATATACATGCACAATATATATAGCAAAAGATTTGTTTTTTTTTTTTTTAACAAAAAGCAAAAGATTTGTTGATGCCTTCTAAAAAAAGATATAAGTACAAAAATTGAATCGTCAACTATGGTCCGTTTATTCCAGTATAAAAATAATAATAATAATTAAAAAAAATATGCCTTTTGGCTTTCAGGGAAAGAGTGGGCCATACCACAACTCTCTTTTGCTGGAGGACCTAACCATATTTGGCTTTAAAATAAAAAAAAAGATAAATAGACATTAATTTTACATAATAAATATAGTGAAAGAACTATTTTTAAAGTTACTGGAGGGTCTTGTAACCCAAAAAAGGTTAGTGGAGGAGGTTCTAGTTTTTTGGTTTGTATGTACTTTGAAAATCAAGGGGGAAAAGGATTATCAAGGGTTTAACCCACGCATATATAATACATACATATATTAAGCAATATACATATATATATATAAATCACTGTCTATGTTGCCATTGGTAATAGGGTTATCGACATCCTATTAAATTCTCAAAGCTGTTTTCTTTCTTGTGCAATTTACTCAATTTCATCAGATTTCAATGAGCAATCCAAAAGGACTTGAGGCTTAATCAATTTAATTATGCAATCACTTTTAAAAGATGACTTCCAATATATCTTAGCTCAAATATTAATACTTATAATCCTTTTTTATTTCTAGCTTATGGTCTCATGCTATTTTTCTCGCATGATTATTTGAATCCTAAGTGAAAAGAAAAACACATCTTCTTTTCTGCCAAAAAAAACTCCTCTACATGGCAGATTGAATAATGAAAACTCTTGGTGAAGGAAGTTGAAGGATGCCATTGGGAGGGTTTTCACCGAAGGTTTCAATTTCAAGGAAAAGGACTACTCCCATTTCCATTTCAATTTTTTTTTAACCACAAGTATCTTCATCTGTTTTAACAATTTAAGATTAATCTTGCTCAGAGTTTAATCACAATTAAAACTCTTTACCCCTTCTCAAAGGTAAATTTAATGGGAATCGAACTCGAGAGCTCTTCTCACAAATTTGACCTATGTTGTTAACTAAATTACAACCGATGGGTCATTTCCATTTCAAATCTACCATCCATGTTTTGTACAAATTTTTATAACCCATGTGGGTCCATTATTATTGCTGCTAAAAAACAGTATTAGGTAGGGATATAAATTCTAAGACGAAAGGCTATGACATCTTTCCCCAAAAACAAAATAAAATGACCCAAGAGCACGTAGATCAGCTGGCAGGGGGCTATTCTAGCTTAACCAGAGGTCTCGAGTTCGAGTCCCTGGGTATGCAGCTGTGTTAGAACTCTTGAGGAAGAGCTTTGCCGCCCTTTGGGTCCTGCCCGGCTCGAATCCGGATTAGTCCTATACCAAAGGTATGGGGATATTGGATGGTCTAGACCAAAAAAAAAAAAAAAAAATAAAATGGCCATTGCCATCTACATTTCAGATCTAGTGCCCAATTAGGTTTACAAATTTAATGACATTTATTCCCAAGTAATTAAGATTTTAATACGAATTTTATAATATTAAATATTGATTGAAATGATCATATCTTCGAATATTAGAGTTTTTTGTATATATGAGATTTCAATTTCAACACTTGAATTTAAGTTTTTATTATAATTAATTATTTAATACATTATCAGTAAGATTTTTAAACTCTAAAAGAAAGATTAAGATGTTGACACATAATACCACTTGAAAAATTAAAAAAAAAATTCCCTTTTCTTGATTATGCTTGGAAAAATAGTTATTAATCACAATAACAAACCAGCTTTTTTTTTTTTTTCATTTTAGCACATGGCATTACAAACAAAAAATTATTATTGTTTTCTGTCTTAAAATATTTCCCTACGATATAAAAAAAATTATTACATTATTTTTTATAAAACTCTAAAAAAAATATTACTAACTTTTTACTATTTATATTTATTTAATACATTGTTACTGAAATTTTTTAGATCTCACAAACAGTATTAAAATGGTCACACATATTCTTAATAAAACCTTTTAAAAAATAAATAAAATGAAACATATGTCAACATTTTAACTTTATTTGTGAAATCTAAAAATTCTACAAATAGTGCACTGAATAATTATTCATTATTAATTACAAGAGAAATTAAAAATTTTTATTTTAAATTAAATATACAAATAGCATTCTTTTCCAGCCCATGATTCTGGACCGGGCATTCCTCCAAGGCCCAACCCAATCACTGTCCCATAAGCGTACTCTTCTTACAACGTACGGCAAAAAAGGGTTGACTTTCAAGTTTAACTTTAACCGCGTTCAACACACACACAGATAGATCTTCATCGAAAAAGGCCGACCGGTTAAAATTATCCGCCAATCATAACTCACCACGTGTATCTCCGTTGTCTTATTCGTTGGTAAACCCTCTTTTCAAAGCCATCAGATTCCTCACCTGTAACGTTACTAACATCCTCCCTACCTTCGGACGCCTGCACTTTTTCCTTTATCTTATTTCAGCATTAGTTTTCCTTTGATTCCAAAATTCTGATACCTTAGAAAAGAAATCAGAGTTGAGAGGATTCGAATATGGGTAATGCTCTGAGGTTCTTGTATAATCATTGCTGCAAGCCAACCGACAGTGGAGACTCCGAATCAGTAGGCCCCCACGGTGTCTCAACAGCCAACGTTGGGGTTTCAGTACTTGCCCATGATCTCTTTCAGTTCGAAATCACCTCCCAGGTGTGTTTTTCATGAGCATTACAGCTTTAATTCGATGGTTTCTCTAATTCTGTTGTATTTTGCTTATGTTTTTGTTAGCTTACGGTAAATTTTAACGGTTATGGTGGCAGACTAGAAACTGAGATTGGTTAGTTTGAGTACTTGTTAGACTATTTGGGCTAAAAGGAAAATCTGGGTTTCTTTGATTTAGGTTCCTGAAGGGCTAAGTAAGCATGTGGTTTCGTCGAAGAAAGCTCAGGCTAACTGGTAATTGATTAATTTTCTCCGCTATGACTAAACATGGTATATTAATTTTCTGGTCTGTGTAAAGTTTGATGAATAATGAAGGTTTAGAAAGCTACTGGAGGCTTGGAGAGAAGCAAAACCGCCACCGAAAACACCTGAGGAGGCTTCAAGGCTTGTCATTCAGACATTAAAGAGACATCAGAAGGCAGATGTTGAGGTACAAAGAAGCAGCTGCATTAGTCTGAAAACAATCAAACAGGTTGAGATTGTTACAAAATGCATAGAATGAAAGAACAGGAAACTAATGCATTGTAGGATTGTTCTGTTGTTTAACGTTTGTAGGGGCTATTGGCATTCTATGGCCTTCCTCTTCCTCATATGCTTCCTCAGCCTTCTGCTAGTGCCCGAACATCATTGCCTCAGGGAGTTAAGTTTGAATTGCAGACTTTACCAGTAAGAACCGTCTTTCTCAGAACTTTAAACTTTAATTCAATTAAATAGCTTGGATAATGGGTTTGAAACTGAAGAACACTGTGATTAAATTAGGTTGATGTTAAAGCAGTAGCAGATGGAGATACCATAACAGTTTATGTAAGTACGACAGATCCCATGGAGTCATCAAAAGTGCCTACAGAGGTTCAATTGGCAGCTGTTCAAAGATCAAAAGCCCGTGCTGAAAAGAATTATACAAAGGCAGATGCACTTCAAAAGAAAATCACTGATTCAGGATACAGGTTTAGCTATCTGATCTCCCATGGATGATCAATGTTGTTTTCGGAATTCTTCTTTTAAAACCAATGGTTTCTAACAGTCTAGCTTCTTAATCCAGGGTCTTAAATCTTCAGAATCAGGAGATCCTTGCTCGAAAGTATCGCATCCGGCTACGGGGTATCGATGCACCAGAGAGTTCAATGCCATACGGGAAAGAAGCAAAAGAAGAGTTGGCTAAGCTTGTTCAAGGGAAATGTTTAAGAGTTCTAATCTATGAGGAAGATCGCTATGGCCGCTCTGTTGGTGATGTATATTGCAATGGGAAATTTGTACAGGTTTACATCATATAGCATTCATCTCTAGGCTTTCCTCTTATGAACCAATTAGCTTTTCTAATTTCTGTGTCAAACAGGAAATTATGCTAAAGAAGGGGCTTGCATGGCATTACTCAGCTTATGATCAACGCATAGAATTTGCAACTGTGAGTAAACCAACATTTCTTTTTCATTCTTGCACTTCTTTCTCTTAGAACTTAAGTTGTCGATTCTAAACACTATGCACTTGTGTATAACCAGTGGGAAAAAGAGGCCCGAGCAAAACGAGTTGGTTTGTGGGCTGCATCGAATCCTGAGAAGCCATGGGAATGGAGAAAGAAGAAACGAGAAGGCAGATGACATTGTGCTGATAGAAATGAACTCTTAAAGAATTGCAACTTTCTTATACCTGGAATAAACCATTAACACCAGCATAGAGAAAAATGGGTTTCCTAACTTGTATCCATTACCAAGGGTTGTTTGCAGAATGGAGGAATGAGAAAGGGAAATCTGCAAATTAATTAAACCATGACTGATGTGTTCTTATCAAGTGTTGTAATATTTATTCAGACAACGAAAGGAAGTGTTGTAACATATGTGTTTATAAATCTGATTCTGACAAATCTATGGAACTCCTCACCACCAATTAATAGAGTTCACCACTTCACCTAATCGAACCGATCCATTCAAGGCATGGATATAGTAAATGCTCAATTTAAGATCAAATTTTTGGTCATTTTTCAATTAAGAATATAATTTTTTTGTATAAATCATGATGTATTTTCATATCACATTAGATATGAAACTAATTTCTGTTCATGCTTCATGGCTGATGCTGGTCGAAAAGAATTTGGCTTGGTGCGATTAAAATACAAGGTTTTTTTGTTATAGATCGTTTTTACTCACAAACTCAACGAGATCTTACACCACTAAGACAACTCTTTTGGATTAAAGATAAATTTTTTATTTGAGTTAAACCAGAATTAAATGTTTTCAAAATTGGACTTGATCAATTAAGAAATTTTTTTAAGATAACACAATTTTTTATTTGAATTAAATCAAGGTTAAATATTTTTCAAGTTGATCAATTAAGGACTTTTAAACATAATTCAAAATTAGAAATTCCGTCGTTTTTTAACTGTGTTAATAGGGACACATAACAACTTGTGAAATTTTTTAATTGATTTTAGTCTAAAAATAAAAAAAATAAAAATTTTTTCTCATTCAAAAACATATGGTTGTATGTCATTGTCATGGGTTCACGAATCTAGAAATTAGGCTGCCCTTTATTCTAGTTGGTACAGAACTTTCACAAGCTATACAAATTAGATCAAATTCAACATGGCTATTACAACACATATCCATTGATCATAAAGCAGGCCATACATCTGTTGGCGACGTTGGAGTCAGATTTTGCCTAGGCGAATTTCTTGGAAGAGCTACTAGATTGTTGATACCCTTAATTATCTGAGTCTTTTAGACCTTCTTGATCTCCCTCTTTCTTTTTCTTTGTCTCTGGATCACCCCATAAAAAACTTAGCACAATCACTTCAAAAGTTTGTTTCTTCGTATGGAATCCGAAAGATGGAATCCAAAGGCTTCAAAACTTGAAATTTCAACTCTTGAGAAATCAAGAAAAAAGTGTTAATAGGTTTCTTAGAAGAAAAGAAAAGGCAAAATGATGTTGAGAGAGAGAGAGAGAGAAAAAAGAAAAAAAGAAACAGAAAACAAAAAGATGGTAAATAATTTTTTAGAATGAGATTATAATTTTACCTTTTTATCAGTGTGATCATTCTCTTAAATTGTAGGTAACTTTCAATTTATTTAATAATTTTTTATTGATCCAACTGGAAAACGTTTAATATCGATTTGATTCAAATAAAAAGTTATCTTTAATTAAAAAATAAACGAAAAATTAAATTCTAAATTGTTTGTCGCATCCCAAAGGCAAACACTTTACGTCGGTAGGATGCTTGAGCTCAAGACAGTTGAGTTACACTGCAAGCCTTCGGTCTTTTCCTGACAAGAAATAACCATGGGCTGTAGACTTTAGAGAGTCGGGTTTCTATTGCCACTGTGCCTGAATTTACTCTCTTATATTTGATTTGCGTAAATACTTGAAAAGTTGAATAAAAAAATCTGTAGATCACAAATGGGTTGATGCGACAGGGATTCTAATGAATATTAAGAAAGGTCAGCAGGAGCAACAGGGATCTGCAATTCTGCATAAAATCCATTCGATGCATTGACTATAAAAAATTCACAAGTCCACCAAAAGTCTTCATTTCCTTTTCTTCGAGCTTTCTCTTTTCCTCAGTCCTCAATCTCTGCTGCTGCAAAAGTTTAACTTTAGACAATAAACATGGGAAATGCTCTCAGGCTCATCTATGGAAAATGCTGCAAACCCACCACCACTGAGCACTCTGATTCACTAGAACCCCCTTATACCACAACCGCTTCTGGGGTTTCAGCTCTTGCCCATGATCTTTTCAACTTTGAAATCACCTCTCAGGTAGACTTTCATAACCATGATCTCTTTTGGCTTACAGTAATTTTTCTTTTTAATGGTTATTCTGTGTGTTTTTTTTTCTTTGTTAGCTGAACAGTAATTAAATTTTCATCATTTGTTCATTGAATTGCAAACTGGTTTCAGGTTCCTGAAGGTCTCAGTCAACATGTTGTATCATCAAGGAAAGCTCAGGCTAAGTGGTAACTTACAGACCCTCAATAATCTTGAACAAATTGAAACTTCAAATAATTGATTTACACTTTCTGCTTTTGTTGTCTGCCTAAATTTTCTACATTAAGGTATGGGAAGCTACTGCAGGCATGGCGAGAAGCAAACCCCCCACCAAGAACGCCTGAAGAGGTTGCTAGGCTTGTTATTCTGACCTTAAGCAGACATCAAAAGGCGGATGTTGAGGTACAAATCTTTGTGCTCGTTTCATTTTTATTAGAATGGAAGAAAGAAAAATTAATGCATTGCAGATGTTCTCTATTCTAATGTGCTTATCAGGGTTTGCTGGAATTCTATGGCCTTCCTCATCCTTCTGTCCTTGTGGAAATTTCTGCTGGAGTCCCTACAAGATTGCCTGAAGGAGTGGAATTTGAAATGCATACACTACCAGTAAGAATGATCTATGTTAACAAAATACAGAATTATCATATCTATGTAGTGGATTTGATACTGAAAAATTCTGTAACTTAATCAGGTAGTTGGGAATATGGTACCAGATGGGGATGGTATAAATGTGTATGTGAGTACTGCTGATCCGAGGGAGTCATCAAGCGTACCCAGAGAAGTTCTTATGGCTGCAGTTCAAAGATCAAAAGCTCGTGCTAAGAAGAATTATGCCAGGGCAGATGAACTTTCGCAGGAAATTATTGAATCTGGATACAAGTTAGCCATTTAACTTCCCCTACTTGCTCATTCAATTCTTAGATTTAGGACTATTAACTGTGATTCAAGGCCAATGGTTTCTAACAGTTATCTATCTCCAGGGTCATTAATCTTCAAAACGAAGAGATACTTGCTCGAAAGTATCGCATCCGACTAAGGTGACATTCTCTGCTTGCAGGATTTCAATCTTTCTATTTTCTAAGAATGTGATGGTCTGTTGAAAGTAAACAGGGGTATAGATGCACCAGAGAATTCTATGCCATTTGGGAAAGAAGCCAAACAAGAGTTGGTTAAGCTTGTTAATGGGAAGTGTTTGAGAGTGTTCGTCTATGGAGAAGATCGCTACGGTCGCATTGTGGCAGATGTGTACTGCAATGGCATTTTTGTGCAGGTATGCGATTCTTAGCCTGCATTTGGTTTTACCTGGTAAGAACATATTAATTTACCGATCTCTCTGTCAAACAGGAAGTAATGCTAAAGAAAGGACTTGCATGGCATTATGCAGCCTATGACCAACGCATTGAATTAGCAACTGTAAGTAAACAACAATTCTTCTTCTTTCTTGCTCTTCAACGAGTTAAAGCTCCTATTTATGATTGTTGTACGTGTGTAATAACAGTGGGAAAAGGAGGCTCGGGCAATGCGAATTGGCCTTTGGGCATCTTCAAACCCTGAGAAGCCATGGGAATGGAGGAAGGACAGACGAGAAGGCAGATAACATTGTCCTTACTGAACCGAAACATCTTGAGAAGTGATTAGCATGTACAGAATTTATGTATTATCCTTATAGAGGGAGTGTGAGAAAGTATGCAATTGCTTCTTGGTACAAGTACATCCTTTTTCTGTTAGACCTTAGAATTAACAAATGTTATTCAATGGCTGTTTTGCTCAGCCATTTAGAGGTTAGCTACTTGGTTGTTTCGTGTAACTTATTGGCACTGTACACGGCACAAGATCACTCGAAAGGCATATTCTTGTTTCTGGAACCAAAACATGTAATAGGATAATTTATGCATTGGCGAAAACAGGTCTCCTAACTTAAATCGAAGTCCCTGGTTCATGACAGAACAGAGGAAGGATAAAGGAAAAACTACAAATTCACTGATCTAGAATTGGTTAAGCTTGTTAAGGGAGCATGTCCTATCATTGCTCTCTTTGCATGTGCGTAGAATTGATCTCTACCGGAGCATTTACATAATATGGCATGCTAAAGCATATGAATGAACAATGTTATTTAAAGCTTCGTTATCGATAACACAACAATATGGCTGCATACACAGCAAACAATCGGCGAAAGACTGAAAGGTATGTTCATGTTGGCCAAACCAAAGCATCTAGGAGGCCCAGAGCTCCGTGGAGATTTTCCGGTCAACAGCATTGATAGCAAAGATCCTTTTAGCAAGCAAATCGTTGAGGGTCATGTTAAGAACAATGAAAAGGACTTCCATTCCATTTATATTGTAGCAATCCCGAACATCCCACCAAAATCGATTAAAAAGAAAAAGGGTAAACCCTTGAATGAAACTCCTTTAAAGAAAAATCTTTCACAATAACCTAAGATCTCACGCTTTGGAAAAGATGCTAACGACAAAAAAAAAATACAAATGGCAGTAAAAAACGAATAACTGAGAGTGAAAAGAAATAAAAACCATCACTCTATTGGCAAGGAAAAGCAGCAAGTGAAGAGGCATGATCCAGAATACACTGCAGAAAGTAGGACGGATAGAACAGCTCAGTATTCACCATATTAAAACATCTATATTCCCAATACAGTAACATCTGCAATTATATTCATTATTCTCATTGTTAACATAGAAAGAATGTCAACCGCTTCTATATTTTTATTTGCAATACCATGTTACATTTTCTTGCTCAAGAAACTTTTTAAGAACTAATTCAAACAGAACAATATGCCATTTTTAAAAAAACTACAAATTCCTAACGCAGAAGCAGATTAAATTGGATACCATAAATATATACAGGACTCAACTTTAACTTCTAATGACTTTTTCCTTCATTTCTCTGGAGAAAAAAAAAAATCTTTACTAGTTATTACTAAAGATCACCGGCTAATTTAATACATCAAAAGGCAGGCCACAGGACTTTATATGCAAGTTTCACCACCACATGATATAGACCCGCACTCGGAAATCTAAAAGGTAAACCTAAAAATAATTGAGTGAAGGCACAAAGTTGAGGTGATTAAAATCCATAACATGGATAAAGATCAAGAAAACTATCATGATCATAGCTGATAATTCCATCAATGAGGAAAATCTGTCTTCTATAGTAACAAGATGCAGAGAAATCCTAACACAAATTTAGTTACCAATGATTGGGAACAAGTTACATATTCAGGGATAATTTGGAAAGGAATACAACTTTGATCTTATATTGCATCAACCTTCAATTCGTCCGAGTCAGAGTCACTTGCGTTGTAACCTGAAGTAACACAAGAAAGATCAATTCTGAAAGCAGAATAACCCTACTCTAAGAGAGAGAGAGAGAGAGAGAGTACCAGGATGCTTATCACTAACTTTCCAAGCCGAAGATCGACTCCTTGAAGCTTTACCAATCCAAGCACACCCCTAGTTTCAAGAAAAACGATTCACTAAAACTATCAAAATTCCCAAGTTCACAACTAGTTTGCCATACATGATACAACCCAAGAAATAAAGCAGCATAACTATCGGCAAGGAAGAGTAGTCTAGTAGCAAATAAAAAATTGAAAAAAGGATGAAGACCACTCAGTTAGCATCGACCAACACAGGAATACGTTATGTAACATCAAGCACATATTCTCTGCAAAGAAATGCAAGTGAAAGAAAACGACATGGGGAATGAAAGATTCCAATTAATCAAGATTCAAATAAGGGAATTTGTTTCCCACTAGCAGAGATGCCAAAAAAGAGAGAGGGATATAAGATCCAAATTCCCACTCTTCCCATCAATTGAAAAGCAAAATGAGCAAAACATGCAATATAACTCCATTGGTAATCACCCATCAGAAAACTGAAGAATCCCAACAAAACAGAGAAGGGATAAATCATACCAACATGGAAAAACAACAAAAATGAATCCTAGATTCACTTTAATAATATTAGTATGAAACCTGTGCTTTGCTGTGAGATCCATAGATAATTTGAGGTATGTAATTTATATATTCAAAATAATAAGACAAATGACACTAACAAAAATACATGCATTTATATATTAAATCTACCAAACTTTAATTAGGAAGAAAAATGAAATTTAGTTATCCAATCATAATATCCACCATGATTTGAATCAAGTATGGATAATTTGTCCCACGAGAAGCAACCCAAAGCAGAATACTATTTGATAATTAGGAAAATTAGTTGCATATCGGTCAGAAAAATTCATAATAATTTGTCAATAACAAAATTGTAATGGCAGGTCAATACAAACACGCATAGAATAATAAGGATAAATGTAAGCATACTTTAGTTAAGAAAGCCATGTTAGATGCGGGAAAAAGTTCTATCTTCTGCTATTGCTCTTTAATTATGTATGATTAAGCATTCCTACATTCATTCAACATAAGCCGAAAAATAAAACCATAAAAACCTGTATCTTAGTAATTCAACCTGAAGTAAGTTATGACTAATAGCCTTCAATAACAACTTGTAAACATAAAACAATAACAAAACTCAATCACTGCTCAAAGAGAAGAAATATATACCTTTTAAGGAATAAAACCACATATAAATGAAAAGGTATGGAAATGTATTTGGAAATTAAACGTTCCAAATAAGATGAGAGTCTTCTTGTGGAGGTGCTGTAAGAAGGCATTACCTACAGGAATGCAATTGTGGAAGAGAAAGATACTTCAACATCCGTTGTGTGGTATGTGTAAGAAAGAAGAAGAATCTGTTGAGCATGTGGTGTTTCTATGTAACTGGACAAGAGGCATATGGTATGAGATGGGCCAAGGTTTAAGAATTGAAGGTGAGACTATTACGACTTTTGATGAATGGTTGACGGAAGTTTTTGTTGTTTTAGAAAGAAATTAGGCTCAGGATTTGATGATATCAATAGTATTTACCTGCTGGTATATATGGAAGACAAGAAATGCAGTGATTATTGGTACAGAAGAACTCAATATTCAGAAGGTCGCAACTCATAAGTAATACCAGAAGAGCTATCTTAGAGTGGATAGGCACAGTCAAAGACTCTACTGGGAGTGATCTGCTGAAGGTAAATAGAATTGTTAAAGACCAAGAAATGAGGTGGCGTAAACCAGAGGAGGGATGGTTGAAGATTAAT
This sequence comes from Heritiera littoralis, assembly GCA_031772115.1. Taxonomy (NCBI): domain Eukaryota; kingdom Viridiplantae; phylum Streptophyta; class Magnoliopsida; order Malvales; family Malvaceae; genus Heritiera; species Heritiera littoralis. The sequence continues at coordinate 1,732,465 of JAPDPK010000118.1, forward strand.
TGTGATGGGGCTTATAAAAAGAACCAAGCAGGTATGGGAGTGGTAGTAAGGAATAGTGAAGGAAAGATGCTGGATGGTAAGAGTTACCAATTAAGATGTGGGGGAGCTGTTATGGCTGAAGCTTTGGCGTTAAAGGAGGGAGTATTGCTTGCTGTAGCAAATAAATATGACAAGGTTATATGGGAAACGGATTCTGGTGAGGTGTTTCATGGCCTAAAAGGAATAAAGCCTATTTTGTGGGACATTAAAATTTTGATGCAACAGGTTTAAAATGGTAAAGTGGAGCTCATTTGTAGGAATGCCAACAAGGCAGCAGATTGGGTAGCAGTCAATACCAGGAAGGGTTTATGCAATGCTGACTGGTTAAGACAGTTGCCAATCAACCTAGTGGGGATATTGGATAAGGATGGTTTGCCGGCACCTCCAGTGTGAATGTTTTGGTAGCTAAGGAATCAATGTAATGAGATTACTTTGTATTCTCTGTTTGCTTGTTCCATACTCTGTTAAGAATGATGTACTGATTGAATTTGATATAAATAAAGCAATTCTTTTGACCAAAAAAAAAATGAATAAAACCACATAAAAACAATAATGACACCCTCAAGAATCAAGAGTATTCTCAAGCGAAGACAATCTAAATTAAACAAAAAATTAATATTGTAATGTTGAAATTTTAGATTAATAAAAAATTTGGCCACAAAAGATTTACTACTCAAGTTTAATTGATATGATTAATTGGACTCAGCTTCAATATCTATTCAACTTTCTATCTCATAACTCCACAATATAGGTATCTATGCAAAAACCTATAAACACCCAAGCACATCACACACTTTGCTATTTCTTGAATTCTATCATTAGGAAAAATAAACTCATGGTCCTAAGTCCAGTTTCTGCATTCCTATTGTATAAATCACATACACTAATTGTTATATTATATATTGAATAGATGCATAAAAATGACATATCAGAATTATATCAATTGCAAGCCAAATAAAGTGACTAAAAAATAATGAAAAAGAAGGCTACAATTTCATGCCTACAAAGTAATCTTGATTAGTTTATCTTAACATCCGCAGTACATGACTTATAACATGAAACAAAAACAAAAAATTAAAATCAAATAGAGGGTGCAGGCAGCCCATTGATTGCAATAGAAGAGTGAAAAATCAAAGAAAATCAGCTATAATGGATCAATAACAAAGTCAAAAAGATAAATGGAAAGAAAAATATGTATCTATATGCTATTAGTCTTACTTACAAACTTTAACACTATCAGAATGTAAGGAAAGAAAAGGTAATCGAAATTTGCATGGTCCAAAAACAAACTTTTGTGACTTAACATAATTTATCTTCTTTACTTACTTATCTAATAGATTGGTGAAAATAAAACAAATTCAATGAGATGTATAGCACAGAGAAACTAAGATCTAGGGTAAGTAAAACATATCATATAATAACCTCATTAAATTTTACACCAATGGCTAATACTTTGTTTCTTTAATCAAGGCTTCACATGTATAATGTCCACATTTAAAAATGTAAAAAATTAAAAATATAGTGACTTGGGAAAATTTTTTTTTAAGGATAATTAAAAATTTCAACAATACAAAATCAAGATTGAGCAGTAATAAGTAACTTCAAGCATATATAAAAAGTGAAGCCAAAACTTAAATGAAAGAAAAAAAAAATATTAGATCATCAAACAGAACAACTTGCACGAAAAAGCTTGTCCCCTCATATCTCTTTTCTCAAAAAAAAAAATATAGTCAATATATATAAGTTTCACAGAAATAAAGAAAAAAAAGGACCGAAATCAGATCAACAACTTCATCTTGTTCTAATAATACATACAAAGGGATGTCTACCGGACACCAAATCTGTTTTACGAAAAAAAGACCTTACCTCTTTTTTTTTATTTCCTTTTTCTCTTCGTTTTGAGCTTGTATTGTCAACAATATGGCTCTAATAAAGTTATGGCAATTAACAAAAAACAAATAAAGAAAAAAGAAAAATTCATTAAAAAAATCAAAAGAAAACCTAAAAAAAAAACTTCCAAATAAAAGCATACATTTTATTGTTTTAAATTGTGGCATTTGATTATAGTTTCACTAGATCTTGATTCCTCCAATCCTCAATAATCTTGTATACAAACAATCAAACCTAGCAATCACCAAATTCAACCGAAAAATCAACTAACCTTGACAGCACCACCCAAAAAAATGCAAGAGAAGGGACATTAAATGATAGTGGCTATGACTTTAATATGATTCAAGAAAAAAAACATAAAGAAATGATAGTATCCCTTGTCAGTAGAAAGAATCATTGCTTAAACACGAATAATGTTTGTATCTAGCATTCCAATAAGTAAATGATAGCAGTACATTAAATTTTAGCCTAAAATGTTTTCTAGATTATAAAAAGCACATGAGTAAAAATAAGAGTCAACAAAAAAATAAAAATCAAAATCAAAAATAAAAATAAAAAACCTACAGCTTTGTTGTATAGAATAGATAATGCCATTTCTAAGCTGATGAACAGTCATTCTATAAAATAAATCAAAACCAATTCCAACGTTATCCACCTTGATAAAAAAACATTTAAGAAAATAAAAATTTATCATAGAATATTCCATATTTATATTTATATATATATATATATAAAGAGCAGTTGCTTATCTACACCAATTGAAATAAATATTTAAGGGCATTTCTTTAACTCAAAATTACTGATATAATGATTTGTATTTCATACATTTTTTATGAGTTTGTATATGATGCACTGACAGTGTATAGTTTCTATACACTATCAATGCATCAGAAGTTGACACCTCATCAATAGGCTCTTATGAGCAAATTAAAAAAATTTATTTATATTTGCATATAAGGGTTTATTGATGAGGTGTCAATCTCTGGTGCATTGACAGTGTATAGGTTTCTATACACTGTCAATGCATCATATATAAATCCTTTTTTTATTGTCAACTAAGGTCTGTAAAATTCAAATAATTTAAAATTGAAATTTACTTACAGATTGATCAAAGAGAAAAATACAAGAAAAAAATGGATACCATTGGATCTTTAAAAAATACACAAATGCATATCAATTACCAAAATTCTTTTTTTATTAATAAAACCAATTTACTCAAAAAAAAAACAAAACCAATTTAAATTTAATATATAAATTATGATAATATACAAATGCATATTGAAACATAGATTAAAACCATAGTTCTCTAAAAAACAGGAGAACATTGAATAAGAAAAGATATTTCATAGAAGGCAATACCAGTTAAGTAAATGGAAAAGAAAAGAAAGAGCATTTCATCAATAAAAACAAAAGCAGAATAATACCAAAAATAACATTAAATAATAAGTAACTGTTTTTGTTCCAGCTTTTTACCCATTGAAAATGACTTTGTTGATACGAGTAGCTTTGCCAAAGAATATACGAACACAAACAACATTCACCATTGCCTCAATCTCTCCTTATTTGCATGTAGTACCCGAGTAAACACCATCAACAGAGCACTTAGTCACCAGAGAGACTCATTCGTAAACGTAGGCTGATTCGGAAATATATACCTTTATTCCTCATATTTATGCAGAAAGCATGAAAGAAATATGTTTGTTTTAGAGCAGGGATAATCGGTTGCATACAAATTAATTAAAGAGTAACAACCCTTTTTCTGGAAATCACTCTTGATTTGTTTGGACGCCAAACGAAAACCATTCTCTTAATTCTGGTGTCTCTGGTTAAAAATGTCAAAAATCATATATTGTTTTAATCATTCTGGTTCGCATTGATTGTTACATGGAGCTATAAAAAAAAATTTTTAGGTGAAAATCTAACATAGCTTATAGTTGGAAGAAAAAGAAATTAAAGAGAAAAAAACTTAACAGAATTAAGAAGATCCACTCACAATATCTTTTACCGAAGCCATTCCTGGAAGGGCAAAACCTTTTGGTCTTTCTCAAACCCAAATGTAACCAACATGAAAGAACTCCAAATCTTGAAATCAAAATATATACATAGTTAAACCCACAAAAAAAAAATCAATCTTTAGGAAAAACAAAAGCAAACCTAATAGTACATGAAAGCTGAAATTATAACATTTGAAGGTGGCGTGCTTTTAAGGAGATCCTCAACTGTTTTTCAATGATTATAATTTGCAATGCCAAGAGAAGTAGATCGGGATAATGAGGAGACGTAAGTCGAGCTCTTCGATATCCAAACTCAAAGTGGGGCTGGCTAGAGGGAGGAGAAAAGAAAGGAGCAGGTTGATCAATTTTTTCACCACCTCTTTTCAATTTTTTTCACTATCAACTGTTAGTGGTTTCTTGCAACCAATAAAAAAAATGTTAGTGGTTTCTTCAATCTTAGGAAAGAATAAAGTTTTACTGTGAAAACTAACCTGGCAAATCTAGACACGACACGAGTGACACGACACGAAAACGATACGAAAAAACCGTGTACGTGTTTGAAAAATTCGTGTTTCGTGTTTATCCGTGTCGACACGAATTTAGACACGGCAATTTTCGTGTTTAGCCGTGTCTGACACGGCTAAACACGTGTAAGACACGAAAACACGTTTAAGAAATTCGTGTTACACGGATACACGAATACACGGATACACGTGTAAGACACGGTAACCATATATGTTTTTAGTGGGAATTGAACATTGGCCAAAAATAAAATACATAAGTGTTTTACCAAATGAACAATTGTAATATATTAGTATAATGTGTTATGAAAATTAATTTATTAAAACAAACTAATGTTTTAATAAAATATTGCAATAAAATAAACTAATAAATTTAATTGTGAAATTAAATTAATTAATTATGGTTAAGATAATAAAATTTTATAAATTTTGAAAATAAAGTATTAAGAAATTAAGTTAAGAACTTAAATACAACACTATAATGTATAAATATATATGATATTTTTTATTATAATGTATAAAATATAAATATTGTATTATACTAATAAAAGATTGTATAATTAATTAATTATTTTATGTCACGGACACTATATCACATAATATTGATAAGAAATTAAGAGTTTACACTTTATAGAATTACAGTATTCAGTATACTAAGAGATTTTATAGTTTATTGATTTACTCTATATCAATTATCACATTATAGAAAATAAAATAACATAATATTAACATACAAATTGTTATAGTAAGAATAATATTAATATACTTATTAATGATTTATTGATTTATTTTATATACTTAATCTTAAATCATAGTCATATGATGACAATGAATTGATGATATTATATATAATAAGAATAGTAGAATTGATGATATTATTTTATATCAATTATCACATTATAGGAAATTAAAATAACATAATACTAACATACAAATTAATATAATAAGAACAAGATATTAAAACAAAGTAACAAACATAATACTAGTACTAACATACAAATTATAATCATACGATGACGATAAATTGATGATACTATATATAATAAGATTAGGAGACTTAGTTTTGGAGTTAAGAACTTAAGATCATAGTTTTGAAATTTATAATAAAACATTTCCTTTACATGATTTTGTATAATAACATTTTTATAAATTAAAAAATATATATGATTTGTTTAAATCATACAAAAATTTATAACTTATAAGAAATTATTTTAAGTAGACAAATTATTTTAAATATTTTTTTTATCATTTTTATTATATTTTATTTTTATCGTGTCATTCCTGTCGTGTCTATTCGTGTCGTGTCGTGTCGTGTTAATCGTGTCGTGTCGTGTGACACGGTTAATTATCACGTCTCAGTCGTGTCGTGTCACGTGTCACACGTAAAAAAAAAGTATCGTGTTTCGTGTTTGCCATATAGACACGTTTTATAATTCGTGTCGTGTTCGTGTTTTGATAATTCGTGTCGTGTCTGAACTCGTGTCGTGTCGTGTCATGACACGGAGACACGGATTGCCAGGTCTAGTGAAAACAATATCAAAGTAGTTTTGGAAAAACTATAGGTGGAATAGTCGAACTCCAAGGTAGTTTAGAGAAAGCTATAGCTGAGCCTGAAATAGTCTGTAAAAAAGTAAAAAAGAGAAAAAAAATTGTCATTTTCATTTTTTTTTTAATCTTAAAAGATATAAAAAAACAGTCCATGCTTTTTTAAGATAAAATTGCACGGGCAGGGGCTGAAAATCGCGACAAGAGAAGGCATTTCCTCTTTGGATAAGACGCACGTGACAAGTACCAAAAAACCATGGGACCCACACCTGACTAAACTTATCTACAAATTGCCGCCAAGTCAGGTCTCTAAGTAAAACAATGCATGGGAAGCGGGCGGCAGAGAAACGGGCAAAACAACCCAAAAAACAGAAACCGAGAAAGAAGCCACGTGGCAACGACGGAAGCCTCAATCGCGGCCTCACCAGGTGTTGATAACATTGTGTTAGTTAGATACCATTCTTTTTGTGCTTGCATTCGCTTTCATGCATTGATGAAGGTAATTGCACATTCGAATGAGTCTCTTTTTGTGCTTGCATGGTGACTAAATAAAAACCAAAGATTCTCTTCGAAATCATCCAAAAGCCAATATAATTGATTCATTGTCATTGTCATAGGTTGATGAAGTGAGCGAGAATCACGAAGCTAAAAGTTAGGCCGGCCTCAGCCCTCTATTCTAGTTGGTATAAAATCCATTTGATGCTTTCACCATGAAAAAATCACAAAGTCCACCAAAAGTCTTCATTTCCTTTTCTTCGAGCTTTCTCTTCACCTCAGTCCTCAATCTCTGCTGCTGCAGAAGTTTAGCTTGAGACGATAAACATGGGAGATGCTCTCAAGCTCATTGATGGACAAGGCTGCAAACCCACCACCAGTGAGCACTCTGATTCACTAGAACCCCGTTGTACCCCAATCGATTTTCGGGTTTCAGCTCTTACCGATGATCTTCGCAACTTTGAAATCACCTCTCAGGTAGAATTTCATAACCATGATCTCTTTTGGCTTTTAGTAATTTTTTTTAATGGTTATTTTGTGTGTTTTTGCTCTAGTAACTGTAAGACTGTAAACTAATCGAATTCAAACGAATAAAATGATGTTTTTGTACATTCGTTTATTTTTTTAATACCGTTTCTGTTCGTTAAGAAATTTAATTTTTACATTCAAATACATTCGTAGGAATTGTTCAAACAAACGCATTCATGAACATATAAACAAACGCATTCACAAATATGTAAATAAATACGTTCATGAATATTTAAATGAATGCGTTCACGAATATGTAAACAAACGCATTCGTAAACATATAAATGAACATGTTCGCGAACATTCGAACGAACGCGTTCACGAACATATATTTATGAACGAATGTTCATGAAAAAAATAAATATTAAATATCCTATATATAATATTAAATCTGACATGTAAATTAAAATCATCCAACACTTAAATACAACACAACTTAAGTCTAAGAATAAATATCTTTAAAAAGTCTGAAAATTAATACTAAAGGTTGGTGTTGTCATCATTCCTCCAATCATCTCCTCTCAATCATTTGATAAAATACGATGAGTAGTGTTAGATTTAATAGTCATACTTATGATAAAATTGTAAATATCTAGTAATAAAATATAACAAGTATCAAGTATATTTACAAATAGGAATATCAAGCATGAAGTATATTTACATAAATTGCCTATTAAGTCAAATGATAAATACAAATTCTATTACCCTATTCTCAATCTTTTTTTCCCAGTAACAGATAATGGGAAGAAATCAATAGAAAAATAGTGCAAAAGCGCAGTTAAACCTTAGCTGCTAGAAAGCATGGAAATTAAGGAACAGTTTATAAAACATTTTATTCGTTTACGCCCCTAATTGGTTGAACAGTAATTAAATTTCCATCATTTGCTCTTTAAATTGTAAACTGGTTTCAGGTTCCTGAAGGTCTCAGTCAGCATGCTGTATCATCAAGGGAAGCTCAGGCCGAGTGGTAACATACAGACCTTCAATCATCTTGAAGAAATTGAAACTTCAAATAATTGATTTACACTTTCTGCTTTTGTTGTCTGTCTATATTTTCTACATTAAGGTATGGGAAGCTACTGCAGGCATGGCGAGAAGCAAAACCCCCACCAACAACGCCTGAAGAGGTTGCTAAGCTTGTTATTCTGACCTTGAGTGCACAACAGAAGTCGGATGTTGAGGTACAAAAGTCCAAAAGCATCAAACTTTGTGCTTGTTCCATTTTTGTTATAATGGAAGAGAAAATATTGCTTTGTGGTTGTTTTCTATTCTAATGTGCTTTTCAGGTTTTGCTGGAATTCTATGACCTTCCTCATCCTCCTATCTTTGAGGAAATACCTGCTACAGGCCCTGTAGGATTGCCTAGATCTCCTGGCCTTCCTCATCCTCCTATCTTTGTGGAAAGATCTGCTAGAGTCCCTGAAAGGTTGCCTAGAAGAGTGAAGTATGAAATGCGTACACTACCAGTAAGAATGATCTATGTCAGCAAAATACAGAATTATCATATCTATGTGGTGGATTTGATACTGAAAAATTCTTGTACTTAATCAGGTACGTAAGGATATGGTACCAGATGGGGATAGTATAGATGTGTATGTGAGTGCTGCTGATCCAAGGGAGTCATCAAACGTACCCCAAGAAGTTATTGTGGCTGCAGATCTAAGATCGCAAGCTCGTGCTGAGGAGAATTATGCCTCGGCAGAAGAACTTCTGCGGAAAATTGTTAAAGCAGGATACATGTTTGCTATTTAACTTCCCCTACTTGTTCATTCAATTCTTAGATTTAGTACCATTAACTGTCATTCAAGGCCAATGTTTTCTAACAGTCATCTATCTCCAGGGTCATAGATCTTCCAAACGAAGAGATCCTTGCTCGAAAGTATCACATCCGGCTAAGGTGACATTCTCTGCTTATAGGATTTCAATCTTTCTATTTTCTAAGAATGTGATGGTTTGTTGAAAGTAAACAGGGGTATAGATGCACCAGAGAAATCTATGCCGTATGGGAAAGAAGCCAAACAAGAGTTGGTTAAGCTTGTTAATGGGAATTGTTTGACAGTGTTCGTCTATGGAAAAGATCGCTACCGTCGCATTGTGGCAGATGTGTACTGCAATGGCATTTTTGTGCAGGTATACGATTCTTAGCTTGCATCTGGTTTTACCTGGTAAGAACAAATTAATTTACTGATATCTCTGTCAAACAGGAAGAAATGCTAAAGAAAGGACTTGCATGGCATTATAAAGAATATGACCACCGCATTGAATTTGCAACCGTAAGTAAACAACAATTCTTCTTCTTTCTTGCTCTTCAATGAGTTAAAGCTCCTATTTATGATCGTTGCACGTGTGTAATAACAGTGGGCAAAGGAGGCTCGGGCAAAGCGAATTGGCCTTTGGGCATCTTCAAACCCTGAGAAGCCATGGGAATGGAGGAAGGACAAAAGAGAACCAGATAACATTGTCCTTACTGAACCAAAACATCTTGAGAAGTGATTAGTACGTGCAGAATTTATGTATTATCCTTATTTAGGGAGTGTGAGAAGGCATGCAATTGCTTCTTGGTATAAGTGCATCCTTTTTCTGTTAAACATTCGAATAAACAATGTTATTCAATGGCTGTTTTGCTCAGCCATTAAGAGGTTAGCTACCTGGTTGTTTTATGTAACTTATTGCCAGTGTACACGGCACAAGATCACTCAAAAGGCATATTCCTGTTTGTGGAACCAAAGTATGTAATAGAATCATTTATGCATCGGTGAAAACAGGTCTCCCAACTTAAATCGAAATCCCTGGTTAATGGCAGAACAGAGGAAGGATAAAGGAAAAACTACATATTCATTGATCTAGAATTAGTTAAGCTTGTTAAGGGAAATCTTATCTTCTCTTCTCTTTTCCATCGTCAAAGGGTGTTGCATGTCCTACCATTGCTCTCTTTGCATGTGCGTAGAATTCATCTCTACGGGAGCATTTTACATAATATGGCATGTAGCAATCCCGAACATACCACCAAATTCAATTAAAAAGAAAAAAGGTATACCCTTGAATGAAACTCCTCTAAAGAAAAATCTTTCACAATAACCTAAGATCTCACACTTAGGAAAAGATGCTAATGACAAAACAAATAACACAAATGGCAGTAAAAAAGGAATAACGAAGAGTGGAAAGAAATAAAAACCATCACTCTAGTGGCAAGGAAAAGCAGCAAGTGAAGAGGCATGATCCAGAATACACCGCAGAAAGCAAGACAGATAGAACAGCTCAGTATTCACCATATTAAAACATCTATATTCCCAATACAGTAACATCTGCAATTATATTCATTATTCTCACTGTTAATCATAGAAAGAATGTCAACCGCTTCAACATTTTTATTTGGAATAACGTGTTACATTTTCTTGCTCAAGAAACTTTTAAGAACTAATTCACACAGAACAATATGCCATTTTTAAAAAAAACTACAAATTCCTTAACGCAGAAGCAAAGAAGCATATTAACAATCAAACAACAGATTTCCCAGTTGGATACCATAAATGTATACAGAACTCAACTTGAACTTCTAATGACTTTTTCCTTCATTTCTCTGGAGAAAAAAAAAATCTTTACTAGTCATTACTAAAGATCACCAACCAATTTAATACATCAAAAGGCAGGCCACAGGACTTTATATGCAAGTTTCACCACTACAAGAGATAGACCCGTACTCGGAAATCTCAAAAGCAAACCTAAAAATAATTGAGCGAAGGCACAAAGATGAGGTGATTAAAATCCATAACATGGATAAAAATCAAGATAACTATCATGATCATAGCTGATAATTCCATCAATGAGGAAAATCTGTTTTCTATAGTAACAAGAAACAGAGAAATCCTAACACAAATTTAGTTACCAATGATTAGGAACAAGTTACATAATCAGGGATAATTTTGAAAGGAAAACAAGTTTGATCTTATATTGCATCAACCTTCAAATCGTCTGAGTCAGAATCACTTGCGTTGTAACCTGAAGTATCACAAGAAAGATCAGTTCTGAAAGCAGAATAACCTACTCTAAGCCTATGTTTGGATTGAGGGTGGGGAAGGGAAAGGAAAGGAAAGGAAAGTAAAACAAAGGAAGGTTGTAAACCTTTCCTTTGTTTGGGAAGATTTTTTAGCAAGGGAAAGGAAAGAGAGGGGGAGTGAGCACCCCTTGCTTTCCCTTGAGTTACTCAGTTTTTTTAAAACCTCAATTTGGGGTAAAGGGGAAGGAAAGGAAACTTGAAAAAAATTTTAATATGTAGAATATCAAATTTAACTTTATTATCTTATAAAATTTAAAACAAAAAGGGTTATAATTGGAAAAAAAGCATTACAATAAATCATTTCCTTTCCTTTCCATTGTTTAACCAAATAAGGATTGTTAGGATTACTTTCCTTTCCTTTCCTTTATTAATTTTAGCTATCCAAACAAGGGGTACATGTACCCTTTCCTTTCCTCTCTTTTCCTTTAGTTTGCATTCCTTTCCTTTCCATTCCTTTCCTTTACTAATGTTTTTCCAAACATAGTGTAAGAGAGAGAGAGAGAGAGTACCAGGATGCTTATCACTAACTTTCCAAGCCGAAGACCGACTCCTTGAAGCTTTACCAATCCAAGCACGCCCCTAGTTTCAGGAAAAACGATTCAGTGAAACAATCAAAATTCCCAAGTTCACAACATGTTTGCCATACATGATACAACCCAAGAAACAAAGCAGCATAACTGTCGGCACGGAAGAGCAGTCTAGTAGCAAATAAAAAATTGAAGGATGAAGACCACTCAGGTATCATCGACCAACACAGGAATAAGTTCTGTAATATCAAGCACTTATTCTCTGCAGAAAAATGCAAGTGAAAGAAAACGACACGGGGAATAAAAGATTGCAATTAATCAAGATTCAAATAAGGGAATTTGTTTCCCACTAGCAAAAAATGCCAAAAGAGAGAAAGGGATATAAGATCCAAATTCCCACTCTTCTCAACAATTGAAAAGAAAAATGAGCAAAACATGCAATATAACTCCATTGATAATCACCCATCAGAAAACTGAAGAATTCCAGCAAAACAGAGAAGGGATAAATCATACCAACATGGAAAATCAACAAAAATGAATCAAATTAGCCCTTGTTTAAGACATCTGCAAGACAATAACCACATCCTAAACGGAAATGAATCCAACATAAGTCCCAGGTAACAAAGAAGAACACCAAGGAACGATTATACCAACGTGAAAAGCTACAAAAAGAATCAAATTGGCGCTTTTTCAAACATCTATGACCACAGCAAAAATAAAAATTCCATGCCTTAACTAAAATTAATATGAAAAACTAAACAAAAAAGGGACCTTTTGGACATCTTTAGGAACACCATAGCCACTGCAATACATCTGCCCAACAAGGACTTGCATATTGGTATCACCACCCTTAGCCTCCTTAAGAGCGTCCTGAAACCATCCTTTTACCAACTCGGAAACCACCTGAGCCAGAGGAACCCGGTTCTGGCCACCCTGGCTATCCATTGCCTCCGGCTTGACTAGCTCTGAGTCGACTCGGACCCCACTCGAACTCGCCTTTTCTTGGTAAGAAACTCGGTTTTTCGATATGGGCTTTGCGTGTTTTGCTCCGCGGAGTTTTTCTGATGGGACTGGTTTCGCAAAGTCTTGGCCTTTCGACGTACAAAGAATTGATTTTCCCATAAAACAAAGTTACAAGCACAGAGTTCTTTTTCTTTTCTTTTCCTTTCCTTTTTTTTTTATTTGAATTCAGATTTTTTTTTATTTTAATGAATAATAATAATATAATAAAGAAAGAGCAAAGGCCGCGGAAATGGGTTTACTTTTTTTTATAGCGCTCTTGTTTGGACATATTTGATTTGATTTGATTTTGTCTGTTTTCTTATCTGGTTTCCATGGTGACGGTTTCCTTTTGCAGTGGGCTTAGATCTGGTTGAGCTTGTAGTAGCAAAAGCATTTAGATATTTCATTATTGCATTTTTTTTCTAAAAGAAAAATATTTATATACCAATAATAAAATTTTTAGATTTTATAAGTGGGATTAATAAAATGATATATAGAAGTGATATCAAATTGGATTAGAAAGGATTTTTACAATTTTTTGAGTCAATCCAACTAAAATATCTGATCTTATTTTATTTGAAATCATGCAAATTGATTTAGATATATCATTCGAGTTTTTAGAATTTGAGCAACTTTGGGTCATATTTTAATTTTTCTTAGAATTTAAAAAACTTTTTCTTTTGTTAAAAAAACTTGGGCTTTTGATATAAATAGTAAAAATTAAAAAATGTTGTAACAAAAAAAAAAGTTGAGTTTATTATGATGCACTGACAATGTATCTGACAATGTATAGTTTCTATACATTATCGATCTATCACATATTAACAACTTATTAACAAGCTAATTTAAAAAATATACAGATCCTTAAAAATAAATAATAATAAAGTTTTTAAATTTATTTTTAAGGACTTATGTACTTTTATGTTTTATTCATGGATTTATATATGATGCACTGACAGTGTATAGTTTCTATACACTGTCAATACACCAGAGGTTGACATCTCATCAATAGGCCCTTATATGCAAATATAAATAATTTTTTTAATTTGCCAATAAGGACTTATTGATAAGGTGTCAACCTCTGATGCATTGATAGTGTATAGAAAAAATACACTGTCAGTGCATCATATACAAACTCTTTATTCATTAATGGAATGTCAATATGTGATTGATTAATAATGTATAAAGATTATACACTTTCAATGTATTATATATAAACTCAAAAGAGTTATAAAATGTTAAATAACAAAGTACTCAAACATAATTCATATACAACTCCATCCGAATAAATTCGATTTAATGATTCATGATTTGGATTCAAATCGAATTTTATTATAATTTGAATCAATCCAAAACCTTCTATTTGAGTTAATTTATCGATTTTATTTTTATTTTTATTTTTTTGGGTTTTATACGTGGTAGGTTTTTTAAACTTATTAGTGGAATTAAGTGCATATGTATCACCCTAACAGTGTAATTGATAATTTCTCATAAAATATAATCAAGAAAAAATCAAAATCATAAGATGAACTTATCTAAAATAAATCATAAGACTTGAAGAAAAAAAACCATAAGATAAATTGATGAAGGGAAAAAAAATTTTAGAAATTGAAACGGTCATATCCTAATTTTAAATTGTAAAAATTTCAGATACGTAAAAAGTTTCACATCTACATTTTTTTTCTCAAAAATAAAATTTTAATTATGCCAGAAAAAAGCAGAAAATTAGGATAAAAATTTAAAATTTAAGTCATATTTATCCTTCTTTACCAAAAAGATATTTTGCTATTAATATGATTGAGTGGTTTAAATTTTTTAAATATTTAGTAAATTTGGCTTAAGACTACAATGGTTAATATTAAAATAAAAAAAAAACCAATTTTTGTTAGGAAAAACAGTCTAGCACTTGTGTTAATTCTTAAATTTAGACACTCAAAATTAGAATCTTTAGCTGTCATTAAGAATAAATGTTCTTAAAAATCATAACAACAAACTACCATAATTTTCTTCCTTTTCTACAAAAAGTAAATTTACTTCACCCATTTCTCTCTTCCCGGCTCCCCCCACATCTTCACCATTTTTCCTGGGTTTCATTCAATCATTGAAACTCAGATTACCCTCCATTCATGGAATTGTCTGATGTTTAAAAGGTATCTTATTATTTGATTTGTATACCATTTCTGAAAATTCTGCATATCCAAAGTTCCAGTCTTAATAACGGCATATAGACTTCTATTGTACAAAAAGAATAATACCGTGTTTATTGATCTTGTCAAGTCCCTAATGCTCAAATTCATTTTAAATTAAAAAGTTTTGAAAGTTGTCTTTACATCTTTTTCATACTTTTCCGAAATTCTGTTTCCATCTGCTTTGCTTATTCTCTTCCAAAAGATCTAAACTGATTTACTTGAAGCATAAGTATTCTACTTTGACTCGTCTGCGAAAAGTATTGCTAGCTAGCCAGCATTTAATATTTAATGATGAATAGTGCAGTCTACTTGGTGTTAAAATAAAGTAAGAAAATCTGACTTTCTTGCCGCGTTTCCCATATTCAAAGGGCTTCATTTTCCAGGAAAATGCCTCCAGGGTACTGTATTTGATGTGTTTTCTTTCAGGAGCCGATCGATTTTTCTTGCTTGGGATTCCGGACATGGCGACCGATGATCAGAACATCAAGGTTGTCGGGGATCGATTCTGCGTCCCTTACACGATGGAGCTTCTTGTCAAGAGGAAAGTTCAATCGTTTTCCAATGCACATTACGATGTGCTTGACACTACCGGAAATGTTCTTCTTCAAGTCGACGGTGGCGTCTGGAACTTCCAGAAGAAGAGGGTCATGAAAGATCCTGCTGGTTTGCCCGTCGTCACTCTGCGGGAAAAGGTATGCAAACAGTTTCCTTTAATGTCGATTTTGCTTGGGGTTGAAGTAAGTAATGGTGGCTGAAGTTTTGGGAATTTAGCAGGCGTTATCGTGGAAACAGCAATGGCTGATTCATCAAGGTGAAAGCTCGGAACGAACCCAGTTTGTCTGCGGCGTGCAGCGATCCAATGCTCTCCAGATCAAGAACAATCTTGATGTTTACTTAGCAAGCAGCCGCAAGGGAGATGGCCGTGATTTTCGCGTAACTGGAAGCTTTACTTCACTTTCTTTCAAGGTTCGGAAAGGCAGTTCAATCATTGCAGAGGTATACAAAGCTCTTTCTCCTTCAATTTATGTTGTCAATGTGTTTGATTTGGTACTGTACGAGACCGGCATATCATGTCATGTAAAATTTTGCATCATGTAATATCGTGTGCGGGTAAAAACGAAAATTTTGTGTCAAAATGTGTGTCGACTACCTAATTTTAGTATGTGTCATATCTAAAATTACTGGCTGGAAGCAAAATCCCTTCAGAATGCATGTTAAGACAGATAAACCAAACCAATGTAACTGTTACTCTTTTGTTTCCTTTCTTTAGTTTAATCCAATGGTGTGTTTTGAAAATGCAGGTTAGCCACAATTTCACATGGGGGAGCTGCAAGGGCAAAGAAAGTTTCAAGGTAAAAGTGTATCCAGAGGTGGACTATGCCTTCATTGTAGCTTTGATAGTGATTATGCACGAGAATGACAATGCATAATCTTCAATCTGAAGTTCCTTTTTTCTTTTTCTTTTTTTCTCCCAAAGTTTTATGATTTATCTTTTGCTGTAATATCCCAGCATACTTCAGCTGCACATATACCAGTTGCACAAATTCGCATTTTTTTTATTTATGATGAAGGCTTTTGGCTTAAAAAAGAGAAAATATAAGTATTGAATTCAAATTTTAAACAAAATCTTTTTTTTTGTTCGAAATTTTAATTTTAAACAAAATCTCACACTTTAGAGATGAAAATATAAACATTTAAATTGATACTCAATATCGCATTTTTAATTTGCTTGTTTGTCATTTTCCCTCATTTGGAACATGGCCAACAACTAGGGCTTCGCAAAGTAGGCTATAAGTTTCAAAATAGGTTGTAAAATGGAACCTTGCTTTGGAACATGGTGGATCCAACTGGGAAATCCTAGCTTTCTTGAACTATTCATTCTTGCCAAACCCAACAAGCTCTTTTTCATACATGGATTCCAAACCTTGATGCAGAATAAGCAACAGCAACCAAAAACAATGTTGGATAATCCCTTAACAAAATTCTATCAATAAAATGCAATCATAGCGCAGTTGCCATGCTGTATACCTGATACTATAGATCAAAAAGTTTAACAGTAGGAGAGGTTACCATATTTCGAAATCAAGCCAAGCTGCTAATTTATTTTTGTGATTTACAGCTTTATTAAACTTTCATGCATTTTTTTTTGGATTTACAGATTTTTTACTAACGAACAACTGAAAAATTGAACCAGAGTGTTATACACACAATGAAAAATTGAACCTGAGTGTTGTACACACAGTATCCGAACCTTAACCTGCTGCGCAAACACCCGTTGGCATACAGAACATTTCCACGGCCTTGGTTCTGGCAACAGCTCAGACCACAACTCCACAACCAATATACATATGGATTGGACTTAACCTCGTTGGGCTATTGTGTTCTCCTTTGAAATGAGACAGCAAAATTGCAGACACATGCCTTGATTGGGGCCGGGCTAATAGTGAAAATGAAAGGATTTATACTTGCTAGTGGCCACAAACTGGATTGCAAATTCTAATTTGCCACCTGAGAATAACTTCTTGCTTTTAGTGCTTAATTCTCAACTTGTGCTGTTGTCAGATTCTTCTCCTACACTTGATTCAATTTAAGCTACTGGCATATTGCATTTAGTATCAGCTTCTGAACCTTTTTGTTCCCATCACACTCTCTTTTCCTTTTAACAAACAACACCTTTTTTGTTCAAGGATCGATTGCGATATGCAGATTAAGCATAAAACCAAAATATTTTAATCGGTGTTCAAGACCTAAACATTTTCTTGATATAGACGTTTTATTCATTGGATTCAGTTATTATTAAACAATATAGTACATGTTTTATTCATTGAATAAAATAAAATAAATTAACAAAGCATATACACAATTTGTCAATTAAAAAGTTGTTTTTTGTACTATAAATTAATTTTTGTAAACCTCTTGCGTCCAAATGTTCATTATAATAAGGGATTTGTTCTTCCCTATGCCAACATTTGCTCAGTAATTTCCTTGACATGTCTTGTAAGTATTATATAAGTTCTTATCACTACAACTTTAAATCACAAAGATGCCAACCATGTTTTACGTGTAGACATAAGATAATAACTAATCAAGGAACTCAAGCTAATCCATCATACAAGATAAGTTTTCTTAAAAACAAAAAAGTCTAACCCACAATTGACTTATTTTAAATTTGGCAGAAAATTCATGGAAAACGACATATAATAAGATTAAGATGAAAAAACAATGAATTTAAGCTAGGCTTGCAGCTTTTGTGTAAAAAAGAAATAACAAATTTTTATTCTAACAATATGTAATGTCTGTCTTTTTCTTATAACAGTCCATAAAAGAAGATGGCTTTTTCTTTTGGCTGATGGAGAGTTATTGAAAGAGGGTTGATTTAACAGTATGAAATGAATTGATCCCTCACAGCTGGGATGAGGAGAAGATAATATCCCCACTTTGTTCAACGAAAGTGGAAGGAAGGGATCAAATATGAAGTGATTGAAAAAGGCCCCTCAAAAATCTCAAATCAGGGTCTATTTGTTGCAAAACTTCTGGATTCTTGATAGGGTGCGAACCTCTACTGATATTCACCACCACTAATAGATTCCCTTTAGTATTGGATTTTTAACTCTTTCATTCTTAAAACTAATAGATCCCATATATATATATATGATGATTATTTTCTTATACGATATTAGCACAATTTTTAGATTTTACAAGTAATGTTAAGAGATTGACATATATATTTTAAAATTATTATAAATAAATTAATTATAAAAAATGGGATACATGACAATTTTTTAATTATATTTAGTAAAGTTTAAAAACTCCGTTACTAATGTATAAGAAAATATATACACACACTTTGTGTGTATCACGGGTATTCATAAAATTATTATAAAAACATTAATCGTATGAGAAATTGTAATATAATATAAATTATTTATTTATAATTTTTTTCCATATATATATTGAATTTAATCATATTTCCTCTAATAATCGACAAATTCAATGGATTTTGAGCTATGCAATCAAGTAAATTAAAGATAGTCCTTTCTCCTGCAATCTATTTTTTAAAAAATAATAAAGGGTTCCCATTAATTTTAAAATTAAAAAAAAAGTTAAAAATTAACTTCAAAATGAAGTAAATAAATTTAGGTGTGAAGCAAGAGATGGCATATTTTGGGTATAAACTTTTGGAAATGAACATACAGCATATATGGGAATCATATGCTTTCTTTTTCTTTATTTTTTTAGGGTTTAGAAGGGTGACATATGCTAACTTGTTCCTTGAACCAACATTCCCTATCTCCTACTGCAAAATATTCTTCCAATTTTATGCTTTAATTTATTTGATATAAACATGTGAAATTTGGTACAAACAGTTAAAAAAAAATCTTTATAATTAGAATAAGTTCCAGTTGAGATTCTTGAGTGAGATCAGACTTAGAATTGTCAATTTGCAAGTACCCAGCATTTATAAAAACAATATAGGGCAAGAAAAGGTGAGGAATATACCACAAGTTGCGAGCATTATTCTTTATTTAGCCATCAATTGAAAATAACAAGCAGAAAAGAATACAATAATACTAACAACTGA
This sequence comes from Heritiera littoralis, assembly GCA_031772115.1. Lineage (NCBI taxonomy): Eukaryota > Viridiplantae > Streptophyta > Magnoliopsida > Malvales > Malvaceae > Heritiera > Heritiera littoralis. The sequence goes on from JAPDPK010000118.1 coordinate 1,751,834, forward strand.
GTCAGGAAAGAAAGAAAAAAGAATTAATCTTGCAAATTCATTAAGTTATTTAAGGAATGGGAAGGCAAAAACAAATTGGTCATGTTTCCAATATTAAATCGAAAATTGGTCATATCTGATCTGATCTGTAACATAACTCCTATTGATCTTATCTGATCTCATTTGTTGCCTATCATGTAAAATTCTTATAATCTATAAATTCTAAATTCTAAATTCAAACAAAAAAAAAACAATTATTTATTCCTTTTCATTTTAAAATGTTGGGGTGATTTTTTTTATACAATAAAAATTTCTAATTTAAAAAATAAAATACAAGTACTGAAAATTGAATTTCATACTCACGACATTTTTATTTCTTAACAATAAAAATATAATTACATAAGTCAATACTCAATTACTAAAAAAAAGTCAATACTCAAGTTTAGGTGATTTGAGGTACACGAATGCATCTGAAAATATTAGTTAATTTCTGAAATGAAATAAGAAAATTGATTATATAAGTTAAGAATATTAATGTTATTTTTCTTTGGTTGCATCTTAATGTTGACTTGGTGGGTGACATTTTAATTTTTTTTTCTTGTAATATATTAACATTGCTTCCCAGAAAAGGGAGATTCTCTGAATTTCCTGCAATCAAACGAAAATCAGAGTATTGAGTTGCTATGTGATTCGTCAGATCATGTGATATAAAAATAGTGTGCAATAATTTAGAGAGTTGTCGGCCCGACAAAAAATAAGAAGACAATAGTACAAGTAACATGATTAGATCAGACGGTTCAAGGCCTCTCAAGTCCTTTTCCTTCAAAACAGCCTGTAGTATTCATGAGCTGTAGGGGATCCCCATCATCATACCCTTGTCTTTAAATCATCACATGATTAAAAAATTCCAACATGGATTTTTTTTTTTTTGGAGAAAAGATTGTATAAAATAATTTAATATTGGAATACGTTTATTTATTCAAATATTATCTGATAATTGAGTCAAATTGATATAGTATAATAGTAGGTGTATTCTAAAATTTGAAAATCAAAATTCGATTTGAATTCTATCAAACTTAGTTTTAAAAGTTAAAGTCTGATTTGATAAAATATTTGGTTTATTTGAATATGATTCGATAAATTTAATTTATTATTTTTTAATTATATATTATGAGAGTAAAAAAAATTACTAGTAAAATATTAAAAAAAAGCTAAAATATTAAAAAAGTCTTTGAACTTTATCACTTTATTAAAGTAAGCTTCTATACTTTTATTGTATTCAGATAAGCCCTTAAACTTTAATTTGTATTTAAGTAAACTCTTAAACTTTAATTTAAGTATTCAAATAAGCCCTTAACCTTTACTTTGTACCTAAATTAACTTTTAACATAAATTAATTTTTTATATGTGTGAGTAATTGATTGATTTTTTGAATAGCTTTTAAAACCCGACTTTTTGCATAAAAAATTGATTATATATGATATATTATATAATATTTAATTATTATATTATATATAATATATTTACAAATATCGATTAATTGAGTTAGTTTAATTCGTAATTTTAGATATCAATTTAATCGAATAAACCATTCTAAAAAACGACTTGAACTTAAAATTGACTTAATTGAACTAAATTAATCAAATTTTAATTAGTTAAATTGATTTTAATTAATTTTCACTCACATGCAATCTTTTATTTGAAGTAAGGGCTTATTTGAATACAAATGAAAGCTTGGGGGCTTATCTGAATCTAATAAAAGCATAAAAACTTATTTAAATAAAATGATAAAGTTTAAGAGCTTTTTTAATATTTTAACCAAAAAGTATATATTAAAAAAAGTCGGTTAAGTTTGTGCGTTGTTCACGTCAAGTATTGAGATACTCATACTCGAGTTAACTTACTACAAAAATATTTCGAAGTTTGATTCGAAGATATATAATCAAAGTCGAATAATTTTTAAATTGAAGTGAAACAGTTAATTCATTTATACTTCTAAAATATATCATGTACTTAAAATGATTTTAAAAAAGTATTTACCACATATCACATATGATTACGTGAGAGGACTTAAAACTAACATACCGAAACATATGCAACCCTATGTATTGCGAGAATGTCATTCAAAAGAGTTCGATAAGATGAAAATGGCTGCAAATTAAGAAGTAATTAAGAAGTCTTTTGAATCTCACATAGGATTCCGACTTGGTCCGTCATCTTTATCCATATTGATAACTCTATGCTACATCAGTAAACTGTTGTTGCTGCCAAAACAGCCTTTCACATCAGAAAATTAACCAATACGCAAATGGCTGCTGCTAGCCGAGATATTTCATCATGAATGACTAATTATGTTAATGATGTCAAAGATTATCGCCTTGCTTGGTTGGAGAATGCATACAAGATGGAAAAAAAATCACTAAACTTTATTTAAAATAATTCATGCAACTAATTTTAGGATGTAACAATCAATATCTCATATTTAAATCTTAACATTTATAATTAATTTCTTTTCATTAAATTTATTTTTTTGAATAAATAAAATAAAATTGAATCGAGAGAATCAAAATCAATTTTTTTAACGTTCAATATGCCTTTTTGTGTCTTTGAACATGAATAATCAAAACTGAATTTAGATTAAATCATCCTACTCATATTAATTTGTTTTTCACTCGAGAGTGGGATTCAAAATTTGTTTAACTGAAGTAAGAGACTCTTAAAACTTTATGAAATAAATCTCTTTCCGAAGCCAAAATGGGTCCGCTATGAGTAGATAGTAATGAAGTAGAAAAGTAAAATTGGGAGTAAAAAGAAAATCAAGGTACCACACTTTTATTGCATAATGGAAACACCTTCCATCATAGAGAGTAGGGTAGGGAGGAGAAGTAGGTCTTCCCATGTTGAACCCACAAATCTCCGAACGCTGCCAGCTGACACTCCCAACCAACAAAAACATAGCCAAAACAGGCCCTTAAAGTAAAACACAGTGGAAACAAACAACCAAACAAACACAACCCAAACAAACACGAACTTAAGGAACTCACATCTCCAATCTCTATCCTAGCAGGATTTCAGTCCATCAGAAGTAGGAAACCAATAAGGAGCTGACACGCAAGCAACCTATTTTATTTAAGGTATTATTATATCGTCCTACTCACGGCTGCACCTGATCAGAGAGGGGACAGTGAAATGACTAAATTGCCAGGACAAGACCCGGCACAGACTTTCCAACCCTGTTGGAAAAGCTGCTCTCCCAGACGGAAGGGCAATGCGCAGGGGTGATCTCAGCCGTCGATGAAGTGTAGCTCGACGGTGAAGATTGGCTAGAGTCTCCAAGGCGAGTAACGGTGAGAGAAGTGTTGAAATACTCCTTCACTTGCGTAATTATCCCATCAGTAACAGTCCAAGCGTGAATCCAAGAGATTGAGTGGCTGTGATCACAGCCTTCAACAATAACGATAGACCCAAAGGTGGAAACTGAACGAGGATCAACCTCGAAATGGAAGGAGTCGTCGGAAGAAGCTCCGGTGAGAAGGCGCATCAGAAACTGGTGAGTCGGGGGGCCATGGAACCACCACTCAAGGTCAGGAGCAAGGATTTGGTGAACGGTTTCAACGTCTCGAGCCTTTAAGGCCTCATAGAAGGCAAGAACCACCTTCTGGTTCCTGTTGGTTTCTTCCAGAATTTTTTCCGGTGTGTTAGCCAGTTCTTGAAAGGGAGCGCCTGGAAAACGAGCGAGAAAGCAAAGGACGGAAAAAGAAAAAGATTTGGATTTTGCAGAGAGACTGCTAGGCAAGGCTTTCAATAGATGGATAAACCAGAAATAACCGGTGAGGGTCTTTTGTGAGGATGAGACGGGGTTTATATTGAAAATGCAATCGACTTTGGCTTTGATTCTCTGCATTCATTTCTTGCCTTGTAACCTACTCTAAGCCAATCCTTGTAGAAGGGCTGGCAGTTAGTCTTGGGCTTCATCGTCATTCTCATAAAATTATAGGGGCATTTGGGACTGAGAATGTGGATAAAGTAAAATTATTGGGTAACGTGGCAGAATTTTAGTGGACAACGGATAGCGTGGGGTCCAAATACTATGCGGCTAGGTGGGGGTGAGGAAAAGTGAGGACCGAGCTGCGGGGAGCACTGGTCAAGCCAACTCTTTTTGACCTCATTTTCGGTTGAAATTGTTTCATGTTCGAATTACGATACGATTGATAGTTCACATTTAGCTTAAATTTTGTAGTCTATTATTAAAATGAATTCTTTTTAATCACAGTCACAAGAATTTTTATTTAGAATTCGAATTATTTTCAAATAAATGAAAAAAAAATTTTATTTTTATTTCTTTCAATCACTTATGGATATATTAAAATAAAATTTTGGATCATACAAGATTTATGCATTTCAATCAAAGCTTAATGCCCAATCAATGATCAATAGACAATTTTTTTAATTAAGGATTAAGATCGTATCAAAGGAAAGTTTTATCGAAATGTATCTTAATAAGATAATATCTACACAAAATCTTACATAAATACTGAGTCTTAACTCTTAAGTGTTTTCATATAGTAGGTAAGATTATATAAAAGAAGCCAATATATGTACAAAAATATTCTAGGTCTATTAGAATTCACATACTCATACTCTTATTACCTTTCGATATTTTCTGATTTGAGTATTAGAATACAAACATCAATACCTTCCTCATAGTTCTCTGCCCTGATTAAGTTTTGATTCGGTAGCTTACCTGCTTCGTTGATAAGCATGTAAGCTTTGGATATATCGTCATCAACAATTGAACCAAAAAGTTGCTGACCTTTTAACCCCATTTAAATTGCATAATTAATATTACTTTCCTAATAATCCGTTGTTAAGTGGTGGATTTGGGCTAATAAAAGGACAATTTTGTTCTAATCACTTACGTTATCAACTTTGGGGTGATAAGCAGCTGTCCTGTCATGCTCATTTAATTTTTGTTGGCTTGTTCGTTTATTAGTGAAATGTCATCGGTTATATCCATTTCTTATCTTCCTATTTAATTCTTTTTGGTTTTGGAATTCTTTGGAACAAGCATTGTATTCTAGTTAACTATAATAAACCTAGAAGATGACATTGGAAAAAATTATGAGGAGTTTAAAGGTTTGTTTCTATGTCACTTTTCTTAAAAATTTATTTGTATCTAATTTTTTAATTTTGTAAGGTGTGCAAAAAAAAAATTCAAAATAAATCTCAAAGAGACAATGACTTCCAATAATTTATTAATTTTTGTATTGGCGAAATCAATCTACCCAATATTCATTGACATATAACAAGGTTATCGACTTTTTATAAAAAAATTGTAACAAAAGAATATTATGGAAGAAATCTGATAACTCTTAATAAATAAGCTTGTCTTTTGAAGAAACCTTAATCCACTAAACCAGTTAAAGCGTGTAATTTCACATAAAAAGGGAAAAAGACTAGAGCTAAAGAAACCTCCTAATCAAGACATTTGAAGGCAGTGCTTTGGTAAATCAAAGTTGAAGTTGAAAATGAAGGATTCTCAACTTTACAGCAGATCAGATTAATTAAGCAAGATGGCAAAGAATCATTCCATTATCACGCTTTAAAGCATAGCATTTGCTTTATTTTTCTTGCATCTCAAGGATCAGTGAATTAACATATAACATACAGAAGTTCCTTTCATTTGACATCAACTGATCAGTTTTCAGAATAACTTAACAAGTCATGTATGGTTCCTGTTTCCTTTGATAGGATGCGTTTGATTATTGACAATGAATTGAAGAAGATTAGCTTTTCCTTTAGTTGTTGAAAATAGATAATTTTCTACTGCAGGCAGCAAACCCTAAAGAAAGCGTGGAAGGAAACGTCAGCTACTATTCATTTCCATGGCTTCTTCCAGTGCAGGTCACATTTGAAAGTCGCGTCTAGAAATCACCATTAGGCCCCAGTCGGAGAAGACGAGGACAAAGAGGTTTGTCTTGTAATAAAGAGCAATGGAGAGTAAAAATGGCGGTGGTAAAGAATAGTTGGTGCTGGTTTGGTGACAGGCCAGGCCATGCATCCTCATCTATTATCTGTCATTATTGCACTGAAAGGGCCCCTCCTTTTGCCTTTTGATCACGATCTAACGACTGTCATAGTCCACAAGTTGTCTCGTTCGAAATGGTCCTTAGTTTTGACACAAAAAAAAAAAAACAATGGTCCTTAGTTGTCTTGTTCCGACTCAAATCACAGTCCCCTGTTAAGGTTGAAAACTTTGAAAAGTGCAGGCCATGCTCCAACAGCTTGCCAAGCTAGCTAGCATGGGAAGATGGTAATGTTTTGGAAGCTAGAAATTAAAATGATAGAGACCCAAGTTGCTCAAAGGGAAGTGGATTAAAATATTAATTTGTCAATTTCCCTAAAGCTAAAAAAATAAAGAAGATAGAATCTAAAACTAGACCTAATAAATCATTTATATAATTTATTTTCAAATCATGTTAAATCATATTTGTGTAGTACAAAATATGAAAATTTTTTACCGAAAGTGACTGCTAAAAAAAAGTTTTGGTGTGCAAAAAAATTTAATGGTAGAAATTAAGATTTTAATTTTGTGCTAGATAAATTTTTGTGCCAGAAATTAGGTGGAAGCTAGAAAGTAAAATGGTAGGGGCCCAGGTTGAGCAAATGAAAGTGGATTAAGATATTAATTTGTCAATTTCCCTATTAACTTTCACATAAAAAAAAAAACGTAAAGTTGATTGATAACTCTAAATATGATATGATAACAAAACATGAAAAAAATACATAATTAATACGAGTTAAAATTTAATAAAAATTACACATAATTTAATAAAAATTAAAAAAATTATTTTATATTTAATATGTAAATAAAAATTTTAACATGAAATTTTTTTTACATCCTAAGGCATGATTTTACATGACAAGATTGATACGAATCCCCAAATTTACCTAAAAAGTAAGTGATCAGCACTGTGCCACAACTAGTTCTACTTTGGTATAGTAGGGTCATGGAGGCTTAGCTGGAAAATTAAATTTCAATGAGCTATGTACCAGAAATGGTAATCAAAACAATGAGCTCTTGCCAGTAATGAATCATGATTACAATTACATAATTTCCCAAATCATGTACATGTTTATAGAAGTGGTGTCAGTTAAAGTTATGTTTATGACATGGCAAACGGATAATTTTGGTTAAAACCAATCTAGTATACAAAACCTCTCAACTTGTTGGGGTTTACTTTGAATTCTATATCGAAAGTATAAGAGAAGTTATAAGGACTATTCTCTTATAAATAATGTGTCAGGCTTGGTTTGTAAAATATTCCAAAGAGTTGTAAACACCAATAGAATAGCTAGGGTTTGGGCTATTAAAAAGGTGTAGTTGGACTTTGGGATCTTTGTTAGGAGTTTGCAATTTTTCTTTCTAAAAATTGCATGGTTGGATTTGTAAGGAGGTTGCAATTTTTCTCTTCTAAAAATTGTACAGTTATAATAGTTTTATTGATTATTAGTTTGTTGGGTGGTTATAAGCCAATTTGGTTAGGCCAAACCACATTAAAAATTATTGTGTTTATTTTTGCTTTCTTCTGTTTTTGTGAATGTTTGGTTTGAGGGATATTTTTCTCAACAAGTGATATCAGAGCTCAAGATTCGTGATCTTGTGAGAGGAGGAAAGCTAAGAAAATGAAGATGATGATGGCGATGACCATGATGATTTGGAAGAAGATGACCATTATGAGTTTGATGATGATGATTGGAGGAAGATGATGAGGATGATGGTGATAATGATGGAGTTATTCTTCAGTTTGAGAATGGTTTGTCGAGCAGTTTGTGGAGTTTAGGGATTCAAGTCAAGAGAGAATTTCTTGGGGTTTATCTTGAATCCCACATCGAAAGTATAGGAAAAGTTATAAGGGCTCTTCTCTTATAAATAATGTGTCAACCTTAGTTTGTAAAGTATCTCAAAAAGTTGTAAACACCAATAAAATAGCTAGGGTTTGAGCTATTAAAAGGGTGTAGATGGGCATTGGGATTTTTGTTAGGAGTTTGCAATTTTTCTCTCTAAAAATTGCACGATTGGGTTTGTAAGGAGTTTATAATTTTTCTCTTCTAAAAATTGCACAGTTATAATTGTTTGATTGATTATTAGTTCGTTACGTGATTATAGGCCAATTTGATTGGGCCAAACCACATTAAAAATTATTGTATTTATTTTTGTTTTGTTCCGTTTTTGTGAGTGTTTGGTTTGAGGGATATTTTTCCCAACACAACTGTCTTATGATTCTTTCTTTTTTCCCGTAGGTTTTGATTAAGGATTATTATCCTATCCACTGTCAGTGAAGTTTTTTAACTCCACAAGCAGTATTAGGATGATGACATGTGTCCTTTAAAAATATTAAGAAAATAAAAAATAAATAAAATGAGACACATGTCATCATTCTAATCCTACTTGTGGAGTTAAAAAACTCCACTGACAGTGTATAGGATAATTTTCCTTTGATTAATCTTTGTAATTCTAGATATTTTTAGACACAATACAAATTAATTATATAAAATTACATGAATTAAAATTTTGTAAAAAATTACATATGAATATGCTAAAATTTAACAAAATTTTGTGTTAACTATGTCAACATAAATTTTGATATTAAATTTTATTATTTATATAATATAAATATAATTTTATATGACACAAATTTGAATTATTCTATTTAATTTGATCCATGGGGTGGCTGCTTAGCGGGATCATAAAAGGATGCTAAGAAATTAAGTTTCAGCGGCTACCCAGAGCTACCTAGATTAGCTACCTAATTGGAGTTACATCCACTCAATGAATAGAGCCGGTCTATCATGTATGTAATTAAAAAAAGAGATAAGCAGAAACTATCAAACCATAATGAAAATCAGTGTTACTTGAGTAGTTGAAATATGATCACATTGTCCATAATTTCAAATCTGCAGTCATCTTAGATAAATTCACCAAAATGGTTTACATGTGGATTCTACTTTAGTTGTTGGCAAAATAGTGCTTGCATTAAATAAATGGTTTTGAAAGTCAGTCAACATTTAAACCTTTTTGGAGGAGCTGAATTGATCTCCATTCACAGCTAAGCCATAGGTTTTGATAAATTTTCCTCCTTTCCACTAGGGACGTCAACAACATGCATGACACACGAGTGGAACTTTTTCCATCCTCGTCCCTTTTTTCCCATATATTATACTTTTTTCCATCTCTAGATCTTTCGAGTATTTTAAATATATATATATTTTTTATCCTTGCAAAAATTTAACGAATATGAAAAATTTCAACATCCGTATAACTTTTGTGTTCATTAATTGATAACTTTAAATTCAAATCTATATCAACAATTAGTAAAAAAATGTGAAAGTAGACTTTTTCTGCAAATATTTGGATGTAAAAAAAAAGGTTTGATGAACAATTGATGAATATGTTTAATTTTTATTCATTTATATTTGACTATATTTCTTAACAAATGATTATGAATAAATGTATGATTTGTTCGTTTATATTCATGAACAAACTCGTTTAAAGTTTGTTTAAAATTCGTTTGTTTAATGAATTATTAAATGTTCATTTGTTGTTCGATTATAATAAATTTTTAAATTATATACTTACTTATACATTATTTTAATATGTAATCATTAAAATCACATATTTATGTAGGATTTTTAATTTGGAATCATATATATTAGAGTAAATATAATTTGTTTGTATAAGTTTTTTACTTTATTTTGTGTTTACGAACATGTTTGTTCAATGTTTATGAACATGTGTTTATGTATACGTTCATTTAATACTTATGAACATGCGTTTGTAAACAAATTCATTAATATTTATGAATGAGCTGAAGGAATACGAACAATATTAAATAAGTGAACGAATACGAATTTAATAACATTTGTTCATGTTCAATTCGCTCACGCCCCAAATGAACTCAAGCTTTTGAAAGGATCTTAACCAAATAATCTGATCACCTCTCTGTAAAGATGTCTGAGACTGTGGCCATCTTTGTTCCCTTAAAAGGCAAAAAGTCATGGGTTAGCAGCATTTCGGGCATACACTGAGCCCTGAGAGTCTTTCATTTGTATTCTCTTTTACAGCTTTCCATGGCCATTCTCAACATCATCCCTCAGCAACTCATAAACTTTCAGCTCTGATGATTCAATACTGACCAGTCTATTGTCAGATTATATTACAAATAGCTAATTGAGCTAGAAAATGATTGATTTCTCTCATTGATTTTGGATATGCACAGTACAAATATATATACTGATCAATGAAAGTTTACAGAAGTTGCTAAAAGATTCTAGAGGAGTACAGAAAAGTAACTAATTCCTCCAAATAAGGCTAACGATGTTAAGGTGCTGCTGGTGTGCATGGATACTGGGAAATGGTTAACATGCTTGCAATGTGAGCTGACGTTTGTTGAGTGGCAATACTCTACTATGATGAGGTGCTGTGATCACGTGCTGCTGATGTTGGTTGAGTGGCAATATTCTGCTGTGATATCCCCCCGCAAGCTGGAGAGTAGAGGTCTTGAACTCCCAGCTTGGAGAGAAGTGTATGAAATGCAGAAGGATGAGAAGCTTTGGTAAACAGATCAGCTAGTTGGTCAATTGATTTGACTGGCAGAAGATGTAGGACACCTGCAAGGAACTTTTCTCTGACAATGTGGCAATCAATATCAAGATGCTTGGTTCTTTCATGGAAGACCATATTTTTAGCTATGTGTAAAGCAGATTGATTATCACAGAAAAGCAATGCTGGGGAAGGATGAGGAATGTCCAAATCTTTCAACAAGTAAAGGAGCCATTGTATCTCACAAGTAGTGGAGGCTAAGGCCCTGTATTCAACTTCAGAGGAAGACTTAGAAACAGTGGTTTGTTTCTTAGATCTCTATGAGATAAGAGAAGATCCAAGAAAAACACAATATCCAGTGACAAACTTCCTAGAGTCCATACAAGATGCCCAATCCGAATCAGAGAAGGCTTTTAACTTGAAATCAGAAGTTGCTGGAAAGAAGAGGCCTTGTCCTGGTGCTCTTTTAATATATCTAAGTACCCGATGTGCAGCAATGATGTGCTGCTGAGTTGGCTTGTCCAAAAATTGTGAAAGCTGCTGGGTGACAAAGGTGATGTCAGGTCTAGTGTAGGTAAGATACTGAAGCTTGCCAATCAATCTTCGATATGCAGTGATATCTTCAAGTGGTGTGCTATCTTGACTATGAAGTTTAGCAGCAGGGACCATAGGAGAAGAAGCAGGTTTGCATGATAAGAAACCTGAATCAGAGAGGACATCTAAGGCATAATTACGTTGAGAAACATTAATTCCAGCAGAAGAACGAGCTATCTCCAAGCCAAGGAAGTATTTCAATCGACCAAGATCCTTAATCTGAAATTGATCATGGAGCAAGGTCTTGATGGAGTTGATTTGAGTAATGTCATTCCCAGCAAGGATGACATCATCTACATATACCAGTAAAGTTGTGAAAGATGAATCTGTGCTTTTGACAAATAAAGAGAAATCTGATGTAGCTTGGATAAAACCAGATTGCAACAGAACACCAGTAAGCCTTGCATTCCACTGTCTACTGGATTGTTTCAAGTCATAGAGTGACTTCAGTAATTTACAAACTTGGTTAGGCTTAGGAGAGGTGAAACCAGGAGGTAGATCCATGTATACTTCTTCATGCAATTCTCCATGGAGAAATGCATTGTTGATATCCAGCTGCTCCAAGTACCAATTCTTAGCTGCTGCCAGAGCTAAAAGCATGCGGATTGTACTCATTTTAGCTACTGGTGAAAAGGTATCAATGTAATCAATACCCTCTTGTTGAGTATATCCTTTTGCTACAAGTCTAACTTTGTATCTATCAAGTGTACCATCTGCTTTTAACTTTACTTTGTACACCTATTTGCAGCCTATGGTATGCTTGCCATGAGGTTGATCAACCAATTCCCAAGTCAAATTATCCTGAAGAGCTTTCAGTTCTATTTGCATTGCATCCTTCCAACAAGCATGTTGTATAGCCTGCTTATATGTCTGTGGCTCTTGCAAGGAATCAAGAATAGAAGAATAGACTCGATGATGAGGGGAAAGATTGGAGTAGGACATAACATGAGAAAGAACATGTGGGGAAGACCTTCTTGCAGAAGATGAAGGATTTTGTCCTGGAAGTTCATAGTTGTAGTCCTGCAAATAAGAAGGCATTGTTCTATTTCTAGTGGATCTTCTAGGCATATTAGTAGAAACATTAGGAGTGAGATCAACAGAATCTGAAAAATGATCTATTGTAGACAAATCAGTAGAAACAATAGGAAGAACAGAATTGTCTTTTGTAGTAAGATGTTCTGCATGTGTATGAGCAAAAGGAAACTCAGTTTCATAAAATATTACATTTCTAGAACAAAAAATCTCATGTGTATGAAGATCATACAACTTGTAACCTTTAATGCCATTAATAAAACCAAGGAAAATACACTTTCGAGCTCTAGGATCAAATTTGTGTCTGTGTACAGGTATTGTAGAAGCAAAGCATAAGCAACCAAAGACTTTAAGGGAGGTGTATTTTGGAGGTGAATTAAACAGAATTTCGAATGGTGTTTTGTTGTTAATTATAGGTGAAGGGATTCTGTTTATTAGGTAAGTGGCATGTGAGATGCAATCAGCCCAAAAGCATATAGGAAGCTTGGCTTGGAATCTAAGAGCCCTTGCCACATTAAGAATGTGCTGATGCTTTCGTTCTACTTTGCTATTTTGCTGAGGAGTAGATACACAGGATGTTTGATGCAATATGCCTTTCATAGTGTAGAAGCTAGCCATGTTAAACTCTTAACCTTGATCACTACGTATGCATTTTATTTTGGCTTGGAATTGGTTCTCAACAAAAGCACAAAAACCTTGTAGGATACTTCTAACGTCTGATTTAGATTTCATCAAGAAAGTCCAAGTCCCTCGGCTATGATCGTCTACTATAGTTAAAAAATAAAGAAATCCTGATAAGGAAGGATAAGGGCTTGGTCCCCAAATGTCTACATGGATTAATTCAAAACAAGAGTTTGTAAGTGAAGAGCTAACAGTAAAAGGTAATTTCCTTTGTTTTGCATAATGACAAATGTCACAAGCAGTACAATCATCAGCAACATGAATAGAGTTATCAACAGAATGCAGAAGTTTAATTCGAGCATTAGAAGCATGTCCTAGTCTATAGTGCCAGATATTTGATGGAGAAACAGAACATGAATTACAGGAAATCGAGGAAACAGAATGCATAGAGGGAATGAAATGGAACAGGCCATGAACTTCTTTAGCAAAACCAATCATCTTCTTGTGTGGAAGGTCCTGTATATAACAAAAATTGGATTGAAAAGTTAGAGAATAATTTTGACCAGAAATAAGTTTGCTGACAGAAATCAAATTGTAAGAGAAAGATGGTACATGAAGTACATTGTTAAGAACAAAAAAAGGTGAGATTCGAATCGTACCAATATGTGCAACATGAATCTTTTGATTATTTGGCAACCTAATGAAAAAATTATCTACTGGTCTGTAAGTGGTATAGAAATCAAGAGAGCAAGCAACGTCATCTGTTGCTCCAGTATCTATGATCCATGAAGAAGAGGATGTTTTACCTGCCATGTTGCACATGAAATCCATGCTAGCAGAAAGAGAATTAATGGAAGGGTTGGCTGGAGGTGTAGGTTGAATTAAATTGAGCAGCTGGGAGTATTGTTCAGGAGTGAAAACAGACTTGTCACATGCTTGTGGCTGATCCAATGAGATAGAACTAAAAGCAGCAGGAATAGTTTGCTCAGTTAATGGCTGACTCAGTCCTTGTGCTTGATTGATTGTAGGTTCCCTCCTTTTAGACTTGAACCCTGGTGGATAACCATGTTTCTTGAAGCATTGATCGATTGTATGACCATTATATCCACAATAAGAACACTTAGGTCTTCCTTTGAACTGATTATTCTTGTAGGGAACATGAGATTTCTGAGTAGAAAAAGCTGTTGGTGTAGATGTATGTTGAACAGAACCACCATTTTGTTGACGTTCATGTTGAATGACTAGAGCGAATACTTTGTTTAGTGAGGGAAGGGGCTCGATCAGCATTATTTGAGAATGAACAGTGGAGAAAGTTTCATTTAATCCTCTGAGGAAATGGATCACACAATCTGATTGCTGATAAGCTCGTACAGTAGCAAGAGCTGTGCATGAACATTTTGTAGCACAAATGTAAGAAGGTATGGGCCTCAACACCAATAATTCATCCCATAGTGTTTTAAGAGTAGTAAAATACTCTGTAACAGAAAGAGATCCTTGCTGGAAACTATAAATTTCTTCTTGGAGCTCAGCAATCCGAATAGAATCACCTTGAGCAAATCTATCTTTGAGATATTGCCACACCTCAGCTGCATTGTCGAACCAAATGATGCTTTGAGCAATAGCAGGGCTCAGAGAGTGGAGTAGCCAAGACAGTAGCATAATGTTACATTGTTCCCAAGCAGAGTAAAGAGCATCATTTCGATCTGGCATGGTGATGGAACCGTCAACAAATTTGAGCTTGTTTTTAGAGAGTAAAGCCATACGCATGGCTCGAGCCCATGAATGATAGTTGGAACCTGTGAGTGGTGAAGAAACTAAGGTTAGTGATGGACTCTCATTGGAATGAAGGTAGTAAGGACTAGCGGGGCTATCCTCTGGTTTGGAAGTTGACTGAGACATTGAAGAAAATTTGTTTGGCTAGTGAGAAAATGAAAGAAAATAGAAAGAAAATTGACAGAAGAGGAAGCCGATCGCTGGCTCTGATACCATATTACAAATAGCTAATTGAGCTAGAAAATGATTAATTTCTCTCATTGATTTTGGAAATGCACAGTACACACATATATATATACTGATCAATGGAAGTTTACAAAAGTTGCTAAAGGATTCTAGAGGAGTATAGAAAAGTAACTAATTCCTCTAAATAAGACTAACAATGTTAAGGTGCTGCTTGTGTGCATGGATACTGGGAAATGGTTAACATGCTTGCAATGTGAGCTGACGTTTGTTGAGTGGCAATACTCTGCTGTGATGAGGTGCTGTGATCACGTGCTGCTGATGTTGGTCTGTGATAGATTGTGCCACCTATCAAACTACTTTGCCATTCCACCTTCCGTTCTTGCACAAGCCCTTTGTAAATGTCGCTTTGCTTTGGACAAACAAGGCAGAAAGAAAAGAACCGAAAGGTAAGTGCAAATGACGCAACCTGATTTTCTGTCGTAATCAAAGAGCCTGTTAATGAATTATTTCAGGTAATCATAAAAGTGTCCTACTCGGGTCACCGAGATGGAAAATTGGCTATATTTAATAAGTAATGGGGCCTGCCACAGAACATGCTGTGTTGATTTCCAGCGTGAAGCTGTTTGTGACTTCAGCCTTTAATTCTTTAATATTCAAGTTCTGTAATCATGCATCTGGCCATCTAGGTTGGCCAGCCACATGAATTCTTTTGGATAGAATACGTAGTTTAGCAATAATAGCATTGCTTTAATTTATCTTTTCAACAGCCCATCACCATTGTGATCGGGGAGTAAAACGTGTAGACCGAACCGGACCGATCCAGTTCTTTTACTAAAAACCGGTGTTGGGCTCTCGTTTCACGCAGGATGAATATCGTTAACATTTAAATGTACATTATGAATAATTATTAAATATGTTGCTACAAATAAAGTTAAAATTATCGGTGCGTATCTAATTTATTTATTTTTATTTTTAATTTTAAATTATTGACACATATCTAACTGTAATTATTTTTGTGAAATTTAAAAATTTTAGACAGTATTTTGGATAATAATCCATCTATTATTATAATATATTTTATTCTATTATAATTTTTTATATTAAACATTTATCAAATTTATTTAATAATGAATAAATGTTTTATATTTATTTTTTAATTCTCCTTACATATTGATGAAATTAAAAAAATCTACTTATACAAAAATTAAAAAAAAAACCTTGTCATTAAATTTTTTTCTTGAAATTATATCATGTCATTTAAATTAACTCGTGCGTTGGAAATAATTTTTTTAATTATTTTATTTTTCAATTTTTTTTACAATCATTACAATTTTTCTAAATTTTTCTATTTATTCGGAATTTTCAACACATAATTTTATTGTGATTATCATTCAATTTTTCTATTAATTTTTTTGAACTAAAGTTTTCTATTAGTTAAAATAAGTAAATTACATCAAATAATTAATCTAATTAAAACAAATTAAATAATTAAAATAAAAAATTAGAATTAAATAAAATAAAAATTTTCAAAAAGGCCTAAGTGCCGGCGTTATTTTAACTTAGCCTAAGTGCCAAAGTGTTGTCATGTTGTAACCAATAAAAAAAAAGTGTTGTCATGTTGGTATACTATAAAAGGCTAACAAATTGTTTTTTTTTTTTTTTTCATTTTTATGTTTTGCTTTCTCTCTCTTAATTGCAATTCTTTGCTTCTCTCTCTAAGATGATTGTCAACCATCCTCCGTCGCTGCCACTTCATTTAGTCCTCATCGGTGGTGGTGGCAGCTTGCCGACATTGAAACCCAAAAATTTTTCCTTTGTTCTAATCCTCATAATCTCCTCAATATTAATCTCAAGTTAGATCCTTTTAAAAAGTTTCAGAATTTTCTAAATTTAAAGCCTAATTTTCTGTTTTCGCAACTTCTGATCTATCTCATTTTGTCACCAAAACCATAAAAGGTAATCTTTAAATCTTGCCCTATTCACTATACAAACTCAGCAAATCCTAAAACGAAAATCGCAGAATCAGCAAATCAATCGAATCGAAACCCAAAAAATTCCTTTTTTTGTATTTTCTTGTGTTGTTTGTTCTTGATGTTTGTGTGATTAGTATTGTGTGTATTTTTGCATTGTGAATCTATGTACAATATTTTTCATAACTTTGCCTGAATGGACCAATATTGTTGTTTAATAATTAAGAGTAGAAAATTAGAGATTTTTTTAATGTTACATATTAGATTTGTTGGATTCGATTCTAATAATTTTTATTTTGATCCGATTAAATTCATTCTTTTTTTTTAATTTCAAATGGTTTGATTTTTTTTCTTTGTTTTGTTGATTCCCCCAAAATTTCAATTTTTCTTTCAAAAATTTTGACTTTTACCTTTTCTAGTTTCCTTTTTTTGTACTTTCTCTATTTTTTTTTTCAAAATTTAAGAAATAAATAAATGACTCAAATTTATTTTGTAACCATGGACAAGTGTCAGCAAAGAATCCATGGGAATTCTTTTTATATATAACTAGTTTTAAACCCCTACGATGTACGAAAATATATTAATTAAATAATAGATTTATTAATAATATATATTTTTTGAAATTTTATAATATAAATTATTATGTTTATGAAAACGATAACATTTGTATATTATATATTTTTATTCGTTTGTATATGATAATACAGTAATATAAAAAAATTATATATTGGATAGAATCATGTAAATTTTGTAAAAATTAAATCAAACTTATATTGTAATTTATTGAATAAAAATAGTATATAAATAAAATTTAACATGTCATTGATTTGAAGAAATTGAAAATTTTTCCATCTTCAAATCAATCTTGTATACAATTTTTTTAAATGGAGATTATTCAACGATTTCTTATTGAGCTTAAGAGGTAACAAATGATTCTTGCGTATCTATTGCCATCTTTGAATGATATGTCACTTTACTTCATGATCTAATACATTCCACATATAGTATAGAAGACATTGACAAAATACTAATCTGCAATCTAATTAAATAATGTTTCAGCTATAAAATATGTAATATGAAAATATAACAAAGATAGTTATACTATAAAAATTATACATATTTGTTTCAAAAAATTTCGATATTCAAGTTAAGGATCAAAGTGATATACTTTAGACACAGTAAGCTAAGTACTTTCTGTCTCTAAATTATAATTTGTTTTACTTTTCTGTCTCTTAATATTTTATTAATTTAAGTTAAATGTTAACAAATTTAAAAAATAAATTTAATTAAAAAGCTGTTTCTATTCTACCAAAAAATAAAATGTATTAACATCATGTCGGTGTGAACAAACTATTCTTCAAAATTTTATACTTCAAAACTCAAGGCGTGAGTTTCAATTTTAATATACACTATGAGTAATTTCTATGATAGTAAATTACTATGTGTGAAAATAATTTCACGTATAGTTTTTGAAGTTTGCCTATCATAGTATGTAGTAACATGGATAATTAATTTTATTTTATTTTATTGATATTACATAGATTTAAGTTAAAAAGTTTAAATAAATAAGTGGTATTATTTTATAAAATTAATATACATGAATAAAGTAACTGAAAAAAAAAGATAAATAATTCAATATTAAAAACACAATAAAACTTTTATTTTATAATAATAATAATAATATTTTTATAAATAATAAGAGATTTCAATCCTTTTGAAACTTCAAAAGGATAATAAATATATATATATATATATATAAATGTTATCATTTAGACAATTAAAAAAATTAATTGGTAAAAACGGTAAATATAGATGTTATATTTTGTAATATTAATGTGGAAAAATGATTATATATTACGTATTGATTAAAAATATTTAAAAATTAAAAGAATGATGTTAGCTTTTGGAATATTAAAAAAATTCAATTGGTAATCTAATAATACATAACATGTTGTTATATTAATATTGCATATTATATTATATTATATTGTCCATATTGATTTTAATATATATATATATAGATATAAATATTTTCTTTTAAAAAATAAAAAAATAATTGATAAAAGCTATAGATATAAATTTTATATTTTGTTAGATTACTAATTAATTTTAAAAAATTAATATGTTATTTTTTATTAATTTTAAAATGATATAGATATATCTATATGTTATTTTTATTAATTTTAATCTCTATATATATATATATATATATATATATATATATATATATATGTTTATCTTTTAGAAAATTGAAATGGATAATGAATTTAATAAGATAATTTTATCTGTTTTAAACTTGAAAAAAGAAAATTATTATTTAATTATAATAAATTATATGTGTCATAAATATAAATAATTCACATAAAAAATTTTACTTTGAGTTAACTACTTTGACTTTTTTATGTATATATAAAAGACTAAGTCCATGCTGTTGAAAGGCTTTTCTTTGGACTTGTCTATTAAGTGCTTGATTAAAGCTAAGTGTAAAGGTTTACTGACCAAATAAAAAAAGGCTAAGTGTAAAGGTTTGGCTTTTGGTTTAAATGAGATGAGAGTGGGTTGGATTTAATTTGGCGTTTTGCATTATGGTCAATAATCTATGTTTTCGTGGACCAGTCCGCATGAATAGCGATTCGCATAGATCAGTTTCATTTACGCTCGTTTCTAAACGAACCAGCAAATGATAAATACGATCGTAAAAAGTTCGCCAACCAAACGAATCAGTCTAAATTTTGGTCCATTTTATCACCTAATTGTGTCAACTGAACTCCAAGTAAAACTGAAATCTTTCCCGGATGGAGGGGAAGGATGCATTAGGTCACAAGTGAGAGAAAACATTGATAGCAGTCAAGAAAGCATACGAGTTACAGAATTGAATGACTTCCTAATTCAAGGGCTATGGTATTGTAGCATGCTAAAACTGGTGCTACTATAACCTGACACTGCTTGCCTGGCATCCCCCACAATGCTCTCCCATCAGATGGCTTGAACTTGTTGGCCATGATTGTGACCTATGTGAGAAAACTGAGCTATCAATACCAAAAGTACAAGACCTAAACTCGTAAGCATTTGCTATTAACAGAAGTATCATGAACACTTGCGGCTCTTGTCACCATCTGACCAGGTAACCACACCATTACCGAAAGAAATCAATAAGTTCTCTCTCTCTCTCTCTCTCTCTGGGATCAAATTCATGTGTTTCCACGACTTCATTCATGCATATGTATGGTTGTGGATGTGTGCTTCTTTACGTGTAATACAATACAAATTTGATGTGAAATGTCTCCTTATAATATCTAATTAACTATTAAGGCATTAAACAAATTAAATGAGCAAGGCTTAAATAATGTAAATCAAAATGTTTCCATGTCAACCAGCGTTAGACGGTAACAATTGCTTTCGTTGATAATAGACATATTGTGCAGCTGATCTTGCATGGTGGCAATAAAAGTTCAACAATCTTTCTTATTTAATTCATGGGCAGTAGAAAGTATTTTCTTTGTTGGACAGAATATTGAAGTGGGAGCAAATTTCCCATAGTTTGCTTGTTAGAATCCATTAATCTGTAAGGTCAAGGTGTTTGTCCGAAGAATTTGAAGTCAGTTACTCAAATTCTTTCCTGCTTGGCTTCACTATAGGATCATTTTGATTGGATCAAAAGCAAACAACAACTAGCATCGACAATGGCTCCAGAAACAGTAAATCCTGCATTGATTCCATGGGAATCATGTTCAACCATTGTTTCTCCTACTAACAACATCAGTTTCAGATAATGAAAACTAGCTCCGGATACTTTTAGTTTTGCATAGTCTCCATCTAAGATGGTAAAGGATCATCAAAAACATGAAAGATTTCTCCAGGCCAGTCAGCTTGAGTTTCTTTTGGAACTCATCGTGGACAAATCATTATAAGGTAATGGATCTATATAGGAAACAGAACAATAAGAAACATAGATCTATAAAAAGCTTCATGATATTTCAAGACTGCCCTTAAACTAGATTGCTTCATCAAACTAATGCTCAGGATAGACATCAAGCTAGAATTTCATTTACAAACACAAATCGCAATGTCATTTGAAAACTAATGGTGCTAAAAAAGAGATATCACCAGAATAATAATGTAATACTCCTGAATGTAAATTGACATATACTCATCCAAAAAGGAAAAGAAATGATAAAGTATGAGAAAGTGAAATCATATAATGCATTTTGATGCTCTTAAAAACAACTGGGTGCATGATGAACATCAATACATCAGACAATAATAATGATGGTTGAAAATGTTTGCCAATTATGTTTCTTCTCTCTGTACCAATGATGGAGTGGGTGGAATCATAGTTTCATCTTTACCCCTTACAGAGAATTCTTCTTTCACTGTAGAAAGCTGCCGACCTGGACTATAATATTCCTTTGAAACTCTACTCGGGCTTGATGTACTGGCTGTAAATCTAGTGGATGGGCTAGAACTGTACCCAGGTGAAGAACTGGGGCTGGAACTATTTTGGACAAACCCATCGCGAGGTAAAGGTGATATTGGCAGCTTGCTACCGTTGTCCATTTGCTTTCTTAAATCTTCTACAATGTCGTAAGAATTCCCAGTGCGTGCTTCTTGTGCAAGAGAACACCAACAACAGAATAGCCATAGCGTGCAATCACTAGCTGCTGGTTGACCGAAACAGAAGTTATAAGTTGGCAAATTGAATCTCTTTCTCATTTGAATCCTCCAGAAGCCACCATATAGCATACCAAACAAACAAAGAACAATTCCAGTAACACCAAGAGCCCCTCTGACAGTCTCATTATCAATATTCACAGCAGCCAAGTTGAATATCCAGAAAGGAGCCATACAAAACAGGAGAAAAGTCGCAATATGGACATACATGTTTCCAAACCCAAGTCTCTCCATGTTCCACCCGAAGACGCAAAAGCTACAAAAAAGAGAAAGATACGCTAGAGAAATATCATCCCAAAAGTCAAGTATCCCACCACTCCAGAGTGGTCTTTTCTCTACAATTCTCTCTTCATCTCCGGATGCAAATGAATATCTTTTCTCTAATGATTGTCGTCTCAACTGCTCTGGCCTCCTACTTTCACCAGTGTCAGTCCGCCTCTGTGCTTCTTCATCCATTTCAGAATCATAATCCTTTCCCAGAGGGCTTAAAATGGTGTAAACACCAGCCATTGCCGGTGCAGCTATTGCAATTGATACACAAATCCCAACTCCAATGGCAGGTCGCTCGGATCTCTTGTACCCCAAGTTCAGACCACAAAGGGCATACTGAGCAAAACAGTTGATGTGGAGAAGCACAACAACCACCATCATGTGTGCCCACTCATGGGGCTTATAGGTCCCATTCTTACAGTATATCTTTCTGAGTCGGGAAATGTCCTCCGGTTTCCATCTACAAAGAAGTACAAGATGGTAAAATCGCTTAGGGTGTTGGTACAGACACATAAGAGTAAACAAAGCATTGAGGATTTGATTGTTGACTTCAAACCAGGCATTTCTCTGTGACTTCTTAGGAAGCGCTGCATTCAACATTCCAGTCATGACAAGAAACAGAATGGCACCCGAGATAGCAACACACATGATCCACACAAAAAGGGCCATATTCATTGGGTCCCTAATCCATTCCTTACACATTTTCATGAGAGAAACCCAATCAATTTTTTTGGCGAAAACTCCATTCAGGCGTTCTCGTAAACGATGACCAATTGGAGAAGCCACCAACTGAGAAACTTCATCTCTTTCTTTAGCTAAACGCTTGAATTTGGCAGATGCAGAACCAAATTTCAGAAAATTCATTCTATTTGGAGGAATCATAAATCTGCTAAGGGACCTTCTCTGCGGGTTTTCACCGTTTAGAAGCATCCTTTGTGATGATGAAATGTGAAGAGGAATTTGTCCCTTTGTTTTAGTGTCATTAGATTCCACAATTTGCTCTTTCTGATTGCCAGTATCACTCGAAGCCATTCTAACACCAAAATTGAACTCTCAATCAAGCCCAGCACTGTGCTGATCGGAGAGAAGCTCCTATGCACTAGCTAAAGTGTAGTTCTAAAATTGAATTGAAAACCAGATGACAGATGATCTAGATTTTGCAGTTGCTACAGCTAAAAGTTGTAGCAAGAAAAGAGGGAAGCAAGGAATCTGGAAAGATAGAGCAACTAAAACAAAATAATTTTATGAGTGCCAAGAAGCTATGCAAAGATCAAAGATCCCTGAAAGTATCAATATTTTGATGAAAGGAAGTTGACCCAGATCATAAAATCCAACCCAAAATCTAAATCTCACACCTTCGACTCGAACAGTATCTATTTTTGTATCAAAATTTGCTCTTTATCATCAGAAGGGTTACCAGATGAACGAAGAACACCCTGAAATTTGCTCGATTTCTTTCATCTAAAGGAAAAATCAGTATAAATATACTGGGAAAAAACCTTAACAGAAAACAAGAGTCGGATTTTAACGTTTATGTATGGGAGACTAACCTGATATGGAAGAAAGTATAAGCTGAAACTTAGGCTTCCCGCAAACCGACAAAGGAATTCACGACACAACCTGTCATGGAATCATCCTCAAATTTTTTTTTTTTTTGCTGCAGCTCATGTACAGTTGTACTTTCAAACATGATAAAACTTACGGTGAACAGCTTCGTTCACCAACCAAAAGTCTTACAGCAGAGGATCGTTGAAAGTTTGAACAATTGGTACTCATCGGATGGCTGGAAATTTTTTAATACAATGTCAACAAAATTAAGAAACGAGAACTTCACCATTTCAAAAAGAATAAAAAAAAAAAGGAAAAAGAAATGAAAACTTTACGAAAGATAAAACAACGTCGTTCTGGTGGTGAATTTCAGAATTTCATTCCATCAATGGATTGAGAACATTGAATTTTCTTTTTTCGTAATTTTTAATTGAGTATATGTTTGATGAACTTATTGTCCGTCTACAACAAAATATCACTTTATTAATAAGTAAAAATTGACGATTGTATATATATTCATTAATGAAGTGTTATTAAATATTATATATAGTTTATACACTATTAATGTATCAAATATAAACTCTTTTTAATATATTTTGAGATTACTAATTTTTAATCTATTATACTAATTTGAAAAAGATATTATGTACCTAAATTTTCTTGAATTTGCAATATTCTGTTCAATATATATATGCAAGTGCAACCTAAACTAATGTTTAGGTATTTTTTTTGGTTACAAATATTTAGCTAACTTTAATTGGAAAAAGCTAATCATCAAAATAGAATGAATTTGATAAATATATAGCATTTACACATTGTTAGACGTTAGTGCATTAAATATACACTGTTTTTAATTTATTTTGAAACCCTTAACTCTTAATTTACATATCTAATTTGAAAAAAATATTACACACCTAAATTTTATTGAACTCACAACTCTTAAAAATTTGTTTAATATACATGCCATCTAAATTAATTTTCAGTTGACTTTAATCGGTAAGAGTTAATTAGATAGAATGAATTTGATAAATGTGTTTATATCTGAATTTTCATAGGCAGAAAATGTTAAATAAGAACAATTTGGTAGAAGATGTTTAGTAGTGCCATTTAGATGGAACGTCAGCTCAATGAAATGATCTTATTATAATGGCTGCCACTTTCAAGTAAATTAAGTTTTTAGTTTCTTCGACGAAAAAAAGGTGACGCAATTCAAGTTGGAGAAGTCGAAGCTTCTTTTCAGGAGAAAGAAAAAACAAAATCTGTTTACATTTGCATAAATTTTTATATTTCAGTAATATTATATCGAAACTGAAATTGAATTAAGTTAGATTTTGAATGAATCAAAAGGATAGGTACAGATTTCCTTACTTTTAACCAAATAAAAAGATATAAAAATGGTATAAGTTAAAATTTTAATAAAAATTATATATAAAATTGATAAAAAATTAAAAATCCCTTTAATATTTAACATATCAATTTAATTATAACATAATAAATTTGTATTTTACACAATTTAGAATGAAATAAAACGACACATATATAAAAAAATTTATATATGATGCATTGACAGTGTATAGTTTTTATATACTGTTAATGCATAAAAAGTTGACTATTCATCGATAGGTCCTTATGAGCAAATTAAAAAAATTTATTTATATTTACTTTTAAGACTTTGACATATTTTTTAATTTACCAATTAATAAAGCGACAACCTTTGATGCATTGACAATGTATAAAAATTATATACTGTCAATACATCATATATGAAACCCTATATAAAATTACTTAACTTTACACGATTCACCAAACTTGTCTTATAATATCAAAAACACAAATTATCAATCCTGTCTTAGAATAATTATGTCAAAGCTCGAGAAAATTAGCCTTTGGAATGAATGAAAATCACATTAATTTTAGCCTGGTCAAGAGGGCAAATTGAATAGCGTGCCCTGTTAGACCAAAAGGCAAGAACTCTTTAAGATAACAGCTGCAATATTAAGACAACACCTTGTAATTTGGGTAAGGAAGATTTAAATTTAATGGTGGTAGGCACGTGGAATACGAGCCTCACCTTTCCTTCGTAAACCCTCGACTTCTCTAGGAAGAAATTCTCTTTCTAATTGGCTACCTTCAGCGTTGGAATTCCATTTTTGCATGCTATGTTGAATGAAGTCAAATATCAGGAACCAGGAACTTAAATCTTGAAAATATGATAGTTTTAGCTTAGAATTAAAGTAAAATAGTGTTGATTTTGAGAATTAGTTGAATTGCCTTGTATTGTAATGAAAGACTTTGGACGAATGAGTGCGGTTATTTTTCGTGAGAGCAGAACTTGGTAGACCTTCTGATGTGAGCTCTGCTGTATGGATTTCTTCAGCAATCTGCCTAGCCATTTACTTCTCTATTGGTTTCTTTGGCTGTCTATCTATGCGGAGAATGAATCTATCAAATAAATAAGAGAGAAAGAATACTCATATAAATAAAATAATATTTATGTAGTTTGATAATTTATCTATGTTCATGGTCACATTAGTTTATTTTTATTACTTTTCTAGAATGAATTTATGAGAAAAAAATTACACATTTAGTGAATATAGACTAATTTGAAAGTACTTGAATTTCACTAAACCTACATATTAGATCTTTGCTTCGTAGACCTTTCGAAGGCTTTGGTCTTGATCTCTGGCAAGGAGCTTTGTGCCTCTGCCCCCTTGACCCCGCACAATGACCAAGCAATGAGACTGCTATATTAACTTTGAATAAATATCATATGAGCTGAATCTTATTAGACTCTACAAACTCGGACAACATATTTTATGAGAATTTTGTAAGACTTTTGGATCTCATTGCACTTTGGGTGACGAGATTCAAACACAAAAGACAGAATTATGAAAGGATAAAATTATTCTTGTACTTTTTTTTAAATAATATTTTTTGTTATTTTATTAAAATTACTCTTCCCTAATGATATTTTTTTTAATCTCATTGAAATTAATTTCACCTAATCCAAAGTAGCCCACACGGCTAGTGAACTTTGACCAGAATTCGGATTTTGCAGTTGGTCCATTGGTAAATGATAGTACATTCCTGTAATGAATTTCTTCTTAAGAGATGATATTGATGTACTCCTCTTTACAAAGAAGCCTGTTCTTATCGAAGACACCCGATAATTGCAATTCTCACTTATCTATTGCTTGTTTGTTAATGTAACTACTAGTAGGTATTAATGTAACTACTAGTAGGTAGGGATGAGCTGCTCTATGAAGTGGTTAGTTGAAAGAACCTGTAAAGGAAAAAATGTCAGGAGAGTGTCAGAGTTGATGTTTCGAAACGTGCTATTACGCTCAAATTGGCATATAAGTGCTAGGTAAAGATGAGGTGATAAAAGAGAACTTGAATGACAGGGAGTTCAAGGAAGCTGAAGGTTAAGGAAGGAGGGAAAGTCTTTCAAGGGTGTCTGAATGACTTTCTTCCTTTTCCCTTGGTTCCTGTTAGTGTACCTAAGATCACGTCTCTACCAAAAGACAAAACTCTGACCTTGCAAGGTTCAATTCCGAAATAACAAGTGTTGGGATCGATGTTACTGTTCAATGCCGGAATAACAGAGTCAAAAGTGTTCCCACTGGTCGGGTCAGCTGATAGCCATTTGGGCTGTGCTTTGGACCTAAAGTATCTGTGGGCCTAACATCACTGTTACATGCCAACGGTTTAGCAGTCCTTTAGGTTCTTTGGAACAACAACCATTGTTTGCCTCTCGTTCATTTTTTCAGGACCATTGTTCATAGGTATCAATTTTTAAATCATTTTGGTAAGTGCAAATTATTAGCTTCTTAATTATCGCTGAGCTCAAAAATTAAGTATCTTGACAGGGAATATTCATGGCATATCCACAAGAAAAGATAACATCATAGCAACCTCAGTGATCATCCTGCCTATTGTACAACAGACATGCATCATAAAATGATAAAAAAGCCACGGCTACAAAATCATAAGTAGTTACTGCATTTAAAGCAGATCTCTCATCCTCATCTGTGCATTAATGTTACAGAATTCAAGAGCAATGCAAAGGTCAGATAATCAGATTGTCTTTTCGGGATATCAAACCATGATATCTGCCTGTAACATATCAGTATCTTTGATAAGCTTATAATGCATGCTTACACACTGTAAACGGAGCTAATCAACTATTAGTTAAGTCAGTTATATCAGTTACTTAACTAACTAACTAACTAATAGCTGATTAGTTACACCAGTCAGTTTTAGATAAATAGCAAGACTTCTATTCTGTAAATAAGACTTTTGATTTCTGAATACAATATCAGTTTTTCTCTCTTATCTTCTTTCTTCTTCTTCTTCTTTCTTTTCTTTTCATACTCTGTTTCACAGAGTTATAACCTTTACATGGTATCAAAGCTGGAAGAATTAAAGAATGGAGAATGATTCGACAGCTTCTAAGGACTCTTGCAGTACTGTTCTTAATCCTGGAGCACAGACCATCACAGTAAAGCTAGAGGATGACAACTTCTTGTTATGGAGGCAACAAGTGGTTGCCACACTCAGAGGATATGGGCTCAAAGGATATATTGATGGAAGTCAGTCTATTCCTTCAAGAAACTCCTCTGCCTTTGATCTTTATGACAGACAAGATCAACTATTGGTTTCTTGGATACTATCTTCTGTAAGTAGTCAGATTCTACCAAGTCTTGTTGGTTGTGAGAATACTAAAGATTTGTGGGAGGCAATCGAGGAGTATTTTGCATCTCAAACGAATGCCAAAATAATGCAATATAGAAGACAGCTTCAGAATGTCAAGAAAGGCTCGTCTAGCATGAAGGAATACCTTATGAAAGTTAAAACACTATGGGATATTCTTCAATCTTGTGGGTGCAAGATGAATGATTCAGAGCTTGTTCATACTGCTCTATCTGGACTTGGGCAGGAGTATGATCCCATTGTTGCTGCTATATCTACACCGAAGGAGTTGCCAAATTGGAAAACAACATCGGCCTTATTGTTTGCAACTGAATCAAGAATCTTGCAGAACTGTTCCTTTTCAGAAACAATAGTTCCATCTGCAAATGTTGCTGTTCAACAGAGGAGAAGTTACAATGGCAGTAATTTCTTTGAGAATTTTCGAGGATCTAATGGTGGAAGAGGTTTTAGAGGCCGAGGAAGGTTTAGAGGTAAAGGTTTTAACAACTCCAAACCTCAATGTCAACTGTGTGGAAAAGTTGGACACACAGTGCACAGGTGCTATCATAGGTTTGATTTATCTTTCAATCCAGATCCTGGAGAGTCAAGTTCTAGTTCAAGATTCCCCAGTCAACACATCAACAGCAATAGTACTTCTCCACAACTTCATCTTGCAGAAGCTATGGTAGCCACACCAAGTTCTATCTTGGACTCTTCTTGGTATTCAGACTCTGGAGCAACTAATCATGTGACTAATGCATTTGAAAATCTAAATCTTGGATCTGATTATCAAGGTACTGATAAGCTTCGCATGGGAAATGGTGTTGGTATCAATATAGAAGGTATTGGTCATTCCTCTATCAAAACTCAATCTAAATCACTTTATCTTAAAAATATTCTTCATGTACCTCAGATTACCAAAAATTTACTTTCTGTTTCACAGTTTTGCAGAGATAATAATGTTCTTTTTGAATTTCATGCTGATGTGTGTTTTGTGAAGGATCTTGTTACCAAGGAAACACTACTAAAAGGAGTTCTTGAAGGAGGCTTGTACAAATTCAACTTTAATATTCATAAGACTGCTGCAGCAAATGTTCAAAGTCAACGTACAATTCCAGTGTCACAAATTTCTTCATCTTCCAGTTTCATAGCTGATTCTAATTCTTTTGTAGATTCATTTGTACTATGGCATAGGCGTTTAGGCCATCCTCACTCCACTGTTGTTTCAAAGATCTTATCCAGATGTAATATCTCTCATAAAATCAATAAAACATATCTTTGTTCTCATTGTCAAAAAGCTAAAAGTCACAAATTACCATTCTCCTTATCAACAACTGCTTATAATTCTCCTCTTACTCTTGTAGAAGCTGATATTTGGGGTCCAGCACCTTATTTATCTGGTGATGGTTTCAAATATTATGTCTCTTTTATAGATGCTTTCTCTAGGCATACATGGATTTACTTCTTAAAATCAAAGAGTGAGGCACTATCATCATTTATACATTTTAAGAAAATGGTAGAGAAACAATTTTCCACATCTATCAAGGTTGTCCAAACAGATTGGGGAGGAGAGTTTAGAAGTTTTCAATCTTTTCTTAACTCAGAGGGTATACTCTTTAGGCATCCTTGCCCTCATACCTCTGAGCAAAATGGTGTTGTCGAGAGGAAACATAGACACATTGTAGAAACAGGTTTGACTCTACTCTCACAAGCTTCATTACCCTTCAAATTTTGGTCTGAGGCCTTCTCTGCTGCAGTATATCTTATAAACAGGTTGCCAAGTACAGTTCTTCAGTCAAGATCTCCTTTTGAAGTCCTTCACAAGGTACCACCAGATTACTCTTCTCTTAAAGTTTTTGGTTGTCTTTGTTTTCCCTATCTTAGACCTTATAATCACCACAAAATGGAATTCAGATCCTCTCCTTGTATCTTCCTAGGTTATAGTCCATCTCATAAAGGATATATGTGTTTAGATAAGAATCAACGTATTTTTGTGTCTAGACATGTTGTCTTTGATGAAAGTAAGTTTCCATATCTTGACATTTTCTGCAAAACAGAACCCGTTACATCTAATTCTCAGTCACCCTTGTTGTTCTCACCACCTACAATTGTGCAACCTTCCTCAATTCATATTGACACAACAGACTCAACATCTTCACCTCAACAAATTTTAGTGTCACCTAATTCTGCTTCTTCTTTTAATCCTACTCAGTTAGAAACATCTTCCAATTCTCAATCTTCCTTACAACATCCTGATCAAACTTCTGTTTTGGAACAACACCTTGAACCTGTCACTTCTCAGCATCCTATGAGAACCATATCCAAGAATGGCATTTTCAAACCAAAAGTCTATGTAGTTGATCTAGATAATCAAGAGCCTAATACTATTGCACAAGCATTTCAGCACAAGCAGTGGACAGAGGCTGTACAAGTTGAGTATGATGCCTTAATGAAGAATAAAACTTGGACCTTAGTGCTTTGTCCTGAAGACAGATCTGTTGTAGGCTGCAAGTGGGTTTTTAAACTCAAAAGGAATGCTGATGGTTCTGTGGCAAGATACAAGGCTCGATTAGTTGCTAAAGGATACCTTCAGCAACCTGGAATAGATTTTGGAGAAACTTTCAGTCCTGTTGTGAAACCAGCCACAATCAGAATCATACTCACTCTTGCTCTATCTAGAGGATGGTGTCTTAGGCAGGTGGATGTTAATAATGCCTTTCTGAATGGTACACTGAACGAGGACATTTATATGCAACAGCCACCTGGTTTTGAGGTTACAACTAGCAATCAGAAACTAGTTTGCAAGCTGAACAAAGCTCTCTATGGATTGAAACAGGCTCCAAGGGCCTGGTATGATAAACTCAAGTCCTTTCTTTGTCAACAGGGTTTTATCTCATCCAAGTCTGATCAATCCCTTTTTATTAAGAAAACAGCCTCGACAAGTCTTTATATACTGGTATATGTTGATGATATAATCATCACTGGGAGTTCAGCTTCTGATGTTGATAAGCTTGTGCATACTCTAGATGCAGCCTTCTCACTTAAGGATCTAGGTCCTTTAAATCTCTTTCTTGGCATTGAGGTGGTCAGACTATCTACAGGTGTTCTTCTTACACAGTCCAAGTACATTAGAGATCTACTCCACAAGTTCAATATGCAAAATGCTAAGCCTCTACCTACTCCTATGGTAGGTTCACTAAGGCTGTCAACTAATGAAGGGTCTCCTATTGAAGAAGTGCAGCAATACAGAAGTGCAGTAGGGGCATTACAGTATGTCACTGTTACAAGACCTGAGATAGCTTATGCAGTGAGCAAGGTCTCTCAATTCATGCATAAACTGTTGGATACACACTGGAAGGCTGTGAAGCGTATTTTTAGGTATCTTTGTGGTACCTTAACTCATGGAATTATGTTGAGACCATCTCCAGTTCTTAGCCTAACAGGCTTTACTGATGCTGACTGGGCCAGTGATCCTGATGACAGAAGATCGATTTCTGGCCACTGTGTATTCTTGGGTTCAAACATCATTTCTTGGACTTCTAAGAAGCAAAGCACTGTGTCAAGGTCAAGTACAGAGGCAGAGTTTAGAAGTCTTGCTAATCTTACTGCTGAAATCACTTGGATTCAGTCATTGCTGTCTGAGATTGGAATTTCTTTACCTGTCAGACCTCATATCTGGTGTGATAATCTGTCAATTGTGGCATTGGCATCAAATCCAATTCAGCATGCTAGAACAAAACATATGGAATTGGACATGTTCTTTGTCAGAGAAAAGGTTCTACAGAAGCTCATTACAGTCAATCATATACCTGCCTATGATCAGATTGCAGATGTGTTCACTAAACCCTTGTCATTTTCCAACTTTGCTAGACTAAGGTCCAAACTTACTGTCTTTAGTCCAAGTTGCAGGGAAATGTCCACAAAAACTTAACTTGGAAGAGGGTTTAGTTTG
Organism: Heritiera littoralis; assembly: GCA_031772115.1. Classification (NCBI taxonomy): domain Eukaryota; kingdom Viridiplantae; phylum Streptophyta; class Magnoliopsida; order Malvales; family Malvaceae; genus Heritiera; species Heritiera littoralis. The sequence continues at coordinate 1,783,725 of JAPDPK010000118.1, forward strand.
TGGGGGAATGTAAACGGAGCTAATCAACTATTAGTTAAGTCAGTTATATCAGTTACTTAACTAACTAACTAATAGCTGATTAGTTACACCAGTCAGTTTTAGATAAATAGCAAGACTTCTATTCTGTAAATAAGACTTTTGATTTCTGAATACAATATCAGTTTTTCTCTCTTATCTTCTTTCTTCTTCTTCTTCTTTCTTTTCTTTTCATACTCTGTTCCACAGAGTTATAACCTTGACAAACACTTTGTATATTTAGATATTCCTCCACTTCTCCCCACCTTTAATATCTTTTTTGTATTAGGCTAATATTCATTGACTTTATCGATTAAATCATAATTTCTTCTGTCATATAAAACACAACCTACCACAAAGATAGTGAAAGTTTTTCATTTTTTAGCCTTAAAAGGCAGTTACCAAGGAGAAAATTAGATATGATAATGTTAAACTTTATACCGTAATACAATATGACAATGATACGAAAAAAAAAAGTGATATGAACTAAAATTTAATAAAAATTATATATGAATTTAGTATAAATCAAAAAAATATTTTATATTTGACATGTTGATACAAATTTTAACACAAATTTTATATTTTACATAACATGAATAAGATTAATACAAAACAAACACAAATTATATTCCAAATTATCATAAAAATGCACATCGCATAGAAAGATTGCTATTTCTAATCACATTTCCCTCTTTATTTGCTGAAGGAAGAGTTTATGGGTTTGTTTTCCTAGGAAATTCATGAAAGACATAAAGTAGGTCTCCAGTACTGACCTGGACACCCAATTGAAGGGTGTTAAAAAAAAAAAAGCAAAGTAATCCAGAAAAGAAAGATCTCTGACAAAGTTCTGCGGGGCAGGCACTAGTAGCAGTAGTGGTCAGCAATTATTGTTCCAAAGAAAATGGCAGAAGAAAAACCTTTTCTTTGTGGGCTGCTACATGTTCCTATCATAACCCCTTATTAAACTGCACATGTTACTCATGCAAAGCCTAACATTTCAAGTTCCCTCTTGTACTTCATATCCATGTGACAGAAATGAATCCTTCTGCACAGTGTTCTAGTTTGGTCAAAAGCAAATTCCCATTTCAGCTTGCTTTAATTATAATTCCACGGAAAAGAATAGAACACGCCATATTAGCAGCATGTTATTGTTCTGTGGTTAAGCTTGTAGTTTACTGTACATGCATGAGTCAGATGAAATGACATAATATTCAGCCAGTTTAGCTGGATTATCACTTGGTTATCGGTTTCGTGCAGAGCCACATAGCCTGCCAGATATGACCTTGGTCCTCAACCAGAGATTTTTGGGTTTCTCTAGAACTCTAGTTCATCTAATTCTCCTTGATTTGCGTCCACATACATTTCTATGCACGTTCATCAGTTTCACACGACAGCAGCACCCCACGCCAACCTGTCATGCAATAATAAAAGAATTTCCATTAATCTAATCACTAAACAGTAGTCAATTCCTGAAACACCCTTAGTTAGATTACCTTAAATTAATCTCATGTTACTGTCAAATGATGTCAATTTTGTCATTGGACTACACTACAACTGAACCCAGCATATTCATATTGAGCATTCAATGCAATTATGCACAAGAAGACAACTACTACTAAAACGCTTCCTCTAACCGGAAAAGTTCATCTAGTCATCTTCCAGTATGTCACCGGCAAACGGAGTAAAAGCACCACTACTTCCAGAGAGCAAGCCGGCTGCAAAGCATGCATCGGTTTCAGGTGCTGTGTTTAATGTGTCCACAAGCATTATTGGTGCTGGAATTATGTCTATTCCGGCAACACTCAAGGTGTTAGGTGTAGTTCCAGCGTTTCTGTTGATTATGGTTATAGCCTGGCTAGCAGATATATCAGTTGAATTTTTGATGAGGTATACACATGCCGGAGACTCGACTACCTATGCTGGTGTGATGAGGGAGTCGTTCGGGAGGGTGGGATCAGTTCTGGTGCAAATATGCGTCATGATGACCAATCTTGGGTGCTTGATCATTTATTTGATTATTATAGGTACGTTCTAGATTTTATCTGTGATTTCACTTGACTCATGGGAACAAATTATGGTTTTGAAGCTTCAAAATGGACTGTTCATGGAGTCAACGCATGTTTAAACTAGTTTAGCGAATGATTATGTTGTTTAATGGTGTGGAAGTCTTTTGCAGGCGCTGCAATTAAGATTTTTGCAGCTAGCAAGCTCTGCAAGTGTAATGGTTTTGATTACTGGACTATGTGTTTAGCTGTAATTGGATCCATGAGGGTTGTAACTTAAATGGGTAAATTGTTTCCTTATGTTAGCTAGATTTCCAATGAACTATCGACTCTCACAAATGGTCAATGTCTGCTGGAGAATCTGGATGTCTTCCTGAAATTGAATGTTCCTGGTTCTGATCTGGAGAATTTTTTTCTCAGGTGATGTTCTATCAGGAAACCAGCCTGAAGGAGAAGTTCACTTGGGTGTTTTGCAACAATGGTTTGGCATTCACTGGTGGAACTCACGTGCTTTCGCACTCCTTTTCACGCTTGTCTTCATTCTGCTTCCATTGGTTTTGTTCAAGCGAGTAGGTCAGTCAGTATACTCCAATAGTCATTTCTTCTCTTTCCGAACTCCAAATTGACTTTGACTTTGGTTAATTTGTCAAACTGGACTTAATTTGCAGAATCATTGAGGTTCAGTTCTGCAATATCAGTTTTTCTTGCTGTAGTGTTTGTTGCCATAAGCTCAGTGCTGGCAATTATGGCACTCATAGAAGGGAGAGCTAAGAGCCCGAGACTGCTGCCTCAATTGGACAACAACACCACCTTCTTCGACCTCTTCACTGCTGTCCCAGTAATTGTTACAGCTTTCACATTCCATTTCAATGGTGAGAGCACTTTGGTTTTGCCTTCTAATATACAAGTAGTTTATAAGCAAGCAATTCTTGTCCCAGATTTTCTCATTCATGCATGGCTTTACTGAATTTTTGCAGTTCATCCAATTGGTTTTGAGATGCATAAACCTTCGGATATGCTATCAGCAGTCCGAATTTCATTGGTTTTATGTGCTGCAATCTACTTCACCATAGGAGTCTTTGGATACCTTCTGTTTGGAGACTCAATCATGGCGGATATACTTGTCAATTTTGATCAAAACTCTGGTTCATCAGTTGGTTCTTTGCTCAATGCCATAGTTCGTTTGAGCTACGCATTTCACCTCATGCTGGTGTTTCCTCTCTTGAACTTTTCCTTAAGATCCAACATTGATGAATTCCTTTTCCCAAACAAAACTCTTATGGCAAAGGATAACACCAGATTTCTGTCCCTCACACTTATCCTCTTAGCCTTCAGTTACTTGGCAGCCATAGCCATCCCTAACATATGGTACTTCTTTCAATTCGTCGGATCAACCTCTGTTGTCTGCCTTGCTTTCATCTTCCCTGGCGCCATTGTTCTTAGGTATGCTCTCAACCTGAGCACTTGCATGCATCAAACCTCTGCAATCTGTTTACTTTTTCGTTTTGATTTCGATTTCTCTTTGTTTGCAGGGATGCTTGTGGCATAGCAACGGCCAGGGATAGGATTTTGGCGACAGTGATGATTATCCTGGCTGTAGTAACGAGCACAATCGCCATTTCTACCAACATATACAGCTATTTTACAGGAAATGAGTCATAACTTGTTTCCTGGTATCTTTTTGCATGAAACAATCTTGTATTGTACTTGTATTTTTTTTCTTTTGTTGTTTGTTCATTAAAGGCAGCCTTAAAAGCAATCCATTGCCATGACGTGTTTCAATCTGGCAGCAAGTTCTGCATCTTTGTAATAACAAGCATAAACATACAAGATTTTTGTAGAAATGAAAGAAGAATTAAATTTCACACGGTACATAAAATCAAGGTACTCTTCAGAAGTATTTTAACCATTACCAAGTCTTACATTCATTATTGTTAAGTAATTAAGCACATCTGCTTAAGGGTGTTCTTAGAACTTAGACCTGATCAATAACCAGACAATTCTTTCAGATGTTTGGTCTGATGATCAGCAGCTAGTGAACTGTTGCAAATCCCATGGCAGATAAAGGTCAAGGAGACCGATTATTTCTTCTGATTAAACTTAGAAAATATAAACGAAAACATCAACGTCTGTGATCAGATTGCATATCCTTGTGTATCTTTACACTTATTAGGCCAACCCTAGTTGCCATGAACTATTGTCTTCATTGAATAAACAAAAATATCTTCTTTGCAAGGAAAAAGAGGAGCATACCCACTTGCATTATTGCCATTATTATTAAAAAAGAGTGACATTGAATCATTTTAATCACTAACATGAACAATCCATAAAATATTTGCTTGAAGGATTATAGGATTGACAATGGGACCCACAATTAATTAAGTATTGGATCTATTCTGAAGAAAAAGCTTTGTTTTCGTTGGCTGCTACATGATATGTTCATATTTTCTCATAAAATTTCCGCGTTTTAGTTATGTAAGGCCAATCAAAACCCATGTGGCAGAAAGATTTCTCCACAAACTTCCACTTTTGCCAGAAGAAATTTCAATCTCAGATAGCTTAAAACACCATTCGCCACATATTCGGAATGAGACAGCGTCATGAAAGATTCTCACCAATCTTGGCTGGAATCAAATTCCATCTTACCTTTCATTAAATTATCCTGTGTTAAATCACATGTCCTTTTTCTGATGAAAGTTGTCATTACACTGCCATTACCAACTCTTGTCACATTAAACATGAAATAATGCACAACAAGACAACAAACTCTAATAATTCCTCTAGCCGGAAAAGCTCATCATCGGATATGTCTCCGCTCACTATCGGAGTAAGTGCACCTCTCCTTCAGGAGAACAAGCCAGCATTACTGTTGATAGTAGTTACAGCTTGGCTGGCAGGTGTCTTAGTTGAACTTCAGTAATCAATTTTGTTTTTCAATGAAGAAAATGGATGGTTCTTGGAGTTCAAATGTGTGAGCTTAGCTAATTTATCGAGGAATATATAGCTGTGAATTCACGGAATGGATTGTTTTAAGTTTAACCTTTAGAAGTTCTTTCCACCATTGCAACACCATCAGATTTTGCAGCTAGAAAAACTCTACAGATTCTGGAAGTGTCATAAGCTATTTGAATTTTCCAAGTTTGCTCTGCAGATTATGGATGAGTGTCTATAGTTTAAAGGCATTCCTTCCTTTTCAATTAAGGGATGTTCATGGCATATCGACAGCAAGAGATAGGATTCTGACTGCAGTGATGGTGATTTTGGCTGCTGTAACAAGCAAAATAGCCATTTGCACCAACGTACATAGCTTTTTCACCTGAAACAGGCTATGACTTGCTTCCTGACGTTCTGTAGTGGTGCTTGTATTCCAATGTATGGCTTCTTTTCTCTTTTGTTTCATTATTTAAATCAAGTTCCCTCTAATCAGCAATGGCATTTTCCCCTCAATATGTCTGCAATTAACATATCACATGCTGGTAAGTGAATTATGACAGGTACTGTATTACTTTGAAAATAGACTTGCAAGAATGGGATACCATAACTCTTTTTCTAGAATGTAAACAGAAAAAGAAACTAATCTTCATTTGCCAAGTTGCGAGGATATTGGACCTACCACAAGAATCCTGGCAAACAATACCAAGGCATTCCTTGAATCATGCCAAACTTGCCGACTTAGCCAAATTATTCCACCATTGACATTTGTATACCTGAAATCCGAACCAGTGTGCATACCCAAGTATGAGATTCTTTTTTCCCCTATTATCTAATGTATCTTTTGCATTTTGCAGGTAGCTTTTGACCAACCATTGGATCCCTGTTAAGCCTCTTGCTGGTGCTGCTTCAAATGAATGTGGTGGCTGTTCTAATTTATGTTCAGTAGAGGAATGTTTTATGTTTGATGGATCTATGCCAACCCTTTTTTTTTAATGAGATGATTTTTGGGAGGGAGATTCAAACCTCTTTGACCTGAGATGCATGTACTTTACCATCAAATGAAATACCCAAGTGAGCTTCATACTTCTATTTATTTAAGCTCATGCTAAGCATTATGTTTTCTGGTGACAGATTAAGTCATATAATTACAATTGAATATCAAAGGGGAGGGAGATTCGAACACTAATAGAGGTAACAATGGTGAAATCAATCTCAAAGTTATGTAATTTGTGAGTTTTTTGTTGGTTATTTTCAGTTTTGTAATGAGTTTTACTGTTACACTGTGAAGACATCTGCACCCAACTTGGGCTATTGTTCACTTTGATTTAAAGAATTTACGGTTTTGTCTTACAAAAAGTGTCTCACAAATACGAGTCTAAGTCTTTGCTTATATATATAGCAGAATTTTATAATATCCCAACATGAGATTGTGACTTTAGATAGGTATAATCAGAAGAAATCTGATACCAATACAGACCTGAAGAACTAAGAAAATTTTGACAAAATGGAAGCAGAAACTGCAAAAGAATCATAATATCAGGTCACTCACATTCCACAAGGATAATTATCAATGCCACAATGAATGCATAATCCACTCCTGATTGAACTTTAACCCTGTAGTTCTTCTTTTTACCCTGACAGTAGCTTCCTCCTGACATGTAATTCACCTATATAAACACAGGTGCAAAGAAACAGAAAACCTGTATAAATATACTATTACCATGATTGAATTTCTATTCAGATTTTGAATTTTTTAAGTTTGGATTTAATTCATAAAACAGGAGCGAAAGGAAAATAAGGCCTCTTACCTCTGCAACAATAGCATCCCCTTTATAAACTCCATAAGACAGAGATGGGTCAGCAGAACCAACAACCTGGAAGCTGCTGAAATCTTCATGGGTAGAGTTTGCTAAGAACACATCAAGCCTTGTTTTCATCGGGAGTAAACGCGATCGCTGTACAGTCGAAAGAAGTTGACTTATCTTTGAACTTTCACCTCTATGAACCATCCATTTTTTACCAGTGATTGCCTTGTCATATATCAGCAGGAAAAAAGTGTAAGAAAAATTATAGTTCACCGAAATTTGATATTTACAGCTTCATGTTATCCTTTTCGGTTTGATATCAATCATCTTTCATTTGATAATGCAGAAATGACAAGACACACACATACGCACGAACAAGAGACTGGAGAGCTTTGAGGGTTAGAAATTCTTTCATTCTTTTGTATTTGTTCAGGTGCAGCTCATTTCCAAGTGTTCTATAACAGATAGAGGAAGAAAGGAATTATACCTTTTCGCGAATTGTGAGGATAGGAAAGCCAGCAGAGTTACGCATGACTCGTTTCCTGTAAAGGGTCATGTAGGAGCCATCTACTTGCAGGAAAAGATTTCCATTGACATCTGATACTTCATACCGTATATTAGAGAGGCCATGTCGCTGTTTCTTGACAGTTAACTCCAGAGGGTAAGGCACACAGAATTCATCCCCTGCAAAACTGATCATAGGAACCCCATACACCATTTGCGCAGCTGCCATTAATGCCTCTAGGAAAACAAGAACCAAAAGATTGATTTTCTGTACAATATCAGGATAATATAATTCAGAGTTACAGTGATCAGTTTTGGAGGCTAATGTTTGTCATGAAAAGAAAACTTGGTCTTGAAACATTTCCTGGAAAGAGCCCATTGTCAATAGATAACAAGGTCAGACAGCTTATAAACAATACTTTGAAAAAACTTGGTCTTGAAACATTTCCTGGAAAGAGCCCATTGTCAATAGATAACAAGGTCAGACAGCCTATAAACAATACTTTGAATCAACTTCAGTGCCAAGGCCGTAGAATGATACAAAAATTTTAGTTGATTTAATTATATTTGTGAAGTCATACATTTTACCTACTAGTTCTTTACAATTGAATATGCCCCAATGGAATTCTTTGTATAAGTCTACCTATAATAATCCATTCATTCAAGTTAAATGGCACTGGTAATAAAATATTTCCTGGTAAGCCATGACAACTAATGATTAATTATTTATAGACAAAAAGTCAAAAAAGCCCTTGAAAAAATAGTTTTAGCAATTAAGTTCCTAACTTTTTTTTACAATCAATTAAGCTCTTATATTTTAATTTTTACTTAATTAAGCTTTTTCGTAGACAGAAATTGTTAGATTTGTTATATTTTTGCCCACGTGAACTATACGGATTTAACAATTTTCATCCACAAAAGGACTCAATTGAGTGATGATTGAAATGTAATGGATCAATTTATTGCAAAAAAAATTAGAGGTTCAATTGTTAAATCTATTTTTTTCAAAGGTTTTTTTTGACCCTTTAGCCTTCTTTATATAAGTCAAATATTTTTTATCAACCATGTGATGTTAATAATGTATTTCTTTCTTTTAAGTGAGAGGCAGAATCAAACATCTACATATATCCTTTCCAATTGGTGAGAAACTGAGAAGCAGCAGAAAAACACCATCGCGTGGAAGAGGCTGCAGACTGGCAAGAAGGTAAACCAGAATTCAAGATTACCACAAAATCTTTGTGCAAAAAGATGTTTTTTGAATGATCCAACTTTTATGCAAATATAGAGATTTGGGCTAGCTTCATTATTTCCATATTGATTAGTTGACATTGATAACATATTTATGCGATGCATTAGATGACTACTAATGGATGATCACGTAACCAAGATGACATTCCTAAACAATATAGTTTCTTTCATTGGCATCTATGTGCAAACTCCTTAGGAGGATCATTTGCCAAATTTCATGACAATGAAACTTCCTTAGGATACATCCGGTAGGTTGGGTTATGAATGGGGACTTAATTCTGAGAGTATGAGGTACTTCTTCGATCATCCAAGAGGAAGAAGACACAATTCACTTGCTCCGGACAGTCAATTTCCATGTTTGGATGAAAAAAGAAACTCAGAAATAATACAGGATCAGAAATAATGGAGAACAAGGCTCATACTACACTGCCCATATTCATTGACTTGCTTTAAATCAACCACATGACCATTAAGGTAATCAACCGAAGCTGTTAAGCAGGAAAAAAAATTCCTTATTTTCCTTTGGTTAATCCATTGAATTCTGCGGTGTGTGAGAAATAGACCACACCACAGAGTCTACAATTACGTAAATGTGAAAGAAATGGGCACATTTGGAACACAGCCAAAGGCACAGAGTGCGACAACCAGCAGAAAGATAAACTCAGATTTTTATTGCTCATATGAAATAGAGATTCTTCAATAATATGGTCTATCTTCTTTAACTAATTGTTCTTCAACCCCAAATTCGAAGATTTAAAAAATCTCAAGACGAAATATCATATCTCAAATCTTGAAACCTCTTCAGTAAGTTTGACTTGTATGTCCCAATTTCAGCATCTTCAAAGGTTTCTGGGGTAGACTTTATAACTGAGATTGCCCCAGCATTGTGTAAAGCTTTAACTGCTTCATCTGCAGCAACGTAAAGTAAGTTAAAAGTAACATTGAAAAAAAAAAAGATATATTTCTGATAAGCAGAGGCATCCCTGTTGTTTACATTTTTAAGACCAAAAAGCAATGGACATAAAAAGTGCTGCTGTGTGTTTAGCCAAACTCAAAGCCTTAAGCCTAGAAATCAAAATAATTTTTTCACATCATGAATTTGAATACTACTCTAGCACACAGGCACTTGCATGTGAAAACCCTTAGTAATGCCAAGTCAAGCATGAGAACTGAATTAATTTATGCTTTTACCTGACTTTGACAGTGCACTAAGAGCCTTTAGAGCCTCTTTCTGTGTGCGTTCATCTTTAGCAGATCCCAACATATTTAAGAGCTCTTGAGCTCCACCAATCTCCACTATTTTCATCCTTCTTTGATCTATCATAAAAAAAAAAAATTGGAAGAAAAGCGTTAATCTTATAAATGATGTAAGGAAACTATCTTTAGTCAACAGCCTTGTTGCAGGGTCATGCACCATCAACATTAGCTAATCTAGTTTAGAATTAATGAGAAAAATTACAGGATTCACTTCCAAGTACAGCAGTTTTGATGGTGTGCTCCACATTCGAAACCAGTATAAGATAAGGGCAGAAAAGGGAAACTGCAAAATCTCATTGCAGCCACTTATTTGAATCTCTAAATCACTGACCTAAATTTCTAAAAGTTTTGGGAAGAGGTAAGGTGTCAAATTTTCACAGGCAGTTGCAAGCCTATCAGCTAAAGCCGTGTATGGGCACTATCAGTACCACAAGGACATACAAAACACAGTAAACTCTAAACACAATCAAAACAAACGAAATCATAGATGCAATAGAACGAGATGGAAATTAGTTGGAGAAAATCAAAAGAACATCCAACAGAAGGCCCCCAGAAGTCAATAACTCAGGAAAACAACCTTTTGATCATGAATGAAATCTTCATGCTCTTCCAAAAGCTAGTATTCCCTCTCAATATCATCCTCTATAGGTTTAATCAGACACCATTTAACCAAAATGTCTTATTATAGAAAGAAATATGATCAGCTATAATACCAATAAGAGGCAAGAATAACTTTCATTAATGAATACTTTATTGTTTAGCTTAATGCATCAAATTTTAAGAGCATAACTCAGAACAAAACAAAATCAATATTAAGGGAAAAAGAAATACCATCAATTGCAAAACGGGCTAATCTAGATGCTCCCATTCTCTTAAACAAGGGATCCTTAACATGCAAAAGTGAGACAGATTGGTGCATCAAATTATCTCCTGCAAAAGCAAAATTATAAGCATTTTCTCTTTTTTCAAGCAAATAACATATCCAACCAAAAAAAAAAAAAAACCCCAAAAAGTTAAATATAAGAAAAAATGATTCATACAAGAACCAGATTGAGATATCCATGTAGGCTAAATACCCAGAAAAGCAATAATTTTGAACAACATAAGATTTGTTTCTAAAATAAAAAAATACCCATGTAGGGAAAGAATTGATAAGCAACAACAGTTGCAGTGCCAGCAAAGATCAGTTTCAGCAACCATCCGACTTTCCTCTCAGCTTCCTGTTCAAGATAGGCCTCATCTGCATCCAAAAGAATAAAGCATTTAATTTAACAAAGCATTGAATTAAAAACCTTGTTAAGAAAATGAAAAAAGAGTGACCTTTTCCATTAGATGATGAGAAATTTCGAGACTGCACATTCCAGGGCTTTCTTTTGAAAAAGAACTACAGAAGAAAAAGGTGAGATCGAAACTCGGATTTGGAAACAGAAAAGAAAAAAGGGATTATGAAATTGAGTAGTTTACAGTGTTGAGCTGAGCTGCCAGGGCGCGCATCGTTTGAAACTCAACGGCTGAAGCCTCAAACTCAAACTAGACAATTTTCGTTTTGTTGGGATGTTCGGTGTTGGAGAGCAATGATCAGGTTTTCCGCCGTTTCACGACAGTGTGACGGCGCGTTGCTTTCAGTGACAGATGACACGTTCGTTGCTACAAAAAAAATTACTAGGAGGAGGAAGGGTTTTCTTGTTTGTAGTTCTTTTCTAGCTTATGGAAAGAAAAATTGGTTAAATTGAGTCATCTTCAATGCATCCAAATTTGTTCAAGATTTTTGTTTTAGCAATTAATAGTACAATTCGTGTGTGTGTATATATATATATATTATGTTTATGGTATAAAATTTATAAATTATTATATCAAAATTTGTATTTAACATGTGAAACACCATATATATATATATATATATATATATATATATATATATATATATATATATATATATATAAAATTTTATCAAATTCATATACAATTTTTATCAAACATTATCTCATTTTTTTTGTCATCGTTTATTATATCATTTAAATACCAAATCAAGCTATTAATCAATTAACAGTACTTAGTAGCCCTCATTGTATGGTATCTGAATTCTTTGCCACTTCTTTGGACATTCAAATAAACAAAAGAAACAAGAATCAGGTCGGGAATTCGTTTTGGAAACAGATACCAACCTGAAAACCAGACAGTATATTTCCAAATAATTCCAGCAAGATGCCACAAAATGGCATAACATTGCTTGTGAATTGTGATGTCTTTTCTGAAAATTTTGCTCCTTCAATACAAAGAATAACTTAAAAATAAAGATCATCTGACAAAATTCCTTACTTATCCTCCAGGTTTATTACATCACATAACACTTTCCTTGGTAGAAAAAATGGTAACTACACTATAGTTATAGAGAGCAACTATATCTGAATTTAAGTTTCATAAAACACATGAAAGCATTCCGAGGCTGCAGATGGATCTGGCTTGGTCCCCATTAATGGCATTTTTTTTGCACTTTAAGGGCATCGAGTGAAGAGTCTTATGCTTTCTCTCACCAAAAAATTGAACAATCCAGGTCCTTTAGAAGCAAAACCTCTATTTCCTGTCCACAAGCAAATCGACTAGTCATTATCAACTATTGGTTTATTAAGAGCTCAATATGGAATCAAACCAATTCTCCCTGCTTGTACGAGAAACATGAGCAGTTGAGCAAACAGTATTAATTGAATACTAATCAAATGCCATGTCACATTGGTTTCAAGTCTCAGTCGAACACAAACTAGACATTATAAAATCCAACTGACCTTCCACTCTTGGCTGATGGAGGAATTAGACCTCTCTTTTCTAAGCTTTTGAATCTGTCTCTTGCAAGTGTAGCACAACCCTTCATGCAATATAAAAAATATAGGGAGACAGTTAATAATTTTTATTATCTAAAAGTAAGATTTGAATTTAAATAGGTAATTGAGAAGGATGTACCTTGAGCTTACGGATAGATCCAGTAAGTTCTTCAGATAACAGGACTTGAGGTGGAGCAGGCAGGAATCTGAAATTATGAAGAATATATCAATCATGTGTCTGTTTGTTAATTTTGACAAAGTGGAGAATTATCTGTCAGATCATACGAAGCAAACGGTGAAACATAACTTCAGATGGCAAATATCTCAAGAAATTATAAATGCTTTTAATTTAGATATCTAATAAGTTGTGAAATTAGGTCATTGCCAATTTGCCATTAAGATAAGAATCTAAACATACACTATAAGTTATGCCAATTCCCCATTGAAAAATAGATAACCAATGAGAACTTCATATAAAGGCACTAGCATACTTGTATTTTCCCAAGCGAGGTGGACAAGCCTTTAATCTTTCTTGCTTAGCTATGACCTTCCGAAGATGTTTCTTTTGCCTCTCCTCATCCTCTTTCGCTATTTCTTGTAAGATATCTGGCAAGCTGCATCCAGAAGAACCAACAGATAATAAGAATACAATCATTAATAAAATAGACGCTAGTATAGACAATGATAAATAAACCTGTCAATGTCTTTGGAAAGCTCCTTTGCCTTTTTAGCTTCTGCTTCTGTTCTTTGCAGTTCTTTCCTTCTAGCTCTCTTATTCAACTCAACTTGAGTCACCCTCCTTGTTTTGGAAGGCCTGCAGCATGATAGAAGCAGAATTAATGCATAGATCAAGAGTTCATGATAACAAAAAAACACAAGGAACTTTCATACCACAAGCTCTTAGGACCCAAAAGTCAGCCATCCACATACAGAAGCTGGTTTGAGATCATAGCATTTTGAGTCTCATTTTTAACCAAAAAAACATATTCTGAGCTTAGTTATGAACTTCTAGTCATGTTAATCAGGAAGGGCATCTTAGCAACTAAAACCAGAGTTTGAATCTAAGAATTCAAGTTTAATTTGCCTACTCAAAGTGATTCAAATACATCAGCTTCCCATATAACCCTCAAAACCAATATCTCCCCAAAATCAAAATAATACAGTAACAAAATAGATAAGCAATATGATAATAGTAAAGGACAAGATATTAAAACAAACTAACCTTTTCTCAGTTGCAGGATCCTCCTCCTCACTTAAATTTTCCTCATTCATTTCATCATCACTTCCTTCATCTGCCTCTATAAAGTATTTCTAACAAAAAAGATGGTTTTGTCAATATTTCTACCACTGAATTTTAAACTAAATTAATAAGAATCCATAACCATAATTTAGTTGCGTCTAACATTGCCAATATGAAGAATAATTCCTAGATGAATAGAACAATAGGCACTCACTTCGTCTTCATCAATCACTTCCCCCATAACTGTTAATGGAACTGGCTGAGGTCCCAACTCATTCTTGTAGACCTTCTGCATTTCTTCTGCAACCGCTTGAGCCAACGAATCCTGGATAGAGATTAAAGAAAAATTACAATGTCAACTCATAAAGAGCAAGGAATGACACAGATAATATACACAAGTCTGCGTTTCAAAATTCACCTGATGACTTTCAAATGAGGGATTGTATGAACACCCTGGAGGCTCAACTTCCACTGCAGGAATAATCGACTGTTTACACACCAGTCTAGCTTTGCCACTTCGTTGACCTGAAAGAGCATAAACAGAACCATATTTAAAATGTAATCCCAAAATAAAAACTCCATGAATATGAATATTCAGTTTATATTTTTAAGGAAAATACCTTCATTTCCCCATATGGGAACCATGCCAGAATCAGGGGCAGAATCATCCTACACGAAAACAAATCAGTTTTTATAAGAAAAAAGTTCCATTTATCAAAAAATTAACAAAGTTTAGCTTTACTCAAACAGTTTGTCACCTTGGGAACATCTTGAACTACAAGATCCTTAGCTTTCAAAGCCTCCTTCTTTTTCTTCTGAGAGTTCTTCTGCTTTGAAGATGGCACCGCTTCAACAAAAGGGTTCTTCTTCAACACACTATCGACTCGCAACACCTTTTCTTTTTTCTTCTCAATCTTCCTCTTCACAGAAAGATCTGGTGAAACACAGAAAACCCAGTTCAGGAAACTAGATTAAAATTAAGCAAAAAAGAGATACAACGAAGTGGAGTTCAAGAGTAAAAAGAAGACCTTTGGATATGTCGATGAAGAAGAGGGATTCAGAAGGAGTAGAAGTAAGAGAACCCCCTGAGTGAGCATCTTTCGTGGATTTCTCGAAGTAATCATGGATGTCTTCCGTGCTTATGTTGGCTCTCCATGCTTTCTTCCCTTTTCTTGAGGTTTTTGCTTTCTTCCCCATCTCTGCTTCTCTGTATTTTTTCCCTCTTTGCTGTTTCGCGGCCGTCGACTGTCTAAGGAGACCGACAAAACAAAGGGTTTTGTAAAAGACGGTTTTAAACGATGGGATTTTATAATAGGTTTTGTAAAATAATCATAATATAAAAGCCCAGCTCGTTAAAGCCCAATACTTTGTCTATTTCTTTTCTTCACATTGCTAAAAAAAAACCCTAAACCCTAGAAAGGCAAAAGCAAGCAAAATCTGGGATCTTTGTTACTCTTTTACCATCTGAAATTAAATTAGATAAAAATGTTGAGAAGAAACATAAGATTGAGGAGAGAGTATTTGTACAGGAAGAGCTTGGAAGGCAAAGAGCGTTTGCTTTATGAGAAGAAACGGAAGATCAAAGAAGCCCTTGAGGGTACTATTAAATCTTCTATTTTTACAGTCGTTTAATTTCAATTTTCAATTTTTTTTGTTTTTTTGGTTGTAGAGGGAAAACCCATTCCAACTGAGCTGCGGAATGAGGAGGCGGCGCTTCGCCAAGAAATTGACCTTGAAGATGACTATACTGCCGGTGTGTTTATTTTACTTTATACTTTTGTTTTTGGCATTGTTGGGGATTGGTGCTGATATATGACTGCTTAAATTTCTGGATTTTAGTTCCCAAAACTCATATTGATGATGAGTATGCAAATGCAACCGAAAGAGATCCTAAGATTTTGCTGACAACATCTCGGGATCCAAGTGCTCCTCTAGTACAGTTTGTTAAGGTTGGTTTGTGCACTTTGTTGAAAAATAACAGTTTTTCCCCAATATTATGCTTGTAAATTTGATCCCAACTCTATTTCATATGGCTTGTTTCTTGCAGGAATTGAAGTTTGTCTTCCCTAACGCAGAGCGAATGAATCGTGGTAGCCAGGTTGGTGCATTGCTAGCTATATGCTTTCTTGCTTAATTTCCTATTGTTTGTGTCGTTGTAATGCATGTGCTGAGTGGTTGGCAAGTATTTGTTTTTGTTCTCTTATCTTGGTGATAAAATACAAGTGTGGGTACAATCGGTTTTGGTACTCATTTTATTATCCATATGTTGGGTGAATTGCTTGTTCGGTATTTAGGGTTGCTCTTTTGATTAATTGACATTAAAATTATATAATTTATACTTAGAATTAATAAGCTGAACATTCCATTTAATCAATCTTTTCTTCAAACGATTCACACCAGCACACTTCTTGTTGCAATTTTTTCATGACAAGCTGTTTAAGCTGGTCGTTTCTCCAGAATGGTAATCGATTTGCCACTTACTCCTTTTAAATAGAACCACTGTTTGATGCATTTTCGGTCTTCTATTTTCACTGTCCTAAATGTTTTACAGCAAATGGTTTATACTGATGCTAAAATCATTTGGCACTTCTTTGACAAAGCTCTCCTAAAGGCTTAGCTATGTGGTTGTCAGCTAGGTGTCTTTCTTTGGTTTTGCTAGTCATGATCATTATGATGAATGCTGACACCCTTATTTCATATGATAAAAAATATTAATTTATTCGGCATCAAACTGATTTTCTAGTGAAAATTAAAAAGTAATTTTCTATTCCTTTTTCCTTATTTGCAGGTTATATCTGAAATTATCGAAAGTTGCCGTGCACATGAGTTTACAGATGTTATTTTGGTTCATGAACATCGTGGTGTGCCAGATGGTTTGATTATAAGTCATTTACCTTTCGGTCCCACAGCATACTTTGGATTACTCAATGTGGTAAGTGTCAATGAGTCTTTCAGTCTTCTGAGGCCGTTACTTCATCTTCTGTTTCCATGCTTGTTTTTCTAATCTAATGTTTTCCTGCTAGGTTACAAGGCACGACATTAAAGACAAGAAAGCCATTGGAACAATGCCTGAGGCTTACCCACATTTGATTCTTGACAATTTTAAAACCAAGGTATTCATATTGCTTTACCTTATATTTTAAGAAGCACAAAATGCAGTTGGGTCCAATTTATATATATGCATACTTGAAATTTTTCGGGGCACTGCTTTTAATTGTTTTACGTGTATGCCACTTATGTCTAATAGATGATTGAGTAACAAATAGTGTCTTGTGCTGAAATTTCCTTTAAGGAGTTTCATGTTATTGTATCTTTCCCACATTGACACACAGTGTAAAAACACATATAGCTGATGAAATTCTGCTGGTAGCCCTCAGAAAAAAAAAGGTCGGTTAGCATCAAAATTTTCAAACTGCAGTAGATCTTGTAATTTGGTGGAATGTTGCTGAACACAATCACTATCTGTTAATTATGTTAGAAATATTGTATGTAACAAAGCAATCTTTTTCTTTTTGCTTCACCATTTCAGTGTTTAATAATAATTCTTTTCCTTTTCTCCTAGAGTAATCTCTTATGTTGCTGAAATTCTTTTTCAATTTATTTTGGCAGCTGGGTGAAAGGACTGCAAACATTCTTAAACATCTATTCCCTATGCCAAAGCCTGATACAAAACGTATTGTGACTTTTGCAAATCGGTCTGACTATATTTCGTTCAGGTTGGTTCTCTTCTGTAGATTTTGATGGATTCTTTGGCATTTGAGGGGATAATGATATCATTAGTAGATATACAGTAAGGAACCACTGAATTTCATCATGCATACTCTAGAACTTCTGTTCAACCACTCCTCAAAAGATCGGAATGAGTCAACTTGTCAGTTGTGGGTTTTCTGTTATAATGGTCATTGTTTTGGGTCATAGAAAAGTGCAAAGGGGAAAGGGAGAATCAAATCTTAAAGAGGGGTAATAACTGTTAAGCTGATCCATGGTTGTTATGTTATAATGGTTTTGGCTCACACTTCAATGTTATGAAATGTTCACTCTCACTGATTGCCAGCATGTAAACATACAGGCATCATATTTACGAGAAGCCTGGCGGTCCTAAATCAGTTGAGCTGAAGGAGATTGGCCCTAGGTTCGAATTGCGGCTTTATCAGGTAGCTAACTAGCTATCATTCCATTTCAATAATCCACTAGACATAGCCATATTGCAGTTGGGATTCAACTGACTACATTTGTTTCTTTGTTGCTTCGCATATCTTGCAGGTCAAGTTAGGAACAATGGACCAGAGTGAAGCCCAGATTGAATGGGTTGTTAGACCATACATGAACACAACCAAGAAACGCAACTTCATTGGGATTGACCCAGATGATAAAAACAAGAAAAGTAAACATTAAGCTTTGTACCTTGTAATTTCGCATAGCCTTTTTGTTTAAAGTTTCGAATGATTCACAGTTTCATGCCAAAATTTATTTTACAGAAACAGTTATGTTATGAAGGATCACAGAAAAGTCTGCTTAGTTGGAGATTGAAAATGTGATACGCTAATTTTATATCGTGATATACTTGTGAGACATTTTTTTAAACAAAATTGTGTTTACAATTTTCCTTTACGCAACTCTTCCGGGTTAGGTTTCCTGTTTAAATTAATTGCACAAAATTGGTGTTTAATTTATGATTATTTTATGTAAAATACAAAAATTTTATGTCAAAATTTTTATAAACACATTAAACAAAAAAATTTATTATTAATTTTTATATATTTATATATAATTTTTATTAAATTTTAATTAATATTATTTTTATATCGCATCGGTTTGTCATGTAAAGAGGCGTCAGGTCTACATCTAAGTAGTTGACAAGCCACACAGATAAGCATCAGCGGACCGACCGGCCGTGACTCATGGTTTTGGAGGTAAAAAGTTGGCGTTGAAACCGGACACTCAACACCTTCACAATAACCAATAAATGCCAAGCTCACAGACTCAAATTTTGTCGCGAAAATTTTGTATTTTATACAGACGTAAACACAATTTAAGACGCCAAGTGGGACTACATGCTCTGTTTAATTAAAACAACAAAAACCGGTAGCAAGTGCAGCAGATTCACACATGAAAGTCAAGGGGCTTGCATGGTTTTGACTCTGGTTTTCCCTCGTCCAAGTGGTCTACTAAATGCTGCCAACCCAAACGGGTAGCGACAAAAACAATGAGCTATACGCCACTTCTTTAACTTCAACTGTTTTGTTTCCATGTTTTCAATATAAAGAGCGGCTCAGCTTTCGCATCCATTTTCTTGTATAGAGCCTAAAGAAGCAGCAAAGCCATCCAGTTTCTTTCAGAGAAAAATTTCAGTTGATTGATAAGTCTTGGTTTTCTTTCCATGGCTTCTCTTTTACTTTTGTTGTCTGAACTTCTTCGCCACCATGAGCCAAACTTTGCTTTTGTAGCAGCTCCTTCTTGCGGTGCTTCAATGTCTTTTTCCACCGAGAAACCATTGAAAAATGATGCCAAGAAGTATGAATCAGAGACTGTGGAGGAAGACCCACAAGAGCTAAGGGTTTCTGTTGACCTAGTCTGGCCTTAATGTTATTATCTGATGCATGCAAGCCGGAATTCTAGCCCCAAACATGTTCTGTCATCTCTGGTTCATGGTTTCTATATGATTTCAACTTCAAACATGGCATTTTCAGTGATCATCATTTTTTGTACAACTATAGCAGCCAGCTAAGAAGAACTATGCCTTCTTGTAACACCACCGATCCATGATGTAAATCTCAATCTCAGATTCCAAACTTGGGCTTTCCTTTAATTTATTTAATGTTTTCATTCTCTTGTATAAAATGATTGTTATTGGGCAACTCTTGTAATTTGAAGTACCCTTTCTGTGACTTGTTCCCAATTTTATGACAAGTCAACATACTGATTCTGACAGCCAACACGAATATGAAGCTGTCAGTTTGAAATTGAAGTAAAAAGAAGCGAAACAAGCGGTCAAATCTCAATTTCACATGTCTTGGTTCTTTCACTTTCTATAATCTTATCTCATCTACCATGATGCTTGTCTTCAGCCGGGGCGCCGAGCAGAGCTACTCTATTCTGCATAAATTTGTTCGTATTGACCTAAAACTTGTATCCGCAAGTAAAATATAATTGTGGAAGCTTAATCCATGTGATTTTTTCAACAGAACTAAAGTATTTTATTCAATAGTTTGTAGGACAGGAAAGCAACGAAAACAAGTTTGGTCAACAGGTTCCTGAATGATCTTTCAGACTTGTTCAGTGCTTCGACAAAATAACCAAAGCTGTCTACCAGTAATAAATATCATCAGAGGAAAAAAAAGCTTTCACTTTATTCTCCTTCTCTGCTAAGAAGATATGATGGCTGGGCTTGTGGGTGGGGCTTTTCTTGGTGCTTTTCTCCAGGTGTTGCTTGATAGAATGGCTTCCCGTGAGGTTGTTGACTTCATCCGAGGAAAGAAACTCACTGATAACTTGTTGAAGAAATTGAAGATTCTTTTGCTTTCTGTTAACACAGTGCTCAATGATGCAGAGGAGAAGCAAATCACCAGTTTGACAGTGAAGAAGTGGGTTGATGAGCTTAAAGATGCTGTTTATGATGCAGAAGATGTGATGGATGAGATTGCTACTGAAGCTCTCAAATGCAGAGTGGAAGCTGAGTCCAAGAGCAGCACAAGTCAGGTGCAGCAATTAATCTCAACTTCACTTGGATTATTTGAAAAAGAGATTGAATCAAAGTTAGAAAAGATCATTGATAGGCTAGAATATATAGCAGAGCAAAAAGATGCTCTAGGCTTAAGAACTAGCGTTGGAAGGCAATCATCAATGAGATTGCCAACAACTTCTTTAGTAAATGAATCTGAAGTGTATGGGAGGGATGCTGATAAAGAGGAAATAAAGAAACTAGTGCTTTGGGATGATTCAAGCAGCCAGGGGATACGTGTGATAGCCATTGTGGGCATGGGAGGAATTGGGAAAACCACACTGGCTCACCTAGTATACAATGATGAGATGGTGAAGGAGCATTTTGACCTTGGAGCTTGGGTTTGTGTTTCCAAAGAATTGGATATATGCAGGGTGACAAACACAATTCTTGAGGCATTCACTTCTCATGCTTGTGATTGTAGAGACTTTAATCTGCTGCAAGTTAAGCTAAAGGAGAGTCTTTTTGGAAAGAAATTTCTGCTTGTTCTGGATGATGTTTGGAATGAGAACTTTATTGAGTGGGAGCTTTTACTTAAACCTTTAAGATTTGGGATAAGAGGGAGCAAGGTCATTGTCACAACACGAAACGAACGTGTTGCGTCAATTGTGCAAACTGTTCCAACCTATCATTTGAAGGAGTTATTAGATGAAGATTGCTGGAGGCTCTTAGCAAAGCATGCATTTGGTGGTCAAAGTTGTTGGATTATGCCCTTAGAACCATTCATTAGATGATTGACTTTGGCAATTTTATGTATCATGACATTTTTATTTATAGTTCATTATTATATTTGTCTTATAACTGCGTAATATAATCTTATATGATAATGTCCTTAGAATAGTAATAACACACTATTCTTAAAATATCCCTAGTCAAGTATTATTGTGAACAAGGATAACAATGATACGATAAGACTAGTATGTGGTTGACTGATGACCATTGTCATGGATATAGGATATCAAGTCATCACATAGGTACATGTTAGAGAACTATGTACTGGATCGACCCTCCATGAGAACGCTACATGGATTGTTATATGAGTGTCATAAGCGTTTCTCATAGTGATGATGGTGTATGTGATCCTTTGACTTGAGATCATCAGAGATCCCAACATAGAGAATTGCATACTTTAATGCTGCTAGATGTCATTCGTAACAGGATGGACTGTAAAGGTAGTAATTGGGTATGCCTTGATCTATGTAGAGGGATGTTGAGTGATCAAGATAGAATTTATCCCTCTTATATAACAAGAGTGATGTCTTGGGCCCTTTGATAGAGTAAGACTAAGAAATGCATGGCCGTGCTCGAATAAGTCAATATGAGATATTGATTTTATTTGTTTAATTAGTTTACTCAGGAATCAAGAAACGCTGATTAGACTATACAAGTGTGACACATTCCATGACTTGTGTCTAATCAAGACATCAAAGGATAAAGGGATTAGACTACACGGTAACATCTATCATGAGTAAGGTTATGTCGAGTCATTGACATTCTCGTTACATGGGTAGCAATGATGTGTTGCTAGATACCGCTCATTGCCTGTGACAATTTTGTCATTGCCATTGTTTTGAGAACCTATTGGGTCGCACACTTAGAACGGATCAATGAGGAGCTTAATTAATCCTATTCTGAATTGGATTAAGGATATGTCTAATCCTATTCTGAGTAGGATTAGAGTTCTGTTTGGCAGTAAATTTTAGGGTAAAATTTACTGCCTATAAAAGGATGTTTTCTGAAACATAGCCGCACAACAATTAGAAAACAGAAAAGTAGTCTTTTAATCGAAGCTAGCAGTTCGGTTATAAAGTATCAAAAACCGCTCCTTAAGGCTTCTGATCGTGAGACGTTCAAGAGTCGTGAGATCCGTTCGTGTGGATACTATAGAGGCAGGAACGAAAGGTTGTTGCTTGTGACTCGACCAACGACAGAAATCAAAGAAAACTTTAGGTAAAATCTCGAAACCCTAATCAAGCAACCCTCCGAATCGATCCTGGTGGAGGCCGAATGATTTAAATTCCGCTGCATGTTTGTTTCGGTTTCCTTCACTGGTATCAGAGCCAGATTCGGAGTCCCTGATTTGTTTTGATAAAAGCATGATCTCTGGTTACTTTCTGTTTATGATTACATGCAATCGTTTTAATGAGATTAATACGGATTAGAATGTATATGATATATTCAGAGGCTACAAATCGAATTGTTGAAATTATATATATGATATATATCAATTTCGATTCAACTTATATGTGAGATATAATCTGTGATGCGAATTATTAATGACGTTTCTGTTCTGCATAAACGTTATGGATAATCTGTGATGCGAATTATTAATGGCGGTTTCTGTTCTGCATAAACGTTATGGAAGAAACAGAATAATGTCGAAAGTGTATAAAGATTGAAACACTTTTAGATAAGAGTTCTAATGCGACTAAAATTATAGTCAGTATGAGATACTGGCTGGAACATCCTGATAAGATTAGGACACTTCCGGATAAGGGGCGTTGGCAATGTCAATACTGTTGACCTTTTTTTTTTTTCGCATCACAGATTATATCTCACATGTAAGTTGAATCGAAATTGATATATATCATATATATAATTTCAACAATTCGATTTGTAGCCTCTGAATATATCATATACATTCTAATCCGTATTAATCTCATTAAAACGATTGCATGTAATCATAAACAGAAAGTAACCAGAGATCATGCTTTTATCAAAACAAATCAGGGACTCCGAATCTGGCTCGGATACCAGTGAAGGAAACCGAAACAAACATGCAGCGGAATTTAAATCATTCGGCCTCCACCAGGATCGATTCGGAGGGTTGCCTGATTAGGGTTTCGAGATTTTACCTAAAGTTTTCTTTGATTTCTGTCGTTGGTCGAGTCACAAGCAACAACCTTTCGTTCCTGCCTCTATGGTATCCACACGAACGGATCTCACGACTCTTGAACGTCTCACGATCAGAAGCCTTAAGGAGCGGTTTTTGATACTTTATAACCGAACTGCTAGCTTCGATTAAAAGACTACTTTTCTGTTTTCTAATTGTTGTGCGGCTCCCAAACCCCCGCAAGGGGCGCTGCCCCTTGACCCCGCCCGCTGACCGGCCAGCGGGATCGCCGCCCAGG
The DNA here is from genome assembly GCA_031772115.1 of Heritiera littoralis. Taxonomy (NCBI): domain Eukaryota; kingdom Viridiplantae; phylum Streptophyta; class Magnoliopsida; order Malvales; family Malvaceae; genus Heritiera; species Heritiera littoralis. The sequence goes on from JAPDPK010000118.1 coordinate 1,807,402, forward strand.
GGCTGCCGCCCCTGGGAACCCCGCAGTCAGGGTTATAATTCTTTTCAAATGTGCCTCGTTAATAAAACTAAAATTTGAAATTGCATTACACTTGTTTGTATAACACGGTGGTTGTTGTTTGAGCATGGTGCATAGTTATAGCCCTAGCCCAATATGATTGTATTTTGGTGGTTGTAAATTTTAATAAATACGACCTGCGTGTCGTGCCTTGTTCTTGAAATTCTTGTTGTACATTCTTTTCTCATCTTACTCCCCTCGAATGTAACTCGAGGTTTCTCTTAAACTATGTAATTGGAGCTGACAACCATGCAAAGGATGACCAAAGAGGCACTTGGAGAAGATGCTATTACCTTTAGGTTAACCCTTAGGGTTTCTCATTGGCTTGGGAAATCCATTTAGTTTGGGCTATAACTATGTCACGTTTATTTTATTGCTTAATTGCATGAGATGCATGGTTTATTTTGTACGTTTATGATATGAAAATCATATGATAATTTTAAAAAAAAGTAAAATTGGTGAGATCTTATTCAATAAACTAAGAAAATCCCTCAAATTAAATTAAGTCAATAATAGATGCCTACCAATGAATAGCACTCGTCAAGGCTAGAATCGATTTTGTTATGTTTGCCAAAGCAAAATATCATATCTATCTTAGTAAGACGCGATGGGATAATAGTGATATCCAAAGGCTATAAATTGGGTTGACTTAACTAGATTTCCTCAATAGGATTGGGAATTTAGAGGCATAAAGTTGGGCTTCCATTCATGAGATGAATTAGAACAAGTGTTGTTCACCCAACTATCCAAGAGTTACATGAGATGTAATTGGTAAGTGTTGCCTACCTAAATAGCCAAATCTTGGGCGATTAGCCAAAGCTAACTCTAGATAAGGTGAAATATGGATCTTGGCCCACTAGAGAAATTATGTGATAATTTTTCCGAATTAATAGTGAGGGTTGTTGATTCGATAAAAATAGTGGGAGCATCATTTAATAAATAAATATTTAATTAAATGAATGCATTCATGATACTTATATTTTGCATATTTTTGTTGTAGATTACCATGGCATCAAACACAAATAACACACTTTCACTGCGATCTGTCCTTGAGAAGGACAAGTTGAATGGGACAAACTTCCTGGATTGGTACAGGAACCTGAGGATAGTCCTCAAGCAAGAAAAGAAGTTGTATGTCCTTGAGATTCCCTTACCTGAGGAACCACCCTCTAATGCTCCAAGGGCAGAAAGAGATGCTTATAAGAAGCATCAAGATGATGCATTGGATGTTAGTTGCCTTATGCTTGCCTCCATGAATCCTGAGCTTCAAAAGCAACATGAGGAAATGGATGCGTTCGATATGATCGAGCATCTCAAGCAACTCTATCAAGAGGAAGCTAGGCAAGAAAGGTACAATGTCTCTAAGGCATTGTTTCAGTGTAGGATGGCAGAGGGGACTCCCTTTGGTACTCATGTGCTCAAGATGATTGGGTACATTGAAAACCTTGAAAGATTGGGATTTCCTTTGGGCCAAGAGTTGGCCACTGATGTGATTATGCAATCGTTGCCAGACAGCTACAGTCAGTTTGTTGTTAATTACAACATGAATGAAATTGACAAGACTCTGCCACAGTTACTTAGCATGTTGAAAACAGCTGAATCTAACATGAAAAAGGCCAAGCCCAAAGATGTCTTAATAGTTAAGAAAGCTAAGGGCAGGGCTAATGCAAAGGGCAAGAAAAAGGGTAATAAAACCAATGGCAAGTTCAAGCCCAATGATACTGCACTGAAGCCTAAAGGTGGGGTTGCCAAGAAGGGAAATGCTTCCATTGCGGTGAGACCGGACATTGGAAGAGGAACTGCAACAAATACTTGGAAGAGCTAAAGAAGAAGAAAGGAAGTGAGACTACCACTTCAGGTATTTATGTTATAGAAGTTAATCTATCTACTTCTTCATCATGGGTATTAGATACTGGATGTGGTTTTCACATTTGTGTAAATGTGCAGGAACTCAAAAGGAGTAGATCGTTGACTAAGGGCGAGGTCGACCTACGAGTGGGAAATGGAGCAAGGGTTGCTGCATTAGCTGTAGGAACTTATATTTTGACATTGCCCACAGGGCTTGTTTTAGAATTAGATGATTGTTATTATGTGCCTTCCATCACTAAAAACATTATTTCTATTTCTTGTTTGGACAAGAAGGGTTTTTCATTTATAATAAAGGACAATTGTTGCTCCATTTATTTAAATGATATCTTTTATGGTAGTGCACAACTAATTAATGGTCTTTACATTCTAAATCTTGATATGCCTATTTATAACATAAATGCTAAAAGGATTAAATCTAATGATCAAAATCCAACATATCTCTGGCATTGTCGCTTGGGACACATAAATGAGAATCGCATTTCCAAACTCCATAAAGATGGACTTTTGGACTCATTTGATTTTGAATCTTATGAGACATGTGAATCTTGTTTGATGGGTAAGATGACTAAAGCCCCTTTCAAAGGACATAGTGAAAGGGCAAGTGATTTATTGGGCTTAGTACATACAGATGTATGTGGACCTTTAAACACACAGGCCAGAGGTGGGTTTATGTACTTTATTACATTTACTGATGATTTTAGTAGATATGGCTATGTGTATCTTATGAGACACAAGTCAGAATCTTTTGAAAAGTTCAAAGAATTCAAGAATGAAGTACAAAACCAAATTGGCAAGAGCATTAAGGCACTTCGATCAGATCGAGGTGGTGAATACTTAAGCCAAGAATTTTATGACTATCTTAAAGAGTGTGGGATTGTCTCACAACTCACTCCTCCAGGTATACCACAATGGAATGGTGTATCTGAAAGGAGAAACCGAACTTTATTAGATATGGTTCGATCAATGATGAGTCATACAGATCTTCCAGAATCCTTTTGGGGACATGCATTAGAAACAGCTGCTTTTACACTGAACCGTGTTCCATCTAAATCGGTTCCAAAGACACCATATGAGATATGGACTGGTAAACGTCCCAGTATGTCTTTTATGAAGATTTGGGGTTGTGAGGCTTATGTAAGACGTCAAGTCTCTAACAAACTTGCACCTAAATCTGATAAGTGCTATTTTGTGGGATATCCTAAACTAACTAAAGGATATTATTTTTACAATCCCACTGAGCGCAAAGTTTTTGTAGCTCGAACAGGTGTCTTTCTAGAAAGAGAATTCATTTCTAGAAGAACTAGTGGGAGAAAAGTAGAACTTGAAGAAATTCAAGAGCTACAAGATAGCGCACCCGATGTTGAGATGGAGCCTGAGCAAGCACCACAAGTTGTTGTGGAACCAGAACCACAAGCTGTTGTGGAGCAACCGCCTGCTCAAGAGACACAAGCCTTGCGTAGATCAGTTAGAACACATCGTGAGCCACAGAAATATGGATTTCTAATGACTCAGAACGGTGATGTATTGCTCATGGACCAAGATGAGCCTACTACCTATCAAGAGGCTATTACAGGGCCAGACTCTGAGAAATGGCTTGAAGCCATGAGATCTGAGATGGAATCCATGTATGCCAACCAAGTTTGGACCTTGGTTGACTTACCCGAAAGGGTAAAACCTATAGGGTGTAAATGGGTTTTTAAGAAGAAAACCGACATGGAAGGAAATGTTCATACCTATAAAGGGCGATTGGTTGCTAAAGGTTTTAAACAAATTCATGGTATTGACTATGATGAAACTTTTTCACCAGTCGCGATGATCAAATCCATTAGGATCTTGCTTGCGATAGCTGCATACCATGATTATGAAATCTGGCAAATGGACGTCAAGACTGCTTTTCTTAATGGAAAGCTACTCGAGGATGTGTACATGGCACAACCTGAGGGTTTTGTTGATCCAAAAAATGCTGGAAAGGTTTGTAAGCTGCAACGTTCTATTTATGGACTAAAGCAAGCTTCTCGAAGTTGGAATCTTCGTTTTGATGATGCAATCAAAGAGTTTGGTTTCATCAAGAACGAAGATGAACCTTGTGTCTACAAGAAGGTCAGTGGGAGCACTATTGTCTTCCTGGTGTTGTATGTAGATGACATACTACTCATTGGGAATGACATCCCTACCCTTCAGTCTGTAAAGACTTGGTTAGGGAATTGCTTTTCAATGAAGGACTTGGGCAAAGCTACCTATGTACTGGGTATAAGGATCTATAGAGATAGATCAAGGAAATTAATTGGCCTAAGTCAAAGTGCATACATAGATAAAGTGCTAAAGAGGTTTAGCATGCAGGATTCCAAGAAAGGATTCTTGCCTATGACACATGGCATTACTCTCTCAAAAGAACAGTGTCCTACAACACAAGAAGAGAGAGAACGTATGAGTAAAGTTCCATATGCATCTGCTATTGGATCCATTATGTATGCCATGTTATGCACACGTCCTGATGTCTCGTATGCCTTGAGCATGACGAGTAGATATCAAGTTGATCCTGGTGAACGTCACTGGATCACTGTCAAGAATATTCTTAAGTACTTGAGAAAGACTAAGGATACATTCTTGATATATGGAGGTGAGGAAGAGCTCATTGTAACAGGTTACACTGATGCTAGCTTCCAAACTGATAAAGATGACTATAGATCGCAGTCTGGTTATGTGTTTTGCCTTAATGGTGGTGCTGTGAGCTGGAAGAGTTCAAAGCAGGCGACAGTGGCCGATTCTACAACAGAGGCTGAGTATATAGTTGCCTCTGAAGCTGCTAAGGAGGCTGTTTGGATCAGGAAGTTCATAACTGAGCTTGAAGTTGTTCCTAGCATTGTAGATCCAATTGAGCTCTATTGTGACAACAATGGAGCCATCGCACAAGCTAAGGAACCTAGATCTCACCAACGATCCAAACATATACTACGGCGCTTCCATCTCATTCGAGATACCATCGAGAGAGGAGATGTGAGGATATGTAAAGTACCAACTGACGATAACATCGTCGACCCACTGACGAAGCCTTTGACGCAGCAGAGACATGATCGTCACACTAGGTCACTAGGTATTAGATACATGAGTGAATGGTCTTAGTGCAAGTGGGAGATTGTTGGATTATGCCCTTAGAACCATTCATTAGATGATTGACTTTGGCAATTTTATGTATCATGACATTTTTATTTATAGTTCATTATTATATTTGTCTTATAACTGCGTAATATAATCTTATATGATAATGTCCTTAGAATAGTAATAACACACTATTCTTAAAATATCCCTAGTCAAGTATTATTGTGAACAAGGATAACAATGATACGATAAGACTAGTATATGGTTGACTGATGACCATTGTCATGGATATAGGATATCAAGTCATCACATAGGTACATGTTAGAGAACTATGTACTGGATGGACCCTCCATGAGAACGCTACATGGATTGTTATATGAGTGTCATAAGCGTTTCTCATAGTGATGATGGTGTATGTGATCCTTTGACTTGAGATCATCAGAGATCCCAACATAGAGAATTGCATACTTTAATGCTACTAGATGTCATTCGTAACAGGATGGACTATAAAGGTAGTAATTGGGTATGCCTTGATCTACGTAGAGGGATGTTGAGTGATCAAGATAGAATTTATCCCTCTTATATAACAAGAGTGATGTCTTGGGCCCTTTGATAGAGTAAGACTAAGAAATGCATGGCCGTGCTCGAATAAGTCAATATGAGATATTGATTTTATTTGTTTAATTAGTTTACTCAGGAATCAAGAAACGCTGATTAGACTATACAAGTGTGACACATTCCATGACTTGTGTCTAATCAAGACATCAAAGGATAAAGGGATTAGACTACACGGTAACATCTATCATGAGTAAGGTTATGTCGAGTCATTGACATTCTCGTTACATGGGTAGCAATGATGTGTTGCTAGATACCGCTCATTGCCTGTGACAATTTTGTCATTGCCATTGTTTTGAGAACCTATTGGGTCGCACACTTAAAAACGGATCAATGAGGAGCTTAATTAATCCTATTCTGAATTGGATTAAGGATATGTCTAATCCTATTCTGAGTAGGATTAGAGTTCTGTTTGGCAGTAAATTTTAGGGTAAAATTTACTGCCTATAAAAGGATGTTTTCTGAAACATAGCCGCACAACAATTAGAAAACAGAAAAGTAGTCTTTTAATCGAAGCTAGCAGTTCGGTTATAAAGTATCAAAAACCGCTCCTTAAGGCTTCTGATCGTGAGACGTTCAAGAGTCGTGAGATCCGTTCGTGTGGATACCATAGAGGCAGGAACGAAAGGTTGTTGCTTGTGACTCGACCAACGACAGAAATCAAAGAAAACTTTAGGTAAAATCTCGAAACCCTAATCAGGCAACCCTCCGAATCGATCCTGGTGGAGGCCGAATGATTTAAATTCCGCTGCATGTTTGTTTCGGTTTCCTTCAAAAGTTCGTATGCATCTTTGGAACTAGTGGTAATTGGCAGAGAAATTGTAAGAAAGTGCATAGGTCTACCTTTAGCTGCAAAAGTGCTCGGTTGTCTCCTGCGTTCTAAAGCAGATGCTGCAGAGTGGAGTAAGATTTTGCAGAGTGATATGTGGGATTTGCAAATTAATCAAAATGACGTTCTCCCAGCTCTATGGTTAAGCTACCAGTACCTCCCATCGTATCTTAAGCAGTGTTTTGCTTATTTTTCTCTATTTCCCAATATTATGAATTTGAGAAAGAGCAAGTGATCTTATAATGGATGGCAGAAGGTTTTCTACCAGAGCCCAGAGCCAATCAGAGGTTGGAAGAAGTAGGAAATCGGTACTTTCATGATCTTGTTTCGAGGTCATTGCTTCAACAATCATCTACAAGTGATAAATCATGTTATGTAATGCATGATCTTGTCAATGATTTAGCAAAATATGTGGCAGGAGACTTTTGCTTGAGGTTGGAAGGCTACAATTCACACAAAATTGAGGGAAGGACTCGCCATCTATCATATTTCAGGGGGACCACTGATCTCAAGGCCTTCAACAGAGCAAGGTGTCTAAGAACTTTCCTACCATTAAAACAAGCGCCATGGTATGGGCACTCTTTAACCCCTCAGGTACCACTCAAGCAATTGCTAAAGCTGACATGCTTACGGGTGCTTTCTCTGTCACATTATCAAAATGTGAGTGAGTTACCCAATTCAATTGCGAACTTGAAACATTTACAGTATCTGGATCTCTCTTCCACTGCAATAAGAAGGTTGCCTGAGGCTACATGTACCTTGTACAATTTGCAAACCATTATCTTATCAGATTGCAGTTTTCTGATTGAGCTGCCAGATAATATAGGAAGGCTAACAAATTTGCATTATCTTGATATTACTGGAACGAACTTGACAAAGATGCCATCAGAAATGAGTCAGCTGAAAAAGTTTCGAGTGCTGACAACTTTTGTTGTGAGCAAGGATGGTGGATCTAGCATTGGAGTTCTAAAGGAGCTTCAGCATCTTCAAGGAGAACTTTCCATTCTGCAGCTACAAAATATTGTCTGTGCTAGAGATGCTCTAGAAGTCAATTTGAGGGATAAAAAGCTCCTTGTCAAGTTAGAATTTGAATGGGATGGTCAAACTTGTGATACAAAATTTGAAAGAGAAATACTTGACAAGTTGCAGCCCCATACAAACTTGAAAAATCTAGCCATCAATCACTATGGAGGAACAAGATTTCCAGATTGGATAGGAGATCATTTATTCTCTATCATAGAAACTCTAGACCTCAGAAATTGTAGAAGTTGCATCTTCTTGCCACCTCTTGGGCAGCTACATTCTCTCAAAGAACTTTCAATAACAAACTTTGAAACATTAGTGAATGTGGGTTCTGAGTTCTATGGGAGTAAGTTTTCTATGAGAAACCCCTTTGGGGCACTGGAAATTTTGAGGTTCGAAGATATGTTGGAGTGGCAGGAATGGTTTTCTAATGCAGATGAAGATGAAAGGATGCTTTTCTCACATCTTCGGGAGCTTTACATCCGTTATTGCCCCAAACTATCAAGGGCTTTGCCAAAGCACCTACCTTGTCTGTCAAAGCTGTGTGTTGTGAAATGTAGGCAGCTCATGGCTAAATTTCCAGAAGTTCCAGTCATCTGAGAGCTTGAGGTAGGAAACTGCAGTAAAGTGCCCTTAGAAGAACTCCTACCTAGGTTGCTCAAGCTCACATTACATAGAGGCAGTCCTAATTTGAAATCTCTACCAGATTGTATGTACAGTCACCTTGAAGAGCTGAACATTCATCACTGCTCAACTCTTAACAGGGTTCCTGAAAGGCTGAAGGTACTCAAAATTGAGAACTGTGGGAGACTTGATTTCCCAGGTAAAGGTTGCTGCTACAGATTCCTCGAAAGGTTGTCCATAACTTCTAGCTGTAGATCTCTCAAAATGTTTCCCCTTGACTTGTTCCCGAAGCTAAGCACTCTCTACATTTGTCTATGTAGTAGCTTGGAATCACTTTCAGCTCCAGAGGAATGCCAACGGGATCTCATCTCCTTATGTTCCTTAGAACTCTGCAGGTGCATTAACTTTGCGTCATTTCCCGAAGGTGGATTGTGTGCCCCAAACCTAACATCATTGTGGATTTATGGTTGTGAAAAATTAGTCATTACCTGAGCACATGCACACCCTTCTCCCATCTCTTCAATCATTGAATCTATTTAACTGTCCAGATGGGGGGGGTTTGCCATCCAATCTGAACTCACTTTGCATCTCTAATTGTGACAAACTGATTGCTAAACGGCTGGAGTGGGGTTTGCAAAGGCTATCCTCACTCAAAGACTTGACCATCATGGGAAAATGTGAAGATGTGGTATCCTTTCCTGAGGAAGGATTGCTGTCAACCACCCTTACTTCTCTTTCCATAGCCGAGTTTTCAAGCTTGGAATATCTGAACAATGAGCTTCAACATCTCACCTTGCTTCAAGAATTGGAGATCTTCGGCTGCCTTAAACTGAAGTGGTTTCCTGATGAAGGGCTGCCTGTATCTCTCTCGTATTTGTGCATCAAGAGATGTCCTTTGCTAAAACAAAAGTGTCAACAAGGATCCAGGGAAGAATGGTCCAATATTTGTCATATTCCTAGCATCCAGATCGACAACGATGTCATCATATCATAAGCTATGTCAGATGACTTCCTTTCTGGTTTAACTTCCTTAAACTTTCAATCAGAAATTGTCGGAACTGTTAGCACAGACCTAGAGTTAATTATCTGTGTATAACTAGAATCAGAACTTCCAGATTTCAGTCCTTCAAGTGTACCGGGAATAACCATGGTCATTTGGAAGTTTCTCATGCTATCATTTGCAAATGATATGTTTTCTCTTTAGGTACATTATCATGATTCTTTACAAACTGTATGTTCTTTTAAAGGAATTTCACCATTAAAGAAGGGATGGTGCTATCATTTGCAAATGCTATATTTCCATCGTCCTCAAAGAAAATTGTCATTTTCTGATTTACCAGATTGACTGGAAAGGTTGCTGACGTTTCGGTGCACTGCACATTCCACTCAATTATGGTACCAAGAAATGACACATGGGCCTGGCCATGAGAGAAATAGTAATAACGTAAAAGAAAGAAAGTTGTTGATAACATTTTCCTTGGAATTTTGGCAATAACTCCCACTCTGTCATTTCCATAAAACAAGTAGACAAGTTAAGTGGGTTACCCTCTTGTTCTCTTCTTAAATCATTCTTATCAGTTTCTAACAAAAATATCCTTCAATCTATGACTTTTCAAAAAAAATTTTTATTAGCTAGTTAAGCCTCAGTAACGTAAATCCATTACTTTCTGCTATGAATATATATCTCGCTCAAACAGTGGTGCGAGAATTTCAAAAGCAAAAAGAAAGTCAAGAGGAAAGAAAGGCACTGCTTCTATATTATAGTTGGAACTATTATAAGTGAATCTCCTGTCATGGCTACTAGCAGCACCAACTCCAAACATTCATCACTGCTCAGCCAAAGGTAAACCTTCTACCCTCTTTTTTAACTTCTCCTTTTACAGATTCTGTCACGCCCCGATACTTAGACGTAACATGGCCATATTACCTTGAGGTAGAACCCCAAAGTAATACGAAGCCCTTTTCTTTCATTCATGGTTAAATTCTTAAATGCATTAATATCAAAAAAAAAAAATCACAGTACTAATCCAACTATAATTTAATTCTCCAAAAGTTCAATAAAACTAAAGAAAGTACGAAATTGTCATTACAATTCGTAAAATCTTATCAGCTAACAATGTCTCCAAAATCCAAAAAAAAAATGCTCAGTTCGATCCCCGAACTTCATCACAGGAATAAGTAATCTATCTCTCAATTATCTGTAGAGAAAAAGAAGAAGAAAGGGATGAGCGAACTATAGCTCAGTAAGCATAGTCTCACACACCTTACCGAATCAAGCATTGTTTTCATACATATACATATATCATTTTGCAATTGTCATTTGCAAACACAGTTCATCCAAATCATGTTATCAACACCTTTAGGAAACTATTTCATAAAACTCATCATCATATCAAATCATATCATTTCACAAGTCATAAATCATTATCAAATACATATCATGTCACATAAATCATGGATCATGCTTTAAAGTCGTGAATTATCGCAAACTATTTCATCATTATCATTCAATTCATAATCATGAGTCGTCAGTTCATTATTTGCTACAGTCACTACTATAACCCGTGACAAGGCCGTATTGACAATATTATCCACATGACCATTGCTAACTATTCTAACCCATTAGAAAGGTTTACACTAACTACTATAACCCGTTAGTAGGGCCGTATGGTCATGACTAACTATTATATCCCGTTAGTAGGGTCATATGAGCATAGCTAACTATTATAACCCGTTAGCAGGGCCTATGCTAACTACTATAACCCGTTAGCGGGGCCTTATGATCATCACTAACTATTGTAACCCGTTAGCAGGGCCGTATGCTAACTACTATAACCCGTTAGCGAGGGCCGTAACACTAGTTCTTGTGTTGATTATTCCACTTGAGAATTCATACGTGGCTTTCATGATCATTCTTTAAAACATTAAAATTTCTCATTTCATAAATCATTCATGATCCATCATTCATATAGCCAAACATAAAATAATCACATGCTTGATCCTCATTTTCATATATCAAAAGTAAGGTCTAAAACATTCAGGTGTTTAGAAAACATACATACATACATAATATGGGTTCAAAACAAGCAAAGTGTGTGAGATTCTACTTACCTTCTCTTGCTATGGAAACCTAGCCCTCCTCCAACTAACCAACGTCTATTCACAGTGATCTGAATACATCAAAATTTAATCAACCATTTTAGAGGCTATTTATACTAAGAGATACCAAAAGTAATATAATTTAGCCTAACCACTAACATTGACAGGCTGCACATGTCTAACTGCTATAATTACATCTCAAGTTGCAGAGAACTTGTTTTGTTAATTAAAAGTTAAATCGTCTTAACTAGATGAAAATAGCTTAAATGAAAATTTACTTACCAACCCAACACCTAATGACTCCTTAACTACTCTTAAACTAATTAATTAAACTAGTTTTAAGATTTTAATACAAAGTTGAAACAAGCTTAGTGAAATCGAAGCTATTTTGAACCTAAAACAACTTAACTAATTAACTAAGGAAATTAAATTAAATTAAATCAAAAGTCAAAACTGAATTAAACACTAAAGGCTTGATTTTCTAAAGTTAAATTACTCCACACTTAAGCCAAAACTTGACTTAATATGATAAAATAATAATCTGAAAATTTTTAGAATAATTTTTGTAGAGAACTTCATGACCTATGTGAGGTTAGAACAAATGTATCCATTCCCATACTCAATCATCCTATAATCTTACTTAGATTAACCAAAAAAATAAAATAAAATCTCAAAACCCATTTTAAAGTTCCAACAATTGTAAAAAAAATTAGATCTTACAATAAAGAATAATAGGAATAATAATAAAACAAATAAAAGAGACATACCCACTAAGAAAAGTGTTTAAATATTCTTGTTCTTGCTTCTAAAATGATGGAGAAGGGGATGAAAGCAAAAGAAATTTGTAGGGGAAGAATGGGAGCAACGATGAGGGTTGTTTTCTTTTTTTTTTTTTTATGCTTTGTGTTGTGTATGTCGGCAGCCTTTAGAATTTAGGTTATGTTTGGGAAAGAGTTTTGGGCTAAAATTACAATCCTACCCTTAACTAGCATTTAATTTTACTCTTTATGCCATTTTTTTTACGGTATTACATTCTCCGCAACTTATTAAAAGTTTCGTCCTCGAAACTTGATTTACCTTCATTTTCAAACAAGTAAGGATATTGTTCTTTCATATCTCCTTCCCTTTCCCAAGTTGCTTCCCTTGGTGTATGATTGCTCCATTGTACTTTTACGGAAAGAATAGTTCTGCGCCTCAAGACTTGCTTTTTCTGATCAACTATCCGAATAGGATACTCCGAGTATGTTAAATCTTTTTGAATTTCTAAAGGCTCATACTCCACTACATGGCTCGGGTCAGAGACATATTTTCTCATCATAGACACATGAAACACATTGTGTACGCTGAAAAGCTGAGGTGGAAGGGCTATCCTGTATGCAACCTCTCCAATTCTATCAAGAATCTCAAACGGTCCTATGTAGCGCGGGCTTAACTTCCCTCGCTTCCCAAACCGCATAACACCTTTTATGGGTGACACCTTCAACCAGACAAAATCTCCTCGTTCAAACTTCAAGTCTCGTCTTTTCTTGTCTGCCCAACTCTTTTGACGATCTTGTGCTGCTTTAATTCTCTCTCTAATCATTTTAATTTTCTCCATAGTGATCTGCACTATTTCAGGACCCAACAGTTTCCTTTCCCCAACATCATCCCAACATAAAGGGGATCTACATTTTCTGCCATACAAAGCTTCAAAAGGAGCCATTCCAATGCTGGATTGATAGCTGTTATTATAAGCAAACTCTGCTAAGGGTAAGTGATCATCCCAACTACCTTTTAGATCAATCACACAAGCTCGAAGCATATCTTCCAAAATTTGATTCATTCTCTCAGTCTGTCCATCAGTTTGAGGGTGGAAAGCTGTACTTAATTTCAAATTTGTCCCCATGGCTCGCTGCAAGCTTGTCCAAAAATTAGAAACAAATCTAGAATCTCTATCTGACACAATACTTACTGGAACCCCATGTAACCGAACAATTTCATCCATGTACAATTGTGCCAGTTTATCAAGTGGGGTAGTTGACTTGATAGGCAGAAAATGAGCTGATTTGGTGAGTCTATCAACAATCACCCACACAACATTATTTCCTTTTGATGTCCTAGGTAGTCCCATCACAAAATCCATGGAGATATGTTCCCACTTCCATTCCGGTATTTCTAAGGGTTGCAGCAATCCTGATGGTCTTTGGTGTTCAGCCTTAACTTGTTGACATACCAAACATTGGGATACAAACTGAGCTATTTCTCGTTTCATGTTATTCCACCAGAAATTTTCTTTTAAATCCCTATACATCTTAGTGCCTCCAGGGTGTATAGTGAAACGAGACCCATGTGCTTCTTGCAAGATCTCTCGCTTCAGTTTAAAGTCATTTGGTACACACAATCTGTTCCCAAAGCGTAATGTGCCATCCTCAGGAAGTCCATACTCTGGTCGTAAGCCCTTTCCCACATCTTCCTTGATCTTACACAACTCACCATCATTCTTTTGTGCTATTTTTATCTTTTCAATCAAAGTTGGCTGAACCAATAAGCTAGCTAAGAGAACACCCCTTCCTTGCATAGTTACCTCGATTTGTTGTGTATCAAGTGCTTCTACCAATTTTAGTTGTGAGGTAATTAAGGCAGCCATACTCCCAGTGTGCTTCCTACTAAGAGCATCTGCAACCACATTTGCTTTGCCTGGATGATAATTGATACTTAAATCATAATCCTTGATTAATTCCAACCATCTCCTCTGCCTCATATTCAACTCTTTTTGAGTGAATAGATACTTTAAACTTTTATGATCTGTGTAAATTTCACAACGCTCCCCATACAAATAATGTCTCCATATTTTCAAAGCAAATATGATGGCAGCCAACTCCAAATCATGGGTAGGATAGTTCCGTTCGTAGGGCTTTAATTGCCTTGAAGCATAGGCGATTACTCTATCGTTTTGCATTAACACACAGCCTAACCCTTTCTTAGAAGCATCACTATATATAGTAAAGTTACCGGTATTGGAAGGCAAGGTCAAGATAGGTGCTGATACTAATCGTTGCTTCAACTGCTGAAAACTTTGTTCACATTCTTCAGACCATTCAAATTTTGCCCTCTTTTGGGTTAATTGAGTTAAAGGAACAGTAATTCGAGAAAATCCTTCAACAAATCTTCTATAGTAACCTGCCAAGCCCATAAAACTTCTTACTTCAGTCACATTAGTTGGACGAGGCCAATTCACAACTGCTTCAATCTTCTTCGGATCAACTGAGATCCCATCCTTAGAAACAACATGGCCAAGGAAAGTAACACTGGATAACCAAAATTCACATTTGCTAAACTTCGCAAAAAGTTGCTTATCCTGCAAGATCTGAAGTACAATCTTCAAATGTTCCTTATGCTGCTCTTCACTTTTAGAATAGACCAAAATGTCATCAACGAAAACAACAACAAATTGATCTAGATACTGCTTAAAAATTCGGTTCATTAGATCCATAAATGCAGCAGGAGCATTTGTCAATCCAAAAGGCATGACCAAAAATTCATAATGGCCATACCTAGTCCGAAAAGCAGTCTTAGGTATATCACTGCTCTTGATTCTCAGTTGGTGATAACCAGATCGTAAATCAATCTTTGAAAAGACTTGTGCACCTTGCAACTGATCAAATAGGTCATCTATTCGAGGGAGAGGATATTTGTTCTTCACAGTAACTTTATTTAACTCCCTATAATCGATGCATAAACGCAAACTTCCATCTTTCTTCTTAACAAACAATACAGGAGCTCCCCAAGGTGACACACTAGGACGAATGAACTTCTTATCTAATAATTCCTGGAGTTGCACTTTTAGTTCACGTAACTCTGAGGGAGCCATACGGTAAGGAGGCTTAGATATTGGTACAGTTCCAAGGACAAGGTTAATCTCAAACTCAATTTCCCGTTCAGGGGGTAGGCCAAGTAAGTCCTCCGGAAAAACGCTAGGAAAATCCCTAACAACTGGAATATCTTCTAATCTTGAGCCTACATCTATTTGAGTGTCCTTCACATATGCGAGGTAGCCTTGACAACCTTTCTTCAAGCATTGCATAGCATTCAAAATTGATACTACTCGAAGTGGATTATTGACATGACTACCTTTATACACAATTTCGGGTTGTCCTGGAGAACGAAACACTACTCTTTTCCCATAACAATCAATAAATGCATGATGCATAGATAGCCAATTCATCCCCAAGATCACATCAAAATCTTGCATATTTAATTGTATTAAGTCAACTAGTAGTTCATAACCCCCTATGTGCACAACACAATCCTTATAAACAGTATCAACACACACAATTTTTCCAATAGGAGTGGCCACATACAAAGGCTCGTTCAACTTCCTAGGTGTGACATTTAAGGATGCCACAAATTTGACAGATACAAAGCTATGAGAGGTACCAGAATCAAGTAAAACATTGGCATTGATTTGATTAATAGGGACAATACCTGTCACCACATTGTCACTTGCATTAGCATCTTGTTGAGTCAAGGCAAAAACCCGAGCATTGCTCTTCTGTGTTTGCTCCATTGGTTTGGCCTTAACAACCTCATTACTCTTGTTAGGACAATCTCGTGCCATATGCCCATATTTTCCACATTCAAAGCAAACTCCAGCTTTCTTTAGCCAGGGACCAGGATGAAACCGACTACAATACCCACACTTTTCAAGCTTAGGATTAGACTTCACCCCCCATCTTCTATCGTCATTTCCCTTTACATTTCTTTGGTGATTACTTTGATTTCCCTCAAATCTCTGGCGTTTCATATCACCCCTCTCTTGTTCATACCGATTTAGGTCAGCCTCAATCTTTAATGCTCGTTGTAACACCTCCTTATAGCTGTCAATAATGTGAGAAGACAACCGAGACCGAATGCTTGGCTTCAATCCATGTTCAAACCTTATGCCCTTGTTTTTCTCTGAGTCGATGATGCGAGTACAGAAGCATCCCAACTCATTAAACTTGTTAGCATACTCCAACACAGTCATATCAGGCTTTTGTTGTAACTGTAGAAACTCATTCTCCTTCTCAACTTTCACTGACTCTGGAAAATATTGGTCAAAGAACATTTCTTTAAATTTCTTCCAAGTCAAAGGATCGTTTGAACCTTCAAATGCGGGGTTTATAGTATCCCACCAAAATTCAGCATTTCCCCTCAGTTGAGTGACAGCCAAGCTCAACTTCAGATCTTCAGAGATCCTCATCGCCATAAAGAGTTTCTCTAACTCTTTAATCCAAGCTTCTGCAACCAGAGGATCAGACCCGCCTTCAAATTGAGGTGGGTTCACTCTCCGAAACCGTTCATAAGTGGTGTCATGTTGTTGTACACCTTCTTGTGATTGCTGTTGTTGTTGCAATAAATTAGACACCACCTGACATACTCCAGCTAAATCACTTTGTGTCACAGGGGCATTGGATTGTTCCACCCGACCATTGCTAGTTTCAGACCCGTTCTTCCTTTTGCCATTCTTCTTCCTCCCTCCAGCAAGATCCGCCAACGTCTCCCTTCTACTACTCATTCTCACCTATATTTAACGTCAAGAAAATAACTCGCAAGTGATTAAGATGAATTAAATTAATATTAATACATGATTAAGGATTTACTCAATACATATCAATTACTTCAAATTCATATTGGGCTGAAAATCTTCTCTCAAACCTGTAGGAACTCCAATGATCAATCATTCTTTTTATTGTATATTTTTAGCTCCTAATATAAGTCTCGCTATAAGTTGTATAAGAATATTTTCACTCATTACACTATACTGTAGCATAATAGACTTTCTCTTCACTACAAAATTTTAATACTCAGTTATATATTAATTGAACTAATTATTAAATCTCATCGAAACCGTTCCACATTCTTGAATTGTTCACCTATGTTCCTCTACACGATTAATAGGTAGTAACGCTAAGCTCAAGCCCTTTAGAAATTTCCACAAAATCTAATCATGACCTAAGTTCAACTCTTGTAGATTATTACATAGTCCAAAGGAAATGGTCTAGACTTAAAGGAAGACTCAAGATTAGCCATCTCTTTAAATGTACAGGCTATAACTTAAGCTCTGATACCATTTCATGTCACGCCCCGATACTTAGACGTAACATGGCCATATTACCTTGAGGTAGAACCCCAAAGTAATACGAAGCCCTTTTCTTTCATTCATGGTTAAATTCTTAAATGCATTAATATCCAAAAAAAATCATAGTACTAATCCAACTATAATTTAACTCTCCAAAAGTTCAATAAAACTAAAGAAAGTACGAAATTGTCATTACAATTCGTAAAATCTTATCAGCTAACAATGTCTCCAAAATCCAAAAAAAAAATGCTCAGTTCGATCCCCGAACTTCATCACAGGAATAAGTAATCTATCTCTCAATTATCTGTAGAGAAAAAGAAGAAGAAAGGGATGAGCGAACTATAGCTCAGTAAGCATAGTCTCACACACCTTACCGAATCAAGCATTGTTTTCATACATATACATATATCATTTTGCAATTGTCATTTGCAAACACAGTTTATCCAAATCATGTTATCAACACCTTTAGGAAACTATTTCATAAAACTCATCATCATATCAAATCATATCATTTCACAAGTCATAAATCATTATCAAATACATATCATGTCACATAAATCATGGATCATGCTTTAAAGTCGTGAATTATCGCAAACTATTTCATCATTATCATTCAATTCATAATCATGAGTCGTCAGTTCATTATTTGCTACAGTCACTACTATAACCCGTGACAAGGCCGTATTGACAATATTATCCACATGACCATTGCTAACTATTCTAACCCATTAGAAAGGTTTACACTAACTACTATAACCCGTTAGTAGGGCCGTATGGTCATGACTAACTATTATATCCCGTTAGTAGGGTCATATGAGCATAGCTAACTATTATAACCCGTTAGCAGGGCCTATGCTAACTACTATAACCCGTTAGCGGGGCCTTATGATCATCACTAACTATTGTAACCCGTTAGCAGGGCCGTATGCTAACTACTATAACCCGTTAGCGAGGGCCGTAACACTAGTTCTTGTGTTGATTATTCCACTTGAGAATTCATACGTGGCTTTCATGATCATTCTTTAAAACATTAAAATTTCTCATTTCATAAATCATTCATGATCCATCATTCATATAGCCAAACATAAAATAATCACATGCTTGATCCTCATTTTCATATATCAAAAGTAAGGTCTAAAACATTCAGGTGTTTAGAAAACATACATACATACATAATATGGGTTCAAAACAAGCAAAGTGTGTGAGATTCTACTTACCTTCTCTTGCTATGGAAACCTAGCCCTCCTCCAACTAACCAACGTCTATTCACAGTGATCTGAATACATCAAAATTTAATCAACCATTTTAGAGGCTATTTATACTAAGAGATACCAAAAGTAATATAATTTAGCCTAACCACTAACATTGACAGGCTGCACATGTCTAACTGCTATAATTACATCTCAAGTTGCAGAGAACTTGTTTTGTTAATTAAAAGTTAAATCGTCTTAACTAGATGAAAATAGCTTAAATGAAAATTTACTTACCAACCCAACACCTAATGACTCCTTAACTACTCTTAAACTAATTAATTAAACTAGTTTTAAGATTTTAATACAAAGTTGAAACAAGCTTAGTGAAATCGAAGCTATTTTGAACCTAAAACAACTTAACTAATTAACTAAGGAAATTAAATTAAATTAAATCAAAAGTCAAAACTGAATTAAACACTAAAGGCTTGATTTTCTAATGTTAAATTACTCCACACTTAAGCCAAAACTTGACTTAATATGATAAAATAATAATCTGAAAATTTTTAGAATAATTTTTGTAGAGAACTTCATGACCCATGTGAGGTTAGAACAAATGTATCCATTCCCATACTCAATCATCCTATAATCTTACTTAGATTAACCAAAAAAATAAAATAAAATCTCAAAACCCATTTTAAAGTTCCAACAATTGTAAAAAAAATTAGATCTTACAATAAAGAATAATAGGAATAATAATAAAACAAATAAAAGAGACATACCCACTAAGAAAAGTGTTTAAATATTCTTGTTCTTGCTTCTAAAATGATGGAGAAGGGGATGAAAGCAAAAGAAATTTGTAGGGGAAGAATGGGAGCAACGATGAGGGTTGTTTTCTTTTTTTTTTTTTTATGCTTTGTGTTGTGTGTTTCGGCAGCCTTTAGAATTTAGGTTATGTTTGGGAAAGAGTTTTGGGCTAAAATTACAATCCTACCCTTAACTAGCATTTAATTTTACTCTTTATGCCATTTTTTTTTACGGTATTACAGATTCTGTTTCTTTCTTTGCTGACCTTTTTTATTCCTTTCAACACGTACGCCTTACTGATTGAGTGAATGTGTCAATTCGTTCGTGCAAGCATTGATTTTGTTATTCAATAATAGGCTTATATGAATATAGTAATAGATGGTAAGTGTGTGTGTGTGTTTATCTCTGGCCTGTTGTGATTTGCTACTAAGTGTATACAAGTTTGGTGAGATATCTTGCTGACTTGATTGCTGTTTTCCCAATTTCTGAGTTTTGAACTTTGAATCTTCTGTGTATTATCACTTTCAACTGGTGCATCTTTCTTTTTTCCTTTATAGAAGAGGAGGGAACTGTCCTTACACTGAATATGTTGGAGTCTGAATGGTGATTTTCTCTCTCTCTCTCTCTCTCTCTCTCTTTTATTTTAATTTTACAAATGATTTAAAGCTTTCTCCAAAATTTTCTCGTAATCTTACTATTTTATTCCTTGAAGTTCTATCCTACCCAAGATAAGAGTGGTCTTCAATTTCAAAACTAAGTTCAATTTTCATTATTTAATGTTAGTTATATTCCTCCCATTTGCTTCTTAGAAGGCTGTAACAATTGGATCAACGCATCTAGGTTGGCCTTTGTTGCTTGACAGACAGCTAATTATTGGTTATTGAACAGTCAATGGTGTTTCTTTTGCCTTTTTTTTTCCTCAAGGATCTTATCAGGATTACTTTGTAATTCATTTCATTGCACGAAACAAAGGTCAAAACAGACCACAGTTAACTATTATATGTTGAATCTGAATTGAGAAAAAGCGATTATCTCTTCCTGAAATAAAACCTGTCATCAACCAATTCAGTTAACTGGCTTGCAAATTGATTTTTCTCGAGGACTTACCTTTTTGCTCAATACTTTATGGATTCTAGAGAAGGATGTCTTAAACCGGAACAGACCAAGTCTCGGAATTCAAATATGATAAAGTATCATTCCATTTTCCATCATTTATGTGGTGACTCCATTTACATTAATACAATCATACGCATGCATGTGAGCATGCTTAGTAATTTGTTAAGCATGTGTTTTTCCTTTGACAGATTAATAGGGAAAGTGGCATTGGTTACTGGTGGAGCAACCGGCATTGGTGAGAGCATTGTGCGTCTATTTCACAAGCATGGTGTCAAAGTCTGCATAGTTGATATGCAAGACAATCTTGGTCAGCAAGTCTGTCAATCCCTTGGTGATGGATCGAATGTTTGCTTTTTCCATTGTGACGTGACAGTAGAAGAAGAAGTTCGCTCTGCAGTTGATTTTGCAGTCAACAAGTTTGGTACGCTTGATATCATGGTCAACAATGCTGGATTATCCGGTCCACCATACGATGATATCCGCAACTATGATTTATCAGATTTCGAGAAGGTGATGGATGTGAATGTGAAGGGTGTTTTCCTTGGAATGAAACATGCTGCAAGGATTATGATCCCACATGAAAAGGGTTCGATCATTTCTATCTGTAGTGTTTCTAGTGTCATTGGGGGTCTAGGACCGCATGCATACACAGGGTCCAAATCTGCTGTTTTAGGCCTGAACAAGAACGTTGCAGCTGAGTTAGGAAAATATGGGATACGTGTGAATTGTGTTTCTCCATATGGAGTTCCAACAAACTTGGCTCTTGCTCATTTGCCTGAGAATGAAAGAACTGAAGATGTGCTTGAGGGTTTTCGAGCTTTCGTTGGGAGCCATGCTAACTTGAAGGGGGTGGACTTGACTGCAGACCATGTGGCTAATGCTGTTCTTGTGGAAAAGTCAACTATATTAAATGTGTAAATATCTATATCCCTAGAATTAAGGTTAGACAATTCCTCAATTATGGGGATTAGATTTAGACTGATTTAGTTTCCTATTTTACTGCTTAACAGTAGCTGTATATAATCCTTAGAAGTTGTATTATTCAAGTAAGATTCAGAAATAAAAATATTCTGAAATTCCACATGGTATCAAGAGCTTTAGGTTTTTTCTTGGAAATCAGTCACTTTTTCAGCCTTCATTGCTGATTTTTCTACAGTTTCTTCTTCAGCCTTCATTGCTGATTTTTTTTTACCTTAGGCCTTCATAGCCACTTTCTCATCAAGAACTTTTCTTTCTTGCCAAACCCTAAATCACCATATTTTTCCAAGAGCCGCTGCTGTTTTTTACCACCATGTCAGGTTCTACTTCAGTTGTAAATTCTACTCCTCATACCAGTAGTTTGATCAAGAACTCTGCATTGGTCACTGCAGAAGCTAATGTTGGTGGACCAAATGTCCTTGATTTGCGTAAGATTGATGACAAGCCTCGAGTGTGGTGTGACCATTGCAACAAACCACGCCATACTCGAGAAACTTGTTGGCACATCCATGGAAAACCAACAAATTGGAAGCCGAAGCAGAAGCAGTCACAACCCTCTGCCAAGGAAGCAAATATGGGTTCCTTCAGCAAAGAGCAGTTCGATCAACTCCTGAAACTACTAAAGTCCAATCCGACATCTGGTACATCTAATAGTTCATTGGCTCATTCAGGTAGAAATCCATTAGCCCTATCCAGTGTCTTTAATTCTGCTCCATGGATCATTGATTCAGGAGCATCTGATCATATGACTAACCTGTCGAATCTATTTAGTTCATACACTCCCTGTTCTGGTAATGAAAAAATAAGAATAGTAGATGGTAGTTTTTCACCTATTGCAGGCAAGGGTTCTATTAAACTTTCTGAAAGTATTGATCTTAAATCTGTACTTCATGTTTCTAAACTTGCTTGTAATCTTTTATCTGTCAGTAAACTTTCAAAGGATTCCAACTGTCGTGTTATCTTTTTTGACTCTCTTTGTCAATTTCAGGACCAAAACTCAGGGAAGATGATTGGCAGTGCTAGAGAAATAAATGGGCTCTACTATTTCAGTGAGGATTTCCTAGGTAATAAAAAAGCTCAAGGGCTTAGTAGTACCAGTTCAAATTCTGTTTCTGATAAAATAATGCAATGGCATCTTAGGTTAGGACATCCTAGTTTCCCTTATTTAAAACATTTATTTCCTAATTTGTTTAAAGGAGTGGATTGCTCTATTTTTCAATGTGAAAGTTGTCTTTTATCTAAAGATCATCGAGTTAAATATATTTCAAAACCTTATAGTCCATCAAAACCATTTTACTTGTTTCATACTGATGTTTGGGGACCTTCAAAGGTTACCACCTTGTCTGGAAAAAGGTGGTTCGTAACTTTTATCGATGATCACACTAGATTGTGTTGGGTTTACTTACTAAGCAAAAAATCTGATGTAGAAAAACTTTTCAAAGATTTTTATTGCATGATTGAAACCCAATTCAAAACAAAAATTTGCATCCTTCGAACAGATAATGGAACTGAGTACTTTAATGAATGTTTGGGAAGTTTTTTAAAAGAAAAAGGTATTTTACACCAATCTACATGTCGAGACACACCCCAGCAAAATGGAATAGCTGAAAGGAAAAATAGGCATTTACTTGAGGTAGCTAGAGCTATCATGTTTTCTATGAACATTCCAAAATACCTCTGGGGAGATGCTGCGTTGACTGCATCTTACTTAATCAATAGGATGCCAACTCGTGTCTTACATTTTGAAACACCTTTGAATACTCTCAAAAAATACTTCCCAACATTTCATTTATACTCTGAGTTACCTTTAAAAATTTTTGGATGCACTTGCTTTGTTTATATTCCCCAAATTTTTCGATCCAAATTGGATCCTAAAGCTGAAAAATGTGTTTTCATTGGCTATGCTTCAAATAAAAAAGGGTATAAGTGTTTTAATCCTTTGACAAAGAAAATTCACATTACTATGGATGTCACTTTTCTAGAAAATCAACCCTATTTCAGCAAAAATCTTCTTCAGGGGGAGAATAAAGAAGAAGAAGATAATTTTTGGAAATTCTCTACACCACTACCAAGCCTCATTGAGTCACCAATTCAGTCTATTAAACAATTTAAGGAAATGGATGTTAAAAATAATGAAAACAAGGACTCTCTTAGTCAACAGGTGCCAAGTATTGAAGAATCTGAAACAGGGGGAGAATTACTTCAAACGGATTCACATAATCCAAATATTGAGCTTCAGGTTTATACCAGGAGAAAATCTCATAAAAATATTACTGATCCAATTATTTCTCTAGCACCTGTTCAGCCGGAATCTCTGAGGGATGGTCCTCCTCCTCAAACTCAGGTTAATCCTAAAATTGCTCCTTTAGTTTCTTCCCTTGAGTCTCCAAATATTGATTTTTCTGATCTAGATGTCCCAATTGCTAACAGAAAAGGAGTAAGATCATGTACCAATCACCCTATTGCAAAATATTTGTCGTATCAAAAGTTGTCCAATAACCACAAAGCATTCCTTTCAAATATTTCTAACTTGTATGTACCAAGATCTATTCAGGATGCCCTAGGTGATCCGGATTGGAAGTTAGCGGTGAAGGAAGAGATGGATGCTCTTGAAAAGAATGGGACTTGGGAGATTGTGGATCTACCAAGAGGCAAGACAACTGTAGGATGTAAATGGGTCTTCACTGTGAAGTGTAAGGCAGATGGGAGCATAGAGAGGTACAAGGCAAGACTTGTTGCCAAGGGGTTCACTCAAACTTATGGCATTGACTACCAAGAGACCTTCTCTCCAGTTGCGAAAATAAACTCAATCCGGGTACTTCTCTCTTTAGCAGTTAATTTCAATTGGTCTCTACAGCAACTTGATGTAAAAAATGCCTTTCTTAATGGAGATTTAGAGGAAGAAGTGTTTATGAACCTCCCACCTGGATTTGAGAAAAACCTCGAAACCAACAAGGTGTGCAAATTGAAAAAATCCTTGTATGGTCTTAAACAATCACCAAGAGCATGGTTTGAAAGGTTTGGAAATGTAATGAAGAGCTATGGTTATATTCAGAGTCAAGCTGACCACACAATGTTCTTCAAGCACTCTAGAAATGGTAAACTAGCTATTTTAATTGTGTATGTGGATGATATAATAATAACTGGTGATGATAGTGCAGAAATTGGAGAACTTAAGAGAAGGCTTGCACATGACTTTGAGATAAAGGATTTGGGAGCCTTAAAGTACTTCCTTGGCATGGAATTTGCAAGATCAAAGGAGGGTATCTTTGTTAGCCAACGTAAGTATGTCCTAGACTTGCTTAGTGAGACAGGAATGCTTGGTTGCAAGATAGCTGAAACCCCAATAGAGCCCAACTTGAAACTTCAGCCTGCTGAAACCAAAGACGTGGTGGATAGAGAGAAATACCAAAGACTTGTGGGTAGACTCATCTATTATGCACATACACGACCTGATATAGCTTTTGCAGTAACTGTGGTAAGTCAGTTTATGCATTCACCCAGCTTAGAACACTTTGAAGCTGCCTACAGAATCCTAAGGTACCTAAAGGGAACGCCTGGAAAGGGATTGCTTTTCAAAAACCATGGACACCTACAAGTAGAAGCCTATACCGACGCAGACTGGGCAGGAAGTATTACAGATAGGAGGTCAACTTTAGGCTATTGCACATTTGTGGGAGGAAACCTTGTCACTTGGAGAAGCAAGAAACAGAATGTAGTAGCCAGAAGTAGTGCCGAGGCTGAGTTTCGTTCAATAGCCCATGGGATTTGTGAGGTAATGTGGATTAAAAGACTACTTGAAGACTTGAAGGTTTCTAATCCCTCACCGATAAAGCTCTATTGTGATAATAAAACTGCAATCTCTATTTCTCACAATCCAGTGCTCCATGATAGAACGAAGCATGTAGAAGTAGATAAGCATTTTATCAAAGAGAAGCTTGACAATGGGATAATTTGCATGCCATATATACCAACAAGTGACCAAGTTGCTGATGTTCTTACAAAGGGATTGCACAGGAAGCAGTTTGAAAATCTAGTGAGCAAGCTTGCCATGGAAGATATCTTCAAGCCAGCTTGAGGGGGAGTGTGGAAAAGTCAACTATATTAAATGTGTAAATATCTATATCCCTAGAATTAAAGTTAGACAATTCCTCAATTATGGGGATTAAATTTAGACTGATTTAGTTTCCTATTTTACTGCTTAACAGTAGCTGTATATAATCCTTAGAAGTTGTATTATTCAAGTAAGATTCAAAAATAAAAATATTCTGAAATTCCACAGTTCTCTTCTTAGCGAGTGATGAAGCTGGGTATATAAGTGGAGACAACCTTATGGTTGATGGTGGCTTTACCTGTGTAAACCACTCATTGCATGTCTTTCGAGGAATGATGAAACTCCAACATGAAATAAGCTCGCTGCCTAGGCTGTAGTTTCTTTTCCTTCTTTTTTTCACTGGTGCAGTAGGCTAAGTTAAGTCAGTTTCTTCATAACCACCTCAGTCTGTAAAATCATGGAAGATTGAAGTATTATTCTTATCATCAATGCACTAGCATCAAATCTGTTTGTCTTTTGATAAATTTTATTTGAAAAATGGCTTGATTTCCATAGCTTCAAATATCAAAGTGGCCAATTGGTTGTCACCATAGCACTGCCATGGAAAGGCTGTGTTGGCAATGGTGATTTTGATGAAAAGTAATGCAGATTTCAGCTTCTAGGATCTAAGATTGCAGGCGGCCCCAGAATTCTGAAAAATTTACATTGGTTTTATTAGTCTGAGACATCCGCTAATTGCAACTACTTGGAAAGTAATTCTTGTAGTTGAGATGGTTATTCAAGAGTGTCCTGTAGCATGAAGTTCAGCTTTGCAACTGTCAACTTCCTAAGTAAAAAGTGTGATCCAAAATTGCTTTGCTGTTAAATCCAAATTTCAGATAGAACAGCTTCTGAAACATGGAATTTCAGATAAATTCACTAGAGAATCGTTTGCAGAGAATCAAGCACAACTGATTCGGCAATCTAGACAAGTAAAACAATTTACTAGACTGAGATTCTTCTTCACAAGAAAGCTGAAAAGGACATGAGTGTTTCTTGTACTGCTTTTACATCGAAGTTATCCATACACACCCTTATCTAAATGAAGCCAAGCAGCACAAAGAGCCAAAGGTTCACTCACTCCTCAACGACCACAAAGCAAACTAACTGATTCTGCACAATTAAAACCATGGCTGCTCTTCAACATTCATGGTTTTCTTCTCTCAACACCACTGCTTTCTTCTCCTCCTCTAACCATCAGAAGAACTCTCCTTTCAGACTTTCCTTCTCTCAAAACCAAGCCAATGATGAAGCTTCAATGCCCATGTCACCAAGCTCGGAAGAAACTGCTCCTGAATCCGCACAGGTTCCTGTAGACCCTGTCAAGCTGGCTTTTGAGAGGGCTAAAGCATATAGGAAGAAGAAAGTGAATCCAGATTCAGAAACTGAACAGAACCCAGGAGGGGATTCTGGCGGAGATGGGAAAAAGACTGAAGGAAGTAAGGAAATTTCAGCTTCAATTAAGGTTGCAATGGAAAAGGCAAGAGAGTACAAGGAGAATAGCAGTGACGACAGAGTTGCTTCAGGTACTGTTTTGAAATTCTTGTCTTTTATGAGAGTGAATTGAAATTCTGGTTGCATATTCAATACTTTTACATATTACTAGGAGAATTATGCAGTTGATAAGAATCATACTTTAAAATATGCTTTGTGCTGATAATTGATAAGCATTGATTCTTTAGGCAAGAAAACTGAGAGTGAGGGTACCTCACAGCAAAGCAAGATTGTGGAGAAGAAGGTTCAGAAGAAGGAAAAATTGTCAGTTTCAAGCATTGACTTCGTAGGGCTGGATTTTGCTGATAAGAAAAAGAGCAGAGGGCTACCACCTGGACTGGTTCCAATTTCGGACCCTTTTCCAGAAGGTGACTTGCCTGATGTGGAGATTATTGTTGGGGATACCAGCAAGTTTGGGGAGACAACAACATCAGAGCCAAAGCAAAACACTGAAGATGACTCAGACATTTACAAGCCAAAGGTCTCAACATGGGGAGTCTTTCCTAGAACTGGCAACATCTCCAAGACGGTATGATAGCACACAACTACACATTGCTGATCTTGTGCCTTTCAATAGTCTCATGGTGGCTAAAATTTTTTATCTGTTCATTTGGTTGGATAATTTATTGCAGTGGAACATTTTCATCAAAATCATAGTTCCCAGAGAATAAAGAAATTACCCATTTTCTGTAATCTGATAAATAAATAAACAATAAATGGATACTGCCACTATCACACTTTGATGCAAAGTGTCTTACTAAATGCATTTGATTTTGCATGAGCGTGCGCGTGTCTGAAGATCCTGAGAATTGCTTTTTTACTTCTCTATGGTATGCTGTTATTATGTACTGCTTTCTTGGCTCTGGGATACACAATACGGCTCAAAGCCTGAAACATTTTGTATTTTTACTACATACTAGTCACTATTATACATACTGTACTTGACACAGCTGAGGTTTGCCTGCATTTTTTGTAAAACTTCTTCAAACATATATGAATAAAAATAAAATTTACTGCTATGTGGTGAGTGAGCCAGGGTGATCTACTGCTGTAGATAGCTGCTAAGCAGCTAGGAAATGCATTTTTATTTTTCAACTAATAGATTTAACTAATGCAAATGTTCGAAACTGCAATGAGCTTCAATTCTCATGACTGCATACTTACATGATTGATGCCCCCATAATTTTCTCTAAAACTTCTCAAAATTCAGACTGCTCAAAATGTTGTTTTCTGACATGATTTCTTGGCTTTAGTTTGGTGGTGGAAGGACTATAAGACCTGGGGAAGTACTTGAAACAGAAGATGATAGAGCTGCTAAAAATGAGCGCACAAGGCAATTGCTTGCTGCTTACAAGAAGAAAGTTGGATTGAATGTTGACCCAAAGCTAAGATCTGAATGTGAGAAGGTATTCAAATTAAAATTCCTGCTTCTTTCAAGTTATTATCAAACCAAAATAGTTGTCACAAATTAGTTATTGATAATAGACTGTAGTCATCCAGAGACATAGTATATCAGGAGTCATGATGTTACAAGAAGAATTTCGATATGTCCCCTGTTGAAAATAAAAGAAAATGCATCAGACAAAGTAAATTCAGAACTTTTATATTAGATTTTCATTCACAACTTCTGAAGCAAGCCGGTAGAGATGTATGTTTACTAGATTACTAAATAGAATTAACAGCCTATTCCATGAATGAATTCTGCATTGTTGCAAATGTCTATGTGTAAAGATTGAGGGTGAAAATAGAAACCACAAATGGCTTTGCATATATGATACTGGCCAAGCTCTGTATTCATCTATTTTGTCTTGAATTGGTGTTTATAACTACAGGCATTGAAGGATGGTGATTCATTGATGGATTCTGGGAAGCTAAAGGAAGCTTTATCTTACTATGAAAGAGTAATGGAGAAGATGCCTTATCAGGTACTTCTTCTGAATGAACCGGAGCTTGGATAGTTTGACTTTCATGCATAGAATAGGGCATCTTCCTAAATTCTGAATGAAAACTGAAAATTTCTGGAAAGTTTATCTTCAAGTTAATCACTACCTTCCCTAGAACAAAAAATGAATTCTGTTCTGCCTCTTTTAATCAATGGTGAACATTTAATGGACAACAAAGCAATTAACTGTAATACACTAATACGGTGTTCTTTTCCATGTAGTTATTTTATTGTGATGTGTATAAATTCTGATTGTGCAGAGTGAACTTCATGGATTAGCTGCTTTGCAGTGGTCTATATGTCAAGATTCACTTAGAAGGTAAATGATCAAATATTTCATCTGTTGGTACCCTAGTGGGTACATTCTTTGAATTCTTTCACTCTCCTGTTGCACGCAATTTGAAGCTGGCTAGAAATAGATTAAAACTAAGTATATATAAATTAAGAACAAAATAATTATTGATGATTTCTTCCATGTTGTTACTTCATCTGAAGGAAACTATCATTAATAATACAATTCAGCATTTTTATCTCATGTCCTACTTTCTATTCTGTTTTAGTGTTAGTATCTTTTATCATTGTTCTGCTCTTAACTGTATGCCAAGGGTTATTACATTACTTCTTATTCGCTTCAAGATGGATTATAAACAGTTTCAATTGTTCACAGACCAAATGAGGCTCAAATTATGTACGAGAAGCTCCAGTCTCATCCAGATGCCAAAGTAAGCAAGAAAGCAAGGCAGTTCATGTTCAGTTTCAAGGTAATCAACTTATGAGTTGCTCCAAATTCCAATGGTGAATGCACATTTAGCAAAAGCACTTTATGCTGTTTGTCGCTTATCGAAATACAGAAATTAAACTGGATATCATCTAAGTAACTTAGATCTGGAAATAAAATGAGTAAAACAGTATACTTAGGTATTGCATATCATCATCTTACCCATGGTGACTTTGATATGTAATCAGAAAGTCATTATCTCATGTTCTTGTCTGCCTCATATTTGTACATCTTTACAAATAACATCAATTTTCTTATGATAGGCCATGGAAATGATGAAGGTCACAGGCTCAAACCTTTCAGTAAACAACGCAGGCTACCAGAATTATTTTGAGGCATTTGTGGAAGATAAAGCCAACCTCTCTGTAGAAGGGGGTGAAGTAACAGAAGGAGCACTTAATCAAGCCCTCCCATATGTGATTGTCCTTCTTTCTCCCATTATTGTTGTATTATTCATTGCTGTACATAAAGGGTATGCAAATTAATATATAGAGTAGAACTCACACTGTAAATGTCTCATCATAACTTTTCAAATATTTATTCAAAGATTTCAATTTTTTCCAAATGGTACAATATAGATTTTCTTCTCTATGATTCATAAATTAATATATTTCTGATAATTTCAATCGGCATCTTCCATGAATGCTTAATATAAAGGACTAAAGGCTGACAACCCTAACACAAAAATGGGATTTATGTGCATAGACAAGGATGCCCTCTGGCAGCTTAGTCCAGTCCATCACAAAAAAGCGTAGGCCAGGGCCCAATTTGGGAAGAGGGAACCAAGACGGTCTGACTAAGGTCTGATATCAAATTGAAATCTTCATATGATCAGCTTTGTGAGTAATAAATTTGAAGAAAAAGTTTAATCTTTTAGACTTGGTGTGCACAATTTGCTTTTTGTTCCCAGCAGTTAACAGTGTTGATGAAGTTCAAACTTTTCAACTTGACTCTGCTTATTATATCAGTAGTCAGTTGGATGCGATGTTTTCATGGAAATTACTGTTAGATTCTGTCTGGATTAAACTATTAATAATTGTAAATCACAGAAGTAAGAACTTTAGGTTTTTGGGGATCTGGGATGCAAGAAACAGAGGCAGTTGATCTACTGTTTTCTTTTGCATTTTTAAATCACAAAAGCTGATGAAGAATCTCGGGAAACTTCTTGCAAAAGCGCTCTTTCACCAAGTTTTCC
This sequence comes from Heritiera littoralis, assembly GCA_031772115.1. Classification (NCBI taxonomy): domain Eukaryota; kingdom Viridiplantae; phylum Streptophyta; class Magnoliopsida; order Malvales; family Malvaceae; genus Heritiera; species Heritiera littoralis. The sequence continues at coordinate 1,838,310 of JAPDPK010000118.1, forward strand.
TCCTCCCTCCTCCTATCATTTCTTAAGGCTTTGTTCATGCTGTAGTTGCCACTGACTAGCTCCCACTAGAAAAGGCAGCCCGTATGCACATGACCTTGTTTATCAATTGTAAATGGTTCATGAACTATTCAAGAACAATTCTGTGCTTTCCTCATTATCCATCTCTTTTCTGGTCTCCAATTAATACACTTTGATTTATTTCCTTGTTCTGTTGAATTATTCAGACATAATTGACCATCTTTTGTGCACAGTTGACGGAATCCTAACTGTTGAAATATTTAGAGTTTCAGGATTACTTACTTTTCAGGAATGAGTTTTAATTTAAACAGGAGATTATCTCTCCTACTTTATTGCTGTATTTTAAATTTAGATAAGGCTGAGATTATCAGCTGATTTTTAGGAATGTTATCTCTGATTTATTGTGAGTATTATCTTTATATAAGAGCCCCTATTTGAGGAATAAAGGGCAGTAAGCCAGAACAGAAAGTTCTAGCTATTCTGTTTCAAATTTTCAGTCTCATTTTCTGTTTTCAAATTTTAGTATTACATTCTTTATGGTATCAGAGCAAGTCTGATCCATCTTCTTTGTCACTGTACAGTATGGCATCAGGCAAACAAACGTTTGCTGAAATCACCTCAGGTTCCACTGGATTGGTACCGGTCACTGTCAAGTTCCACTGAGTGTACTGCATTCACAAAGGGGCAATTAGACATCCTCCAACAATTAATCCAAAGGGTTCAGCCTAGTTCAGTTGTTGGTACAAGCTTAGTTGCTCAGAGAGGTAATTATCTAAATGCTCTCAATGCAGAGGTTGATAGAAATAGTGATTGGATCATTGACTCCGGAGCATCAGATCACATGACTGGTAATGTGAAACTTTTCCAACACCTTCGCCCTTGTCTGAAAGGTCTTTCAGTAAAAATTGCCGATGGCTCATTATCTACAGTCACTGGAGTTGGAACTGTCGTTGTCTCAAAAAATTTAGTCCTAAATTTTGTCCTTTATATTCCTAAACTGAAATGTAATTTACTCTCAGTCAGTAAGTTATCAAAGGATATGAATTGTATCACAAAATTTTACCCAACTTGGTGTGAATTTCAGGACTTGGAATCGGGGAAGACAATTGGCAATGCTAAAGAGAGGGCCGGCCTATACCTCCTAAGGACTGATTCCTTCAAGCTCAAAGATCAAATTGCTTGCAATGCTTTCTCTAACCTTGATAATGTTTTTTCTAGTTCTAATAATCCTAGTGTAGTGACTTTATGGCATTATCGCATGGGTCATCCTTCTTTCTCCTACATGAAAAAAATGTTTCCATCTTTGTTTAACAAAAATCAAGGTCCTTTTCAATGTGAGATCTGTCATTTGTCCAAACAAACACGCATAACATTCCATACTCAGCCTTACAGATCATCCCAACCATTTACCCTTATACATAGTGACATCTGGGGACCATCTAGAATAAGAAATGTCTCAGGTGCAAGATGGTTCATTTCTTTCATAGATGACCACACTAGGATTACTTGGCTTTTTCTCATGAAAGAAAAATCTGAAACACGTGCAATCTTTGAAAATTTTCATAAGATGATCCAAACTCAGTTCCAAACCAAAATCCAAATTCTTAGAACTGACAATGCCAAAGACTATTTTAACTCTGTTCTTAACAACTACCTATTAGCTAATGGCATTATCCATCAAAGTTCATGTGTTGACACCCCTCAACAAAATGGGATTGCTGAAAGGGAAAATCGCCATCTCCTTGATATTGCTCGTTCATTACTGTTCACATATAATGTGCCAAAACAATTTTGGGGAGAAGCCGTTCTCACAGCCACCTACCTAATTAACCGAATGCCTTCACGTCCTCTAAACTTCCAAACCCCATATCATTCCCTTCTCCAATTTTACCCACAAACTCGACTTCTCTCAAACCTCCCACTCAAAATATTTGGCTGCACTGCATTCATCCATGATCATTCCCAACATCGTAGCAAACTTGACCCCAAATCCATAAAATGCATCTTTCTCGGTTATGCTTCCAATCAAAAAGGGTATAAATGCTACTCTCCCATTACGCATCGGTTCTACACCACCATGGATGTTACTTTTATTGAAAACCAGCCCTACTTCACTAAAACTGATATTCAGGGGGAGAATCATGTTACAAAACAGCAACATGAATATCAGTTTTTGTTACCAATTGAACCAGAAATAATACAGCAACCTCCTCAAAACAGCCCCTTACCTGAAACCGAACCCGAAATAATGCAGCAACCTCCTCAAAACAGCCCCTTACCTGAAACCAAACAGCAACCTCCTCAAAGCAGCCCCTTACCTGAATTTGATCATGGGCCAAATGAATCAGTTGCAAATAACAAGGAACTTCAAGTCTATTCTAGAAGATCACGAGTCCAAAAGGGGGTAGAGTCCGAACCTACTCCAAAGCAAACCCATGAATCTGAACCGAGCTCCAACAACATGAAATCTACATCAGGTAACTTCGAAACTCCTCTTTGTGATTCTATGGACGATGATCTTGATGTTCCAATTGCCAGAAGGAAAGGGATTAGAGCATGCACTCAACATCCAATTTCTAATTTTTTGTCTTATGAAAGGTTGTCTTCCAAGTTTAAAGCCTTTACTACTAAATTATCACTTGTTGAGATTCCACAGACCATAGAACATGCACTTAAGACTCCAGAGTGGGAACAAGCAATAAAGGAGTAAATACGAGCCTTGGAAAAGAATGGTACATGGGAAATGGTGAAACTTCCAAATGGAAAAACCCCAGTAGGATGTAAATGGATATTCAATGTGAAGTATAAAGCAGATGGCAGTATCGACAGATATAAGGCTAGATTGGTTGCCAAAGGTTACACTCAAACCTACGATATTGATTACCAAGAGACTTTCGCACCAGTTGCTAAGCTAAACACGGTAAGGATACTTCTATCAATAGCAGCTAATCTTGATTGGGAATTGCAACAACTAGACGTAAAGAATGCCTTCCTAAATGGTGATTTAGAAGAGGAAGTGTACATGGAGATTCCACCGGGTTTTAAGGATGAAAGAAGTCCACATCTTGTTTGCAAATTACTTAAGTCTCTCTATGGTTTGAAGCAATCACCTCGTGCATGGTTTGATAGATTCACTCGAGTACTCAAACACCATGGATTCCAACAGGGGCAAGCCGATCACACACTCTTCACTAAACATTCTTCTACAGGTAAAATTGCTATGTTAATTGTGTATGTTGATGATATTATATTGACTGGAGACTACCTAGAAGAAATTGCTAGATTGAAGATTCTGTTGGCCAAAGAGTTTGAAATTAAGGACTTGGGACAACTACGTTATTTTCTAGGGATGGAAGTTGCAAGATCAAAGAAGGGCATCATGGTGTCACAAAAAAAATATACTTTGGATTTGCTGAAAGATACAGGTATGTTAGGGTGTAAACCTATAGATACACCCATGGATACAACCTGTAAAATTGGGTTAAAGGAGAATTGTGCTCCAGTTAACAAAGAGAGATACCAGAGACTTGTTGGAAGACTCATCTACTTATCCCATACCCGTCCTGATATTGGCTTCTCAGTGAGTGTTGTTAGTCAATTCATGAACAATCCAAATGAAGAGCATCTTGAGGCTGTGTATCGTATTCTACGTTATTTAAAAATGACTCCAGGTAAAGGTCTATTCTTCAAGAAAGGAAGTAGTAGAGAAGTTGAAGTGTTCTCAGATGCAGATTGGGCAGGATCAGTAACCGATAGAAGATCCACCACCGGGTATTGTACTTTTCTATGGGGGAATCTAGTCACATGGAGGAGCAAAAAACAGTCTGTGGTGGCAAGGAGTAGTGCTGAAGCAGAATTTCGAGCTATGGCTTTGGCTGTATGTGAAGGAATGTGGATAGGAAGAGTCCTTTATGAACTAAATCTGTCTACAGATAAATCATTTAAGATGTTATGTGACAATCAAGCAGCCATCAGTATAGCCAAAAATCCAGTGCATCATGACAGGACTAAACACGTGGAGATTGACAGACATTTCATTAAGGAGAAAATTGAGGAAGGCATCATTAATCTATCATACATTTCTACAAACTATCAAGTGGCTGATATTTTCACAAAAGGTTTGCCTAGGATGTCATTTGATAATTTTGTAAACAAGCTAGGTATGATTAATATTTACAACCCAGCTTGAGGGGGAGTGTTGAAATATTTAGAGTTTCAGGATTACTTACTTTTCAGGGATGAGTTTTAATTTAAACAGGAGATTATCTCTCCTACTTTATTGCTGTATTTTAAATTTAGATAAGGCTGAGATTATCAGCTGATTTTTAGGAATGTTATCTCTGGTTTATTGTGGGTATTATCTTTATATAAGAGCCCCTATTTGAGGAATAAAGGGCAGTATGCCAGAACAGAAAGTTCTAGCTATTCTGTTTCAAATTTTCAATCTCATTTTCTGTTTTCAAATTTTAGTATTACATTCTTTACTAACTAAACAGGCAGCCATGTCTGCTTGAGTGCTTACCTTGAATGACCGAAATTATTCTACATTTTCCCAGCTACTGTGAAAGTGGTATCACCAGTTCATGTTATAGCATATGCAGTTGCTTTTGTTTCAATCAGTTGATCCTCATTTTTTGCTGTCAGAATTAGCTGTCAGAATTGCTGTCAGAATATAGAAATTTTGTTTTTGGCTGGTTATGAATTGGGTTTTGGTTTCATTTTCTTAAGAAGCAATATAAAAAAATCCAGGGTCATATTGATGGTTCTGAATGGCTACATTTGCCCTGTCTTAAAGCAATGGTGTTGACAATTTAAAGTCTTAATTAAAGCTCCTTTTATACCGTAGGTGACTCAAGCTAAGGAATTAGTATAACACTTTTGGTAAGTAGAATATCAAAATTATACCACCATTCCTTGAGATTACTGAGGTTACATTTGATCACTTTGAAGACAAAAAAGAGAGAAAAAGAAATTTCTGGTTAAACTGCAGCCTACATTCCCAACATTTTTCCCTTTTAATTTTCCTAGTCATTCCATCAGAGCAGCTAACAGAAAAAAAAAAAGGAGGGAGAGAGAGAGAGAGAGAAACTTGGAATGTATTCCTGAAAATAGTAGAAATACAAAAACCCAAGTTCTATATATGATTTGTTTTCCAGAAATTCTTAGGAAACAAACCATTCCCGCTAAGACTTTTTTTAATTCAATAAAGCAGTCAACTATCCCATTTTCCTCTACTTTCTTGGTATATTCAATTCCCAGAAAGTAACCTGTAATCTTTTCTGGGGTCCTTATTGCTGATTAAATTTCTCAAAAGCATCCCATGCTTATGGCTTAACAGTGTTCACATAGAAAAGCTTCTTTGATCATCCTGGATTTCTTATGTATGAAACAAAAAGCAGATTCCCAAATATCTATAGAATTGCCTCAACCTGAGACAACTGTTCCCAAAGATGGCACTGTATTTGTGAAAGCTACTCGGTGCCTTTCTTCGCTTACAGATAAAGCAACTTGGACATATGGCTATAATCTCTCTTTATTCTACTTGGTCAGCTAACCCTTGTCATCATGGTTTTTGGACATATTATAGCAGTAAAACAAAGTCTACCATATCTTATATATACGCCAACCTGATTGTAATTTCCTGGTTGGTGTAACCCTCAATCTTTTCTTGGAGTGGAAGCCTCAGCACAAAGCCAGAAATCAAACACTTCTATTCATTCAAGTGATATTTAGTGAAGTCCCATCTGCAGGATTAAGGGTTTCTTGCAATTTAGAAGCAACATAAACAAAAAAATCAACACAATTGATTTTTCCCAGAAGCATCAACATTTGGACATATCTTCTTTGTTTCTTAGTAAACTGAGTAGATATAAGTACCAGGAAATTTGATTTGGTGTCAGAGAAGAAAAGAAAAAGAATAGGATTATGGCTATGCTTGTTAACAGTATTATTTTTTGGTCAAATTTATTGCCTACTACACACGTTGTGCCTTTGTAAGCTATTCATCCTTCTTTTTCTTTACAATAAAGGTGCTTTCATGACTCTAATCTCTATATGATCACCTTAATTATATACTTGCTTTGTCAATAATGGTTAGGTTCTTGTCATCACTTATGATTGATCACTAATTAGGTGCCATTTTGCAACCATATATTATAGTATGATTTAGGACAGCTAACCAGCAATTATTTTCTAGTAATGGGTTCATAATTTTATTTTATTTTATTTTTGATACAATAAAGGCTTCTCATCTAAAAAAGAGAGAATACAAATACTGAAATTCGAATCTCATACCTGCAGAAACAGAAATATAACCATTTGAGCCAATGCTTAATGTTTATGGGTTCATAATTAAACTTCAGATACTTTGACATTAACTTACAATCAATGATAGATCAAGTAAATGAGAGTAACACTAGGCTTCATACAGGATTGCAACTATACAAGCAAGAAAATTTCAATTCTTCATTCTATCCTTTCATCTAATTATTTTGGCTTTTGAGCATTTGAATTTGAAAAGGTGATAAAAAAAATTCATTTAGGGAACAAGAAAACATGGGATTTTTCAGTGGAGAACTGGGCAGCAGAAAATGTGCACTACAAAGCAGACAAAGGAAGAAAGGGGGTGGAGCTGTCTCGTTTGTTCTTGTTACTCAGGTCAAGGAGAGTCATGATAACTTGCAGTCTTGTGCCCATTTATGCCATTATCATTATTCAATGCGTGCAGAAGAAGCATATAACAGACAGATTCAATCACATTCCAGTATCTAAAACCCTGCATGGGATGTTGCTAGAAAATTTTAAGTTATTCTGGTGGAGACTCGCATTCAGCTTAGGAGATATTTTCATTGATTTTGTTGGCGGTTTTATTTCACAAAACGTGATTTACAAATATTAATTCAATATCTTCAATTATATTTCATAGCAGAATATCACGCTATCTCGACATCATATTGAAGCCTTACACAAAGTTTCTTTTGACTGATGGTGCCCACAAAAGCTAGCTAGCTAGCTCGCTCGCTCGCTCGTAAGAGAAAGAAAGATTAAAGGTTGTAGGAGACTCCCATGTTTTTCTTTCTCCTTTAACAGAAAAGTGGAGTTAAAGATCATTACAAGAACTGAAGAATCAAGTTAAAAAGAAAATGTTGATGCAAATCAAGCTCTCAATTGTCGAGTTAATATCTAAAATGGTTTTGTTTTTCTTAATCATGAGGATTTGGAGATGAAAACAAAAATCTAAAGGATCTCAATTAAGAAAAGTCTAGAAAGGCAAGAGGTTCACCCAACGCCATCTGAAAATGTTGATTAGACTGTCGGCTGAGTTTGGGAAAAATTAAAAGTGATGTTCTGTTGCATCCAATTAGTTGACAATCTTATTAACCATTCACATTTCGTTTTTATGTCGACACTAATATCATTAAATTAAAAGTTTATTGATTATATTTTCACTTGTTTTTCTTTAAAAAAAAATTTGAAAAGAGATTATTTGGTGAATTAGTATTGAATTAATTACTTAAAGACTATCTAAGCAATTAAAATTTTTTGATTATTTAAGAAAAATTGTGGCATGCAATAAAACATAAAACCAAAAAATTTTAATACCTACCAGTATTATAAAAAACAATAAGATTATTTTTATATGAAAAATGAAATAATTTATATAAAAAGAAAGGCAGTAATTGACTAGAGTGTGTGACCAATAAAGATTCTACCATGACATGATATATAATTAGAATAGAATTTTCAGAGTTTGACATAACCTTTTCAAACATTTTCAGCTACAAATCTCTCATGTTATTTGATTGGGTTGAATTCAGGTAAATGGCAGACTTAATTTGCAGATTTTGATATAAATACACATACGTGACAGTGAATATTGTGAAATATTATTACTTTACAAAGAAGAAAGTCATCATTTTCAATTTTCAATTAAAAATTTCATGATTCGGAGGCATGGGCCGGTGGGAGGAGCGTCTGTGACTCTGCCAAAATGGACCTCAGCCGCTTAGTTGGCCCCACAGGCAGCCCATTTCCACCGACCATTGCCTTTGGTCTTTTCTAAAGTGCTGCCGCCCAACCCCAACTGGTGGTGGCCGGAGGGTTCCAGTCATCAGTGCCTTGTCTTTTTTTTTTTTCCACCTTTTAGTAATGCTTTTGCTTCCTAATCTAAAACCCTAATTAGCTACAATACTAGAGGATAGAAATGCCATTGTATTTCCATTTTATTTCATCAAAAATTAGTATTTCATGATTTAAAGTATCAAATGTCTTCACTCTAAAGTATAAGACTTTTATAGATTTAAAGTTTGAACTATAATAATTGCATTATTCTTTTTTTAATTAAAGAGACTCGGTGTACAAAAAAAAAAAAAACCTTTTAACCTTTGGTAGATGAATAAGATCATCATCATAATCATTATCAGACCTTTTATTTTAAGAGATTTAGATAAATTACATGAATCGATATTTAAACTCATATTAAATCGTCGTTAAATCATTTATATAAATTATCATTCTCCACACCTTTTTATTCAAGACAATGAAATGAAGAATTTATTAATTTAATGATTAAATTTCATAATATTTTTTTATTTTATGACTTAACTATTAAATTAATATATTTTATATCTTCACTCATTTTTTTGTTTACATTTTTTTTCTTTACAGCAAGCGAAGTATTGACAATGTTGCATGTCAAACATGCATTAAAGAACTCACACCCATTAAAAGAAATAATTGAAGGTTTCTATTAAATGTCATTTCAGGAAATAAATAAGAAAGAAAAGAAAGAAAAAGAGTTAGCATGGGTATGGTGTACCTAATTCTTACTGCTTAATTCAATAAAATGAGGATAAATTTCAATGTTTTTATAATCAATAATAATTCAATTAAGGAACCGGCCTAAGGCAAAAGGGACCCAAACTTCAACACCTGTTAGTGTATGTCAGCATCAAACTCTTATCTCAGCCTTATTCAAATTTGGTCTGCCAAACCATAGTTTCAGCTAAACAAAAGGCCATCCACTGGAAAACAAAATCAACTAGACCGAAAGGAATCTTATCGCGTCTGGTTTCCTAGATTTTCCTTTTCCTTCTGATGTGATTTTCTTCCCAACAAAACAAAGCTCAAGAAAACTACTTTGCTTCCACAGCTCAATTCAACAATATCCAGGGGAGGCAAAACCCACCTTGCTTCTCATCTCTTATCCATGCTTCAGGTTTTCCTTTGAGGATGGTTCAAAGAAAGGTGCCCAACAAGCTTGGTATCCAAGCTGATCATGTTAAATCAGAGAAGCGGTTGGGAAGCCTCAAACCATCATCTTGCCAGCACCAGGACGGCAAGAACAAAGGCGCTGACTTGAAGAAGAAAATGAAGAAGTCAAGATCAATTAAGCTCTCGGATATGGAGGGCCTAAGATTATCACCTTTGGGGAAAACCATTGCACAGCCTGGAAAACCACCTCCTCGCAATGTTCCAGCTCCTGCAGCAACGCCACAGAAGAAGCCTGTGATCAAAGCCATGGATGGATCACCAAACTACATGAAGTCCACCAGCAGTTCAGAGGCAAAAAAAGAGGGTTCTCAGGTGAGTGCCCGGAATATTCAAACTGGTTCAGATAGCAAGAGTCTACGTAGAAGAAGTTCAATAGGTTCAAAAACTAGCTCTGGTTCTTGTAAAAAACCTGCTAGAACTCTAGCAAGGACATCTAGTTTGAAGCTGGTGAGGACTTTAACAAAGTCTCCCAGCTTCAAGCCGGCTAGAGTTTCAGCCAAGAAGTGTTCCAGGGTTGCTTTATGTACAGATATGGACGTACAGAAAGCTACCTGTTCTTCTACTTTAAAGGATTCAAAGTTTCCTGCTTATCTTACGCTTAATCCTGGGGGTACCGAGTCTGAAGGAACTTCAATTATAAAGGTCTGCCCATATACTTACTGTTCCCTTAACGGTCATCACCACACTCCTTTGCCTCCATTGAAATGTTTCTTGAAAGCAAGGAGACGTTCATTGAAAACCCAGAGAAGCATGAAGATGGGAGCCTTGAGCCCGCGCAGACTAAAGCCTTCTGCTGTTGGCACAGAGGAAGTCGATGAAGAGCAGTTGGTTTTTGGTAAAGAGCCTGCAAGCGGTGGAGTGGATTTGTGTAACTCACCTATGTCTCCTTTGATGCGAGAAGGGTCCATGGATTTTTTCATTGAAATCTATGCAAAAAGCAAAGAAAATGATATTGAAGCAACCGGAGGAAGCACACAAATGAACGCCAAGGGAATGGATGGTTCTGGATGTGGCAATGAAACAGCGCCAGAGCATGACACCGACAAGACAGTTTCAGGAAGCTTATCTGTAGGCTCACCACACTCTGAGATTGATTTTGATGAAAATCTTGAACATTGTGGTGAAATTATTTCTACAGCTGATATCTCCGAAACCCCTTATGAAGAGCTGAAGCACAACAGCGCGGATGAAGAGTTTAGAGGAATTTTGGTTAAAGAAGAATCATCCCCGTGGAACTTTACTGATGGTGATAAGCTGGAAGGCGTCTCAAGTGTTGATGGAGACCATAATATGTTTGATGTTATTGATATGGAGTGGGAGGAGTGGCAACTTTCTGATTCAGAGCCTGGCGATAAAGCCCATTCTTCAATGGAATCTGACGATGAATCTGATTTGAACATTGGGGATTCGTCTGGAAGTCATAGGAATAATTTGCATGATGAATTTGTGATCAGTTCAGATGAAAGTGACACCAACATCGCTAAGAAGATTCTGGCTGAAAGAGCAGAACAAGTCTTTGAAGAAGATGCTGCATGCATTGATACATGCAACCAGGTATCAGAAACCTTTTGTTACAATCAAGTTTCCTCCACTGAAGAGATGTTTGAGGTATCGATAGCCATGGAAGAAGATGCGGAAGAAGAAAACACTGAAACAGATTTGATAGGCATTGTTGCAACTCCATCTTCAAGAGAGGAGTTATGTGAGGAACCAACGTCAGGCGAGGAGAAAATGCTGGAGAATGGAGTTCCTGGAACAGTTAACGAGGCTTCTGAAGCAGATCCTCTGCTAGAAGTTGCAGAAAACAGCTGCAGAATTGATTTGAAAGATGAAGCTTTTGAATCAACTGAGCAATTTCAGCTTCACTCATGTGATAAGTTGGAACAGGATGAAACAAATGAAGATTGCAATGTAATCCGGATGCCAGGGGATTCAGAAGTAGATCAGATAGTCACCATCAATGATATCTGTCCGGAGAAGGAACTTCCAAGTGGCGAAGCAGGGAAAGTAGCTGATGCCGAATTGTTGACTGGAACCCATGATTCATCTCATGTTTTACCTACGGCTGGTAAAGGTGATAACAATGAGGTAGAAGACAACCAAAACAATCAAATTTGTGAAGTTAACAATGCTATTGATGAGAGTTTTTCAACTCAAGATACTTTTGATGAAAGCCTTTTTGCCGAGAGCCAAGATCACCTGTCAGATGGCCAACATGAGAGCACACACATTGTAGACAATCAGAGCGTCCTAGAGGAAGATCAAGATGAAGCTAAGTTCAAACTCCCTACTTCCATGGGCTCAGAGGAGCAGAACAGTTTAAGGATGCATAAAACAAGTTTAGCTGACTGCAGTGAAGAAGATGGGAAAATGGAATCAGAGGATAATGCTAGTCCTGGGCGGGATGTGGAAGAAGCGTTCCCTGCAGCAAGTGATAAAACTAGCCACAAGCCAAGAAGCAAGTTCTCTTTCACTAGAAGCAGTGCTAAGGAAGAGCTGCCTGACAACCATTACAACATAAAATGGAGAATTGGACGCAAAATAAATGAAGAGAACCATGAGGAACCAAGGAAATTCAACCCACGAGAACCAAACTTCCTAGATGTTGTTCCAGAGCCAGATGCAGAAAAGGTTGATCTCAGGCATCAGATGATGGATGAAAGGAAAAGTGCAGAAGAATGGATGGTCGATCATGCACTCCAACAAGCTGTCACCAAACTTGCTCCAGCTAGAAAGAGGAAGGTGGCATTACTTGTTGAAGCCTTTGAAACAGTCCTGCCAATAACTAAATGTGAAACTCGTTTGAGGAATGCTTCAACAGGCTTTGCCCATGGACAACGCATTCAAGCTTGCAACTGAAAGTTTCTGTTGAGTAATTAGGTAAGTCTTTATTCCCAGACCCAGTCCATTCCTTGTTATTGTTTAGTTTTCACTTTGTATTCTGGTTTTAGTATTGCAATACTTAAGTTCTTTCTCTACTATAAGCTTGACAAAACATAATACAAACACCACCTTATCATTTCCCAGGATATGATCAGATGGAAATAACTTTGGCAAATTATACCTGCAATCAGTCGAAGGATTAGAAAGCATCACCACCATAGAAAGAGAAGGCCAGAATTTTTAAACTACAGTTTCAATAGAGCAACTAACTAGTTGTTAGCTGTTGAGAAGCACTGCAGATACAGGAGCACACAATGTAACAGACTGATCTGCGCACGGAGGCAGTTTCTCCTAAATTATGCGGGTGAAGTGCGAGTGAAGGTGCCTAATTCAACAACTAGAATTTCTGAAGTGTTTTCAACTGGATCTTATCTATCATTTGGGGTTCTATTATGTCTAATGTTATGTACTGATAATCGTACAAAGATTATCATTTGGAATATATCTATCATTTGGAGGTTTATTATGTGCAATGTTATGTTGAGCTACAATTATCATACAATAATTTAACTATAACAAGGATTCACATACAAGAGTGGGAACATGGATATTCAGTCTTTAAAGAGTATTAAAACATTAATAAGCAGGTTCCTTTATATAATTATTATCACCTGTAACATTCTCCCAATTTCCAGTATTATCAAAATATTGAAAGACAAATAGTATAGGTGAGATAAAATATTGATAATGACAAAAAAAAAAGCGCAGATATTTTGGTTGTGATAAATCCAAGAGCAGGATAGCATTGGAAAAATGCTATAAACATACAAGCGCCATATGTTAAACACACGTCACTTGCACATACAAAATCCATGTACAACAAAAGTTAGGAGTATAAACGAATAGAACGTTCGACGAACCATTCGTGAACTCGTTCAGTTTCTGTTCGTTTATATTCGTTTATTAAGCTTAACGAACGAATATGAACAATATTTTAGTGTTCGTTTGTTAAACGAATCGAACATGAACAGAGATATGGTTATTTCATTTTTGTTCGCAAACATGTTCGTTTATTGTTCGTTCGTTTAAAGTGTCATTTATTGTTCGTTTGTCGTTCGTTCGTTGTTCTTTCATTTATGTTCATTTATTATTCGTTCGTTTAAAGTGTCATTTATTGTTCGTTCGTTTATGTTCGTTTATTGTTCATCTGTTATTTATTAAAATACTAAAATTACTTATATTAAATAAGTTATATAATATATACCTTATTTTTAAGATATTAACCTAAAAAATTAGTACCTAATTTTTAAATATATTTATACAATATAACTTTGTTGTTTAAAAAATTAATAAAATATAATTATAAAATTAAATTAGTTAATTATACTTAAAATAATTATTTTTTTATAATTTTAAACATAATGTACTGAAATAAAAATTAATAAAAGTCTCATAATAAGTTAAGATTTTATTCATATGATCTTATCTATTGACCATTTACACATATATATATATGTTACACATATTTGTGTACACACACACACACATATATATATATGATACTTTAATATATGTATATGTGTATAATATAAATTGTACTTAAAATAGTAATTATCAAATTTAATAAAACATTGTTGACTTAAGTTATATTTAAGATTTTGTATTAGATGATTTCAATTTGCACGTGAAATTTAATTTTTATGTAAGATTTTTAATTTTTAATATTTAGTTTGTTCTTATGAATACTTGTTCATGAACATGTGTTCGCGAACACGTTTGTTTACGTGTTCGCGAACGCGTTCGTTTATATGTTCGCGAATGCGTTCGTCAACAGGTTCATTTACATGTTCACAAACGCGTTCGTTTATATGTTTGCTAACTGTTTGCGAACATTAACGAGCAATCCCTACCAAACAAACGAACGAACACGAACACACTCTTTAATGAACACGAATGAACACGAACGGCACTAAAAAACAAACGAACAAACGGCACTAAAAAACAAACGAACGAACACAAACATCAATTCGTTCGTTTGTATTCGATTGGTTTACAGCCCTAACAAAAGTTAGATAGACTATCGTTCATCGGATATTTTGCGGCTTTTGGTTGTTACATCTAAACTTTTATATTTGTACAAGTGGAGTAGTAAGTTTATGTGGCGTACACTGTCAACCTCACATGTGTGTTCATGTACAAACAACAAAGTGCTGAACATTTTTTAACAAATTAACATGTTATGACTAATTCTAATTTTGAGCTTCATGGATGAAAACAAGAATGTACATTCAGTTTTCAACAAAGGTCAGGAGTTGAAACTTCTTGATGGAAGAATTATACTTTGATTTCAGGTGATTCAAGAAGAAGTGATTGAAGCTCTGCAGTATAAGTTCCCAAACTACCATAATTTGAGCTTTGTTCTTGCGAGCCACCTACATTAACACCAGCCTCAGCAGGCTCACTCTGTTTCACAGCTTTCTTTGTCAAAATATCATCATGGAACAACTTAAGTGCAGCTGTAGTTGAAAGCAAATTCACGGATTCGTATAACTCCTCGAATTTATCTCTTTTTTCTTGTGTTTCAATCAACATCTCCCTCAACTCGTTTGGAAGACAAGCCAGTGTGCTTTAAAGGCAAAGACACCAAAAACAGGACAAAGGAACAAAATTTAAACCATGATTTAGAGGAATGCCATGCATCAAATGTAAATGCAATCTAGACGTCAACAAAGGATAAGATATTTTCTCTTCCCATTTACTTTACCTGGTAACACCTCTAGCAAGGCCCCATTGTACCCTATGCAAACTGATTGCTTAAAGCCAATATTAAAACCTTCTTGTGCATAAGCTTTTTCCCCCCGCTATCAAGCCATCGCCATATCCAATCTTGAAATTCTCAACAATGAAGCTATATCAAATGAAAAACAACCATCATATATTCACATAGAATAAAAAGAAAATCTAAAATTGTCAAGTTTTGTGTGGAATTGGTCATGCCTCCTTTATCATTGTAGCACTCCAACTCCACGTATGAGAAATTATGAGAATATGCAATGTTATATATATAAAAACTTGAATCCAGACTTATGAATCGTCTTTTATGAGATAAAACTATAAGATATTTGGATCAAAGCGAACAATATATTTCTGGTTGAATGTGAATCTCCACAAATGATATCAGAATAGTCTATCAGCCAGAACATGGGAAGCCAATGCTACATCATGAGAGCTACTTCTAGAATCATGCGAGAATTAAGTGCTATATGATGGGAATCATCTTTAGAGTTCTAACATTTGACGTGATCTTGATTGATTCGGCTTGACAAGAACATCAAGCTTTAAAGTGGGGGAGTTTGTAACACTCCAATCCCACAATGAGAAATTGTGAGAATATGTAATGTTATATATATATACTGATTTGAACTCATATTTACGAAGAGCTTTTTATGAGACAAAATCGTGAGATTGTCGGATTAAAATGCACAATAACTCGCAAGTTTCTACAGCCATTCCCGGTCTAAATCAGATGCTTTATCCAATTCCTCGTCAGAATCACCCCATAAAGATCCATCTTCAGCGTGGAAGTCAGCCTCATTGAAACCTGGAAAAAAAAATAACACTGCTATATAAAGCAACTTTTGGGTACCGCAGGGGATTGCTACAATTAACTAGTTACCATTGGCAGTTAAAGAGTGGTCTAAGTTTAAATTGGGTAGCCGCAAACTTTCTGAATAGAGCTCTTGAGCCAATTTATCATCCATTTCTCTGTACAAAAAAAAATCACTTTGGCATTTCATCAAACACTTTCCAAGTTGCAAGCAGTAAATCGATTTTGTTAAAATTTTTTACTTTTGAGTCCAAATAATAAAAGCTAAAATTCAAAAATTTTGTGGCAGGCTTCTTCAAACAAAAAACTCTGCATCTCACATTCTTGAACTGGATTCCAGAAAAGAAGCTGAGGCCCAAGAGCTGGCATAACCCGGTGTGGACTTAAGGTTCTCTCCCAAAACAAAAATAGAGTACCAGGCTTGTGGTTTTCGACATGTATAAAGTAGACAATCAGCCCAGCCCATCCTCACCAAGCCTATCAACTGGATTGGTTAAAAGAATGTTTAGTTTGGAATTTGGATACTGATTGAGGAGGATTTTAAACCAAATCAATATATAATTATATATAAAATACGGTTTAATTAAGGATTTAAGCATAAAAACAGTTATAAATTGATCAGTCATCAGTCATGGAATAATACAAATCAAAGATATGTCATTAGGGACCAATCCATTCACCATGATATAACAGCAAAAGCAAATTGTGCATGCAGCCAACTTGGAAATGTGGGAGAAAAGTGAAGCAAGCTGTGGTTACTAATTACCTGTAGTAAAGCTGCAACGGTGAGGCCTTTGTTTGTGAAGGAAGCAAGCATGCATTGAAAAGGCATGGTATATATACATGATTACTATGTCACTATGAGTACATCCAAAATCAATGAATTCTCTTTTCAGAAAGACAAAGAGTTTGAGTTTGAGTTTGAATCCAAGGCCCTGCAACTTATAGAACTTTTTGCCTAATTAGTTTATTTTTAGTTTATCATGACTTAAGTTAACTGAGATTATATCTGAAATAATATTGGAGAGCCCTAATTTGATTAAAGTAGTAAACAGTTTACTTCATTCTTAACTATCAAATGATGTATTGATGATTAAATCCTTCACACTGGAACCTAAAAGTAGACTTGTCAATTCATGTATATAAAATATAATTCGTATTTGTATCATATTAAATCATATTCGTTTTATATTAAATCATATTCGTTTTGTGTAAAATATAAGCATACAAAACATTTCTTTTTTAGTTTTTGTACCCATATCACATTTGTATCTTTTTTTCATATCATGTTTAAGGTTACTAAAGCTTAGTTTGGATTCTACCGTTTGACAAAAAAATAAAAATTTTTGAAATAAAATTAACAAAGTATCTCTTTTTCTTTAATTTTTTTATGATTTTAATCCTTATTTAATTGTTATTTTATTTTTTTCAATCTCACCGCCCATCAAACTACTATTGATCAATTGCATGCTTCTATAGTTTCCAAAATCAATTAAGTATTGCATGCTTCTATAGTCACCATAATAATTATCAAAACCAGCTTTTGCATTTCTTCCTCCAGAGTCATGACAATTAACTGCTTAATTTGTAGATGGAAGGCCAAGCAGAAGTAATCATTTCTTCACAAAAACTGTATGCCACAGAAACAATCAGAAAACAAACCCTATAAATACCCTCTTTGGGAAGCTAACCATGCATTGCAGCTGATGTTCGAACCAAATGGCTTTCTTTGCAACTCACTCTCTTCGTATTGTTCTTCACCGTCTTCTCAGCTTTCTCCATCACAATCAATGGAGAGTTCTCGAGGCAGTCCATTATGACATCCACAAAACGGATGGAGAAAATGACCCGTCTCCACTTCTACTTCCATGACATTGCTGATGGAAAAACCCTACAGCCATGCAAATTATCGGGCCACCAAACAAGTCAGCTGGTTCATTTGGCATGACTTTCATGGTGGATGATCCATTGACAGAAAAACCCGAGCCTGCTTCAAAACTTGTGGGAAGAGCTCAGGGGATTTATGCTTTGGCTTCTCAACACGATATTGGTTTGCTTATGGTCATGAATTTCGCATTCACTGAGGGAATTTACAATGGAAGCGCACTTAGCATTCTTGGCCGGAATGCAGTCCTTCATACAGTCAGGGAAATGCCAATAGTTGGAGGTAGTGGAATTTTCCGCTTTGCTCGTGGCTATGCTTTGGCCAAGACAGTTTGGTTTAATCAGACGAGTGGAGATGCTGTTGTTGAATATAATGTATCTCTCGCGCATTACTGAACCATTTTAATGCTTCCATGGAGTCAATTATCTTTTCTTTTCTTGCTTTTGGGTGTTTCTCCTATTGACAAAGAGAGAATGTGACTTTCACTTCTTTTTTGTAAGGGTGCATGAGAAATCTATGGTAGATTTCCAACCAGAGATGTTCAACCTTCCAATGCTAAAGTTGCAATTTTAAACCTTCAAGAAAACTATCTGTCCACCATTACTGAATGAAGCAAAGTTTCCACCATTATTGAACATGAACTAATTGTTATTAGATTATGAAGACTCAAAGTCTCCCAGCAAATTTCTGCATAGAGTTCCTAAACAGTCATGGAGTACTATATACTGAGTCTCCCAGCAAATTTCTGCATAGAGTTCCTAAACAGTCATGGAGTACTATATACTGAATCAGATATGGTTAAATTTTAGAAGCAAATACAGAACGAATATTTTTTTCTTATACATTGAAACTATGAGATTGCAGAGAAAGAAAAACTTAATATTCTTTAGAAGAACAAGGAAATGGAGGAAACAAGCATACACAACATCAGTGACAATCTTAATACTATCGTCTAAACCCCCAGGCTGACATTGAATATAGAGGCCTTTCATGCCAGCACATAAACAAACACCCATTCTCTTCTTTGATCTTATACCCATCGTAGTTATTGATCTGCAAAAACCTTTCTGCCTGCAACATGCCATGGAAGCTTAAAGGCACCCTTCCAAAGCCAGGTATCTCGAGTCTCATAATCCATTTCTCAAGCTTTTCATGTCTCTCCTTTCTCTCAAGACCCTCACATGCTATGACATTCTTAATTTCCTCTCCGAAAAGCATCTTCTCAACCTTCTGTCGCTCTAGTGGTGCTCTTGATACTGTACTCTCCAAGCAATCAAAGAGCGCAGCGTAGAAATTCAATGCTTCCATCACCCTCTCCATTAAAGTAGCTCCATTATGGTTGGCCTCCTGCTCGGTTACTACCATCACTTTAGGTGACAGCGCCCGAAGAGCAGTAAGAAAGCTCACCATTTTTGGTGCTGGAGGTAGAGACAGCGGGGATGATGGTGATGCTGAGTCAGAACTTGGGCTATATACATGGACTGGTTCTTTCTGGAGCCACTCTCCTAAAGTACGTTGGTTCGTCTGCAAGACTCTGTGTGATTGATTACTGTTAAGGTTCTTACACACGGATGCATCAGTAGCCAGGAGACAATGAAGCTGAAGGACAGAACTGATAGCAAGAGCTTCTCCGGTCTTGACACGCAAATTTTCTAAATGAAGATCCTCTAACTTGCAAACTATGGGGTTAAACTGAAATGGGATGTCCAATTTCTCAGCTTCTTCCGTCAACAAGGCGGCCATTTTCTCTAACACCTCTTTCTGTTCATGAATGCCTGTAATTCTCAGATGGGGTGGCCCTTCTGGCCTAGTACTAAATGTCTGAAAAAGATTGATCCACTGAGCAGGTTCAAAGGCATTGAGATCTATAATATGAACCATCTTCTCCCCCTCCATAGCTTCTACAATGGCCTGATTTGTGATCACATATGCAAGCTTTAAAAAGGGGCAAAGCTCGAAGAACAGATTTTGAACATGAATTTCCTCTGATACTGATGATATTTTTGTGGAATTGAGGGCTTTGTGAAGACCCGACCATGCTTTAAGCAACCTTTGAGCAAGTGCCTCGGTGAAGTAAGCAGCAATTCTTTGCATGGTATCTCCATCAGGAGAGGCGAGCTGGGATATTTGGTCCAGGACAATATTCGCTTTCTCTAGACTGCCGGCAGCAACATGGTTTGCACACGCAAGTAGAAGATGAATCAGACATAAGCCCCTCTCCTCGGATTTGAGCTCCAGGAGCCATGGAAATGGGGATCCCAAACCAGAAGACAGTGACATCCAGGGGAAGAACTGAAGTGGTGATGAAGTCACAGGCGATGGTCCCTCTTGAGTCATTCCTGCCATTAACAATAACAGCTTATGCCTAAATAGTTTGATGCAAAATCAATCTAAATGCTATAATTAAATGGTCCAAAAACTGACTAAAATGGAAAGAAACTAAAAAATTTTGATCGTCTGTTCTTTGTGTAGTCTCCTTGTTAACAGAATGTAGAAAGAAATGAACTTCCTATCAACTTAGCTGCAAAATACTTGACAACCGACCAGAATGAACTCCTTAATCAGAGTAGTATAATCAAGAACTAGATATTTTTCTTTCGGACATTATTAAACAGTGTTAGACTAATGTGGGTAGAAAAGCATTACTTGAAACTTGAAAGCAGTTTGAAATGAACAGAGGAAAACAAAAACATGGCACTGGTTTTCAATTTTTCCTGTTTTGACTGTTTTCCATCCGTTTCACATGTTTTCTCAATATCAAATAGGGACTGAAGCATACTTTTATTAGAGAAACAGAGGAAAATCAGTATTTTGATTAAAAAAAAATCTCAACCAAATTAAGAAGTAAAATCATGAAACAGAGACAGGGAATTACCAGTAGAAGTACAGCGAATTCTCCCAAGAAGAACTGATTAAACAGAGCAATAAATTAAAATCCCAAACTGGGTTTCGAAATTCATGGAAATCCCGGAAAACCCCTTAAGAAAATTGGCAAACTTGGTTACTCAAATCTCTTTCTCCACCAAAGCTGTTTCAGCTCTAAAAACAGGGTTTGGTAGGGGGTTTAAGGTTTTGTTGGAAAGTGAGTCAGTTGGAAGTAAAGCTCTTGTCTTGAAGCACTTTTCCATGGCTGCTTTGGCTACAACACGAGATTGTCTTTGTCCTCATTGTATTCTTTGTCTTTTGGAGGGTTCCAAGGAATATGGAATTTCTTGGAACATATAGAAAGCATAAAGAAAGAGCCCTCTCTGTTTCTTCTTCTTTCCTTCCACATTTTCTCTCTCCACAGATGTTTTATTACTTTGTTTGTTTCATTAATAAGTTTCTCTCAGTTTGATTTTTTGTTGTTAGTTTGTGAAGTGGATGGGAATAAGAGGTGGCTAAATTTGGTATTTTGCTCAAACACAACACAAAGGCAAACATGCCCTGCCAATACAAAACAACAACCTTGCTTGTTATTTAGCGGGTGATAGTGGGGATTGCGAGGGAAGCCTTAAGATATCCCTCCAAATCAACTATTTGTTCTTTTTTTCAAACTAGACTTGGTAATTCTAAAGGAGACAGTAATAAAAAATATTTTATCTTCTATAAATCGATACAAACATTGATTTAAAATTTTTATATTTTATGTGATACGAATGCGAATTAAATATTTGAAGTATCAATTTTATTTCAAACCTAAAAACAATTCACTTGAAACTTTTTTATGGCATTAAGACAAAATGATAAGTAAGCTTTAAAAAGAATAATCAAAAAGTAGGTGGAAGATTTAACTTTAGCCATGGTGTGGTCTTTGGGGGTGTAATAGTAGTTTGGTAAATCTTTACCTCGTTATTTTATTTTTTTGCAATATGTTAGAATTATTTTTTGAGAAGATATGAAATGTTCCGATATCATATTAAATTGTTGTGAAATTCTTGTATAATATATAAGTAGAGACTTGAATTTATAATTATGAAATTCTTTTTGTGAGAAAAATCGTGAGATTTTAAGATAAAAAAGGACAATAGTTTCTAAATAAAGTGTGGATCTTTACAATGTAATAAGATCCAAATCATGCCACGTAATAATGGCTTAGTGATTAGCACATCATCTATTTGATTAGCTTAGCCTTGTTAGTTGGAAATATGATATGCTCACTTACCTCCATTTTAATTGTTCTGTTTTTTCCTTATACCTTTTGTCCATTGTTTATGGCCTTAGGTCTGGAGGTAGTGGTAGTGGCCAGCAATTTTATGTCTTTGCTCTTTTCAACCTACACATGTTCCAAATCACGCATAAGAAAGTTGGTAAATCTTTTGAATTATGCAACATCTACAGTTAAATGATGTTACATCACTTTAATGAGTGGATTATCATATGATTTGGTACAAGAAAACAAGCAAAGACAATCGTCCACTTGCCACTATAAAGTCTTATTGCCAATATAAAGTCTTAAAACTTAACTCAATGATGATACAATGACATAATAGATTTGATAGCAGGAAAAAATTCAATTTAACATCAGTTGGTAACCGGTAATAAGTGAAAGAATTTAACTTGATATAAAATTTTACAAAAATTTAATAATTTACAGATATGAAATAATATCGTTTTAACATGCTCTTATCACGTTTAAGTAGAAATAGAAAAATCTATCACATGTCAAATTTGGAAAGAATATAACAAGCAGTAATTACCGGATATAATTTAAACTCTAATATCTTGTTAAATATTGAATCTAAAATCAATTGATAATAAATAAAAATTTTAAACTACAAAAAATTTAATTTAATAGAATATACAATAGCACCACTTTGATAATAACGTAGCTTCAATTTTAACTATGCTGGATGAAATGACAGTTATATGCATGTCAATTTACTGCATAATCCAAAACTATCCTTCCTAATCCTATGACTTCACGCACCCTTTATTTAATTTTTCTTTTCAAGAGAAAAAACGCCTGCAGATATATAAACATTCTTAACCCTTTCTGCTTTGTTCTTATATATAAAACGTGTACGCCATTAACGTTTTGTCCAAGTTAGAGTAGATTAGCATAGCATAATCTAATTAACATAGGATCCTTAGGTAGACTAGAAAGTGGAGCTTGCAAACTCTAAATGGTATCCATCCACCCACTTGTTTCTTTTTGTTTGTTTTGTGCCGACACAGCTGATTATTCTATTTTTGTTTTGCGTTGAAGATGTAAAAGATGACAACTTCAAAGGTACACAATGCATCCCCCACCTTGCCCTACCACCAGTGTATCGACATATTTCTAAAGAAATGTACATATGTAAAAGTGTGTCAGCTATTGCGTCTAACCTTCATCAGCCAAAATACATAAGTGCATTGTTGGGTATTTTTGTCGATAGTAAAAAAGATCTGATGTGTGTTTATAAATAAAAGAGAAAACTTTATTTTTTGAGTTAGCTTTTAGAATTAAGAATTTTCAATAGCATCCAACATTAATATTAAAATTATCCAAATTGCCTACATCTCTTTTTTGGTTGAGCACAAAAATGCTTTTTTTAAGATTCGATGTGTGAAGGAAGAGATTGTTGGAGTTTTTTCATATCTGTTTGTAGAAAATATTAAATGTGTGTTTATAAGTACAAGGAAAAATTAACCTTACTTTTTGAGTAGCATTCAATATTTACTTTTTGAGTAGCATTCAATATTAGACTATTCCAAGCATTTATGTGAGATTGTTTGCATTCTCAACATTGGAATTATTTGCCATAATTGATTGATTAGCAGCTTGAAATCAGATATTTTTCCTTGTTACTTATTATCTAATTCCTTCTTCCTCATCTGTATTATGTTGCTTTGTGTTGATATGGAAGTGGAAGAGAGTGGTTAGAATCTAACAAATTAATCACATCAAATCCAAGGTAGAATGAAAACCTGAAATGATGGGTGTTTTCAAAGTCTCTAGATATTATCTTTTGGAAAAACAAATTTGTCATTTGGCCCCGAAAGATAGCTTCTTCTGACCATAAACGGCTAGCAATCGGTTGTTACAATGTTTAGTGGATGTTTTCAAGAGTTGACATTTTGTAGTTTTGCGGCCAAGCAGGCATGCATGCTTTCAATGGTGTTTTTCTGGTTTAAGTTAACTAAGAATCCAACAAAAATCCCTCTAAAACTCTCAGCTGTTGGGTTTAGAAGTTTAAATGGGTTTATTAGGTAAGTAGTATGATATTTGTGGGGCTTGGAATTGTCGAAAATAAGACAAAAAAAATTGTCTTAACTTACAAGAGCATTAATCCCTAATCAAATATCAAAACCTTCAATGCCGTAGGAAGAGAGAGAGAGAGGTGGCTACATAGATATTTGTATCCGCTTAGCTTGATGGGATAATTTTATAGATTAGTATTCAATACACAATCAGTGATGTTTTTATAATTTACAAATGAAGTTCAAATAATGACATATACCTTATTTTATTTATTTTTATTTTTTTTAATATTTTAAGTAGGGTATGTATTATTATTTTAATCTTACTTCTAGAGTTTAAAAACTCCCATGGAAGCATATTGCATGATCATACTAATTTTATTCAGTATTACTTAGATTTGATTATTTATATTTATATCATGTAAAATACGAAAATTTTGTATTGACACGTCAAATATAAATTTTTTTTAGTTTTTACCATATTCATATATAATTTTTTATTAAATTTTAATTCATATAATTATTGTGTCTTTTGTTAATGTTATTTTAAAATTATATCACTATACTATATCATATGCAAATATAATTTTTTTGTCTTATAGTCGGAGTGTCTTCGAATTAATTGCGTGTATCTCAAAACTAATATTTTCCTATGCAATTTTTAAGGATGCACCCCCACATTGACTTGGTGCATTCATGAAAATTAATTTCTTTGAACGCAGGCCTAAAACTTACATGTAATTATAACATTTGACCATAGTCTAATTCCCTTATACACAATCTTATTAAGGGTGGTTGGCCAGAGATTTTCAGAGGAAGCTTTCCAACACTTTGGGTTGGACTAGCTCAGCTGAATGCCTCTTGGGCTGAGAAATGGGGCTTAACCTCCTTTGGGTGCAGAATAATCCCATAGTCCATCACTATTACAGTATTACTTATCAATAAAAACTTGTTTAATCACGCCACAATGCCAAAGTAAGTAAAGCTTTAATCCGGTTTAATTCAAATATACATTCAACCACTCTTGAAAAAAATAATTAAAGACTGGAATTTTAACTTTTCATATTAGCTTAAAATCGATTTCAGAACAAATTAACAACTTATGCTTACCTCTCTGATTGCTATGCTAATTTATTAATTAATAAAATAATTAACTTCTTTATATTAAATATCACATCTAGTTAGTTAGCTGATTAAGTTATGGAAGCTAATAATGTGAATGGGAAACTACTATATGTACAAAACAAGGATCTCTTACTGTGTTGGTATCTCCTAGTTTTTTTCCTTTATTTATAATTAAGATAAAGCAAGTTGTTTATAATAATAATAATAATAATAACAATAATAATAATAATAATTGTACGCTATGTTTGTTTCACATTTTGAAAGATTATTATTAAATTCATGCATAATGATTGAAGTTTTTAAATTTCACAAGTGAAGTTAAGAGTTATTTATAATAACGCATCCTTAATTTCATTTATTTTTTAAAATATTTCATTAAAAGTATGTATTATCATCTTAATCTCACTTATAAAATCTAAAAACTCTACTAACATTATATTAATTAATATAATCTTATTCGAAATGCTTCTTAACGAAATAAACAGAGTAAAATGTGGCAGTTTTGTATAATAAAAGCAACTGATACTTGACAATCAACGGGGAGGACATTTAGCCTGAAATGCATGCATGCATGCATGCATGCGCACAGTTCAGACTCTTTAGTTTCTAGCTCGGAATTTGTTGAACCTTAATTGGGTTTGCATAATTAACAAGATTATATATATATATATATATATATTATGTATGTATAAACGATGAAACTTAAATATTAAATTTGCTCATATTTTAAAAATAAGTACATGACTATTTAAACAAAAAGTTAAAGTCAACAATCTTACGTATGCTTTGTTTGTATAAAATATTGCAACTATAGATAGTACTTCAAATGCCATTTATTAAGTGTTTTGTTCCAGATAATTAATTTGTAAAGCTCAAACAAGGGTACAACTTTTGATGAAAAACAGTGCATAGCGAGTGTATATATATAAAAACTTTTTTTTAGATAAGAATAACAAAGCAGAATCCTCCTAATAAAGCAATGGAACAGAAGTGACGGTTTATATATAGCAGGCTCTTTAGTATCTGCTCTGTCTAGGAACCAAACTGCCCCACGCAGAAATCATCTGGAAAATGATGCCCGGCCGTATACATATTATTCATCTTTCCACCCGAATTTCCAATCCTAGAAATAGCAGAAACAAAGCAAGAAAATTAAGATAAACAACAACAGATTAAACCCAAGTCTGCCTCATCAGTAACACAAGCTATATATTCACAATTTCTGTCAAATGGAAGAACCTTCAGCTTGTTGTGTATTCAAACTCTCTTTCATCCTACTGGTTTTTTTCGTCGCTTTTCCTTCGTCTTCTTCGTCGGAATTGCACCCTTTGGTCGCCAACTCAACTTTCCGTCACCTCAACTACACAGCAGCATCGGATTTTCGAGTGCTCAATCGAAGAAGTTTGATTCAATGTCCTGATCTGAACCCTTATCTCCAAATTAAAGTTGCCAACAATTCTGACCTCTCTGATGAAGAGTATGTCACTGTGAATGTTAGCGGAGTTTTGCTTCCTTCGGAGGGTGACTGGGTTGCCATGATCTCGCCTTCCTATTCTAAGTAAGATTTTCACAGTGTTTCTTTTAATTTTTTTTTTCTCTAATCGAAGAATCATAGTTTTCCTGGTGTCTATTAATTATATGCAGTGTGGATACTTGTCTTCAAAGCAAGGCTTACTATTTACAGACTGGTGACACCAGTAATCTTCCTTTTCTTTGCCATTATCCTGTTAAGGTAATTTTGCCTGTAGCCTTCATTTGGTTTCTCAGGATTATATATTTTGAAGGTATATTATTATTGTATTGCAGATAGACATGAGAATCTTAGAAATGATATAATGATATATTACAGAAACAACATGAGTAAGAAATAAGAAAGTGAATCAAGTTAAAGTTTGATAAATAACAATATACAAATATAACAAACACTAAAAATAAAAGTTGTGTTTGGAGTGCCGACATGAATTTGACACAAAATTATGTGTTTTACATAATATGAATGTGAACTATATACATGAATTGGCTGGTCTAATTACAGACATATGAAAAAGATCTGAGAGTAAATGGTATTGTGCAGGCAAAGTATGTGAGCAGCGATCCAGACTATCTAAGTTGCAAGAAGCAAGAATGCCAGAAACGTGGCAATGACGGAAAATGTGAGCTCACAACTTGCACTGGTTCCATAACTTTCCATGTCATTAACATCAGAACTGACATCGAATTCGTCTTCTTTACCGGTGGATTCACCACGCCTTGCGTTTTGACTAGGACCCAAACCCCTCTAAAGTTTTCTAATCCGAGTTCGCCATTGTATGGACATCTCTCAAGCTTGGATTCCACCGGAACATCGGTATGCAAAGCATCAACACATTTATTACACTACTTTAATCTTGTAGCCAAAGGTGCTTAATACTTTGTCATTTCTGGGGCTGCAGATGAGGTTAACATGGGTTAGCGGGGATAAGGAATCTCAAGAAGTCAAGTATGGATATGGGCAATCACAGACATCAGAAGTCACAACGTTTTCAGCGGACGATATGTGCAAAGAGTATCAATTTGGTACTCTTCATAAATCATAAGAGATTCATTTGTTTAAACCATTTTCAGAAACCTTTTTCACTTACATTTACTGTGTTGGTTTTGAAATGTATAGGTTCTATTGTCCTACCAAGTCCAGCCAGGGATTTTGGATGGCATGACCCCGGTTACATTCACACTGCTGTGATGACAGGACTGCAGCCTTCCAGCACTTTCTACTACAAATATGGAAGGTATAGCAGGAAATTAATCTTATGTACTGAATAATTTCTCTAAATTTTCTTTCTTTTACAAAGCTGATACTTGGGCTTTGGGAGAAGATTTGGTGGTTTCAATTGGTAATCAAATAGCCTTATATTCTGTGATTTTCAGTGATTCTGTAGGTTGGAGTGATCAAATCAAATTCCGGACACCGCCAGGTGGAGGATCAGATGAACTCAGATTTCTTGTATTTGGTGATATGGGAAAGGCTCCGCTTGATGGATCTGCAGAGCACTACATTCAGGTAGAGATGCAAGTATGCAATACAATATGATTTTATACAGAAAACTTTGTTTGGTCAGTAACGGTATAGGAGGGATCTTAATCTTTCTGGTAATACAAACTAAATTCAATTTCACATATTAGTTTCATTCGAATGGTAAGCAAACTGAGGCTTATGCTTGTGTGGCACATTCAGCCAGGATCTATTTCAGTAGTAAAAGGAATGATTGAAGAAGTGAAAAATGGAAATGTGGACTCCATATTTCACATTGGAGACATAAGCTATGCAACCGGCTTCTTAGTCGAATGGGATTTCTTCCTTCACCTTATAAACCCTCTGGCTTCTCAGGTTTCTTACATGACAGCAATTGGAAATCATGAAAGGTAACTCTCCTGTCTCTGGCATTGTCTAGAATCAGGAGAAATGGAAGAATTGCTTGGCATTATAACCAATTTCTCCCACAATTTTCAGGGATTACTCAAACTCCGGGTCATGGTACTCGGGTCCAGATTCAGGAGGGGAATGTGGAGTTCCTTATGAAACCTATTTCCCAATGCCAACTGCAGCAAAAGATAAGCCATGGTATTCCATAGAACAAGGCAGCGTTCACTTCACAGTCATTTCAACAGAACATAACTGGACAGAACAGTCTGAACAGGTAAAACTTAACTTGCCCTTCCTACACAGAATTTCTCCAATCTGATTTCTGTTGGTTTTGAACAAAATGAAACTGACACTTGAAAATTTTGACAGTATGTATGGATGAAGAAGGACATGGCTTCAGTTGATAGATCGAAAACAACTTGGTTGATTTTTACCGGGTAAGTTAAAAGGCTGAAAAATGTGAATCCAATGCCTTAATCAGAATCCTTGAAAATTGTTTTCAAAATGCAGGCACAGGCCCATGTATAGTTCTCTAAGTGCTGATGATAACTTTCGTAAGACTGTAGAACCCCTTCTCCTAGCTAACAAGGTAAAAACCTCTGGCTTCATTAGTCATCAGGTTGTTTCAATTTCCTTATTGCTGAAAATGATGCGACAGAAATATGTATTAGGTCGATTTGGTCCTTTTTGGCCATATACATAATTATGAGAGAACATGTTCGGTTTATAATTCCGAATGCCCGGCAATGCCAACGAAAGATGAAAATGGGATAGACACATATGATAATAGCAACTACACTGCACCTGTACATGCTATTGTTGGAATGGCTGGCTTCAGACTTGAAAAATTCGACGATGTAAGTTTATATATATTTCCAACATATTTTATGTCTATTGACATTAATTTTATGTTTACTATAATGGGTTTTCATCCATGTACAGGCGGCTAGTTGGAGTCTGTCGAGGATTTCTGAATTTGGCTATGTTAGAGCACATGCAACAAAGGATGAGCTGAAATTAGAGGTTTGTGATCGACAGGCTTTAATAAGAAGTTTATTATATAATTTTCTGTTTCGAATCTCAAGCATTTCTTTCATGCTTTTTGCAGTTTGTGAATTCAGATACCAAAGGTGTTGGGGACAGCTTCCGGATCACCAAATAGCAAAGTAGCCTGACAGAAAGATAATTAATTAGAAAACCCTGTTGTTATTCACGCAGCACTTTCTTGAAAGAAAATCAAAGGGCCGGCTATGATCTTGCTCATTAGAACAATGCAGTGGTTAAAATTGTGTGCTTTTGATTAATTACTCCCACAATAAATGGAATATTATATGTAAAGCTGACAGGCTGAAGAAATAAACTTTTAATCCAAGCATTTAAATCGTGTATGTTTTTATCTCCATGGAGTTAGTTGGAAGCAATGGAAGTTTTAACATGACGGAAAAGAGAATGTAGGTGTTGAGATTTAAATTTTAGATTTGCAAAACTCTCATATTTTAGAAACGAAATTTTCAATAATTTGAGTCAATGAATACTGTTTCATCAAGAAATGCCCCCCTAGAATTTGCCTATGCAGTTGGGATACCTTTTTGTATATGATGCATTAACCGTGTATAATCTCTATACATGATAATGCAGCAAAAGTTGTAACCTTATCAATAAGCAAACTAAAAAAATTTGAAACTTCTAAAAATAAATACATATAATTGTTTTTAATTTGCTTATAGACTTATTGATTATGTGTCAATCTCTGATATATTGACAGTATATAGAATTTATACACTGTCAGTGCATCATATATAGATATTCTAACATGCACATGTTCACTTTCAGTTTAACCTTAAAATATCTGTCACCATCTCCAAATCCTGAACTCCAGAATGCCAGACACAAAGCAGGGAAAATCCGACATACACAACAAGAAGACCAAGAATCATAACTCTATTTCTTTACCATTCATGAACAGGCAGCTGGTTGGAGTTTGTGAAGTATTTCTGAATTCGGCTAGGTTAGAGCCCATGCAACAAAGGATGAGCTAGTGGTAGAGGTTGGTGACAGAGTAGTTTTCTAATTAACATATAGAAAGATTAGTCGACTGCTTTTTGCAAATTCAATCGAAATTTCCTCACGTTTTGCAAATTCAGTCAAAAACCAAAAAGCAAATTATTTTGAAGTTAGAACAAGTTCGTGATTGGCGAGCTGGTAATGATGATTAGTGCGCTCGCTCAAAACGCAATTGGCTAAATCTCAGTGTACTTATTTAGCTGGGGTCAGAGTTGCATACAGCAGAAAAGAAACAGAGATTTGGTGTATCAGGTTTGAAGAGGAATGTTTGAATTCCGCTTGCTTTGGTGGTATTAGCACTACCTCGTCATCTTGTCTTGGTCTTCCAAGATCTAATGCTGGCAAATTTGAAGACAGATTACAGTCCATTTTGTCTGAAAGATTATCAGTTGAAAAAATTAACAATGGGATTTTTTTAGTCAGAAACAATACATTGCAAGAGAAAATACAATCGCAAAGTTATCTAAAGAAACCAAACTATGGATATATAATTCACACGTGATAAAACCTGAACTCGTCTAGGTTTCAGGATCTCCTCCTTAAAAGCCAAAACATGTTGGAAACTGGAATACCCTGATATATGTCACACTGTAATTAGGCAAATAGACAACAACATCCGCCATTAAATTAATAAATAAATAAGCTCTTGGTGGATCTATTTCTCAACCTACTTTTCATGAGCAAACTTATATGGTAGTACTTGTCAACATAGCCGTTACACCTCACCCTCCAATCCATAATTTCAGAATCTCTCTCTTTCTCTCTCTAACAAGAAATTCTTGCCTTTCTTTAGACCCCGCTCCTCTGATTCAATGGCTCTTATTACAATGGCTTCTCGTATGCAAGAAGCTGTCATGTCAACTCCCTTATTGTCGTCTGCCACAACTAGTAATAGCACTAGCGGCACAAGCAGTGAAGTTGATGATAGCCCAGCCGCATCACATCGTTTTGAGTTTCAAGATGTCACAAAATATGAATTTCCATGCATAACATTGTGTGGGTTTCAATCATATAAATCATTGGCAGTGCTATCCGGGCATATTGGTACAGTTTCTTGCTTGGCCTTGTGTGGGGAATTCGTTTTAAGCGCATCAAAAGGCAAGGATATTATAGTGTGGCAACAGCCTGACTTGAGGCAGTTCACGAAGTTTGGCCAAGGCGATGGCTCGGTGAAAGCGCTTGTGACTGTTGGCAATAAGGTGTTTACTGCACATGGAGATAGCAGGATCAGAGTATGGAAGGTGTCAAGAAGCTCAGAGAATGTGTTCAAGCTTGTCGACACGCTTCCTACTACTAAGGATTATTTGGGGAAGTTCATGAAGCAAAGCAATTATGTCCAAACTCGGCGGCATCATAAGCGTTTATGGATCGAACATACAGATAGTATTTCTTGTTTGACACTCTACAATGGGTTGATTTATTCAGGTTCATGGGATAAGACCCTTAAGGTTTGGAGGATTTCAGATTTGAAGTGTTTGGAATCAATCAAGGCCCATGACGATGCAATCAACAGTTTGGTAGCTTGTAAGGGAATAGTCTATTCAGCATCTGCAGATGGGAAGATTAAGGCTTGGTGGCGAGAACAGAAGAACTCCCATTCTTTGCAGGGGATTTTGCAGGGTCACAAGGATGTTTCATTGAATTCTGTTGTTGTTTCAAAGGATGGAAAGTGGGTCTACGGAGGGGGCTCAGATGGGATTGTCATGGGCTGGGAAATGACTGGTGATTTTGTAAGTTGGAAGTTGGTGAGTGAGACAAAAGCACACCCTATGGCTGTTTTGTGTTTGTGCCTGATGGGAGAATTCTTGTGCAGTGGCTCAGCTGACAAAAGCATTGGTATTTGGAAACAAGAGGCTTATGGTAAACTTTGTAAACTTGGGATCATAAATGGCCATGAAGGGCCAGTGAAGTGCTTGCAGGCATCACCCTGTAATGTTGGCAATGGTTTCTTGCTCTATAGTGGAGGCTTTGACAAATCTATAAGAGTCTGGTGGGTGCCCAAGAACTCTGCTGAAAACGAGGACTCCTCTACAGCAGATGACACAGATCAGAAATCTGTTGTCTTGTACTAGGAAGATCTTCATCAATGTTCTGTGAGTAGTGAAGCATTGCCTTTGTTTTTATTTCTTTGCAGTGTTTCCACAGTCATTTGGTTTAGTTTTGATTCAAGCTGCGAACATAGGAAACCAGATTTGAAGCTTTTATGAGATCTTGAAGTTGGTTTTTGCAGTTCAGATCTTAACGTGCAGTTCTGATAAAATTCTTCATAGTGGTGTGTGATCAAATTTTCGTTAGACTTCTGGTTCTTTTTTCTGGGTTTCATACAGTTTTCTAGATTCTTGTCAAATCTAATTAGTGGTTTGAGGGAAAATTCAAACAATACAATAATTTACAACTTGTCTTTTCTGTTGAATGATTGAGAATCTAGCAGCTTTCTGTTGTTTAACAAGAATTATCATTTCTTAAAGGAATCATGTGTTTGCTAATAAAGGAAACACAAATCAAGGTAAAAAACATCCTAAATATTGTTAAGAATATGGCAATGCTACCATTTAACATGTCATGCTTCAAATGATAATAGGAAATAGTTAGATTATAGGCATAGCAAAAAAAAACCTAAAAATCTTACTAACTTTTAGAGATAAGAACTTTCTTTGATCAGATTAAAGACAAGAGCTGAATAAATATTTTAATAAGCCATTAACAAAGGAATCTTTGCCTTAATTATGTTGTGTGTTTTGGATTCTCCAACTTCA
The DNA here is from genome assembly GCA_031772115.1 of Heritiera littoralis. Lineage (NCBI taxonomy): Eukaryota > Viridiplantae > Streptophyta > Magnoliopsida > Malvales > Malvaceae > Heritiera > Heritiera littoralis. The sequence goes on from JAPDPK010000118.1 coordinate 1,871,489, forward strand.
TCAATGTAAAAATATTCCTCTGCTTTTGTTGGATTAGTGAAAATTCTCCTTAGGACTAATCAAGTTGAAAATCAAGCTTTCTGAGAAAGAAGGTGATTATTTCGTGCAACAGAAGCAAAATTTTATAGAGCCAAAACATTTCCTATGTTGGATTCTCATCTTCTTCTTCTGTGGTTTTCTTCTGAGAATGCAATTTGGTGGGTGATGCATGATTAGCCACAATGTCAAGGCCTGAACCTGGGGTTTAGCTCAAATGATTCATGCAGTCACTCTTAAAATGTAATATTCTGCATATTTGGGTTCAAATCTTAAAACTTGCAATCTCATGGCCTAATATCACTGCCAAATTGTGTACTTAAACTTCTGGTTTTTGCACCATTTCTCATCCAGTTGTCTGCTATTGAAAGACTAAAATTCAAAGCATCAAGGAATCAATATAGTAATGGAACAGTTGTTCAAGTCACCATAAAACAACCACTCAGCTTGTTGAACCCACAAGCAGTGAACCGACAATGGATTCCAATGGTGCTTTTGGACCACAGAAAGAACACCTAATTAAAATAGTTCCATAGATTCATGGAAAAGGAAGCAAGCTGCCATCTAAAGCAACAAATTAAAGAAATGCTGACTAACCCAACTTTCCGTCAAGGACCCCAATATATAATTTGTTTACAGTTCCTTTCAAGAATTTGGACCACCTTCCTTTGTTTCAAAAGAAAAGGGCCAGAACCCGGATTAGAATGTGTTTATTTGAATTATAATGTAATATGAAAAAAATGAAGCAGCTATCAAATTCAAAAAGCAACAGCAGGAAAACTTTGGAGGGATGCAGGCCAACCCAACTCGTCTTTCAGAATTGTCTGGTCTGATGGCTGCTACACAAATGTTTCAAGCAAGTAATTGGTTGAGCACTTTTAAACAGAAACATTTTAGAATTTGGTTAAATTCAGGTTGACTGAATTGTACTTTGTCTGAATCCTTGTGAGAAACAGCAAAAACGGCAGCTTCTTTGAAATGATTTGCAGCCAAGTTATAACTGATAATATCCTGTTTCTGAAGCACCCTGAGGACAGGTATCTCAAGTTTGGAATATCTTCAATTTCCAGCCATGTTAGAGAACTAGGCAGGCATGTTATAGATTAATTGAAATCAAAGTTGGTTTATCTTCTGGGATTGTCATGCCAAGATTACTGCTCAACCAACTCCTTAAACTCACAAATCACACTCTTTCAAATTCATCACCTAATCTTTAACCTTACTGCATGCATGTTTATATGCATACATACATACACACACTCACACACACACCAAGTGAAGCAAAGCAAAGCAAAACAAGCATTACTCGAAAAGAAAAATGGAATGTAACTTTGTTTTGAGCGCAAGCAATCAAGGTTTGCCTCAGCATTGCAACAATCTGAGTTCGGCACAGGCCGAGATTCAAATACTCCTCATGTCATCGTCCCACAGTTCACCGAGGAGGATAATGTCACCTAATCTTTAACCTTGCTGCATGCATGGTTATATGCATATTTATACACCCACCCAGTGAAGCAACGCAAGCATTACTAGAAAAGAAAAGAAAAAATGGATGGTGAACTTTGTTTTGTCTTCTGCTGTTGTTACTAACTAGTTGTGCACCCATTAAAACTCATGGCTTAGCTTCAATTGATAAAGGCTGTGAAATTGGCCTCGATGAACACTGGGGGACGATGATACGAGGAAAATCTGAACCACTGCCTGCGCGGAACTCAGATCACTGGGACGCTGTGTGGTAAACCTTGATAGGATCTGGATTTTAGCCCGGATGAGTTAATTTATGGCAGGGATGTGGAAGTAAGTTGGTCCAATTTTTATTGTTTCACAAGACATTGGATTCTTTATCACTGAAACAGTACTGTCAATTGAGATTTTAGACTCCATGAATGGAGTTAAAATGGTATTAACGTTCTTGCCCATTGCCTCTCGAGTAAGGATGGTATCCCCTGACATTCTTCCAATGACTCTACGGTTGCTGTTTCAGTGATAAAGAATCCAATGTCTTGTGAAACAATAAAAATTGGACCAACTTACTTCCACATCCCTGCTATAAATTTAGTCCCAGCAATCTGACTTTGGATGAAATTCAGCTTGGTATCCATAGTCCAACTAACATCAACCTATATTTACAACAGCTCTTGTACCGCCCTGAGATAATAAATTCGTGCATGTTACTCTGGTTTTAATTTTTTAGATCCCTCATTTTAAAGTTCTTTACCTTAGTTTGACACACTTGACTTTTCTCTAGTTTCTGAATATGCTATAGCTCATAGAATTTCATTTCTCCCTAGCTGCACCCAATACCAACAATAAAGAGCATAATTAATGAAATTAATGAAGCCTATTCTCCAATACCAAGCTTACACACACACACACACACACATTTCCACATAAGAATTACAATAATCGATGTATGATGAGAGAAAAAGAAGTCTTCACAACTTAAGAACATTAGCAAAATTTCATTAAATAGCAAGAGCTTACATACATTTTGATTATCATTACAAAAGATTTACATAAATCAGTTGCAGTTCAATTCTCTGATTAAAAGAAAAGGAAAGATCGTGGATCCAATTCTGTAATGATGTTCTTGGCAGACACACCCCATAGGTTGAGTATCATGCAAACAAGGTATAAGTTGCACCTTCTATGTTTGTTCATAGAAGAGAACGTATGCTTGATCATGTAACACCTTGCTTGTTCCAATGGCTGTGACAGAGGCATCATCAAATCGCAGCCATTTGCCATTGGGGTAACGGGCATCAGCTGTATAATGTCCCTTAGAGGGCTCTCTTCCATGATGGGTTATTGTAGCAACAAGTTCATATTTTCTGCCCTACAAATAAAGTACAAAAATGAACATTCAAAATATAGCCCTTGGCTTCGAAAATAAATAAGAACCTCAATACAGCATCCATGTGGTGGATACTACAATAAAAGAAGACTCATACAGTCAGCTACTCAGCTTTGATTACAGATGCTTTCACAATGTGAATTTGCACCATGCACGATAACGCATCCATATTTAAACAGGTGAATGAAGACAAGTATTACCTCAGTGGATGAAGAAACAAGTAGTTCCCGATCCAATAACAACTCAAGTGGGAAGCGCACAGGCTTATGCAACTTGGTACTCCCCTGGCTTCCATAGCTAAATCGCATCAGGTGCAAGATCAATACCCTTGAAAGTGTCTGTATCTTGACAGATTTTCTAGCAGTTACAACACCAGCCTGCCCGGCATAAACACATAACGATATCCAATTTATCACAAACAATATCTAAACAAACAGGAAAAGATGAGAAGATAACACAAAGAAAAACTCAGGATTTATACACAAATAGAATATATTAGCCAACAGTGAAAGGAAACAATTAAAGAATATAAATACCTTCCCAGCTGTTGATGCACGATAACCCTCAAGATTTTCAGGTGCAGAAAACAAATGAAGTGCATCCTCAATGGTATGGACAGCTTCAGGGTGGATATCGAGGTGTAGCAATAGAAATGGTTGGACAGTAGCAGAAGCCTTGTTTCCTGCCCCAAAAAACCAAATTAAGAAAAAGAAAAGATAAAAATCCACCCATAAAAAAGACACAATATTCTGGATATGACAAATGAACAAGTTTGCATAAGTATATGTATTTCTACTTTGTTTACAGATCAAATTTAACAAGCATAAATTGCTGGGAGTATCTAATTGACTTGTCTATGTCAGTGTTTGGTTTGTCTGAGCAATTTTCTGGCAGATACAGTCGTAAAGTTTAAAAAAAAATACACAGAGTTTGCCAAACCCCATCAATACATGTAATCAAATAAATGACCCCATAAATTGGCTATTTTCAAATCATCCAAGATTCTTTGCATCCACACAGGTTGCCAAATCCCATAAATTTATGTAATAATCAAATAAATGACCCCAGAAATTGGCTATTTTCATACCACCCAACATAGTTTGCAGCCATACCAAATGTTCCTACCTCTTGCCTTCACCACACTTCTTAATTGTCCTCCAAAAATATCACTTAGCTCCGAAGGAAGGAAGCTTTGAGTTCTTGTCACTGCTGATTTGTTTTTTGGCCCAACTGTCTCCCATTCATCATCTTCTACAGAAGCAACTAATGATGACCTGACCCTATTGGAGCTATCAGACTGCCCTTGAAGCTTAATCAATTCATCATGCATTTGATCCATGATAAAACTTAAAAACTCCTGAGCATCTTCCTGCCTGAAAAGGATGATAAATAAAAAATCATCACAATGTTATTACAGAAGACAAACAGTTGTCTAAATTGCAAGACATTGAACATAGTAGATAGTTAAGTCTAACGATTATTCTATTCTCAAGCACATACAAAAGTTTCAACCAATCATATTATTTCTTCGAATATAAAGATGATGAGGAAGTTTTAGCAAGGTAGCACTAAATTACCATACCATTGACACCAAAAGCAAGGAGAGATGAAACAGATAGATAAGGTAACTTATCTCTAGTAATTTTTTAGCATTTCAGAAAGGGTTAAAGAAAACCGCTAGCATATATAAATCCATGATCATGGAGGGTCATATTTCAATAATATCATGTTATCAACTAGTTTTGTTTTCATAAGAGAAAGGGTCCACGTGAAGAGTTACTTGGGACCGGTAAAAATTGCAAATACTGAAATAATACTGATGTAGAAAGTATACAAACCTTGGCATACCAGCTATGCTACTTGGCACATCAGGAGTAAAAGTTTTAAGGACAGCTTCAAACATGGCAGGGCTGACCGGCCTGCTGATCTCAAGGACTGTTGTATCTTTCTTATTTACGTTAGAATTGCTAGATTGTACAACAAAGTCAGATATAAACTCAGCAAAAGCAGTTAATGTTGGATAGCCAACCTATCAAATCAAAGCCAAACACAGGAATAGGTTAGTGAATCTATTGACGAGTTCATACATACTCATCTTCAATATCAATTTGAGATGGTCATTTACTAGTGCATAAGTTCAAGGAAACAACATAGTTATACAGCTAACCTTGGGAATATTGCGAAGTCTAAGTTGCTGCAAAAGCTGGACAAAAGGAGAACAAGATAGTAGAGCCTGTAAAGTGGCATTGAGAAAGCATAAATTTCCAGAGTTGATTAAGCCTCGGGGTAATAAGTTTTTAAAAACTGTGACTGCCTTTTGAGTGTCTCCTTGAACAGAGCATTCTAGTGAAATATCAATCATCCCATTCTGATCTTTACCCTCTACACTTTCACTCTCAAGGGCAGGAAATTTCAAACATTGAAAACCATTCAAGGGACCACCTTCATTTGGCGATAAGTGCAGCAAAGTTCCATCAATGCTGTTTGCACTTGGTTGTTTTACACCATTACTGAGGCAAGAACTATCGATGGAACTCTTTGTACTGCCATTTTCTTTTGGACTTTGAAGCGTAGTTAAGGAATGATCTGTTGCTGTTTTTCCACCTTTTCCATCATAGGGTGGTGATGCTGAGGACAGAAATCCAACTGGCACGTTTGTGGAATTTGGCTTGTTTCTCAAATCACCATCAGCATCACCCAAAGATCCTCCAGCTGCAAAATCCAAAGAACCGAATTGCAATCCCTTCTTTTCCACAGGCTTTTCAGCATTCCCAGCTGATTGCTTTAACAAGAATAACCTGGTTTCATCTTCAGTAAATGACCCAAAAACAAACACCTGTCAAAAACAAGAAAAAAGATGGAGCCACGATTCTGATCAGAGGACAAGGCAATTGATGGTTCATGCATAACTAAGTAAGCATAGTAAAGCTTGTCTTAAAAAGGGAAAAAGCAAAACCTCCTTTTCATCATTCATAACCATTGAATTTCCACCAAATGATATTTGTAAGTAAACCCCAATCCAAAAAAAAAAAGCATAAGCTTAAACCCATCATAAAACAAAAATTCCTAAAATTTTAGTGCTTAACAATAAAACAAAAAGTAAACCCACCTCAGAAACAGCTATATTGTGTCAATTTAACACAAATTCAGATACAAAATACTAAAAAAATTGAAATCTTTAGAGGCAGGGAAGGAACTAACCTTAAAATCAGTCATGTTTTATAGAAAGGGAAAGTATGGCAAGGAAAGAGAGGTATAGGGAAAAGATCAACGCCTAAGTCTTGGAAGCACCCTGAAGGAGCAGAGAAGAAAGAGGGTGTGATTGAAGAAGACATGAAAAAAGGACCTTTGAAGGGGAGATACGGAGAGAGCATTTAATGGAAGAACCCTCTCTTTGATCCTCTTCAACTTCACCAAAACCAAGCATCGACTGCTCGAAAATCCCACAGACGAAAATCGAATCCTTATTTTGGATTTTTAATCTCTAGGGTTAGTTTATACTGAGGGTGGAACAGTGGAGGGAAAAAGGGTAGAACTGCTTATACTTGGAAGGTCTCTGTTGTAAATAAGCAGCAGTGTGCTCTGCTTGCTTCCCACGAAACTGACAAAAATAAAAAGATTACATTTTGTTTTTTGATTCATAATAAAACTATTTAGCATTTTTTTGGTGTAAACCATTTGATTTTTTCACACCATTCTGATATAGAACTAATTCGGATTCTAATCGGGTAAGATTCAAAAGTCGGTAAAGCTTTCTCTCAAAAATTTTAACACAACTATATACTCAAAACTCGAATTTGAGATCTCTGATTAAACTAAAACAACTTTTTACAAGCTGATCTACGTGTGTCATTGAATAATCTATTTAGCATATACCACTTTGTTTTTGGGCAACATGCTATGGCCATTGGCGAATAGGACAAAAGGGCCCAAACGTCTCACTCCCCAAGTCTCCATTTTTTTTATCTATTTTAACGATTTAAAATAAATTTTATTTTGATTTTCATCATAATTAAAATTTTTTATTTTTTTTAAAAATATGTTTAATGAAAATTAAATTCCGAAATTTATGTCACAAATTCAATTTTCCTTGCCAACTCAACGATATCCATGATCCCAAGTCTGCATTTCGTTTGTAAACGCTTGAAAACTCCCTGCTCTCCCTTTTACTTGCACTCGCTTCTGTCTCCACCTTCACCATCACGATGCCCAGCCATCACCACCGCTCCGCTCCTCTGCTCTCCTCCTCCGCCTCAGCCTCCTCTTCCCAATCCTTCCTTTCCAAGCTCCTCCTTCTCCTGACAATCCTTCCTCTCTCTTTAGCTGCCTTAGCCTTCGTTCTCCAGTGGCGCGGTGGGGGTGTATCCGATCCCTCCATCTCCACATCCTCCGTCACTTCCCGATGGGCCCCACGTGGATCGCACCACGAGGTCTTCCCTGGCATGGAGACTTTCTCTTCTCTCTCCACCAAATCCCATTCTTCTTCTGACTGCATCAATCTTGTTCGTAGCTCTTCCCCTTCTTTCCCTTACTATGGGGACTGGAAATTTGGTTCTGAAGCTAATTTGAAGCCAAAGGTCGTAATTTTGCTCGCTGCTCTTTTTTTTTTTGAGGATTGATCTTGCTTCTGGTAATTGATACTTGGCGGATATTGCTTAAACAATGTGATTTCAGCTTGGGGTCTTGTTGAATTCTCCAATTTAGGCTTTGATCCTTATCTGTGATTTGGGTTTTAGATCGAAATTTTATTAATCAAGTCATTGACTTCCAAGTTTTGTCTTTATCCCCAATTAATCTGTTGTTTGAATTTAAAATGTTTTTGCTTTATAAAATTGTTGTTTTGTCGAGTGATTTTCTTTCTTATCAAATCAATTTTATAGTTAGCACGCATTCATTCATTCAGAAGACCTAAATCAAGTTCATCTCTTCATTTTTTTTTAGCTGACTTTTCCTCATGAAGCAATTGGAGTGATTGTTTATAACCTTCCGCTGTTTTGCTTCTCATATAGCAGATTTGTATCACAACAAGTACATCAGCTGGCTTGGAGCAGATTTTGCCATGGATGTTTTATCATAAGGTTATTGGAGTCTCAACCTTTTTCCTTTTTGTGGAAGGACATGCTGCCTCTCCTAATGTTTCTAGAGTTTTGGAATCTATTCCTGTAAGTCTACAAGCCTTTAGCTTCCCCTGATTTAGTTTTGCTCTCTTTTTCATTTATAAGTAGAATTGTTCCACTTGATTTTCCTGTGGGTGTTGTTGGTCCAAATTGCTGAAAGCATAAGTTTTTGTTGTTGTTCTTCAGGGAGTAAAAGTTATATACAGAACAAAAGAGCTTGAGGAGCAGCAGGCTAGAAGGTCAATTACCTTTTCCCCTTGATCAACAAAATACATCTGTTGGATTCTAAAGCTTAAGTGATGGATTGTTTTTCTCAATATTTCTTCCTATAACTTTGTTTAACTAGAATTTGTGCACATGCATCTTTCTTTACCATATTGTCTGTTTCTTTTTTGGTTCTCTAAGACAAGTCCTATTTGTTTTTGGCCAGAATGATTTTGCGTTTTGTCACTTTGCTGCCAGAGTTGCTTGCTTAATCTTTGTTCTTTTCACCTTTTTTGTGGTTATCAGCCGGATCTGGAATGAAACATGGCTGTCAAGTTTCTTTTACAAGCCTTGCAATTATGAGCTATTTGTGAAGCAGTCTCTCAATATGGAAATGGCCATTGTCATGGCAAGGGTATGCTGTATGGATGATCCTATTTCCACGAATGGAAATGCTTTGTTATTTGTAATAATTAGCACAGTAATATTGACCTTATTTTAATCTGTTTGTTCTTTTGCATTTTGAAATAAAAGGATTATGGAATGGATTGGATACTTCATCTTGATACTGATGAATTAATACACCCAGCTGGTGCAAGTGAATATTCTTTGAGGCAGTTGCTGCTGGATGTGCCTAACAATGTCGATATGGTCATATTTCCAAATTATGTGAGTGGCTTTATATAAATTAGTAAGAAAACATATCAATAAGGAACTTGGAATCGGTGGTTATGATTGTTATCTTATTATTCATTTGGAATCCAGCCTGTGATGTTTGATGGTGGATATTTTCTCCCTATTTGTTTAGGAGAGCAGTGTTGAACGAGATGATATCAAGGATCCTTTTAGTGAGGTAAATTTTCGCTTGTCCTTTTTTTCATTAGTTCAATAAATTGAATGACTGAAGTTAGGATTTGGAGTTTGGCACTTGGCTTAGTTTTCCATCCATGCAAACAGGTGTCAATGTTCAAGAAGAACTATGACCATCTTCCCAAGGACACATATTTTGGCATGTATAAAGAATCAACTCGTGGGAATCCAAACTACTTCTTGACTTATGGGAATGGGAAAGCAGTTGCTCGTGTTCAGGATCATCTTCGTCCAAATGGTGCTCACAGATGGCACAATTATATGAAAACCCCAAAGTATGGTGACTGTGTACTCATAGAACCTGATGCAATATTAGCATCACACATAAAAATCTCATAAATTCTCATAATTCTATGTACTTGCATATCGGGGAAGGGTGGGGGATGATATGGGGTCGTTGGGGCCTTTTGGGTGGGGATGGGTTGCAGCTTGGTCATTGATAATGAGAGCAAGTTTTATTTTGGCTTCATATCATTGATAAAAACATATGGTAATTGAAACTACTAGACTTGTAAGATTGATAATTGCTTATATTCACAATTACTTTCTGTCTATTGATACATACAAATGACAATCCTGAACATAGTTATACTTTTTCCCATTTTTGTTTTTAAGTGAAATCAAATTGGAGGAGGCTGCTGTTCTACACTACACATATGCCAAGTTTTCAGACCTGACATCTAGACGTGATCGATGTGGCTGCAAACCTACAAAGGAAGATGTCAAAAGATGCTTCATGTTGGAATTTGATAGAGCTGTAAGTTTAGTACCTTTGTTATTCTTCTATTCTTGTTTATCCTTTACTACTGCTATTCATGAGTTGTAGTCAGTATTGGAATTTGGGAAATGCAACCTATTAAGGCACTAAACCTTGAGAGATATGAACTTGTGTAGAAACTGATATTGTAGAGAATGTAGAAATTGATACGAACATGTTTTTCTGATTTTCTACTCAAAAAACTACAGCTTACAGAGAATATAAATAGTTGTAGGCTAAACTAGGAAAGCTACGTAAATCCCTATATATCCTAGATACCATTTTCAGAAAAGGAAAAGGAATCCTAAATAAAGGAAAGTTTTAAATGAAACCAATCAGGGAAATATTTGGTCAAGATACCAAATCCCTTTATCTTAGGAAATAAATAAAAAATCAATCATATCCAATCCCATAGAATATGGACTGGATTTCCACACTCCCCCTCAAGTTGGGTAGTAGATGTCAATCATACCCAACTTGGACTTCAAGCTTTCAAAATTGTTTCTAGGAAGGGCCTTGGTGAGAATATCTGTGGTTTGAAGACTAGTTGGCGTGTAGACAAGTCTGACTTGGTCTTCTTTGATTTTCTCTTTGATAAAATGGCGATCAATCTCGATATGCTTGGTCCGATCATGGTGAACTGGGTTCTTGGCAATACTTATAGTTGCTTGGTTGTCACAAAACACCTTCATAGAACTTCCTTTTGAAATCCTCAATTCCTTCAACACCCTTTCAAGCCAAATTCCTTCACAAATCCCATGAGACATAACTCTGAATTCTGCTTCAGCACTACTCTGAGCTACTACTGTCTGCTTCTTGCTTCGCCACGTTACCAAATTACCCCATACGAATGTGCAATATCCGGTGGTTGACCTCCGATCCGTTACAGATCCTGCCCAATCTGCATCTGAGAAAACTTCAACATCTCTATTTGAGGTTTTCTTGAAATGTAGTCCTCTGCCTGGACTTTTCTTTAAGTATCGAAGAATCCGGTAAATTGCTTCCATGTGTGCTTCGGTAGGGTTATTCATAAATCTGCTTACTAGGCTAACAGCAAAACAAATGTCTGGTCTAGTATGTGTCAAATAAATTAGTTTCCCCGCAAGCCTTTGGTATCTACCTTTGTCAACTAGAGGACTTTCTTCTTCAACTCCTAACTTGCCATTTGAATCCATAGGAGTATCTGCAGGTTTGCATCCAAGCATCCCTGTTTCCTTAAGAAGATCTGGAACATATTTTCGTTGTGAAATAGAAATCCCATTTCTTGATCGAGCTACTTCCATGCCAAGGAAATACTTGAGCTTTCCTAAGTCTTTTACCTCAAATTCTCTTGCCAAAAGGGTCTTTACCCCAACAATCTCCTCCATGTAGTCTCCTGTAAGAATGATGTCATCCACATAAACGATAAGGATAGCAATCTTGTGATCAGATGAGTGCTAGTGTGATCGGTTTGGCACTGTGAAAACCCATACTTCTTAACAACCTTTGTTAAGCGATCAAACCAAGCCCGTGGTGATTGTTTGAGGCCATATAGTGACTTACGAAGCTTGCACACTTTACCATTGTTCTCCTGAGAATAAAATCCTGGTGGAATCTCCATGAAGACTTCTTCCTCTAAGTCACCGTTCAAAAATGCATTTTTAACGTCTAGTTGATGAAGAGGCCAATCTAGGTTAGCTGCCAAAGATAGCAGCACACGGACTGAGTTTAGCTTGGCCACGGGAGCAAATGTCTCCTTATAGTCAACACCATAAGATTGAGTGAAGCCCTTGGCAACAAGACGAGCTTTGAATCGGTTCACGCTTCCGTCCGCATTGTGTTTAACTGAAAATATCCACTTGCAACCAACCGGACTCTTTCCTTCGGGAAGTTCTGTAATCACCCACGTGCCATTCTTTTCTATTGCTTTCATTTCTTCCAAAACAGCAGCCTTCCATTTTGGTTGTTGGAGAGCTTCTTGAATATTGCTTGGAACTTGAACACCTGTTAAAGTGGACACAAACACACGAAAAGTTGGAGATAGGCTCTCATAGGATACAAAGTTGCTGATAGGATGCTGAGTGCATGTCCTTACTCCTTTTCTTATTGCAATAGGTTGGTCAAGAACACTAGGAAAATCAGTAGAGATAGGTTCAGTAATTATGTTACCCGTATGCATCTTAGAAACTTCTGGATTTGGTTTTGAATCTTGGTTTTGCTTTGGAGATGTGCGACTCTCTACCTCTTGAGATTTTGGTCTCCTTGAGTAAACAATCATGTCTTTTGTTGCTGTATCTTTCACAGACTCAGGGTTTTGAGGACTAAGTTGAGTGTTAGTTATCTCAGGATCAAGAGGTTGGTGGTGGATTTCTGTGAGGATTATAGGTGGACTAGATATTTGGGCTGGTGGTAAAGGTACTGGTTTAGCAGCAGGTACGGTTTCCCAAAGTTGATATTCTCTCTCACTCTCCCCCTGAATGTCAACTTTGGTGTAATATGGCTGATTCTCAAAAAAGGTTACATCCATAGAATTATAAAATCTTTTGGTTACCGGTGAATAACATTTGTACCCCTTTTGGTTTGGAGAGTAGCCAAGAAATATGCACTTGACTGATTTGGGATCCAATTTACTTCGATGCTGCTGATGTATATGGACAAATGCGGTGCACCCGAACACTTTAGTAGGGATGAATGAGATAATTCGAAGATGAGGGTAGGTTGTAAGGAGCTTTTGGCACGGTGTTTGGAATTGAAGGACACGAGAAGGCATTCTATTTATGAGATAAGTAGCTGTTAAAACTGCTTCTCCCCAAAAATGTTTTGGAACATGAGTGGCAAGCATGAGTGATCGGGCAACCTCCATTAGGTGTCGGTTTTTCCTCTCTGCTATTCCGTTTTGTTGGGGAGTATCCACACATGAGCTTTGATGTACAATTCCTTGATCAAGTAGATAAGCTCCGAGGATAGAGTGGTAATATTCCCTTCCATTGTCGGTTCTAAGCACCTGAATTTTGGTTTGGAATTGAGTCTGGACCATTTTATTGAAATTCTGAAATATTTGTCCAACCTCAGATTTGTCTTTCATGAGGAACAACCAAGTCACTCGAGTGTGGTCATCTATGAAGCTAACGAACCATCTAAAACCAGTAATATTTGTTATCCGAGATGGTCCCCAAACATCACTGTGTATTATGGAGAATGGATGGGATGGTTTATATGAATGATGTGGGTAAGTATTACGAGGATGCTTGGACAATTGACAAATTTCACATTGGTAATATGAGGGATTTTTTGGAATAATGTGGGAAATAACCTTTTGAGGTACAAGAAGTTGGGATGACCTAATCGGTAGTGCCACAACATGACTGCACTATCTTTATGACTGCTAGAGGTTGAGACTGTGCAAGCATTATTCTGAATTTTCCTCTCAGATTCTTCATCTCTAAGAAGATAGAGTCCCGCACATATCCTAGCGTTGCCAATCTTCTTCCCCGAATCCAAGTCCTGAAATTCACACATATGTGGGAGAAATTTAGTAACACAATTAAGATCTCTCGTAATCTTACTAATAGATAAGAGATTACAATCCAAATTAGGAACATGAAGAACAGAATTAAGCATTATGTCCTTGGAGATAGCAACTGAACCGATAGCAGCCACTTTAGATAGTGAGCCATCTGCAATACGAACTGTAAAATTTCCAGAACATGGGCTGTATTCATGGAATAACGATGCATCACCGGTCATATGGTCTGATGCGCCTGAGTCAACGATCCATGCCTTTGAGCTATCACGTTTGACACTTAAAGCGCTTAGAAAATTACCTTTTTGTGCCAAAGTGGCAGTACTCACAATTTCAGGTCTGTTTTGCTGAAGGGACTGATGTGGCATCTCATCAGTAGGTGTCTTCCCATAACTCTCCCTAGCGTGTACAGCCTTCCAAGCGATGTTGCTGATCATGCTCCCTGAGTTTGAAGTCACCTCTGATGTTGTGCTACTGCTCAGCATGGTGGGAGAAGAATCAAACTAAGAATTTTAATGGGTCGTATGCTCTTGATACCATGCAGAAACTAATATTGTAGAGAATGTAGAAATTGATGCGAACATGTTTTTCTGATTTTCTACTCAAAAAACTACGGCTTACAGAGAATATAAATAGTTGTAGGCTAAACTAGGAAAGCTACGTAAATCCCTATATATCCTAGATACCATTTTCAGAAAAGGAAAAGGAATCCTAAATAAAGGAAAGTTTTAAATGAAACCAATCAGGGAAATATTTGGTCAAGATACCAAATCCCTTTATCTTAGGAAATAAATAAAAAATCAATCATATCCAATCCCATAGAATATGGACTGGATTTCCACAACTTGATATTTACCACTATTAATGACATGGATCTAGGTAGCTAGAAGCATTGAAGATCAACTCAATTATTGACACTGATAAAATGGGGAGCAATATTTCGACTGATATTTTATAGTTTCCCAAGCAAGTCATAAGAAATATGATGATGCCTGTATTTGTGGTTAATATTCCTGTGAGGTGGTCAGTGGACATCCAAGTGAGTGTTATGCGGCCTGAGTGAGCACCATCTTGGTTCTTGAATTAATCGATCATAGCTTGCCCAGCTGTTTCTCTTTTCCTCTCGTTCTGCGAGCATGAACCAGATTATTGGAGTGAATTTTGTGCTTTATGTGGTTGTATTTCTCTCTCATGTATATTTGTGTATGATTTCTTGTTTTGGATATCATGCCCCTCTAACTTTTGTGTCATTGTCTATGTAAATGTTATTCGTTGCAGGCATTTATAATTGCTTCAACTGCAACAGAGGAAGAGATGCTTAACTGGTATACGCTTGAATGCAGGTTTTTTTTTTTTTTTGTGGGGGGGGGGGGGGGGGGGGGGGGGGGGGTTTGGGGTTGTGTTGTGTTGTGTTGTGGGGAGAAGTTGCATTGCAAACAGAGGAAGGGATGCTTAACGAGTATGTGAATGTGCTGATGTAGAACTATTGGCCTCTGGTCTTTGTAGGTATCGTGAACATGTTGTATGGGGTGACAAAGACCTAAGACTTAAACTCCTGAGAAAGGGGATTTTAACTCGCATATATGCTCCTATGGTAAGGACAGTTATTAGCATTTTTTGAAAATATGAACTCACAAGAAATTAAAACTGCTTTTAATCATTCATATTTAAATTCAGTTCAAAATGATTTTCGGGTTGTAAGAGAAGGGACTTATCCCTTTTTCTATGACACTTAACTTGAATGGATGCTCTAGCATATAAAGATTCTGGTGCAGTGTTGGAAGGCTGTCAAGGTGATTGACAGTAGTTGTTTTAACTTGAAAGAGCAGAAGTTAAAAAGTTTTAAATGGATTACTTCTCTACAAAATGCAAAAAATTTTGGAACTTTCAGTTCTCTTTACATTTAAATAATATGTTTTACGACTCATGTATGTGGTTTGTACTTTGATCCTCTTCCTAGATATTAATGTTCTCTGTTGCTGTCCCAGGCCATAATCCAAGGCTTAAGGGAGTCTGGCGTCTTCAGCTCTGTTATTGAAACTGCCCCCACTACACTTTCAAGGGACAAGTTTTTAGCATCCATTGATAGTAGTAACTCCTCAAGAGCTGTCCCCTCCGTGTCTTTTGCTTCTAGAAAGATCGGTAGAAGCAGAGAGCATCACGGATCTGCTAGAAAGGTGCTAGAAATTGAATCCAGTGCAGCTCATGAAGCAGCTGTTCCGCCATTGTCGCCCCCGGTATGGACAGAGACCACCTCATTGGAGCATGATGGAGTGGCTGGTGTGAATGCTTCTATTGAAGCAATTTAAGCAATTTTCTTGTTGTGGCGTATAGTCAGAGATGGATTCTGCTTTGCAACTTGATGTTGTAGCAAGAAATCTGGTATTGTAATTCTTATCTGTAGATACCACAGTATTTACATTTGAGTAGACTTGGCAATTCGTATTTCAAATTCATTTTCATGTCATGTAAAATTTTATTCGTGTCGTGTAAAACACGAAAATTTCGTGTCAAAATTCGTGTTGACACGGAAAATATAAAATTTTATTTTTGGCTTATTTTTAGCTTTTATAATATTGATATACAATTTTTATTTAATTTTAATTCGTGTCATTTCATGTCTTATATTCGTATCGTTTTCATGTCGTGTATTCGTGTCGTGTTTAAGATTGCTAAGTTTACATTTGAGGTTGTCATTATTTTCAAGAATTGAGTCATTAGATGGAAATAAAAGGAAAAATGGTTTTCATCTTGGAAAGTTTTCATGGAAGATTGAAATGCAATTATACAAATCTTTAAACCATAATAACCCATTGAATTTGTTTAAGTGGAAGACAAGGCATTTTTAAACAAGATAACAGTGAATGTACTCTTTTTTAAATTTGTCATTGAAATTAATTGGGTTTCTGCAAAAAATAAATAAACCAGTTGGAACTAAATTCATAAGAGTATTAACGAATTGAGAAGAGAGAAATTAAAAAGAAAAAAAAGCTGTATTATTTTCTCTTTAATGCAATGGAAGTTGAATGGAGGTTCTAATCCTCCAACTTTAGACCTGTAAAACTCTTTTTAACATCTTAAGGATGTGAACATGACCAGTTGGACCCAGACTTTATTTTTATCTTACATCCTGATCCGAATTTCCTAAAACTAAAACCACCACCTAAAGAACTTAATTATCCTACAAAATTAATAATTTGACTACTTAACTACCTTTCAAAGCTGACATTTACTTCAATGGATTCAGGAGATGTTCCAAGTATAATCTTATGCAACCCAGATGGCAAAAGTGTATAACCACTGTCGTCCACAATGCTCAGGCTCCTACAAACATTAAGAGAAAACTTAACCGTCTGGCTCTGTTTTGCAGCAACGAAAACTCTCTCAAACCCAACTACTTGCTTGATATGAGTTCCAACAATTCCCTCCGGAGGCTTGGAGTACACCATGACAACTTCATTACCATCTTTGTCACCGTCGTTCTTCACTTCAACCTCAAAGGCTACTTCACTGTCACATTTTAAATCACTAACTAGAACAGCAGAACATGGATTCTCCGTGGTAAAGTTGTCTGCAGGGTTCAAGCTGCGGCAATGTTGGAGCCTTTCCAGTTTAATGGCGAGAGGTACGCTTGTGGTTGACGGCTTGTAGCTGAAGCTCGTGTAGCTGAGTCCATGTCCGAAAGGATACACCGTTGAACCGTTGAAAAACTTGTACGTTCTTCCAGGATAACCATTGACAGCATCTGGACGTAGTTGCATGGATGTCATGGGCAGCTTAGTCACATAATTATTTTCATACCATGTAACCGGTAGCCTTCCTCCTGAAAAAGAAAATCATACGTCAAGTTAACTGACAGATTAATTTAGTGTTTGTGAAAATCGAGTAGACTTGAAAATCCTCGACTGCTTACCAGGATTGTATATCCCAAAGACAACATCGGCAATGGCATGGCCACCTTCCTGACCAGGTTGTCCAACCCACAAGATTCCTTTGATTTTAGAATGGTTTTTAGCAAACGAGATATCAACGCCACCAGCAGTCATGAGCACAAGAATTACTGGTCCTTTGGAGACTTCTGCAACTCGGGTAATCAACTGAGTTTGGTTACCAGGAAGAAGAAGATCTTCTCTATCCAAACCCTCCTGCTCGATTGATAAATCTGTACCCATCACAAGTATTGTTGCATCTGCTTGTTTAGATGCTTCAAGAGCTGCCGGGATCAAAGTATCATTCTGGCATTTTACTCCTACACAACCCTGCTGGTATATCACTTTCCCGAAGGCAGAAAAGCCCTCAAGTGGACTAACATATCGGCAAGGTTCACCTACAACAATGGCAGAAAGCAAATAATGAGTAAAACCCTGTTGTAAATTGATGAACTGGGTAATAAAAATGCAATAAGAAATGCAAACCTGCATAGTTTCCAATCATTGTATTGGTAGCATTGGCATTTGGCCCGATTACTGCCAGGGTTTTAACCTTATCAGGGATCAATGGCAAAGTTGCATTATCATTCTTGAGAAGTACAGCTCCTTGCCTGGCTGCTTCTGCTGCCAATTCCATGTGTGTTTCGGTGCATATATCCTTCTTATTCAGTGACATTAAAGATGGAATTCCATCGAAGAATCCAAGCCTCATTTGCACCACAAAGAGGTTCTTCAGAGATATATCAACTTCTTCCTCCCTAACTTTACCTTGCTTGACTGAATCTTCAAGATGGTCAGGGTAGTAGCCTCCACAGTTCAGATCCAAACCTGCTTTCAGCGCCTGTGCCACTGAATCCTCCCTCGTGCCATTGAGGTATTTGTGTTTCTCATACATCTCATTAATAGAATCACAATCTGAAACTATATATCTGCAAAAGAGGATAGAATACTCAACTAAAAGAAATTCATTCAACCTGTGTGATCAGAAAAGTAGGTTTTGTTCCATACCCATTGAGATTCCACTTCTGTCTGATTGTCTCTTTCAAAAGAGCTGGGTCAGCACAAGTTGGAATGCCATTGACACTATTATAAGAGCACATTATACTGCTCACATCGCCATCTCTGATACACATCTCGAATGGAGGAAGAAAAGTTTCCACCATATCTTGCTCAGCAACCTTTAAAAAAACAAAGGGTGAAATAAATGAACCAGCTTTACGAAATCATTTGCTTTTCAATATGATTCTGAAATCAGTTACCTTTGCATCATAAGCCATTCGATCAACCCCATGCCATTTGTCAATATCATAAGCAGCTATATGTTTGCAGCACGCAGCAACCTTGAGCGGTCTAGAGGCAGGATCTTCTGCATGTTCTTGTCCTTCAACGTCTTGCAAACCTCTTACGTAATGAGCTCCATAGACACCGTTTACAAAAGGATCTTCGCCAGATGTCTCGGTTGTTCTTCCCCATCGAGGGTCCCTCACAGGATTCACGACCGGACTCCAGAAGGTTAATCCTGCATTCCCCAGATTATACATTGCCCTTGCTTCAGTCGAAACAACCTGGCCAATGGCGTTCCAGAGCGTTTGGTTAAAGGCTGCAGTCGTGAGGATAACGGTGGGAAAGCTTGTTGCGCCGGGGACAATCTCGTTGAAGAAGCTGCCGCCGCCGACGTTTGAGACGCCATGCAAAGCTTCGGACCACCAGACATAGCTAGGCAATCCGATTCTCACTGCACCCTTTGTCCTGTGTCCCATCTGAAGAGCCTTCTCTTTTAACGTCATTCGATCCACCAAGTCTTTCGCTCTGACTTGATAGGAAAGATTTTTGTTGCAATAATCAAAGTCGGACATGTTCAAACCGAGAGATTCAAACCATCTCGGATCACAAACATAATCATATTTCTTTGGCGCAGGAAGAGGTTTACAATCCTCAGCAAGACAAACACTTAAAAGAAAAACAAAAACAATAGAAAAAGTACTGAGGACAAAGTCTCGAGAAGCCATATTTTTTTGTTGTGTACGAAGCAAATGCATGTGTACAAGTAACCCTATTTATACTAAAAATCAATCAGTATATTAATTAGATTAAACAACAATGTCTTACCTATTTCAGAAAAAGATAATTATCCAATATACGGTCAGCGGATTAAGATAATAACACATGTCTTATTTTATTTATTTTTTATTTTTTTGATATTTTTAAAGAACATGTGTCATTATCCTAACACTGTTTGTAAAAACTCTACTAACGATATATTAGATATTAATCTTTTTGATAAATACAATCATATAAAATTATATAAAGATAATATTAACTTAGCATTAACTTTATCGAAATAATAAAAAAAACAAAGATATATACTATTTACTTAATATAATTAGCAGCAAATTCAATATGTATCAAAATAAAATTAGTTTAATGTTATGGTATAAGGAAAGTTACTAGCATTTTAGAAGATAATTAAGAAATTACAGAAAATTTAAAGTACTTTTATCAACATTCATTCTTAGAATTCAGTCCAATATTATTTACATATATTAATAAATATTATCGTATTTTATCTATATAAAATGCTCTCTTTTTTATAACTCTAAAAGAATTTGTTTTTGATACACTCTTAAACTCTTTGTTATTCATTAATTTTAGGCGAACTTTGGTAATAAGTAATATTGTTGTTAAATTCAAAGATTATTTAATTGATAATTATTATATGTTTTTATATTTGTTAAACGGAAATAGAAGGTGTTTCAATCCACTTTGCCATCCGAATTTTTTTTTTAATCAGAGCAAAATCATGCAATATTAATAGTGTGATCATATGCATAAAGCACAAACGGAGATTGGCGAAAAAATTAGAGGTAGAAACACTAATGTTCTAATAGACAAGATAAATCCTTATATTTTTATTAGGTTAAAATATTAAAAAAAGTTCTTTGAACTTTATTACTTTATTTAAATAAATCTTTATATTTTTATTGGATTCAGATAAACCTCTAAATTTAAATTCGTATTCAAATAAGCCTTTAAACTATACCAAAAAAAAAGTAAACTCTTAAACTTTAATTTGTGTATTCATATAAGCCTTTAATATTTATTTTGTACTTAAATGAACCTCTAACATAAATCAATTTTTTACAAAGATGAGCAGTCGGCCGATTTTTCGAATGGGTTTTAGAATTGATTTTTACAAAGCCTTTAATATTTACTTTGTACTTGAATCGATTTTTACTCGCATATAATTTTTTATTAGAAATAATTCATAGGTTGTGGTTCAATTGACAACGCAGGCTGAGTTTGTGGAAAGAGCTCTAGGGTTCGACCCCACTAAACACACCTTTGGGGAGAGGTGAAGAGCTTTAACTGTGATTAAGCCCCGAGTAAGATTAGTCTCAGACTGTTAAAACGAATGTGGATACTTGTGGTTTATACAAAAAAATAATTTATTAAAAATAAAAGCTTACTTGAATACAAATTAAAATTGACGTTATATATAATGCACCAACAACACTGTCAGTTAACCAAATAATGTCACCTCATTAATGAGTAAAACTTAAAACTACATAAGCCCTTATATGTAAATATTAATGAAGTTTTTAAATTTATTTTTAAGGGCTCGTCTATTTTTAAGTTTTGCTCATTAATGATGTGTCATTATGTGGTTCATTGACAGTGTATAGAAATTACAAAATGTTAGTGCATCATATATAATCTCATTAAAATTTAGGAGCTTATGTGTATGCAACAAAAGTATAATGCCGTATTTAAATAAACTGATAAAATTCAAGGGCTTTTTTTAACATGTTAGACTTTTTTTTCTTATTACCTAAATAAAATTTTAGTCTTCATTTTTGTATCTAATATAATCTATTTAAATGAAAATTTAATTTTTGTTACAATCAACGTCAAATGAATTTTTTTTATCCATTTGAAAACAAAGGTGAATCATAACTTAAAATTGAAAGAAAAAATGGATACAATTTATTTTCTTAAATTAATCAACCTGAAAATTAATCCAAAAATTATTGAAAAATATAATATATATTTTTACTTTTAATTTTGGATTTTGTCTTCAAATCACATCAAGTTACATAAAATTTCAACCAACTTAATTATATTTAAGCTAGATGTTCAATTTAGGATATAAATTTTTAATCATTATTCAATTAAGGACACAATCTTTAATTTTACTCAATTAAGGACTAAACATTTTCGAATTTGTTCAATTAAATACTTTTTAACTTAGTGATCTTCACGTGCCGTTTAGGAGAGTGAATGTTACTGAAAGAAGGATAAAAACGTATTTTCACTCTAACATAATAATTTTAATTGCATTAGATAGAAATGAGTGGAGGAGGAAAATTCATACAAATGACTTAGGTAATATATTGGTTCATATAACCTACCTAATATTGGGATAAAGGTTCTGATGATGATGATGATTTATTTTTCTTTCCTTTTTTTTTTCTTTCATTTTCTCATTTCTTTCATTCTTTCCTTTTCTCTTTCCGTTTTGTTCTATCTTTATTTTTTTAGGTAATATAATTTTAATTATTTTTCTTTCCATTTTTGTTTCATTTTCTCTTTCCTTTTCATTCTTTCCATTTCTCTTTCCTTTTTGTTATTTTTTTCAGTAATATAATCTTAATTTTTTTTCCTTTTTGTTCTTTATTTCCAATAATATAATCTTAAAATTTCTTTTCTTTCCTTTTTGTTCTTTCTTTCTAGTAATATAATATTAACTTTTTCTTTTTTATTGCTTTTTTCTTTCTTTCCGGTGAAATAATCAAATTCTTTTTTTTTTTTTTTCATTTTTCAACAACCTGTAAGTCCTATCCAAAGAAATCACCTCCTTGCTTCATCTCTCTTCTCCTCTGCCAAGGAGTCTAACCGTCGATGCTCTACCATCCAAACCCCCAAAGGCAAATTGTTTTATCCTGTCCTAACAAATAAAATAATTTTCTAATGTTTGTGTGTTTTCTTTGGGGATTTTCTTGGGCTTTAATTTTCACTATCTTTTTCGGTTTTGGGTTTGTATGAATTTACAGTTTTCTGGTCGGTTATAGAAAATAAGATGGGATCAAAATTGATGGGATTTGATTCTCTAGTTCAATATATTGGAATTTACTTTCTTATTGGATTTGATTATCAATTTCAATCGATAGGGATTTATACTTGCTGGGTTTGATTTTTCATAATTTTGTTTTTCATTCATTTTTTTCAATTTTTCAAATTTTTAAATTTTTGGTGAAAATCAATTTAATTTTTTTTACAACCAATAAATTGCTACTATGTGTCCCTTTAATGTCATTAATAACTTAATAGCACTTGCATTTCAATTCTACCAAAAATCCTTAATTGAACAAATTCAAAACGTTTAGTTTTTAATTGAGTAAAATTAATGATTATATCTTTAATTGAAAAATGATACAAAGATTAAATAGCCTTATATTTATAATAAAAGTCAACATTACATCTCACATAAAATTTTGTTTGATACAAATTGAAATGTAAAAATTTATTTGAATACAATAAAAAAATAAGAATTTATTACAAAAATTAATCATTTATTACACATATAATAAATAATTAAATAATGAATAATGAAAAACTTTAGTAATATATACACACACGTATCTATGTGTGTGTGGAATTATGCAATATATCGTTAATAGAGTTTTTAGACTCTACAAAAAAAGAAAGTTAAAAGAGTAGCATATACTCTTAAATTATAAGAAAATTATTTAATACATTATCAGTGAAACTTTTAGACTTCATAAACGAAACTATAGGGTAATACATATTATATAGTGAATATTAAAAAAAAACAAGTTAAAAAAAGTGGATTGTGTGACATTTTTTTAATTCCGTTCATGAAATTAAAAACCTTTATTGTTAGTGAATGAGATAATAATCCTAAAATATTTTAAGGAATCAACAATTTAATCAACAAGCTAAAAATTATTATTAAATTTTTAAGAGAATCCCCAATAATCTTTTATTTCAAATAAAAATTTTGGCAACGGCAACTTTTTTTTTTGTCTATCTTAAAGTTGACGTGGACAAATACTTTAAATTGAAAAATAAATACAATTTATTTTTTAACATGTCATGATTACATAAATAAAATTGAAAATTAATCAAGAAAAAAATCTTGAAAAATAAATTTTCAAAAAAGTTTTTTTTTTAATTTTCAATTTCGGATCACGTCAACAAGCCACATAAATTTTCATGTAGACAAAAAAAAAACCATGTTAATTATAACAAAAGTCAGCATTCCCTTAGAACAAAAATTTATTTTGATGCAAATTAAATACAACAAAATATAGGAACTAGAAAAATGAGAAAGT
Organism: Heritiera littoralis; assembly: GCA_031772115.1. Lineage (NCBI taxonomy): Eukaryota > Viridiplantae > Streptophyta > Magnoliopsida > Malvales > Malvaceae > Heritiera > Heritiera littoralis. The sequence goes on from JAPDPK010000118.1 coordinate 1,895,111, forward strand.
TTAAAAATATATTTAGAACTTTAAATGAATTTGAATCAATTTGTATACAAAATAAATTTGTATTATAACATGACATGGTGTTAAAGACTAAATGATTTTGTTGTATATTTATTTTGATACATTTATTTTGTTCTATAGGGTTACATAATGTAACACTATAGAACAAAATAAATTTGTATACAAAATAAATGAATTTGCATAAAAAAGCTCAATAGAACAAAAGTTTAAATGAATACAACAAAATATAGGAACTAGAAAAATGAGAAAGTTTAAAAACTTATTTAGCATTTTAACCATTTCTTTTCAACTCTTCCAACCAAATTTTATTAATTATCTAATTTTTTTGAGTCAATTTTATTAATTATCTAATTTGTTTTAGTCATATGTATGTATGTAACTTGATGACTAACATGTAACACTATCTCTAAGAAACCAAACACTGCCTTAGCGGACTCCGAAATGTATATATGTGCCAGCGAATCTTATCCAAAATTCCAGAAAGTAGCGCCATGGCGAGTTTCTCCATCACAAACATCATAAGCTCACTTTCACCCTCACTCCAGCTCTGCCCTCCAACCGCACGTGCATCCTTCAGACCTCTGCACTTGCCAACTGCCTGGGCTGTTTCATTCTCCAGCCACCTATTTCACCGGAAAACGAGAGGGTTGTCGGTGGTGACACGTGCGGGTGCCAACACCAGCAGCTACGTGTTTGCGGTGGTGTTCCCGCTGTCTCTCCTGGCCGTTACCATCTTCACTTCTATCAAGATCGCTGATAAGCTTGACAAAGACTTCCTCGAATATGTAAAAGTCTAAAAATCATGTTTTTTTTCCCCTCTTTATCATGTGGGTTTTTATCGGGTTTTCGACTTGTCCTGGTTTTCGAGCTGGGTGCTTAATTCTTCGGAAATTTCGAGTTTTTCTTGAAGTGGAATGCTTATTTGAATCGTATAAAATTTGGGTCGTTTTGAATTAATTTTTTGTAGGTTGTGGCGATCGGAAATCTTAGGGGTATGTAATTGTAATGCCCATTGGGTGTTTGATAAAAGTGCGGGATGATTTTGCGTTGATAATCCTCCTAACCAATTTTCGTCTTGGTGTAGTATTTACTGGCCGTCTCAATTCCTGCTTTTCTTGTTTTAAGTATTTATTCTACTCATAATTTTAGCATCCTCAATCTTACCTTTGATGGTTTTGTGGTGCAGCTTACTATTAATCAAGCAATAAGGGAAGCAGAGGAAGGGGAGGAGGATGACGATGATGGTGATGGTGATGGTGATGCTGATGCTGATGATGAAGTTATTTCTTCGGAGGAAATAGTGCGAGAACCTGTGCTTCCACGTACTCGAAACCGGCCAAAGAGGGAAATGTAGGCAGCCAGAATCTTAGCTTGTTTCATTGTGATTGTATTAATTGTATAATTCTTGTTCAGAGCGTACATAAACTCGTAGAAGTATCCATCCTAATAATGAAAATTTAAGCATTTGATTTTCCTTGTGGGTTCTATTGAGCTTCTCATATTGTTTGTTCTTGGGAATTACATGACATGGTATGCGAATCAACCATGATAACACTTCAACCATTCGGCCACACAATTTTGAACACCATGAGTGTCAAATGGTTGTCATGAACAGAGAAGAACATTATGGTATATGATTTGATTAAAAGGGAGGGGGTGTTTTGGCTTGGCAAATTAAAGGAATGGGATATATAGTTTACCCATCGGAACTTCGATGCGGCGGAAATGACTCACCGTCGCCGGACAAAACTTAAAGAGCTCAGCACGAGTTTTACTCATTTTTCTAAGTGGAAAGACAGGTGTCTGACCATATATGCGTAAAACGATTATTCAGCTTCCATACAAGTTATAACCATATTTGGTTGGGGTTATAAGGGGAAACAATCCATGGCAGGATAATTTCCCTTTAGGATCGTTTGGTTCAAGAAATTTAAGATTACCGGAAATATTAAATTACCGAAACATTTTTTACTTGACGGATTACTGAGAATATTAGATTCCTATATTTGAGTGTATTGGTGGGAATATAAAATTTCTGTGTTTGGTTAAAGGAAAGTAAGAGGGTAAAATTATTTGTTTTACTATAATACCCTCTATATTATTAGTTGATGTAGAGTGAATAACACTTGAAATAAATTATATTTAAATTAATTACTTATTTATTTATTTAATATACTTATTTATTTATTTATTTTGTCCCTTTTTTATAAGGTTTTTCTTATGTAAATTATTTTGATATAACAAACTATTACTATATTAAACTAATTTTGATTAATCAAAAATCATAAGGTCCATCTTATTATTGGTCCCTTTGATTTTAAATTCATTTTTCTCTTCATCAAAAAAAGAAAAAAAAAGAAAAAATATGGTTGTAATATTAGATAGGTTAGGGGTAAAATGGAAACAAAATATAATTATTGGAGGGTAAAAGTGACAAAAAAGTTAAATTCCCCCTGAAAAAAAAAACCTCTAGGAGAGGGAGGAATTTTTTTTCCCCAGTTTTGGCACTATTTGGCACTGTTGGTAAAAAAAATTACCTCCCGGAATCCGATTCCCCCAACCAAACGCGGGAATCATTTGACGGAAAAAAAAATTCCCCCCAGTAAAAAAAAATTCTCCCAACCAAACAGCACCTAAATGTCAAATGTAACAAGAATAAGAATTCCAGGCAATAAACTTACCTACTCAAATTCTTTAAATACCAGATGCCATATGGTCTCAGCAGTCTTGAACCAAGGCACTGCCACAAAGAAGACAAATCAAAGCCATGAAGAGCCTCTCATTCTCTGCTGTTCTTCTACTGTTTCTGTTTCTGTTTCTTTCTTCTGGTAAGATTTCTATCATTCACTAAAAATCTATGGAGCCCTTTAGGCTTTTAGCACTGTAAAAGTAATAAAACTGTAAATGAAACTTTTTATTGCATGCAGATCAATCATTAATCTCACGTGTTTTATGAATACAGGCAGTCGGTAGATAACAGGACAGGGCTCAAATTGTCGGGAGCAATCATTTTATATCACTAACTGCACACAGGATGCATGTCATAATCATTGCATTGAGCATTTTGAGACCGGGAGATTTGGTCCAGTTCATTGAGTTTGCTTTATGAGTACAACTTGTATCTGCCGTCCATGTTAAAGCCTAAAAGTTACAACTTATGCTAGTTTATCTTTGTCTAGCTATGTTTCTGGGACAAACAGATTCCCAGAAGGCATTGAGATTAAACAAAGTGATTGTATTTGTCAAGTGAAATGTATTTAAAGTTAAAGGAACAAACTTGAAGTTTAAACTCAAGAAAACAAGGATCAAACCTGATGCTATTGCCAAATTGAAAGATACAGGCTTAGAAACTGGCTAAAGGTACTGCTAATGATCAAGAGGATCAATGTTGATGAATTGAGATCAGAAAAATAGATTTAATTAAATTGCAACGTCATATTTGATCTAAACCTCAATGAAGGTTAATAAGATGACTTAGTCATGGAACAAACCCTTTGTGTGTGTGCGTGTGTGTGTGTGTGGTTATATCTCATGGAATAATCTTACAAAAGAGGAGCATACAGGGAGTCCCCTGTGCATATTCAGCAGAGCTGATAGATGGAGCTTCATACCTGCCATAGATAAAAAATATTAGTCTGACCACCTGTCAACCATCCATTGCTCCATTCGGCGACTTGAACAAACAAATAAGCTCAATGGAGCATGCAGGATCCTCTCATGCAGGCTGTGGTGTGTTTACATAACTAAGATTAGCAGCATATCAGGCAAATGGGATATTGAAAATATGTATTGGTCTTCAACTCTTCATCTGGATAGCAGGGTGGAACCCCTTGCTTTTAATTTGGATTCCAGACCAAAGAACTTCAATCCTGAGAGCACAAGATCTGCTGCTTTCTTCTCCATATGTTCAATTAATATTTCATCATACACAATAGTATTAGCTTCAGTTAGAAGTTTGCGCGTTCTCAAATTAGCAAAAACCTTCCTTGCCTCTTCTATGGTCCCATACTTGCACATGCCAGATATAATTGCAGAGCATATAATGCTATCGGGAGGCAAACCTTCTTGCATCATTTCATTTAACACTTCCATCACCTTCTCAGCACCTGATTTACAGGCATGAAGAATAGTAAGACTGTACTTAAATTCCATGGGCCCACTTGTAACATTACCTAAGCAATCACGAACAAGCATCATAGCCGCATCGATCTCCCCAATTTTGCAGAGACTTTTAGCAAGAGAATAGTAAGCATCAACAGAAGGAACACATGACATCTCTATAATTTTGTTATGGCAGGCACAAGCCTCCTTAATATCCTCAGCTTCAAGATAACATATTATTGCAATACTATATGTAGAGGAGTCAGGCTCAAGATTCAAATCCTTCATTTCTTGAAAGAGTGATAATGCTTGTTTCACCTTCCCAGTCTTGTGGAGAGCCTTCATAAGAATATTGTAAATCGGAACACTAGTATAACCTTTAACATTTAACTCATCAAACACTTGTACAGCCATTACAGTTCTTTCCACCTTCCCAACCACAAAGGAGAAGAAATTAGCAAGATCATCAATAACAGAAAATCCTAACTTTTGCATCTGCTCTAGCAACTTACAAAAGTCATCCATTCGTCTCATCTCAGCAAACGCCACCAACATGGGATTCACCGTTGCAAATTCTGGCTCTAAACCCTCTTGAACTGTAACCTGAAAAAGCTTGTAAGCTCTATCAACCCGCCTCGCATCGCATAAGCCCTCAATAAGTGAATTGTAAATCCCCAAATCAGCCCTGTACCCTGAATCTATCAAATCCTTCAACAAATCACAAGCAGATCCGACCTTCCCATCCTTCACAAATCCTTCAATTAAGACACCATAGGTCGCCCTCTCGATCAAAATCCCTTTCTTTTTCATTTCCTTAAACAACTCATATCCTTTCTGCACCCTCCCTCCTTTACATAACCCTGCAACTAAGGTCACATACGCCATCACATCCGGCTCCACTCCATCTTTCTCCATCTCCTTCCAAACATGCAAGGCCCCATCCAAATTTCCTTCTGAAACCAAAATCTTAACCATGGCCGTATATGCAAAAACATCCGGCTTACATAACTTCTCCCTCATCCTCCCTAAAACCTCCAGCATTTCCTCTATCCGCCCCACCTTACATAAACCCTTGATCAAAATCATGAATGTGATACTCTCCTCTACCAAACCATCCCCTCGAAAATCCTCGTACACTGACAATGCTAAATCTAAATAACCCGTTTTGACCAATGCATCCATTATCCGATTATACAAAAAAACACGCGGCTTTATTCCAAAATTCTTCATTTTCTGATACACATAATAAACCCTTTGTCCTCTATTGTTATCAGCATGCATTCGTATTAAAATTTCAAACTGTTTTTCGGTTGGTGGCTTCCCTTGGGAATCCATTAGTTCCGGCAGCTGGTCAGCAGCTCGAAAACGACCATTTCTATTGAGGCAATAAGCTAAAGCATTATAAGAAGCGAAATTATGCTTAAATCCTTTCTGCTTACCAGCCCAACGGAAGAACTTGGAAGCCAGAACGGGGTCATTTTGGACTTTGAGCACTTCCGCCACGAGCGAGGCGGTGACGCGGCGGAGCTTGTTGAGTTCAAAGACGACGGGTGGTCCCCACGTGAACTGATTCTTTCGGAAGGCATCGAGGATGAAGCGGGCGATTGGGGAGAGTTTTGGGTTTCGCTGGGGATCGGGGATGGACCGTGGTGATGGGTTCTGGGAGAGGTGATGTGGGTCCCATTTGCGGAGATCGAAGGGTGGTGCTGGTGGTGGAGGGCTTTGTTTAGTTTTGAGGATTTGGCGATTGGAAAAAAGGCCACCATAGACGACGGGGCGGTTTTGAGAGGGCTTCCGGTGGCCGTAGAAGAAGTAGGGCTTTGGGGGTTTAGCGGGCACCGGGAGGGACTTGGGCGGCATGTCGGATTTTATTGGGTGGTTTTGCTGTGCCTGGCTTTATGGTGTTTCATGCTGTTCTTGCTTTCTCCAGTTCCTGACTTCCTTCTGTTACTGACAACAGTTGCAGAGCTCTAAATTCACTACATTTTTTGCTTTTTACACTACACCTTCAAATAACAAATTAAACTTACATCATTAAATTACAAATTTAACCTCACTATAAAAACAAATATTTTGCTGTTACTGTATATCATCTTCACACGACTGTCCCTGCAACTCCCTTCAATTTTAACCCTTCCCAATAACTCTCAAATTCATATGGCCTTTCTCTCTCTCCCAACGTTTCTTCCTTCCCCTGCAACTCCTTCTCATCTCCAGACGCCAGTGCGAAAGAGGGTCATTCGACTTTTGCTTTAGTCAGAGAAAGCACGGTTTCTGATCCTGACGCGCGAGCATAACGCAGGTGCTAGCATAACGCGCAAGCTAGCTTGCGCGCGGACCAGCCCAACGCGCAAGATGGTTTGCGCGCCGGATCGCCCAGCGCGCAAACTAAGTTGCGCGGATGATCGCCCAGCGCGCAACCCAGTTTGCGCGCCGAGATCTCTCAGTGCTTTTTTACAATCTTTAGTTCATTCTCAAATCCAAAAATAAATGTCAAAATCTTACCTTTTCATCTTTTTTTTCGGTTCCTTTATTCTCATACTCTTCGTAGCTATCATCATAATAACTACTCTCACTTATTTTTTTTAATTTTTTGAAGAAAAATAAAATTGATTAAAGAAAAAATGCAAAGTGAACAGCGGCAGTAGCGGGGAGGAAGACAACAGACGAAATGAGAGAAAAAATGGTGAGGAAAAACTTGAGATTTAGTATTGGATATTAACGTCTTTTGACTTGAGGTTATTTTTGTCTTTTAATATTTTGTAGTAGAAAGAGTAAAAAATGTAGTGAGAATAGAAGCTCCCACAACAGTTGCATTCGAATTTCGAAGTTCCCAGTGGAAAGTAGGGGCGTTTTTTAGTTGCTCAGTTCGCATGTACTTTGAGATCAATCTTTTCCTAGATTTATATTACATTTTATCTATTTTTCGTGTTGTTTTTTATTATAACTTGTCTGCGCCGCCAATAATTAATTTTTTATTTTAAAATATAAATTTTTTATCTTTATAAAATATAATTATTTAACTCATCCAGAGAATTTGGATTTAAATTTTTTTAATAAAAATATAATAATAAATAGATAACATATCTACATTTTTTAATTGTTTTAACTGTTTTAAAAAGAAAATTATTTAATAACACTTTTAATATTGTTCTCTTATTCAAAAAGTTATTGTGTTTTATTTGTTAAATAATTTTTATTTAATTTATTCATTTTTAAAATATTAACCTTTATTAAAAATTATTGATAATTTGATAAAATATTCTACACATAAAATTAAAAATTAAATAAAAAAATATAAAATGAGTTAGTAAATAATTAAATTTTGTGTTTAGTTCAAATTTATTAAATCAATTTTGAATAATTTGCTGAAACTCTTCACATGAAAGTTACACTTTACCAAAATATGCTATTGCTCTTCATTTGCACAAAATTAACATCTTATTTGTTTAGTTCAAATTTATTAAACTAATTTCTATAACTGCAGTCATGTTAACTTTTTTCTTTTAAATATTTTATATCTAAATCTATCAAAATAATTATTATAAATTATTATTAGTAATCTCATTGATAATAAAATATAAATTCAAAATTAAAATTTGAAATTATAGTAAGAATAATCATAAACTCAATTTTTCTTAAAGTATATATTTTAAGAAAAACATAATTTTTTTTATCACTTTTAAGCTCAATTTGATATTTTAAATTCTTTATGGAATTATCAAAAACCTTCAATATTTTTAAGAATAAGAAATTAAATAAACTAATAAAATAAAATTTTATTTTGTTATTGTTAAATAAAAAATAACAAATAATAAAAAAATTTTACTTTTATAGCTAAGAAAAGTTATCAATCAAAGAACCCCATAAGGATTTCTTTTATATGGTTTTATGTTGTAGATACTATTTTAATGTCAAAATTTAAAAAAAAAAAAAAGGACAGGTGTCCACATATCCCCACAAGAAGATTCATTTTATATATTGTATGAATGTCATTTCTGTTTAAAATTATTCAGACTTAGAAAAAACTAACATTACTTATTTTAAAGCTGAGAATAAAACTGAAAATACCAATAAATAGCCTATTTGATTCGAACTTCGAATTATAAAAAATTAATTTGAACTCGAATAATATATAGCATCAAACCACATATATTCGAATCGATCAAATTAGATTAGCATTTTTTTATATTTGGATCAGGTATAGATTGTAAAACAAAATATCTGCAAATATCAGATCAAATCAAAAAATTGTGACCCCACATCACCCCTAATTTATTTGATGCGAAACTAAAAGCATTTAGAATGATTTATGAAACCGTTTCTGGCAAAAGATCAGCTAAGGAGCCTCAGCAAGTTCATGAGTCAAGCTACAAGCAATCTAAAACGATAATTAACTCTCACTTTAGATAAAACAATTATCCAATTCTCTGCATGGTTACCATGGCAGAGCAATGTATCAGCTTCCTTAGGATGCCACAACAATGATACCAGGGAACAAGATTTCTAACGGTATTATTACATGAATCAGAACTCTCCCTGAGAATTGTACTAGGCCTTGATATTAACAGATTTATTCCATCTTGAAGCAAATGTTTCCGCTACCAGCAGAGGGAAAGCAATGGTTGCATCACAATGAACCTGATTCGATACAATCGAGAAACGAGACAGAAATCAGAGTAATATATTTGTTCACTTCTGGAAAAAAGAACCAGAGAAAATGAAATTGGAAGCCAAGATGGGATACAGAAGAAAGAACCAATTTGTAGAAGTAGAAAAGTCATTTATAATGAGTGTCTAATGACAGAAGCTGAAAGGCAAAGGGGTAGAAAAAGGCATACCTTAACTGTTTTTGCAGAACCTCTAATTTTCCCCCATGAAACAGCCTCGTCAGGGCGGGCTCCAGAATCGCTTCCATCAAACTCTTGTGCAGTATTTATGTAAACAGCATAATCAGCACCATTACGCATCATATTAGCATTGCAGATATGATGCTTTGGCAGTCCACCTCCTAGAATTATCATTCCTGTTTTCCTGGGAGTTGCATGGACTGCTTCACTATTTATGGCCCTAATATCTGTCAAAGGTAACCTAGTTAGATATTTATATCCCAGTCGTCAAGAAGTCGGTAATCAGCAAGCAATGAAGATGAAACTAGAAAACATACCTTGCACTACATCAACTATCAGACCTGGGCTTCGGAAGGAATGAAAATACAACATATCCCCCAAAGATCCATCTGTTAAACCTGGACAGAAGACAGGAATCTTGTTCTGGAAAATACAAATAAATCATAGAAGTGAGCCATGGCGTCAAAAGGGGAAAAGATGAATGTTACAATATTATGGTAACAAGTCCTTACAGATTACCATTGCATGGAGAAAAACTCATGATATTAGTTGGCAACACTTGTATCGTACAGCATTGCAGTGGGAAGGATAAAGGTAGTCAAGCAGAAACAGAATATCTCCACAGCAATAATGTAATAGTTCATAATAGATTAAACGACTGTACCTAACTTTATTAGTATCATAGACAACCTCAATGGGGCATAGTAAATGAATGGCATTTATTACAATGATCATGGATACCAAACAAAAGTCAATAGTGTAAATCTGACCATTTTGATTAATTAGCAAAAGGGAAGGCAAAAAACGTAGTTATATTCTCATACCATTAAACTAAACTGGTAAGACACTTGCCTTGTATGCCCAGTAGAGGTACGAACTTTCATTATTTATCTCTTTTCCCAAGCGAGCAATTAACTTTGATGGAGTCCACAACACATTCTGTGAAAGCCAAAAACAAGAAGAATGAGGAAATTAACAGAATGGCAGACACCATTAGACACGAGATACATCTACTCTGGTAATCGAAATAAATGGAATAAAGTACATATATAAGCTGAATTATTCTACCATTCACAATAATTTAGACTCCAATATGTTAATCTTTTTAATAATTACTGAAAACAAAAAGGTCCTAAATGCAATGAGACAATGTGGAGATCAAATTTGTCGGACTAACAAGGAGGTACGACATAGTCTGCAAGTGTGTGTATGTGTGTGAAAGCACCTCTTCAAGTTGTTCCTTCAACATCTGATCAAAAATTGGAATGATCCAATCCTCAAATTTGCAGTAGTTGTCATTCGGAACCAGCAAGTTACCAATGCGATTCAATCCTCTTGAACGCAACTGAGCACCGGGTAGTGAAAAATCACCTTTATATGTTGGTGCAAGGCACTTTATAAGATCTTCTTCTATGCCACCGGTTGTAGTAACTATAACATGAACCTAAAGTCATTTTAGAAGTGATAGTTCTTAGATGGAGAGGAATGTAAAATCAAGAACCCAATGACAGATTTTGAAATCCTTCAAAAAAAAAAAATGAAGCCAAAGAATAAAATAAATTATAATAATTTCCAGCCTTTTAACTTTTGTCAGATCCCGTGTCCCTTTTTCTTCTTTTTTTTCTTCTTAGATTTCTTGAGTGGGCAAAATTCAGTAGATTATAACCAGTCTGTTGCATTTTTCTCATTACATTGTATTTCATCTCAATTCAACACAAAAGAAAGTCTGATTTTGAGGTCTCATTTGTAACGTACCATGTGATGCTCAGTAAGATAACGAATGGTATCTCGAACGCCAGATGAAATAAGATTTGATGTAAAACCCAGAAAGACCTTGCATCTGACAGATTCTCTGTAGGCAGGATCCTTCTCCTCCTCACTGCAGTCCTCAGTTATAGTCTCATCAGAAAGCCTCCAGTCTAACTTCAATTCGATTGAGAATATACTTTATGAATTCAGGTAACAACAACTGAGTAGCAGAAAAAGAAAAACAGACATAGCATCCAAAACACTATGACAAAAGAAATCTAAATAAATGAAACCAACCATCTCGTTGACAATTTCCATAGCTTCTCCAAGATTGGAAGCTTGAAATCCGGTGGAAATCATGGACTTGAGAAGCTTGGAGTAGTTTATACCCTGATTGAAGTCGTAACCCTCAATTTTAGTACACTTCCCTTCAAGGGTATCTGATTCTTTGAAAACTGTGGAGTGTACAGAGTTCATAAGATTATCCTCCATGATCTCCTCTTTCTTCTTCTGCAAAAACTGTTACTGCAATAAAGAGGAAAACTGATAAAGCTTAATATGTTTGAGCTGATTTTGATTAAAGGAAAAAAAAAAAGAAAACGGAATTTGGGTATTGCCAACAATACAAAGTTAATCATTACCAAAAAAAATCAAGTAGTAAGCTTAAGCTTCCAATATGAACAATCCTCCAAAGGGCTAGCTTTACTACTTAAAATGAAGCGATAAGCCAGAAGAACACTGTACTGATAGATTACCACACATGCCAACGCTAAGATTGCTTATTGCATCAAGAATACTAGTTGCATAACCTAACTTGTCCTTCATATCCCAAATATTCATTCCACAATATCCAACCAAATATGAAAATAGCCGAGAAATTGAAAGTATAAGGGCGATAGAAGCAGATTATCAAACACAAGAAGCCATTTTAGAGCATAGACAGACAGAGATTAAAGTAATTAGAGCATAGACAGACAGAGAGTAAAGTAAGTTTAGAAATTCTTAGCAGATTAGAGGAAATGTAGGGAGACAAAATGAGAGATTCAGTTCATAAAAAAGAAAGAAGAGAAAAGAAAACGAGAGAAGCAAACCGGGTTAGAGAGCGTCGGGTCCGAAGGAAACAAAGCAGCTTCCCTTCTTCAGGCGGCGCGTGGAGACTGGAGAGGCCGACGGAGAGTTGTGAGGATTTTACGTTAAGCAGCTCGCACCATATTCTTTCTTTCTCTATAATATTCTTGCTCTGAAATAACAAAACACGCTTTTAAATTTCATCATTTTACCCTAATAAACTTTTGAACTTTTATTTCATTCAAATAAACCTTTTATCTTTAAATTATACTCAAATAAATCTTTCATTTTTAATTTAAACTTAAATAAATCCTTATCATAAATCAATCTGAAATAAAATAAAATTCATTTAAATACAAGAAAAGTTTAGAGTATTACTAAAAAAATAAAATAATTTGGAATTTTTTTTATTTTCGTATTTTCCTATATTTTTCTTTTATTAAAAAGTCAATGTACATTATTTTTATTTTAATCATATCATTTAATTATATTATTAAAAAATTAATATGATAATCAAATGATTAATATTTCTTTAATAAATTAATTAATAATTTCAATAATAATTAATTAATTTTTAATAATATATTTTATACTATTTTATTTATTTATTATTATCTTCTCCTCAACCTCATACAAGACATTTATCTCTATTTAATTTAATCTCATACATCACTTTGGTGTATAGTATGTGTATGTTCATTTTTATTTGGTCATCACCTTACATGCTTAATCACATTCTTTTTTCACATCTACCATTGTATTAAGACAAAATACAACATGTTGCGTGCCAACAATACGCTAATAGAATGCCAACAAAAGTGTTGTTTTATTGTTGTGTTTGATTGCCGTATCAATGTTCCACACCTCATACTCTTCTTCTCCCTCCCATAGGCACGTACTCTTTCTTTATTTTTTTCCTTTTGGTTTATGACGAGCATTCCTCGCAAACTTCTGAAACGCACACTCGAGAACTTTGGGTGTGAAGAAATCTTGGTTTTTACATCTTCGGCTTCATCTTGGATCCATCATAGACATGGATTGGGATAAGCGGTTTAGCATTATTGAGGGGATAGCTCAAGGATTACTTTATCTTCATAAATAGTCTAGACTCAAAATAATTCACAAATATTTGAAAATTTGAAGGTAAGTAACATTGTGTTTGACGAGAACATAAATTCGAAGATATCAGATTTTGGAATGGCAAGGATTTATAAAACAAATGAGGCTTAATCAAATACTAATAGAATTGTCGGCACATAAGTAGGCAATTATTATAATTATTATTTACGAAAAAGAATAGGGTTGTTAACTGTATTATGGATGAATGCAATGGTTACATGGCTTCAAAATATACAATGGATGGTATATTCTCTATAAAATTAGATGTTTACAATTTTAGAGTATTGGTGTTGGAAGTTGTTTGTAGCCAAAAAAACACCAACAATTTTCATTTTGAGCGTCACTTAATCTTATTGGATATGTATCATATCATGTTCTTATAATAGTTAGCTTTTACCTTTAGAACAAACATGTTATTCTAACATTTAAATTGTAAATTATTCTTCCAAGCATGGGAATTATGGAAACATGGTGCAGCATTAGAATTGGTGGATCCAACTTTAAGTGATTCATGTTCTAAACACCAGGTTTTAAGATGCATTACATTGGGTTTGCTATGTGTAGAACATAGTCCACTAGATAGACCAATCATGTCAAATGTTGTTTCTATGCTCACCAGAGAAATGCAACTACCTTTGCCAAAACACCATGCATTTTCCACTGGAAGAAGCATAGAGAAAAATGTGGGGGAGAAGGAGACGGAAAATTACTCCTTGAATGGTCTGTCCATGACTGTGATGGATCCATGATGAAACCAAAGATGATTAATACCTAGATTTCTTCACACTCAAAGATTTTAAGTGATGTTTCAGAAGTTTGTGAAGAATGCTCAAGTCATGTTTTAATATGGCAATCAATCAAGGCAATAAAACAACAGTAACATGTTTTGATAATGGGGGATGACATTGAGATTATTTGAGTTTAGTTGTTTAAATCAAGTTTTAAATAATCATTTGATGATTAGGTTATTGGCACGCAACAGTTAACATATTGTGTTTTATGCAGGTAAAGTGATAGCTGTAGAAAAGAACGTGATTAAATATAAGTGTAACAGTCTAAATGTACAGTATTACCATGTATTTACTCATATTTTACACATTCTTATCGGTTGGACTATCTGCAGTGCCTTTAACACTTGGTCACTAACAGTAATAAATGGTAACATTTATTCAATAATTTTGGAATATAAAATTTTTTTTCAATATTCCATACACTTTACATCCCCTGTCTCTATTTTACAATAATGTAGTACTGTATACAAGTGTCTGAATATATAAGAGAAAATCATATACCTTCGATAATCGAATACTGCTGTACTAGCAAGTGTTGAATATATAGAAGGTAATTCTCTTAATCCAAAATCAACAACCTGTGGAGTGGAAAAATAAGAAGTGAGCGACAACATGCTCAGTAAGGAAGGTGTATGCTGTTTTATAAAAATAAAAGCTATATCCCCAAAAAGCAATTTATTTATCCCAACAACCAACCCCATTAGGAAAACAATGGATATAGTTAACCTTTAAAGAGGATTCAATAGATCCTTTCAGTAAACAGAAATCAATAAGTTGAGACTAGGCAACAAATAAATCATGCTCTCATTGTTCCCTCAGGAACACAAGTTGTCCGCTTTTGGGGTGCACCCGTAGGCTATCGTCCCTCACGACTATCTCAACTAGATCAATGGCCATAATCTACAGGTGGCCCTCGAGTCCACTTGCCAAGTGACCTCGAGACCGCTGATGACTTGGCGAGTCCATCAGCCCTGTGACGCCCTGAGGTGCACTCATTGGTCTATTGACCTGAGCCACAGCTCCAGGTGGGTCACGCAAATACAGGAATAATAATGCATGAACTCATGGCCTAAAGTCTCAAAAATCACTTTTATAACTTATGAACAAACTTTATGAGATTATTTCACTCATGTTATCATCTCCACAAAACGATTTGATTTCCAAAAGGTTTTATAAAATAGTAAAACAGCCCGCAATCTCAACTATTCCATGTGAGAAAGGCACGAGTTAAGCTGGCTCGCCCATGGCTAGTTCTCCATAGTCAACTCGCCAATAGTCAACTCGCCCAATGGTCAACTCGCCCAAGGGTCTACTCGCCCAAAAAGTTTCACATGTTCTATTTTTCAAAAATATTAATTCAAAGTTTATTTATTTATTTAATTTGAGTTCAAAAAATACTCATAAATCAGTCCGCCTATGAGCAGTTCGCCAAGTACGGTGAACTAGTGTTCGCCCGCCAGCCTTGCTTTTAACACAAAACGTAAAACTGGCTCGCCCATTATGGCATTGCATGGCCAACTCGCCCATATCATAAAAATGGGGATCGCTCGACCCAAAACAACATAAAAAGGGGTTCGGCAAGTTGGCTCGCCCGGATTTATATTGAACACAAGGCTACTCGCCCACGATATCAAATACAATAAAAGGAGCTCGCCCAAATGGCTCGCCCACCATTATCCGTTCGCCCAAGCACACGATTATTCATAACAATGCATGTCGAAAACAAAACAATTTCTCAATAATTTCATAAATTTTAACTCCACAGGACATGCATTCACTTCACACACATCTCCCTTACCTGGTCTTACGAAGTCGAGCTTCCCGGTTGCGTTTACCGAAACTCGTAACTTCCGGCTGCAAAACAATTTTATCAAAATTTATTAATATTTTTCTCTTAATTTTAAGCCACTATCTTCCATAAAATGCAGCCACTAATGACACAGCACATGCACCACCAGTATAAATTATACTAGTGCTAAAACTAAACTTTTCCGTTTTAGTTCCCTTTTCGGTTCTGATTTCACCAATTCTCCTCTTTTAATTTTTATAGTTATTCTTTACCAAAACCCCTAATTTTCAACAAAATTTATGCCTCCAAGTGTCATGGCCGAATCCCTTAATGGCCATGATCATTGACTTTCCCATCTTTTTCTTTTCATTTTCTTGTTTTCAACTGGGAGCTAGTCCACGTGAGTCTTCTTTTTTTTTTTTTTCATTTTTCTGTATGAATCACAAAGTTTTCTATTCTTTCATGTCAACCGAACTCTCCTTCATTAGCTCAATTTTGATTCTCAACCTTTTTATGATTCCAAGCTTCCTATTTAATTTATTTATATTCCCTTGATCATTTCTTATAATTTCCATACACACAGCCGAATATTCTATCCATGAAGAACTCATCATTATGCTTATATTCAAGCATGGCAGAATGTCCTTTCCTTTGCTTTCCTTATAAATTTCAAAAATTATATCTATTACTAATTTTAGTTCATTATCCACTACTATTATCAGCCCCTATTTGGGCCAAATAACAGCTCTGTTCACGCCATTTTTCTGTTTGTTAAAGTCAGTCTTCATTGTTAAATTCTCATCCTCACGTCACTTTGCTATTTTTTTTAAATCCTTATTTAATCCAAGTTTCAACCAAATTTCATCCCTCATTCCTATTAGACTCAACTCAAAACACATTAAAATTACTATGATTCTTCACTGTTTTCCACTTCATAACTGAATATCCATGACTATTTAAAACCTATCTTTATTTTGAGTTAAATTTTCCAAATAAAATTTCCATAAATGAATAATAGAAATACCATAGCTATAAGTAAAGAGAACACCAATATATTCCTTTACCTGTAGCAGCCAAACAGTACAGTGGTACATCATTCTTCCCATGTTGATTTCGGTCCTTTGTATCCCAGCTTTAAGTAGCTCTTATGAAGGGGATTAAAGTTAATGAAGAGAGCTTGGAGTTTTAGTAAAGGTAAATGATAATTTCTGTTGAAGGAAAAGAAAGAAACGTGAGGAACTTGAGAATGAAAGCAAGGATGGGTGCTGTAGAAGAAACAGAGAAGATGGGTCGGTGATGGAGCTGGTAACGACTAAAATTTTTACTGGCTTAGTCTTCTTTATATTCATGCTATCCAATAATATTTTGCTTCCTATTTCCTATCCCATTTCCTTATCATTTTCCTTATCTGATCTCTCCTTAAATGCTGAAGAAAATGGCAGCCAAAAAGGAGACGGCAAGGAGCAATATTTCTACATTCATTAAATGTTGAAGATAACTATAGCCAAAAGAACGACGTGCTTAACTTTTTCTGCACGTTTGCTGACTTATCTCCTCCTTGTCTTATTCTTCAATCAATGAGAACAAATCTCATGTTATTTTTAACATTTCTCTTTTCTTATCGTCCAACGCAGCCACAATTTTCACACTGCAGCAAGTACCATGGCAGCAACCACACTGACGTGCTGCCCATAATTCTTGGCAGCACGCTTTGTGATTCAATTCCCTTTTTTTTTTTGTGTTCCCACCAATGAGAATTAGCCTTATTTTCTACTATGACTTTTCTTCCACTTGAATATCATTCATCATGAAAATTTGCATTTCCATTGCTTTTCAATGCATGAACCGTGAGGTAACATCAGCAGCAAAAAAAAGTGGCATGAATGTCCACTTCGGCTGCATGATTGTTGACTTCTATTTTAGGCTTTAATAATTGAAAATTATCACATGTTAACTTTCTTTACTCCTCCATTTATATTCATTTCAAATCATATACACCATAATATAATTTACAATTCCAATAATTTCAAATTGAGAGTGAAATTTCATTTAATCTTTATTTAATTCCACTACATAATTTATAAAGTATAGTGTATAGTGTAATAAAATTGGGTCTTACAATAAGTGAGAGTACAAATGTGAAGCATGAGATGGAGCGATGAGACAATAATAAATAAATGTAAGAAAGGACTTAATTAAAATTATTAACTAATTTATTTAAGTAAATATTAATATTTTAATTTCACAATTAATTTTTTAATAATATAATTTTATGATATGATGAAAATTGAAAATAATGTATTAAGTCTTTTTTTTTAATAAAGAAAGACATAAGATAATGGCTAAAATATTTAAAAAAAAGTTCAAAATTATTTTATCATTTTTAAGTGAGTCTGTAAACTTTTGTTGTCTTTAAATAAATCTTTATCATGTTATATATATTCAAATAAGTTCTAATTTTAAATTGATTCTATCAAATTGTTTTTAACATTTTAGAGTATTTTTATATTAAATTTGTCAAAAGATAATTTAATTTTTTTTTAAGAACAATTCCATTTGAACTACACTTTTTCTAAGATCAAACAGATTAAAGGTTTATTTGGCATAGATTAAAAATTATAGGTTATATACAGATGTAAAATAAAGATTACATGTTTATTTGAATGTAATAAAAATATAAAAATTTATTTTGACAAAATAATAAAATTTAGGATAGATTTTTTTCTACCTAAGAAAATTAAAAGAAGGAAAGAATCCTGTCCGAGGCACATAATGTAAAATCCTCTCAACTCTCCGTCGGCCACTCCAGTCTCCACGCGTTGCCTAAAGGAGGGAAGGCTGTTTTGTTTCCTTCCGACACGAAGCTGTTTAACAGGGTTTGCCTCTCTCATTTTCTTTCTTTCTATTTCTGATGAACTGAATCTCTCATTTTAGTTGCAAAAAATAAAGAGTGAGCTTAACCGGAAATTACCTCCACATTGGGTTGGGCTAGATTCAAACCGAATTTAAGTAAGATATTAACGAAGTGAAAATGTGCTTAAATCCAATTCAGTCTATTTTTAGGGTCTAATTTTTTATCCAAATTCGTTCTTACATATGATGAATAAGTCCAAATCCGTTCAAGTTCACCCAAATACTATTAATTTTTTAAAAAAAATAATAAAATATGAAAATATTAAACACATGATAGTTAGTAAATAGAATACAATAAATTTGAATAATTTTTTACACAAAAACTAAAAGAAACATGAAAATTTTGAATTAAACTATAAAAATAATACAAACTCAAAATAAATTGCACAATAAAAGTAAAATTAATTATAAATATATTAATATAAAAAATAATAAAAAAATATAATAAATGAGGGGACCGGGTCGGATCGGATTTGAACTTGAAATGATGAATCTAAGCCCAGTTTTTTTTTTTTTAACGGACCTCGATTAGTAAGCTCAAGTCCATTTATAGAGCTTAATATTTTTGTACGAACCTACTAAAAAAATATGGGCATCCTTTCAAATTTGGATGGATAGCTTGGATAGCTTGATCCTTAAACAAATTTAAGAAGAATGCTACCAATACCGAAATTAAATTTAGAGGTGAAAATGAGAGCATAATATCTACAAGCGCTACAATTTTTCTAATTACATTATTACAGCTAATGGCAGATCAAATCTAAAAACATCAGTTCAACAAATCGAAACAAGACACGACTTCCATTAAACAGAATAAAAGAAAAAGCGAAAGAGTTACAATTAGCTGCACCAAACGACTTTTTTTTTATATAGTTCATACTTCTTTACCGCACAGGTCATTGATCTCAAAATGAGAAAAGAAAAAAAAAGCAGAAAGCAAATTAAATAAACAGGGAAAGAAGAATGAGTAATAAATACGTTTTTATTACATCTGAAACACTTAAGAACTTTGGATGTGAACAAATATTTAATCATCATTGGCTTCATCTTGGATCCATCACAGATATGGACATGCTATTCAATGAGTAATTTTCCATCTCCTCCCCCACTTTTGTCTCTATGATATTTCTTCCGCTGGAAAACGCAGGCTGTTTTGGCAAAGGGAGCTTCATTTCTCCGTTGAGCATACAAACAATATCTGACATGGTTGGCCTATCTAGTGGACTATCTTCCACGCATAGCAAACCCAAAGTAACGCATCTTAAAACTTGGTGTTTAGAACATGAATCACTTAAAGTTGGATCCGCCAATTTTAATCCTCCACCATGTTTCCATAATTCCCATGCCTGTAAGAATAACATGTTTACAATTTACAGTTTAAATACTAGAATAAAATGTTTGTTCCAGAGGGAAAAGTTAGCTACTGTAACAATAGGTTATGAACTTACGTATCCAACAAGATTAAGCGGACGATCAAGATAAAAACTGCTGGTGTTTTTTCGGCCACTGATAACTTCTAATACTAAAACTCCAAAACTGTAAACATCTGATTTTATAGAGAATATACCATCCATTGCATATTCTGGAGGCATGTAACCACTGCATTCATTCATAATACAGTTAACATCCTTATTCATTTCAATCAATAATGACTACAATAATTGCTTACTTACTATGTGCCAACAATCCTGTTAGTGTTTGATTCAGCTTCATTTGTTTTGTAAATCCTTGCCATCCCAAAATCCGATATTTTGGGATTCAAGTTCTTGTCAAGCAATATGTTACTTACCTTCAAATCTCTATGAATTATTTTGAGTCTAGAGTACTTATGGAGATACAGTAATCCTTGAGCTATCCCTTCAATAATGCTAAACCGCTTATCCCAATCTAATAGCTTCCTCTTTGATTCATCTGTTTGATAAAAGGCATTAAAGACATAAAGATAAGATTGACAGTTGAGGAAATAAAGAGTACAACTGTTACCAACCTGCAAAGATAAAAGCATCTAAGCTTTTGTTAGGCATGTACTCATAGACCAGCATTTTGTCTTCCCCTTGAACGCAAAAGCCTAAGAGCCGCACAAGGTTTGTGTGTTGCAATTTAGCAATAAGTATAAGCTCATTCTTGAACTCCACTAGCCCTTGTCCTGATCCTCTTGATAATCTCTTTATTGCTACTTCTTGTCCATCAGGCAATGTCCCCTGCGTGTTTACCAAGTTATCATCAGTTAAGGAATGTTAGAAATAGAATAATGAAATCATTCTCACTAATTTACTCCCGGGAGGCACCTTGAAAACGGGTCCAAAACCACCTCTTCCGAGCAAATTGTCTTCTGAGAAGCCATTTGTGGCAGACATGGTCAATGCTGCAGTATATATGTTTAGATTGTGACCATTATTTCCACTTTGAAGCTCGCTTATCTCACTTGTATTATCCGTTGTCATCAGCTCAAGCAGAAACTTCTCTGTTCAAAACAAGTTGGAGTTTACATAAAAGACACTATTAAAACATCATTTTTAATTTGTGCATGGGAATTTACCTTCCCTTCTAATTCGTCGTCTTCTCAAATAAAACATGATGCCAAGAAGTATTGTGATGATCAGAGCCGTTGCTAGAGAGATTAAAATCCATATCCAGTTTTTTGATCCAGCAAATATGTGTTGTATTTTATTGTCCGTGCCATCTAACAATAGCAATAGATGAAATAGATTGGAACCTAGAATGAAGACTTGTGTGCAAAAAGAGCAATATTAGGGCTAGACAAAGATTAAACTTACTTGAACCTCTGCGCATTATAACGTGGTAGGAAGTTCCATTTAAGCCACCTTCAAAATAAGGCCCTGTAAGAAACTGGCAACCAAGGTCCATCTCTGCGTTGACTCCCAAACATTGACAATCTTTCCAACATATGTCCTTACAATCGCTTAAGGAAAGACTGTTGTTCTCCGATAGTGTATCATTTGTATCTGTAGTTGTTATGGACTTTATTTTGTACCTATCACCATTTCTTCTGCACTTTGGTCCTTTCCATCTCTTGCAACCTTTTTCTGTGTTATCACCGTGACAGGTGCTTGAATCAAATATGTCATTGTCAGGTGCACCAAACAAACTCCCATCGTCTAACAACACCAACCTTGCATTTTTCCTTAGCTCTTCAGGAGTATCATTATTAATTAGAACCGTATAATAAAGATATTGCTCATCTGCATTAGAAACATGAGTGAAATTATAGTTCATGCTCAGTCCCTCCACATGGGGAATATTCTCAAAATTTTCGCCACTAGTCCAGAAAACCCTCTCTCTGAGCCGAACAACTAATCGTTGTTCTACAGGATCCCACTCCAAGGTGAAGGCTCCACGCGCTGCGATTGATTGAGTCAACCAAGATGTAAGTGACCAGCTTCTTGCATGGCTAACCCCCAATTTCATCCCGGGCAGAAAAGTGGTAGTTGGATAATCAAAGCTTTGCCACAATACTGTGTTTTCCCCGTTAGAGTTTACATATTGGAAAATAAGATTCCCGGAATCTTGTAAGACGGCCTTCAAGTTGGAGCTGTTAATAGTGGTAGAGGTAGACTGAAGTGAGAAAAGTTGGATAGGATTCCCACAAACGCTTGTAATTTTCAACCCGGTTTTGTCTATGATGAGAACCCCGGAGTCGTCAGCGATCGGGTCGTCTCGGTTGGCCAACCAGAGGGGAGGGAGCAACTTGTTTTCAGTGTACCATATAGCCAAATAATATCCTGCGTCTTTGCCATCCCAAGTCTCACCATACACTTGTTTGTAGAAGCCTAAGGAGACGGCTCCATTTTGGGATACAAGATGACCAGAAGAATTGATTTTATCACCTTGGTTGAGCGTGTCTGTTTCAGCGTCAGATATCGAAAAGCAAGCCAAAATGAGCAACAGGACTTTGAAGCTGAACATGGTTTGGTTGGATAAGCAAGAAGCGCCAGTTAAAGACAAGCTTGTTGGGGAAGTCGACGCAATGTCCCAGGCTAAGAGCAGCTATTTATAGAGTTCGGTTTAGATTATATTTTGTATCAGCCTTTTTTCTCTCTCTTTTTTTATTTCTCTATATCTGCCTCTGCTGGTTGTTTATATAATCAGTACAACAATAAGAGAGAATTGTATGAAATAGTTACTGCACGTTAGTATATATCATTTTCATTCAAATTATGCTACATTATTGAAAAAAATCAATGATTTATTATCAGAATCATTAATGAGTCTCTTAAAATAAATATTCATAATTTATTATTATCTCATGTAATGTGTAATAAATGATTGATTTTTTTCAATAATATGATTACATAACACAATTTGAATGAAAGTAATATATGCTGACGTGAAGTAAAGGTTTCATACAATCCTTTGTCATAGCAACCGTTGCCATATTGTCTGAAATCATTGAACATGCTTTAACCAAGTTTTTTCCTCATCTCAGGTTTTATTTTTTTCAAAACAATGGATCATAGTTCAAGTAAAACAATGGGAAAAAAAGTTGTTTTTATTAAGCAAATCAATTTCTTAAATTGAACGTGCAATAAGGATAAAGAAACCCAGCCAACAGAAAAGAGGGGGTGAGGGTTCGCGTGGTACCTCTGGCTTTTTTTTAAGTACTAGATATGAAGCCGCAATAATTATTTCTTGTGGCTGAGAAAAAAAAAGTTTCTTTCTTGCGCCCATTATCTTAGATATGATTTTACACTCCTGATGTGTAACAAATACAAAAAATTTTATATTTAAATTTTTTATATACATATAAATATAAAATCTTTTTAGTTTTTATTTCATTGATATAATTTTTATCAAAATTTTAATTCCATGTCTTTATTTGTACTATATCATCGTGTAGTGTAACAACAAATTTCACATTAAATAAAATAACGATAAAAATATAAAAAAATTTAATTGTTTTCTGTCACTCAGATAAGTATATTTTGTGGGATTTCTTCCTTCCTCCAGAACCAGACACGTTATTTTCCTTTCTTTTCTTCAACTTTCATCCTTTTTATCCTTTCTGGAAAGTAAATTATTTTTTGAATTGAAAAGTTAAAAAAAACTCATTGTCAAAACCACCGTGCTATTTTTTTCGTTTCTCTCAAATCCATGTAACTTTTAACTAAAAAATTGGATCATCAAATATAAAAGGCGATATGCTATAGATGTCTTTTGAAAAAGCTGGACATACCAACAATAGTAACAAAGAGAAAAAAGAACAAATGATCTTTTTTTGAGTAGTACATTCTCATTCAAAGTTACAATCACAATCAGTATATTATATTTTATGAACTAATAACTTAATAAATACAAATGATAATAACCAATTAAACAAACAACAAATAAGTTTACTTGAACTCATACTCAGTGAGACTCGAACTTGAGACTTCAAAGTCTCAGAGCCTCCTCCTTGCCATTAAGCCAAGGCCTCATTGGCAGAACAAATGATCTTTTGGCAACGTTAACAACGGTAAAAAGTTTTTGAAAGTACTTGCTTTTCATTTTGTTTCTTTTTCTAACTGCCTTGTTTTATTTATTTATTTATTTATATTTTGCGTGGGATGGATTTAAAGACCCACCTTCTGGCTTTTTTTTTTTTTCATAGGAGGTGTAAAAGAAGAGTGGGGAATTAAACCTTCGACCTAAACCTTCATAATGAGGGATAACAACCACTAGGCCAAGTTTTAGTTATTATCGGCCTTCTAGCTTTTCTTCCTTCCTTTTTCTTTCGTTCTGCTTTTGCCTTGCAGTGATTTTCACATAGCTTTTTGGTGTATTAACCTGTTAACGAAATATTATAATTAATGTCACAATTAATTGTAATATTACAGTTGACTAATTGATTACAATTGATTTTAGGACTTAATTATAGGGTTGATTACGATTTTGTTTCTTGATTGTATTTCTTTTATTGTCATATTCTATTGCCTATATAAAGGCCTTTAACCTTCTTGTAATGCAGACATCAGAAATACAATTCTTTCTTTCATTCTCTCTTTTCATTTATCTCTTTCTTTTATAATCTCTTTCTTTACATGGTATCAAAGCAAATTTTTTTTTCATCCCGAAGGTAATCATCTTGGGAAAACTCGTTTTTTTTCTATTTTTCAATTCCATTTTCTTTTTCAAAACCCAATCATCTAGAAAAGATGATAAGTATTCAAAGAGAAATCGCACAACCAATCTTAGTCATTCTTGATAGGCATAAATACAATTGATGGGCTTCAGCTATGCACAGTTATTTAAAGGGGATGAAATTATGGCTTGTTGTCACTGGCGAATGTAAGACACCAGTCAAACAAACAAAAGAATCTGGTGAGAAGTATACGGATCGACTTGAGAAATGAGAAAGTAAGAACCATCGGATCCTTACATGGTTCACCAACACTACTGTTCCCTCTATCAATGTACATTTTGGACTCTTTGATCTTGCTAAGGAAGCTTGGGATTTCATTGCAACACGGTCCAATTCTACTACTCTTTCTCATCAATACCATCTTATGACCACTTTGTCTCAACTTCTCCAAGAATCTAATCAAGCAATTGATGAATTTTATTCCAAAATGCAACATTTATGGGATATGCTTGAAAATTCTGAGCCAAAATTAAAAAATGATTGAGATATTTTTATTGATTATCGGAATTAACTTCGACTTATTCAATTTCTCATGGCTCTTCGAGATGATTTTGAGAATACCAGGTTTTTACTTTTGCGTCGACACCCTCTACCGACCATGGATAATGCATTTACAAAGTTGATTTATGAAGAAACTCGGTTAGCTATGACTCGAACTCATCAAACAGATATTATTGTTGCTGCAATCCTAAACAACGCACTCCATCTTGTTTTTGATATGGATGAAGCAATCATCTTGTTGCCCATTGTAAAGTAATATTTCATTCTAATGGAGCACGAATTTCTGACTCTAAATCTTCTTTGACAATGCCTTGTTCATGATGTGGTAGGACTAAGCATCCTGTTGAGAAATGCAAAGCTATACTTCATACCAATAGAACACGTCTTAATGGTTCTCCAAGCACCAAGGCTGCTGCAGCAACCAACACTAAGTCTATTACCTCTAAATCTTCTTCTAACAAGTTTACATTCTCGACTAATGACCTTCAGGCTTTCATCAATTAAGTAATGTCTCAAAATCACACTACTGCCACATCTGCTGCTACATCAAGTAACACTTGGTTGTTAGATATTGCTTGTGGAAACCATATGACTGCTGACCCTTTTTTATTTAAGAAAACAATACCTATTTCTAATAATTCCATCATTACAATTGCTAATGGTTCCACCTTGAAAGCTACCCACATTGGTAATATTGAAACTTCCACTCTTTGTATACCTAATACTTATCTTGTTCCCAACCTTGCCTTTAACTTGCTTTCTGTTGGCCAACTTTGTGATCTCGATCTTGACTTACATTTTTCCAAACAATATGGTTGAAATTGTGCAGGATCCTCGAACAAGTCAGAAAGTTGGGACAGGGCGTAAGGTTGGAACACTATTTGAACTCGAAAGCCTAAAAGTTCCACAAAACTTGATCACCGCTGCTACATCTCAAACACCTGTTCCAGCTTCTTTAGAGTTATGGCACTCTAGGTTAGGTCATGCATTTATTTTCTCGAATAAAATCACTATCTTCTACTGGTGTTTTAGGTAAAGTTTCTCATGATATTTTTTATTGTTTATCTTGTCAACTTAAAAAACAAAGTGTCTTTCCATTCAATAAAAGTGAATCTTCTTCTTCTTCACTATTTGATTTAGTCTATTCTGATACTTGGGGTCCAGCTTCAACATCAACTATGGGAGGTTCATGTTATTTTGTTGTTTTTATTGATGATTTTTCACGATATACTTGGATTTATTTATTCAAACAATGATCTGAACTCTTGTCAATTTTCAATGAATTCAATAATATGATACAAATTCAATTTTCTCACAAGATAAAAGTTTTTAGGTTTGACAATGCTGGTGAGTATACATCAATTGAGTTCAGTAATTTGTTAAAAAATGATGAAACTCTTTCTCATCGATCTTGTGCACAAACTTCACAACAAAATGGTAAAGCTGAAAGGAAACACTGTCATATACTAGACACTGTTCATGCCATTCTTGTTTCATCTTCTCTTCCTGAACAATTCTGGAGCGAAGCTACTCTTACTGCTGTTTACACCTTCAACCGAGTTCCCACACTAGTGTTAAGCATGCGAACTCCTTTTGAGTGTCTATACAATAAGACTCTTGACTATCATTCTCTTAAAGTTTTTGGGTGTGCTTGTTTTGTTCTACTTCCTGATCATGAAAGAACTAAACTTGATCCTCGAGCTCAGTTATGTTGTTTTCTAGGTTACGGTATAGAACATAAAGGTTATAGGTGTTATGATCCAATTTCTAAGCATTTTCGTGTCTCGTGTCATGTGGTCTTTTGGGAGCATAAGCAATTTACTAGTATTTATGCATTGCCATCCCAATCTTCTTCTCCACAAGTTTTCACAAACCTATCTTTTGATCTTTCATCAGCTGATGAGAATCTTGCAGATACTTTTAGCTCAAACAATGACCAATCTTCCTTGTCTCCCTCAACTTCTGATTTGATTAAGGCTCCTACTGATACATCCGTGCCTTCCCCATATGAACCTCCCCCTCTTCGTCGCTCCACTCGAGTAAGGGAACCAAACACTCAACTTCATGATTTTCATTGTTATTATGCCCTAGCCACATTACATGAACTTAATTTCTGTGAGGCAACTTTTCATCCTATGTGGCAACAAGCAATGGTAGAAGAGTTATAGGCTCTTGAGAAAACACATACTTGGGACATTGTTGATCGACAACCTGATAAGTCAGTTATTGGTTGTAAGTGGGTTTACAAGATTAAGACTCGGTCTGATGGCTTAGTGGAATGTTACAAGGCACGCTTTGTTGCTCGGGGATTTACTCAAGAATATGGCATTGATTATGAAGAGACTTTTGCTCCAGTTACTTGTCTCACATTTGTCACTCCCTCTTAGTTGTTGCTATAGCTAGAAAATGACCAACTAGAAAATGACCAACATATCAAATGGATGTTAAGAATGCATTTTTAAATGGTGATCTTATTAAGGAAGTTTACATAAGGCCACCTCCTGGTTCCTTTATACTGTCTAATAAGGTTTGTCATCTTCAACGAGCATTGTATGGTCTTAAGCAAGCCCCTAGAGCGTGGTTTTCAAAATTTGGTACCATTATTGTTTAGTTGGGTTTTACATCCAGTGCCTATGATTCTGTTCTTTTTACTCGAAAAACTAGCCAAGGTACCACCCTACTTTTACTTTATGTGGATGACATGATTATTACAGGTAATGATAGTGATGGTATTCGAGATCTTAAGACTTTTCTCCATTCCCAGTTTGAGATGAGAGATTTTGATCCGTTGTGTTACTTTTTGGGTATTGAGGTTACTTCTAATTCTACAGGCTTACACTTATCACAAACAAAGTATGCTTATGATCTTATTGCCAAAGCAGGATTGACAGATAGTAAGATTTCCTTTTCACCACTCGAACAAAACATCAAGCTTTCTCCTTCTGATGGTAGTCTTCTCACAGACCCGACTTTGTATCATACTTTTATGGGTAGTCTTGTTTATCTGACGATTAGTCACCCAGATATTGCTTATGCTGTTCACTTGGTTAGTCAGTTTCTTTCGACTCCGCAATTTACTCATATTGTTGCTGTTCTTCGTATCCTAAGATATGTAAAGGGTACTATGTTTCATAGACTGCAGTTTTCTTCTAGCTTATCTTTGGATTTGCAATGTTATTGTGATGTTGATTGGGTAAGGGATCCTACTGATATTACCACTGGTTATTGTTTCTTTCTTGGTTCGTCACTTATCTCTTGGCGTAGTAAGAAACAAATTATTGTCTCTCACTCCAGTATTGAGGATGAGTATTGAGCTCTTACAGATGCAACATCTGAACTCCTATGGTTACGATGGCTTCTTCAAGATATAGGTGTTTCTCATCGTTTCGATACTCCAATCCATTGTGATAATAAAAGTGCTATTCAAATAGCTTACAATGATGTCTTTCATGAGCGTACTAAACATATCAAGATTGATTGTCACTTTGTTCGTCATCATTTGCTCAGCCAAACGCTATTGCTTGTTCTTGTCACCACCGCAGATCAGAAAGTAGATATCTTCACCAAAACATATTCACCTAGACAATTTCTTGCACAAGTTTCCAAACTCAAGTTGGCTTCCACATTGCCACCTTGAGTTTGTGGGGGGATGTTAACATAATATTACAATTAATGTTACAATTAATTGTAATATTACAGTTGACTAATTGATTATGATTGATTACAGTTGATTAATTGATTACGATTGATTTTAAGACTTAATTATAAGGTTGATTACGATTTTTTTCCTAATTGTATTTCCTAGATTGTCATATTCTATTGCCTATATAAAGGCCTTTAACCTTCTCGTAATGCAGACATCAGAAATACAATTCTTTCTTTCATTCTCTCTTTTCCTTTATCTCTTTCTCTGTATCTCTTTCTTTGCATTTTCTTTTATCTCTTTCTTTACAAAACTTAATGCTCACGACTGTTGGAGGCATGGGTTGTCATCTAATTGTCATATTTGTTCTTTGACTTTTCACCCATGTTCTTACACGATTGGATTATCCAAACAAAGTCAAGGCTTTTGTCTTATTGCTTCTATCACTTCTTTTGGGTTTTCATCTTTTTTGTCTTTCACTTTGTTTTTTGTTTGCGTCTAGTGCCCGGGATCTTCTACTCGACTATCACTAGGGTCATTCTACCTTGCTACGTAGCTTTCCCGTTGTCAAGTAAACGTAAAATCTACCTTTTATAGATTTTTTTTTTCAGTTCTATTTTTGTGGGTTTGGTGGATGTTAAGCCTCTTCACAAGGCAAACATCCAATGGTTTCATCTTCTTTTTTTAAATTTGTTTTTCAGATTTCTTTTAAATTAATAACATTACATTAAGCTATCTTAAAAGTATAGAAATGCTTACTGTCTGCAGTTAGATTTCAAGAGGATGAAGTTTTATATCATGACACTTTTGGAACATAAAAGATTGAAATTTTGTTTAATTCCTGATCATTTAACATATAAAGATCCTTTAAGAGAAAGCTCATTCATCCTCATTGTTCAAATGAGGTCTTTGCAAATGACTCTTTATTTGACGGGGATTTTAAGAACCGTTGCAAAGTAATCACTAGATAGGCAAAAGACATCGGGAGGTAGGTAAACTTCTTGGCTTATCCGCTGACTGTGATGATGATGAAGTTATTGATAAATTGAAGGAACTTGAGAACAGGGCTTGAGGTGGGCATGAGGTTCCCCTGTTAAAATATAAAGGTTTGAATTATCTGGCCAAAGGAAAAGTATTGAGTAATTTAATCAAATCTATGAATGTGAGCATGGTGTTAATCCAAGAAACTAAAATGATGGACATCAAAGATGTAAATATCACTAAGTATTGGATGTTCTCTCCTTCGGATGTAAATATCACTAAGTACTGGATGTTCTCTCCTTCGGATGGTCATTCATGGGGATTTTATTTATGTGGGATACAAACTATTTTGATATTGAAAAGAGTCTCAAATCTAAAAGAGTCATTGTCATCAAGGGCAAGTGGAAGCAATCTGGCCTTGTGTGTTCTAACTGCAATTCTATGATCCTTGTGATTTAGAAGCAAATGTTGAACTTTTAAAAAAGATCAGGGCCCATTCTGAGTGGGACCGTTTCTTCTCTCATCTTATGCTTGATGCCATGTTCATGAGAAGTTTTGTTTTCAATCTTTATGCTTCCTTCTTGAAGTATTTCGGTTAATTCTGTCTAAACCAAATCATTTGGGTATTTGACTAGCAAGTTTTCTTCTATGTCAAAAATGATTGCTCTTAATTGGTGTAAAAATCTTGGGTGTCGTCCTTGGAAGCTTTAGTATCCTTTTTTGGAGATTGATTCTCTCGTAGACAGATGTGATGTCTTAAGGAACAGGATTTTTAGAGAAGCAAATGGTATGATTGACTTCTTAGCTAAAGCTAGTGTGGATCATTCTATTTGGCTGAAAAAATGGTGATGATCCCTTTTGAAGTTTCTTAATTACAGGATTCCATTTTCTCTGTTTCTTTGTCTTTTCTTGCTTTAGTTTCATGTGCTTTCTTGTTTTGTTTTTGTCACTATTATGGCTATCTGTTCTGAATTTTGAACTCTAATGTTCTATTTTAAATCTATATAAAATGATCCTTGAATTACCAAAAAAAAAGTTTCCTTATATTGAACAAAAGCTAGCGTTCTTGTTAGGTCTCCTACACCTCCAGCAATGTCATGTCTGATTATCATCCCGTTGAAACCTAGAGCTTTTGTAACCAGGTGTGTGTGTGTGTGTGTGTATTGATGCAAACTTTCCCTCTTTCGATAACCACTATGTTATGCTCCTATACTGCTGTTGGTTCCTCTCAGGCCCAACTTTCATAACCACGGCCCCGGCCCAAAAGATTATTTAAACTACCCTTAATAATATATATATATATATTGTTATTTTTCCCAAGGATTATCAACCTCATAAGTGTTCGTATTACATCCTTTTGATGCCTCAACATTTCTTTCTGAGGAATACCCTGATTTTATATGGGCTAAATATTCTATGGTTTTTCTATGACTAAAATTTTTACTTAATAGAAGTATCAATCCTACTTTGTTGAGCATTTTCCAATTTAGTTACTTTACATTTGCCTTTGCTGGACAATTTATTGTTTTAAACACTTTAATAGCAACTTATCGACATAATTAGATTCTATAAATGAGTTATTTGTTGTAGAGAGAAAATGTTGCAAATCAATACAACAAGATGTGTCGAGAGGCTGCGAAGAGAAAGACTGGAGCAGATCTTAAAGAAAGAGTGTGGTGGCAGGTGGTGGTAAAAGGCTTAGCAAGGCCCAAAAATAAGGCTGAGTAGAGAAAGTAGTATATAAAGGGTTTGGGAGAGTTTCTAAGTTAGTTAGATTTGCCAAAAAGTCCCTTTTAAGAACAACAAGAACTCTTATATATAGATGTGGAGAATGAGAGTTATATATCTTTGGTATAAATAACGTAATAACGAGAATTGGCAGTTACAAAGTATTAATGCTTTGTCTAATGGGAATTATGCTTTAAGAGGTGTATTGAAAGAAATAGGGAAAAACAATCATACTTCAGGGAAAGATTAAGAGAAGAACTTTTAACTATATCCATATCTGATCCACCGAGCCAAGCTTTCCAAGACATCCTAATAGTGAAGTTAACCCAAGAATCTTGCCCTATTCAAGGGTTATTTTCACATCTTCTCGATGAAAGTACTATTCAGTGAAGGTGTTGATGTTGTTCCATGAAGGTGTTAATCTGTGCAGGAGCTATTTTGAGAACAAGTTGTTCTATGAGGAGTTATCTAAAGAAGAGCTATTTTGTTAGGGTGTTGTTCTGAAAAGGTGCTATTCTGTTAGATGTTATTTTGTAAAGAGCTATTCGATGAGAAGTTTTTCTCTAAAGAGCTATTCTATAAGGAACTGTTCTATGAAACAACTCTGTTTCTTATTCTGACTTTCCTTTACAGTAGTATGAAACTTAAATAGATAAAAAAATTAGTTTCCAAATTCAAGTATCTACAGGTTCATAACTGCAACAAGGCATAGGCCAACAACTTTGGTGTATAGTATGTGTGCATTCACCTTATATGCTTAATCACATTCTTTTTCACAACTATCATTGTGTACTATGACAGAATACATGTTGCATGACACAATTTTTTAATCTTTTGCTTCATCTAGCATCCATCACAGCATGGATAGGCTATTCATGGAATAATTTTCCATCTCCTTCTCTCCTACATTTGTCTCTATGATACTTCTTTCAGTGGAAAATGCAGGGTGCTTTGGCAAAGGTAGTTGCATTTCTCCAAGTAGCATAGAAACAACATCTAACATGATTGGCCTATCTAGTGGACTATCTTCCATGCAGAGCAAACCCAAAGTAATGCATCTTAAAACCTGGTTTTTAGAACAGAAACACTTAAAGTTGGATCCACCAATTCTAATGCTCCACCATGTTTCCATAATTCCCATGCCTAAAAGAATTGTTTACAATTTAAATGTTAGAATAACATGTTTGTTCTAAAGGTAAAAGCTAACTATTGTTAGAATATGAGCTTACATATCCAACAAGGTTAAGCGGACAATCAAGATGAAAACTATTGGTGTTCTTTATGCCACTAACAACTACCAACATCAAAACTTTAAAACTGTAAACATCTAACTTTACAGAGAATATACCATCCATTGCATATTCTGGAGGTATGTAACCACTGCATTCATCCATAATAAAGTTAACAATCATATTCTTTCGACTAAATAATGATTATAATAATTGCTTACTTACTATGTGCCGACAATCTTGTTAGTGGTTGATTCATCTTCATTTGTTTTGTAAATCCTTGCCATCCCAAAATCTAATATCTCGGGATTCATGTTCTCGTCAAGCAATATGTTACTTACCTTCAAATCCCTATGAATTATTTTAAGTCTAGAGTATTTATGAAGATAAAGTAATCCTTGAGCTATCCCTTCAAGAATGTTAAACTGCTTACCCCAATCTAATAGCTTCCTCTTTGATTCATCTATTGGATAAAAGGCATTAAAGACATAAACATAGAATAGGCAATCAAACTGCCAGAGAAACAAGAGTGCAACTGTTTCTAACCAAAGATATAAGAGTCCAAGCTTTTATTAGGCATGTACTCATAAACTAGCATTTTCTCTTCCCCTTGAACGCAAAAGCCTAAGAGTTGCACAAGGTTTGTGTGTTGCAATTTAGCAATAAGTATAAGCTCATTCTTGAACTCCACTAGCCCTTGTCCTGATCCTCCTGATAATCTCTTTATTGCTACTTCTTGTCCATCAGGCAATGTCACCTGGTATAATGTTTGCCAAGTTAACATCAGTTAAGGAATGTTAGAAATAGAATAATGAAATCATTCTCACTAATTTTGTCTTGACAGGCACCTTGAAAACAGATCCAAAACCACCTTTTCCAGTTAAATTGTCAGGTGAGAAGCCATTTGTAGCAGACATGATCAATGCTGCAGTATACATGTTTAGACTAAGACCATGATTACCAATTTGAAGCTTGTTTATCTCACTTGGTATCATCCAATGTCATAAGTTCTAGTAAAAACTTCTCTATTCAAAACAAGTTGGAGTTTACATAAAAGACACTATTAAAACATCATTTTTAATTGGTGCATGAGAGTTTACCTTCCCTTCTAATTCGTCATCGTCTTTTTAAATAAAACATGATGCCAAGCAGTATTGTGATGGTCAAAGCCACTGCTAAAGAGATAAAATCCATATCCAGTTTTTTGACCTAGCATCTATGTATTGTATTTTATTGTCTGTGCCATCTAGAAAAAACAATAGATGAAGTAGATTGGAAACAAGAATGAAGACTTGAGTACAACCAGAGCAATATTAAGGATAAACAAAGATTAAACTTACTTAAACGTTTGCAGATTATAACTTGATAGGAAGTTCCATCAAACCCACCTTCAACATAAGACCTTGTAAGAAACTGGCAACCAAGGACCATCTCTACGTTGACTCCCAAACATTGACAATCTTTCTAACATATGTTCTTACAATTGCTTAAGGAAAGATTGCTTTTCTCCCAGAGTGTATCATTTGTATTTGTAGTTTTTATGGATTTTATTTCGTACATATCACCATTTCTTCTACACTTTAGTCCTTTCCATTTGTTGCAACCTTTCTCTATGCCATCACCTTTACAGATGCTTGAATCAAATATATCATTATTAGCATCATAAAATAGCACTAACCTTGCATTTTTCCTTCGCTTTTCAGGAGTATCTTTATTAATCAGAAGCGTATAATAAAGATATTGCTCATCTACATTAGAAACATGTGTGAAATTATAGTTCATGCTCAGTCGCTCTAAATGGAGAATATTCTCAAAATTTCATCTTGGCCAGAAAAGTGTTAGTTGAATAATCAAAGCTTTGCCATGACACTATGTTTTCCCCATTTTCCCTATTAGAGTTTACATCTTGGAAAACAAGATTCCCGAAATCTTGTAAGACAACTTTCAATTTGGAATTGTGAGTGGTGGTAGAGGTAGGCTGATGTTAGAAAAGTTGGATAGGATTCCCAGAAACGAGTGTAATTTTCAATCCAGTGTTGTCTATGACGAGAACCCTCGAGTCGTTAGCAATGGGGTCGTCTTAGTTGGCCAACCTGAAGGAAACCGAAACAACACGCAGCGGAATTTAAATCATTCGGCCTCCACCAAGATCGATTCGGAGAGTTGCCTGATTAGGGTTTCGAGATTTTACCTGACGTTTTCTCTGAATTTTCTGTCGTTGGTCGAGTCACAAGCAGCAACTTTTCGTTCCTGCCTCTACGGTATCCACACGAACGGATCTCACGACTCTTGAACGTCTCACGATCAGAAGCCTTAAAGAGCTTTTAAATTCCTTATAACCGAATTGCTAGCTTCGATTAAAAGGAATGCTTTTTGTTTTCTGTTTTTAAAAGTGCGGCTTTGTTTTTTGGAAAAACATCCTTTTTTATAGGCAGTAAATTTTACCCTAAAATTTATTGCCAAACAGAACTCTAATCCTACTTAGAATAGGATTAGATATATTCTTAATCCAATTCAGAATAGGATTAGATATATCCTTAATCCAATTCAGAATAGGATTAATTAAGCTCCTCATTGATCCGTTCTAAGTGTGCGACCCAATAGGTTCTCAAAACAATGGCAATGACAAAATTGTCACAGGCAATGAGCGGTATCTAGCAACACATCATTGCTACCCATGTAACGAGAATGTCAATGACTCGACATAACCTTACTCGTGATAGATGTTACCGTGTAGTTTAATCCCTTTATCCTATGATGTCTTGATTAGACACAAGTCATGGAATGTGTCACACTTGTATAGTCTAATCAGCGTTTCTTGATTCCTGAGTAGACTAATTAAACAAATAAAATCAATATCTCATATTGACTTATTCGAGCACGGCCATGCATTTCTCAGTCTCACTCTATCAAAGGGCCCAAGACATCACTCTTGTTATATAAGAGGGATAAATCCTATCTTGATCACTCAACATCCCTCTACATAGATCAAGGCATACCCAATTACTACCTTTATAGTCCATCCTGTTACGAATGACATCTAGCAGCATTAAAGTATGCAATTCTCTATGTTGGGATCTCTGATGATCTCAAGTCAAAGGATCACATACACCATCATCACTATGAGAATCGCTTATGACATTCATATAACAATCCATGTAGCGTTCTCATGGAGGGTCGATCCAGTACATAGTTCTCTAACATGTACCTATGTGATGACTTGATATCCTATATCCATGACAATGGTCATCAGTCAACCACATACTAGTCTTATCGTATCATTGTTATCCTTGTTCACAATAATACTTGACTAGGGATATTTTAAGAATAGTGTGTTATTACTATTCTAAGGACATTATTATATAAGATTATATTACGCAGTTATAAGACAAATATAATAATGAACTATGATAAATAAAATGTCATGATACATAAAAAAATGCCAAAGTCAATCATCTAATGAATGGTTCTAAGGGCATAATCCAACAATCTCCCACTTGCACTAAGACCATTCACTCATGTATCTAATACCTAGTGACCTAGTGTGACGATCATGTCTCTGCTGCGTCAAAGGCTTCGTCAGTGGGTCGGCGATGTTATCGTCAGTTGGTACTTTGCATATCCTCACATCTCCTCTCTCGATGATATCTCGAATGAGATGGAAGCGCCGTAGTATATGTTTGGATCGTTGGTGAGATCTAGGTTCCTTAGCTTGTGCGATGGCTCCATTGTTGTCACAATAGAGCTCAATCGGATCTACAATGCTAGGAACAACTTCAAGCTCAGTAATGAACTTCCTGATCCAAACAGCCTCCTTAGCAGCTTCAGAGGCAGCTATATACTCAGCCTCTGTTGTAGAATCGGCCACTGTCGCCTGCTTTGAACTCTTCCAGCTCACAGCACCACCATTAAGGCAAAACACATAACCAGACTGCGATCTATAGTCATCTTTATCAGTTTGGAAGCTAGCATCAGTGTAACCTGTTACAATGAGCTCTTCCTCACCTCCATATATCAAGAATGTATCCTTAGTCTTTCTCAAGTACTTAAGAATATTCTTGACAGTGATCCAGTGACGTTCACCAGGATCAACTTGATATCTACTCGTCATGCTCAAGGCATACGAGACATCGGGACGTGTGCATAACATGGCATACATAATGGATCCAATAGCAGATGCATATGGAACTTTACTCATACGTTCTCTCTCTTCTTGTGTTGTAGGACACTGTTCTTTTGAGAGAGAAATGCCATGTGTCATAGGCAAGAATCCTTTCTTGGAATCCTGCATGCTAAACCTCTTTAGCACTTTATCTATGTATGCACTTTGACTTAGGCCAATTAATTTCCTTGATCTATCTCTATAGATCTTTATACCCAGTACATAGGTAGCTTCGCCCAAGTCCTTCATTGAAAAGCAATTCCCTAACCAAGTCTTTACAGACTGAAGGGTAGGGATGTCATTCCCAATGAGTAGTATGTCATCTACATACAACACCAGGAAGACAATAGTGCTCCCACTGACCTTCTTGTAGACACAAGGTTCATCTTCGTTCTTGATAAAACCAAACTCTTTGATTGCATCATCAAAACGAAGATTCCAACTTCGAGAAGCTTGCTTTAGTCCATAAATAGAACGTTGCAGCTTACAAACCTTTCCAGCATTTTTTGGATCAACAAAACCCTCAGGTTGTGTCATGTACACATCCTCGAGTAGCTTTCCATTAAGAAAAGCAGTCTTGACGTCCATTTGCCAGATTTCATAATCATGGTATGCAGCTATCGCAAGCAAGATCCTAATGGATTTGATCATCGCGACTGGTGAAAAGGTTTCATCATAGTCAATACCATGAATTTGTTTAAAACCTTTAGCAACTAATCGCCCTTTATAGGTATGAACATTTCCTTCCATGTCGGTTTTCTTCTTAAAAACCCATTTACACCCTATAGGTTTTACCCTTTCGGGTAAGTCAACCAAGGTCCAAACTTGGTTGGCATACATGGATTCCATCTCAGATCTCATGGCTTCAAGCCATTTCTCAGAGTCTGGCCCTGTAATAGCCTCTTGATAGGTAGTAGGCTCATCTTGGTCCATGAGCAATACATCACCGTTCTGAGTCATTAGAAATCCATATTTCTGTGGCTCACGATGTGTTCTAACTGATCTACGCAAGGCTTGTGTCTCTTGAGCAGGCGGTTGCTCCACAACAGCTTGTGGTTCTGGTTCCACAACAACTTGTGGTGCTTGCTCAGGCTCCATCTCAACATCGGGTGCTCTATCTTGTAGCTCTTGAATTTCTTCAAGTTCTACTTTTCTCCCACTAGTTCTTCTAGAAATGAATTCTCTTTCTAGAAAGACACCTGTTCTAGCTACAAACACTTTGCGCTCAGTGGGATTGTAAAAATAATATCCTTTAGTTTGTTTAGGATATCCCACAAAATAGCACTTATCAGATTTAGGTGCAAGTTTGTTAGAGACTTGACGTCTTACATAAGCCTCACAACCCCAAATCTTCATAAAAGACATACTGGGACGTTTACCAGTCCATATCTCATATGGTGTCTTTGGAACCGATTTAGATGGAACACGGTTCAGTGTAAAAGCAGCTGTTTCTAATGCATGTCCCCAAAAGGATTCTGGAAGATCTGTATGACTCATCATTGATCGAACCATATCTAATAAAGTTCGGTTTCTCCTTTCAGATACACCATTCCATTGTGGTGTATTTGGAGGAGTGAGTTGTGAGACAATCCCACACTCTTTAAGATAGTCAAGCAATTCTTGGCTTAAGTATTCACCACCTCGATCTGATCGAAGTGCCTTAATGCTCTTGCCAAGTTGGTTTTGTACTTCATTCTTGAATTCTTTGAACTTTTCAAAAGATTCTGACTTGTGTTTCATAAGAAACACATAGCCATATCTACTGAAATCATCAGTAAATGTAATAAAGTACATAAACCCACCTCTGGCCTGTGTGTTTAAAGGTCCACATACATCTGTATGTACTAAGCCCAATAAATCACTTGCCCTTTCACTATGTCCTTTGAAAGGGGCTTTAGTCATCTTACCCATCAAACAAGATTCACATGTCTCATACGATTCAAAATCAAATGAGTCCAAAATTCCATCTTTATGGAGTTTGGAAATGCGATTCTCATTTATATGTCCCAAACGACAATGCCAGAGATATGTTGGATTTTGATCATTAGATTTAATCCTTTTAGCATTTATGTTATAAATAGGCATATCAAGATTTAGAATGTAAAGACCATTAATTAGTTGTGCACTACCATAAAAGATATCATTTAAATAAATGGAGCAACAGTTGTCCTTTATTATAAATGAAAAACCCTTCTTGTCCAAACAAGAAATAGAAATAATGTTTTTAGTGATGGAAGGCACATAATAACAATCAAATTCTAAAACAAGCCCTGAGGGCAATGTCAAAATATAAGTTCCTACAGCTAATGCAGCAACCCTTGCTCCATTTCCCACTCGTAGGTCGACCTCGCCCTTAGTCAACGATCTACTCCTTTTGAGTTCCTGCACATTTACACAAATGTGAGAACCACATCCAGTATCTAATACCCATGATGAAGAAGTAGATAGATTAACTTCTATAACATAAATACCTGAAGTGGTAGTCTCACTTCCTTTCTTCTTCTTTAGCTCTTCCAGGTATTTATTGCAGTTCCTCTTCCAATGTCCGGTCTCACCGCAATGGAAGCATTTCCCTTCTTTGGCAACCCCACCTTTAGGCTTCAGTGCAGTATCATTGGGCTTGAACTTGCCATTGGCTTTATTACCTTTTTTCTTGCCCTTTGCATTAGCCTTGCCCTTAGCTTTCTTAACTATTAAGACATCTTTGGGCTTGGCCTTTTTCATGTTGGATTCAGCTGTTTTCAACATGCTAAGTAATTGTGGCAGAGTCTTGTCAATTTCATTCATGTTGTAATTAACAACAAACTGACTGTAGCTGTCTGGCAACGATTGCAGAATCACATCAGTGGCCAACTCTTGGCCCAAAGGAAATCCCAATCTTTCAAGGTTTTCAGTGTACCCAATCATCTTGAGCACATGAGTACCAACGGGAGTCCCCTCTGCCATCCTACACTGAAACAATGCCTTAGAGACATTGTACCTTTCTTGCCTAGCTTCCTCTTCATAGAGTTGCTTGAGATGCTCGATCATATCGAACGCATCCATTTCCTCATGTTGCTTTTGAAGCTCAGGATTCATGGAGGCAAGCATAAGGCAACTAACATCCAATGCATCATCTTGATGCTTCTTATAAGCATCTCTTTCTGCCCTTGGAGCATTGGAGGTCCATAACCCACAGGTCCCAGGTAACCTGGCTCTGATACCAGTGAAGAGCATTAGAGGTTTCCTCAGGTAAGGGAATTTCAAGGACATACAACTTCTTTTCATGCTTGAGGACTATCCTCAGGTTCCTGTACCAATCCAGGAAGTTTGTCCCATTCAACTTGTCCTTCTCAAGGACAGATCGCAGTGAAAGTGTGTTATTTGTGTTTGATGCCATGGTAATCTACAACAAAAATATGCAAAATATAAGTATCATGAATGCATTCATTTAATTAAATATTTATTAAATGATGCTCCCACTATTTTTATCGAATCAACAACCCTCACTATTAATTCGAAAAATTATCACATAATTTCTCTAGTGGGCCAAGATCCATATTTCACCTTATCTAGAGTTAGCTTTGGCTAATCGCCCAAGATTTGGCTATTTAGGTAGGCAACACTTACCAATTACATCTCATGTAACTCTTGGATAGTTGGGTGAACAACACTTGTTCTAATTCATCTCATGAATGGAAGCCCAACTTCATGCCTCTAGATTCCCAATCCTATTGAGGAAATCTAGTTAAGTCAACCCAATTTATAGCCTTTGGATATCACTATTATCCCATCGCGTCTTACTAAGATAGATATGATATTTTGCTTTGGCAAACATAACAAAATCGATTCTAGTCTTGACGAGTGCTATTCATTGGTAGGCATCTATTATTGACTTAATTTAATTTGAGGGATTTTTCTTAGTTTATTGAATAAGATCTCACCAATTTTACTTTTAAAATTATCATATGATTTTCATATCATAAACGTAAAATAAACCATGCATCTCATGCAATTAAGCAAATAAAATAAACGTGACATAGTTATAGCCCAAACTAAATGGATTTCCCAAGCCAATGAGAAACCCTAAGGGTTAACCTAAGGGTAATAGCATCTTCTCCAAGTGCCTCTTTGGTCATCCTTTGCATGGTTGTCAGCTCCAATTACATAGTTTAAGAGAAACCTCGAGTTACATTCGAGGGGAGTAAGATGAGAAAAGAATGTACAACAAGAATTTCAAGAACAAGGCACGACACGCAGGTCGTATTTATTAAAATTTACAACCACAAAATACAATCATATTGGGCTAGGGCTATAACTATGCACCATGCTCAAACAACAACCACCGTGTTATACAAACAAGTGTAATGCAATTTTTAATTTTTTTAGTTTTATTAATGAGGCACATTTGAAACGAATTATAACCCTGACTGCGGGGTTCCCAGGGGCGGCAGCCCCTGGGCTGCGGTCCCGCTGGCAGGTCAGCGGGCGGGGTCAAGGGGCAGCGCCCCTTGCGGGGGTTTGGGGGCGGAGCCCCCGAAAAAAAAAAAGGTCAACAGTATTGACATTGCCAACGCCCCTTATCCGGAAGTGTCCTAATCTTATTAGGATGTTCCAGCCAGTATCTCATACTGACTATAATTTTAGTCGCATTAGAACTCTTATCTAAAAGTGTTTCAATCTTTATACACTTTCGACATTATTCTGTTTCTTCCATAACGTTTATGCAGAACAGAAACCGCCATTAATAATTCGCATCACAGATTATACATAACGTTTATGCAGAACAGAAACGCCATTAATAATTCGCATCACAGATTATACATAACGTTTATGCAGAACAGAAACGCCATTAATAATTCGCATCACAGATTATATCTCACATATAAGTTGAATCGAAATTGATATACATCATATATATATTTTCAACAATTCGATTTCTAGCCTCTGAATATATCATATACATTCTAATCCGTATTAATCTCATTAAAACGATTGCATGTAATCATAAACAGAAAGTAACCAGAGATCATGCTTTTATCAAAACAAATCAGGGACTCCGAATCTGGCTCGGATACCAGTGAAGGAAACCGAAACAACACGCAGCGGAATTTAAATCATTCGGCCTCCACCAAGATCGATTCGGAGAGTTGCCTGATTAGGGTTTCGAGATTTTACCTGACGTTTTCTCTGAATTTTCTGTCGTTGGTCGAGTCACAAGCAGCAACTTTTCGTTCCTGCCTCTACGGTATCCACACGAACGGATCTCACGACTCTTGAACGTCTCACGATCAGAAGCCTTAAAGAGCTTTTAAA
Source organism: Heritiera littoralis (assembly GCA_031772115.1). Classification (NCBI taxonomy): domain Eukaryota; kingdom Viridiplantae; phylum Streptophyta; class Magnoliopsida; order Malvales; family Malvaceae; genus Heritiera; species Heritiera littoralis. The sequence goes on from JAPDPK010000118.1 coordinate 1,937,187, forward strand.
TTCCTTATAACCGAATTGCTAGCTTCGATTAAAAGGAATGCTTTTTGTTTTCTGTTTTTAAAAGTGCGGCTTTGTTTTTTGGAAAAACATCCTTTTTTATAGGCAGTAAATTTTACCCTAAAATTTATTGCCAAACAGAACTCTAATCCTACTTAGAATAGGATTAGATATATTCTTAATCCAATTCAGAATAGGATTAGATATATCCTTAATCCAATTCAGAATAGGATTAATTAAGCTCCTCATTGATCCGTTCTAAGTGTGCGACCCAATAGGTTCTCAAAACAATGGCAATGACAAAATTGTCACAGGCAATGAGCGGTATCTAGCAACACATCATTGCTACCCATGTAACGAGAATGTCAATGACTCGACATAACCTTACTCGTGATAGATGTTACCGTGTAGTTTAATCCCTTTATCCTATGATGTCTTGATTAGACACAAGTCATGGAATGTGTCACACTTGTATAGTCTAATCAGCGTTTCTTGATTCCTGAGTAGACTAATTAAACAAATAAAATCAATATCTCATATTGACTTATTCGAGCACGGCCATGCATTTCTCAGTCTCACTCTATCAAAGGGCCCAAGACATCACTCTTGTTATATAAGAGGGATAAATCCTATCTTGATCACTCAACATCCCTCTACATAGATCAAGGCATACCCAATTACTACCTTTATAGTCCATCCTGTTACGAATGACATCTAGCAGCATTAAAGTATGCAATTCTCTATGTTGGGATCTCTGATGATCTCAAGTCAAAGGATCACATACACCATCATCACTATGAGAATCGCTTATGACATTCATATAACAATCCATGTAGCGTTCTCATGGAGGGTCGATCCAGTACATAGTTCTCTAACATGTACCTATGTGATGACTTGATATCCTATATCCATGACAATGGTCATCAGTCAACCACATACTAGTCTTATCGTATCATTGTTATCCTTGTTCACAATAATACTTGACTAGGGATATTTTAAGAATAGTGTGTTATTACTATTCTAAGGACATTATTATATAAGATTATATTACGCAGTTATAAGACAAATATAATAATGAACTATGATAAATAAAATGTCATGATACATAAAAAAATGCCAAAGTCAATCATCTAATGAATGGTTCTAAGGGCATAATCCAACACAACCAGATGGGAAGGGCCAACTTGTTTTTAATGTACCACATAGCCAAATAATATCTGGCATCTTTGTCATCCCAAGTCTCACCATACTCTTGTTTGCAAGATTTCAAATAGCGTCGCAAAAAGGAATAGCAGCCGTTATCTCACGGTAGCGGCTGTGGCTGCCACCGTTATTAAGGAAAAAATGGGTGTGAATATCAATCACACCCATAACTGTCGATAACAGCCGATAGCGGCAATATTGGCCGTTATTGGCACCACCGTCCATTCTCAGTTGAAATTGAGTATTAAAAAAAATTAGAATCAACAAAAAGACTCCAACAGAAAACTGATCAACAGAAATCCAAAACAAATCCCTAGCTTCACACAATCATAATTTCAATCTCAATCAATAACAATTCTCAAGAAAAAACACCACAACACAACAATTAGCTTGAGTTTTGATATTTGAAAGAAATTAAGAAATTTATTTAAAACTTAAAATCATTTACCTTTTCAAGTAGATCTGGATTAAGGAAAGGGATCTGTCGAATTAGGGAAGGGGATTCTGTCATGGTTGTCAACTTTTTGGCTGCTGGTTATTAAGGGGCTGAGCTGACTACTAAGGGCTCTATTTTGTAGTCTTACTCTGTAGAAGCAGAGTAGAGAAAGACTAAGAAGAAAGGAAGGCACTAGATAATGCCGTAGTGGAGTGGTGGAGGCGAGGCGAGGCGGGGCATGGCATGGCATGGGACTATGGGCATCGTGGCTATCTGTCAAGCGAAAGCTAGGTTGCTGAGTCGCTGTCATAGGCTGCAATGCTGGCTGCTAGGCATCTGGCCTTTTGGAGAGAGTAAAGCCAATGGCGGAGAAAAAGAAAGCAAGAGTGAAGAGACGAATGTGAGTGAGGGTGAGAAACTGAGAATTGAGTGATAGTGATGAATGGTTGAGATTAGGGTGGTCGCTTGGGATGTTTGGGAATTGGGATTTTTGGGTTTTCTTTTTATTAAATGTAGATCAGGTAATATTAAATTAAATCTGAAATTAAATTATAAATGTAATTTTTTAGTTGAATTTCTATTGTAATTAAATATATGGTATTAAACATTATTATAACTCAAAAGAAAAAGATAATTTTGACATTTGATAATATAAATGATATAATTTATTTAGATGAAAAAAGATTTGATAAAATTTGGATGAAAATTCTTTAATAATTTAAATGAGAAATAATTAATACATTGATTTTTATTAATGAATAATTTTTTATCTTTAGTCTCATCATTTGTTATTTTTCAATTACCATAAATGATTTTCTATATATGAATGCTTTACTATAATTCAAAAAATTATAAGTAACATTTTTTTCACATAAATAATTGACTTCAAATATCAGAAATTATTTTAAAAATTATAAAATAAGATTTTTTATAATTATAATTATAATTATTACATTTTGTATAAAAGTTATGCGAAATTTAAAAAAATTCTTTGTAGAAGCCTAAGGAGACGGCTCCATTTTGGGAGACAAGATGATTAGAAAAATAGACTATATCACCTAGGTTGAACGTGTCTGTTGCAGCGACAGATATCCAAAGGCAAGTCAAAATGAGCAATAGGACTTTGAAGCTCGACATGCTTTGATCGGACAAGCAAAAAGCGCCAGTTGAGAGACAAGACAAGGACCGTGAATGGGAAAATCGACGAATACCCCACCCAAGCCAACAGAAACTATGTATTGAATTTTGTTTAGAGTAGTTTCTACACTATTTTTTTTCTTAGCTAGAAAGACGGAATCATCTGTAAATAAATAGAATTTTGTAAATGGGATTTGTTTTTAACATTTCTACGTACTGCATAATTATTCATTATTTGAGAAAAATATGTTGAAGATGCTTTAATCTAGACTTGATAATTCGTGTTTTTAATTTATTTTCGTGTCATGTAAAATCGTGTTCATGTTGTGTAAAACATGAAAATTTCGTATCAAAATTCATGTTGATACAAAAAATATAAAATTTTATTTTTACCTTATTTTTAGCTTTTACAATATAATTTTTATTTAATTTTAATCTGTATCATTTCATATCTTATATTCATATCATGTAATCATATCGTTTTTAAAATTGTCATACCTACTTTAACCTCTTATTCAAAACAATGGATCACAGTTTAAGTAAAACAATGGTAAAAAAAAAATTTAGAAAATCAACCTTCTGACATTGAACGTACAAAAAGTGTTTAAAAACAGCCAATAGACATTGTCCACGAGGGCACAAAAGTCAGGGGGTGAGGATTAGGAAAGAGCGTGGTAATTCTTGCTCTATTCATAGTACTAGATACGAAGCAACAGCGTTGATTCCTTGTTCTCACTCATGTTAGATATGATGTTCATGCATATATTTAATATTTCTAACATGTATATTTCAAAAAAAAAATTTCTAACATGCAAAATATAAAAAATTTATATTAAAATTCGTATCACACATAAATATACTTTTATTTATTTTATTGTTTTCTTTAATATAATTTTTATCAAATTTTAATCTTTTTTTTTTCATATTACCGTAACGTGTAACAACAAATTTCATCTTAGATAAAATATCGATAAAGGATAAGAAATCTAATTATTTTCCTAAATTTTGTGGGATTTCTTCTTTCCGAAACCGGCCACGTTATCTTCCTTCTTTTCGTCGACTTTTGTTCTTTTTGTCTCCTCCCAATTTTTTTTTTCTCTCAAATCAAATCCATATAACTTTGTAATTAAGAAATTGGATTGTCAAATACAAAAAGCGACATGGATGTTTTGAAAAAGATGGACATACTAAGAATAGTAACAAAAAGAAAAAGAGCAAGTGATATCTCGTTGGGAATTAAGATAAGCTAGACATACTAACAATAGTAACAAAAAGAAAAAGAGCAAATGATCTTTGACAACGCTAACAATAATGGATTAGAAGACACGTTTTCTTCTGCCGCCCTTCTCCTCCTATCGTATGTCTTCTGGCTTTTCTTCCTTCCCCTTTCTTTCGTTCTGCTTTTCCCATGGAGTGATTTTCACGTCGCTCTTTGGTGTAAAACCTAATAGTCGGTTGGAGGCATTCGTTATCGTTTGATCGTCCACTTTGTTCTTTGACCTTTTACCCATGTTTTTACACGATTTGGATTATCCAAACAAATGCAATGCTTTCATCCTGTCCTATCGCTTCTAACACTTCTTTTGGGTTTTTGTTGTCGAACGTCGATCTTCCTCACTCATTTCCAACTCCTTATTCGCGTTTGCTATCGTTTTTTCAGTCTTCGATTTCAGCTGATTTGATGTTTCTCTTACTTTCAAATTGTTTTTTGCTTGCGCTTAATGCCAGGAATCTTCTACTCGACTATCGCTGGGTTCATCCTACATTGCCACGTAGCTCTGACGTTGTCAAGTAGACGTAAAATCTACCTTCTATAGATTTTACATGATGGGATTTGTTTCCTTTCTATTACGCCTAAAAGGATTAACCTTGTCATTTATGTAACGGATCTGGGCACTTTAGCCAAAATAAATCCTATTTGGGCTATTACCATCTCCATTACTGTGTTCTCATGTGCAGAAGTATCCCCGATGCCCGACTTTTATGCCAAATCCTTTCGGGCTATTATCTTTTTGTTACTACAGTTGTGTTTGATAAATTAAAAAAATTAAGTGTTAAAAAATTAACTATGAAATTTTTAATACCAAATTCAATAAGAATTGAATTTGAATTATAAAAACTGTTTAGTATTTTGCTAATAATTAAGTGTTGAATACAAATATATTGTTTGATAATGTTAAATTTTGAAATTTTATTATTTTACATTTTTATCCTTTTTTTTATTATTTGAAATAAAATCAATTTTCAATTGAAATATTTCATTTTATAATACAAGTATGAAATGTGAAAAACGAATATAACTATTAAATCTAAAAACATCATAAATTTAGAAAAAAATTAAAATAATATTTAAATAATTAAATTTAATGATTAAGTAGTTGTGTTTCTATTTCTTCTCTAAAATTAATCATAAACAACTAACAACTTGTATTGTTCTTCCTCCCATAGACTTCCATTATTATTTTTGAAATATACTTGAATTATCACCATCTTCATTATTATGATTTTTTTCAATGACAAATCTCTAACAGTCTTTAAAAATGGATGGTGGTAGAGAAATGAAAAACGATGAGGGTTTTTTTTTTTTTGCGAAGTCAATAGAATTTTATTATGAAAAGAGTCATGGAGACTCATGAAGGCATCAAAAGATGTAATACAGAACATTCCAGCAAAATAGAAATACCAGGAAAAAAACCTTACTTACAAACAGAACCCAAAAACATAAAAGATGCAGAAAATACCAGCCCAAAGACAGTGTGATACCCGGGCCCAAGATAATAAAACAAAATAAATAAATAAATAAAATAAGAGAAGCCCAAAAACCATAATGGGCTATTCATTAAACTGATGCAGAAAATAACCAGCCCAAAGACAGCAAAGCAGCAGACTAGCAAAAATAAACGTTGCAAACAAGCTCAAAGCAGCCATAGAACCCAAATAAAACATCAGCTGCTACAACCATTCAAACCCCATCAATCAACTGAGAGTCAAAAGATGAAAATGAAACCATTCAATCCTTTCCAAAAAGAAAGCTTCACCAAACAGTCAGCAGTCAGCACTAAAGCATACCTAAGCATTCCTGAACAAAAAAATTCACTGCCAAAGCGATCCTACTACCATAAATCTTTGAATGGAAAAATCTTTAATTAAGCAAAAACCCCTGCATGAGACAATCACAGAGAACATACCAAATTCCTTTAACTTCTCAGCAGAGTGACTCCAATCCAAAAAACTCTTTAACAAACCACAGTCTGATCAAAACAATTATCATTTGATACCTTTGCTCAGAAGCAACAAGCCAACATTTATCCTTTTCCGATGCTAAAACTTCACGGTAGTAGACTCTGTCTCAAACTGCTTTCCTTTTTTTTTTTTATACCAATCTCCAATTCCCAAGACCATTTCAACCACAAATCTTTCATGTGCCTTACATTTGTGAACAGATACTGAATGCTCCCTCTCAGACTATTATTTGACCTTGAACCATATCCAGCATCAGGACAAGACAAGAGCGAACTTCTTGAGCTTTTTGTTTATAGCTGAATCAAGAGTGAGAAATCATTAATGGGCGCCAGAATCTAACAAGCAACAAACTCCTGAAGCCGCAACACAGAGCCAACCAAAGATTAGACCCCACTAAAAGCACGAGATAAGCTGATCCGAATCAGATCCAATTAAGTCTCTTGCAGTGGCAACATTTCATCCTTTAAACTACGTACAAGCCGAATTTAAAAAATTTTAATAATAAATAATAACATAAGAGTTTAGTAGGACTATGTACATAAACCTAATGAATGAATAGATAATGAACCTTTTAGGATCATAAAGTCCAATTTTAAGTTTTTTTTATTGATATATTAGCTGAAACTTTTTTACATTAAATGATAAGTAAGTGTTTATCTGCTTATCTTATTCAATGTTTTTTAATTGAAAATTTTCTTTTAAGTTGATTTTAAAATACATTAGCAAAAATATTAAATCATTAAAAAAATTTATTTTCATTAAATTAAAAATTTCAATGCTTTAACAAATAGCATTAACGTCTTTAACTATCCATTGTTTTTGTCAATTGAAGTGATTATCCTGTAACTTTAAATTGATACACATAATGATAAACATAATATTATTAAGAAAATGCTCTCTCCAATCTTGATAGCAAACTAATTAACCTTTTCATTTTTAATCAGTTAAAGGGATTATCATGTAGTTTTAAACTGATTCTTTATCCCTTGAAAACTATAGGATAATGAGTTTTTTTTTTTCCAAAGATAATGAGTTGTTTGTTCTTATCACTTTTTAACCAAACTTATAAAATTATACATACATACATACATTCATACATACATACATATGGAATTTTAACCAAATTTCTAAGGAAGTTGTTATTTTTTTTAGTCCAAATTGGAATGATTTTAAAAAATTTTAGGTTAAGTTTGCTTAATTTATAATAAAAAGATATAACATTGTCTACCTTAAATCAATTGAACTTCTAAAAAAATATATAACATTATCTACCTTAAAGCTTGAGTCTCCATCACACCTGCCAGTCCAGTTAGCCAATAACAGCATTCCCTGCATCCTCATCCTCTTAATTCCATAAATACTAGCAATAGCATTCACTTAATTCCATTGATCAAAACATAAAAAATTTTGTTTTGCTGAAGAAATCACAAAATTATTTGCCTAGTTAAACTAGTTTTTATTTCCCCTATTTGAGAAATGTAACTGTTTATTGTTTCAAGTTTTAAGAGGTTAGAACAAGAAAATTTAAGAACTAAAACATACGTTGCAGCTGTCCTGGAAATGGTTTGACACCCCAGGCTTTCTGTAAGGTTGAAATCGAAAACTTGAACAGCGTAAAATGCTTGTACTTCTTTCCAGGGTAAATAATAGCTGAAGGAAAGTTGGGGTGATTGACAGAGTCAGGGAAAGCTTGAGTCTCCAAACATAAAGCTCCATGTGGTTGATAAACATATCCACCTTTTCCCTTCACATCTTTCAGGAAATTTTCTGTATAGAATTGCACGCCAGGTTGATTTGTCAGCAACTCCGTAACTCTTCCAGACTTCTTATCCTTCACCACAGCTACTTTCTTTAACTTTCCTGGAGCACCATCAAGCACGTAGTTGATATCATAACCACTAGGGAGTTTGTTGATTCTGCTTCCCACAGCGTGGGGCTTGGGGAAATCGTATGACGTTCCTTTTACAGAAGCAAATTTGCTAGTGGGAATAAGCTGGCTATCAGCAGGAATGTAGTGGGAGGCAAAAATCTGGACTTCTTCGGACAGGATATCTCCACTGTTGTGGTTGCCAAGGTTCCAATATGTGTGCTGGGCTAGATTTACAGGGGTGGCCTTGTTTAGAGCTTTGGCTTTCATTGTCACAATCAGCTTGTTGCCAGGGAGAAGGGTATAGGCCACAGTAACATTGAGTGCACCAGGAAACCCTGTAAAATATACAAGAAACAGAAATATCAGGATTTTCGCCTACTTATTAATATTGATGAATTTCAAAGTTTGGATTGGTAAAATTAGTGCATTGACATTCTTCACCATCATAGCTGTCATAGGCAAAGACAATGGAAGGAGCATAGCCATTGTTTTTATATTTCTTCACTTTCCAGACAACATCACTTAGGCTTTGATAGTGGAAAGAAAAATAAAAAGAAAGAAAATTGAAGGAGAGAAAATTGGAAAGATGGAAAATTTTAATTTTTTTCCTTAGATGTGCTTGGTATGAAAAAAGGAAAAATGGATGGAAAGTATATTTCTTTCCTCTTATTGCTTGGTAAAGTGAAAAAATGAGAGGAAAAAAAATTAAAAATAAAATAATTTTACCATCTTACCCTTATACAAATATTTATTAATTATAATTGTTTTTGGATAATATTTTTTTTGGCATTTATTGAGTTTTCATTTTCAATGAGATTTTTTAAAAAAACAAAATCTAGACAAAATAATTCATTAATAATTAATTATTATAATTAATTAATTATTTATTTATGATAATTAATTAATTAATTATGTAATGACTAATAATTGTTAAATACTCAACTTAACCATGAATAATGTCAAAGAAAATGTTTAATACTAATAGAATTATTTTTATAAAAGTTGTATTCCTTCAAGAAACAACCATCAAATATTGTAATGCTTAGCTTTGAATTTAAGCAATCCTATTTTCACTCCAATTATCAAATATTTATCTGGTAACAAACAAAAAACTTTCGATAGCTCAAGATATCTGAAACTCAACTAGAATAAGGGTTTAGAACTTCAATGTAGAATTGATTCAGCTGAGAATATTACATATGATTTGAATCACTTGTTACTACTATTCTCAGGTGTGTTTAGATGGAAGCGCGTCTATGTATACATGAACAAGAAATCTCACGTAACAAAAAACTAGCTTGATGGAAAAGCATAATCAATTTCAAGTCTGCAAGCTCTTACAAAAGCTCCATTTGTCAGGTCACAATGAAACTCAAAAGCAAGCATGTTGGAGGAGCATCCTCCAATAAGAATACATGTAAGCACTGTATTATTCTACTGTTACTACTTACAAGCTTTTTGTTTTCTCTAATATTTAAATTTCCTATCACTCGTACCAAGTATTGTTTATGGAGTTTGCGATGAGACTTCTGCATGGCCATATAAAAAAGAAAGGGAAACTTCTGAGGAACTCCATTTTGGTCTCAAGACTGGACAAGGCCTTCTAGAGTTCAAGTGTAAGAAGCAAGATTCAAAAGCAGAAATGTGTTGATGGGATTCAAAATCTCTTCCGTCAAGTCAGCCATGCCGAAGCAGCTAAGCTTCCTTTTGAATCTTTGACTATCAGCAATGTATTCCTTCAAGAAACAACCATCATCCTTAACAATTGCTATTGCTGCATTTCTTTCATGTATATTAGAGTCAGAATTGCAAATACAGAAAGTAATGAATGCAATATAAAAACCTACATATTTCAAAAATTGCTTTTATACAGCCATTCAAAGTTTAGATCTCGCAAAGCTCAATTTATCTTCCTACTTAACCAAAAGGGAACTCAATCATCTCTTCTCTCACAACCCAATCGTTTTTGGCTTTTAAAAGCCAAAGTGACAATAGTAGCAACTAATAAGCCAACAAAAAACACACCTTCTCTCTGTAGCAGCATATTGCAGAAGGTAAAGAAGAAAAAAACTACTGCTTGCTACACTTATTGGAAAGTTAGCCAACAAACATATTTTTTACCGCCATTAAAAAAATTCCCACCAAGAAATTCAATTCCTAAAGCAACAAAAAGTATGGTCCACAACTCTGAAACTTGACATGATAGAAGAAATTATAATAGATTCTATAACAAAATTTGCAAATATGGTGAGCAAAGCGTAGTAGTTGAGAACAAGTAATGACATAGACACACCATCGTGATCATACCAAGCACATCTAAATTTAGAAAGGATGAAAACTGGAGGGAAAAAGAAACATGCACATCACTAAGCACCACTTTACCATTGTTTCTTTGACATAACCCATCAAAAAATTGTTAAGAAATTATGGTCCATTTCAATCAAACTAAAAAAAGGGACAAGGATTCAAGGCAAGGTGTATTATCTCTAATACTATTAATATAAGCTACCCATTCATTTCATATTTGAACTTGATGTTACCATATAAACATCTAATCTACTCCTTAAATTAAGACTTAAAAGCAAAATGTATTGAAAATTTGCAACCTCTATCACCTACTAATATGGAAATGAATTTCAAGGATGATAAATTGTTGCAGCTGTAGCAACCTAATGCTCTAAACTTTTCCTAAGAAGTTAATCGGAATCTAACAAGCAAAAAACTAACTACCACTACTCAAATATTGTCAACTTGTTGCATAAGATAGCTACACTTTGGTCTTCTTACTAATTATTGTCACACCCATGTTTTTAAGTTCTCTATGAGAGAAGTCACTAATTGTGATGCTGCACTTGTTTTTCTTTTCCTATTTTCCTTTCATGAAATTTTTTTGTAAAAAGTATTAATTAAGCAAAGAAAATTATCTCATTTGCCAGCAACTGTACATACAAATCGACTAAAACAAGAAATTGTTTATAACCCATTTCCATCAAGTTTGAAACTATCTTTGAACTATCCACTTAAAAGCAGTTGCTTAAACATTTGAGCAAGAAAGCTATTCAAAATGTTTTAGAACTTTGCACACTGATGTGAAACTGTTGAAACTACAGAAACAAATTAATTTCACCACTAATTGCTTGAAACTAGTTTTAACACGGATGAACTATGCTCATTCAACTCATATTTATCAATAAAATTAAAAGCAAGCAATGAATGCTGGTTAATATCAGCATAAAGCACACCTTGTCTATATAAAGTTTATCAAAATGAAGAACTTGTATGCTTGAAAATCAAGCAAAGTGGTCGGATACAACTTGTATGAAATATTCCCTCAACATCAAGCTTAGTGCTCATAACATAAGCATTGATATTCTGCTAAAGTGATGAATGGACTTGATAAAATTTTTATCCTTGAACATATTATTTGGAAAAGGAATTAGAAAACAGTCCCTGTTTATCAAAAGTTCCTTTTTAATGCTTCTAGTTCTAACCATTCTCAATTCAACACAAACAATCCAATAACCAAAGAAATAGAGACAATGGCATGGATCTTCCTTAACTTGAAACAGAGTTCTACAAATTCTATTTCCTGAATCAAGGAATTTGCAAGTCTGGGCAGCTATGGTCCAGGAGAAGGCCCCCAGCCCTAGGTCCCCCATTGACAGATTTATGAAAACAGAAGCTATCAAATAATGATTGGTTAAGGGTATGGTACAAAAATCTATTATTAATAATCTGGCAAAGGAGAAAGGACCATGTATCTTAGAGAAAAGAAGAGTTCCACGATCATTTCTTTTCATAATATCTGGTAAAGCAATGGTAAAGTGAAACCACAGGCTGCGGAGTAGTGTGCAGATGGATAATGCACTGCATTCTCACCACATGAAGTTTTTTAGGCTCAATACTCACCAGTGACTAGGGAAGCCTAAAATTAAATATAGTGCTTTTGTATGTTATCCCAATATGACCATGTAAGTTAAAAAACTTTAGCCTCAAATTAAAAAAAAAAAAAACTATCTTATTACTCCAAAAACTTTAGCCTCATGTTCCCCTGTTCTAATATTTTGAGGAAATATTGGCTTATTAATCCTCGATTACTATTTAATTGGTCCTTATCCTCAATTACCATTTAATTAATATTTCAATCCTCAATTACTATTTTGCAGCATCAGATGGTCGTAAATGGGCAGAAGATAAGGACTCAAATTGCTATGAACTAGAGACAATGGCATGAATCTTCCTTAAATTGCAACAAAGTTCTACAAATTCTATTTCCTGAATCAAGGGTGTCTACACTTTGCTATTTATCATCTTGTGTAATTGACTAGTGTGGTTGACAACTTTTATTGGAAGTTGTTTGCCGAATTGCTTCAACCTTAGTATACATGCTATCAACCAGAGAAAATCAATCAATCGTAAGCATCATATTAGAAGCCCAAATCAAATTAAACATCAGACCAGCCATTATCATCAGTTATTATCACTAATCTTTTAGGGAAAATAGCACAAAGGAAAAATCCATTTTCTTTTACATTGTCTCAAGAACCAAACAGAAATTGTTAGAAGTTGCTTCTAAGTATTTTTGATAAATTTCAAAGTACGATTAATATTTCATCTTATACCAACAATAGTCGAAGGATAGATGCTGCTAACCCAAGTACTTTTGATAAATCATTCACAAGTCTCATTAATGGAGAGTCAACTAATTAGAATTATAAATATGGAAACAAAGAGCATCATCACCGACTAATTAAAGGGCTATGGCAATGTTTTAGATAACATAAAAAATCAAATATATCATTAAAATGAAATGAATAAAATTGGAAAAGCAAAGTAAGGGATCGAAACTTGTTAAAAAATCAAAAGAAATTGAACATGGTAAAATAAGGATGGATCAAAACATACCTGATGCAATTACAATGAAATGAAAGGCGATCTAAACAACGACCTTGTGTCCAAGCTCAAATCACCCAGTCCATTACAAATGACGATCTGAACGGAGGCTCAAATGGTGGTGGGTGAGACGACATCGGCAACGGCGAAGATCGAAGGAGAGATTCAAAGAGTACGGCGAGAGTGAGACAGAGAGGTTCAAGATGAAAAAGGAAAAAAGCAAAATTGATGATTTAAAATTTTATTAGGGGCATTTTCGTATTTTTGTTCACATGCCAATATTTTCTCTCTTGTTTTCTATCCAAATTGGACAGATATTTTTTCTTTAGAGGACAGAAAACATATTTCTTTCCTCTTTTCTTTCCTTTATGTTTTCTGTTCTATCAAGCAGTGTGAAATTTTATTTTCTTTTCAGTTTTCCCTCCCTAATTTTCTTTCTTTCCAGTTTTTAGCTGTACCAAGCACAGCCTAAATCCAACAGGCTAGGAATGTCAAAAGCCAAAAAAGCAACGTGAATAGGCTAGGAAGATGGACTTTTTTCCATAATTAATAAAACTGGTGATTTATATCAAAGCAAGTTAAGGTATACGTTAACTTTTCCTTACTACTTTTAGTACGATACTTAATGAAATATGTTAAATTATAACATCTTACCATAAACATATTCTAATCAATCTTTACTTGAATATTTTGAAATTAAAATATTTGATGGTGTCGAAAAATGAATGATAGATGAGATAAACATTTTGTAAACCATGTAAAATGATACTGCCGATCTCAGGAATATTCTGTGCTATTTTTTAAGTGAAGGTTTGATTACTTGTATATGTAATTTAGTTTTAGCATTTTAGTTTTTTAAATAAAATTTTTGTTACATTTCTCATTTTTTCTCTCTTAATAGGCTTCTATAATAGTTAGGTGACATGAAACGTCCTTGGCCTCAAGACTTTTTTTTTTAAGCCTCTTTTGTCCTTATTAAGCAATTTACTTCCATATTGCAATTCTATTTTTTGTTTTTAAAGTTATTGGTAGCAATATGCAATGATGCAATTCCACTAGAATGCAATTCTGCTATTGACAACACTTTCAACTAGGTTAGTTTCGTACTTTCAAATAATTTTGATGATTACCTAATAGTGTTAAGATTTCCACAGCATCTTTCATTTTTGAAAATGCAGATGATACGAAGAAGAATTATGTTAGACCTAGCAATCTAAATACGACATATACAACACAAAAATAATATGAAAAAAATATATAAATGTGACACGGATTAAAATTTGATAAAAATTGTATATGAATATAGTAGAAGTTAAAGAAAAATGTGTTTGACATGTCAACATGAAATTTTCTTGTTTTGTACAACATGATTACAAATTTAATACAGGAATTGTAGGATAAAGATTGAGCTACTGACAATTTTACATTGAATATAATAAGAAAATTGATCATCTATACATGCAAGTTTCAAAACCTAAATATGCATGAAGAAGAGTCTTTTAGCCAAGATTGTGCATCCTCTTTAACAAAAATCACCATCAAGAAAAAAAAACCTCATGCTTGTCCTTAGATGTTTTGTTGCTATGGTATTGAACAATGGGTTCCTATTTTGTTGAGCATTTTCCGATTTACCTTTGCTGGACGACTAACTGTTTTAAACACTTTAAATAGCATGCATACCTTTTGCGTTAACAACTTTAAACACCTGCAACCATTGATCAACTCATGGAATTAGGTTCCAGTATAGTATTTGTGTTCGTGTTTATTTGGTCATATCACAGCATCTGCTAAATTATTCACATTCTTTTTAACATCTATCATTATACTGAGACAGAATACAACATGTTGCTTGCCATAACTTTTTAATTGGTGATTAAAAAAAATTATGATATATTGTAAAATTTGAACTTAAGCTGGAAAAATATCAACCAACTTCCAATTATCAAAATATGTTGCATCTTTTGTTGTTTGCTATTCTCAATACTTATGCTCTGCTGCATCTTACTCGCATTCTCAATTCTTGTTTTATTGTTGTGATTGATTGCCATATCAATGTTCCACACCTGATCCTCTTATCTCTCCATCCCCAAACATGTATAATCTTTATTTATTCTTTTGGTTTGTGACTTTAGCATTGTTCACAAGCTTCTGAAACATACAATTAACGTGAAGAAATCTTAGTTTAAATTTGTGAAAGAAATGAATGTGATAGACAACGTAAAACGATAACAAAGTTAAACAACAAACAAGAGATTTAACGTATAAAACTTTAAAAATGAAGAAAAAAATCACCAACAGAGGAAGAAAAGTTTCATGTATGAATAAAAAGGATTGACTTCAAAAAGATATCCCTCTCTCTGTGTATATACATACCAGCCCAACCTTAAACCTACACTATGTAAATAATGGTCTCTAAACTTAAACAAACCAAAAATTTCGATGAAAAATTCATATTTATCAGTTTATCACATTTGTTGCATGATGAGTTTTATGGATCAGACCAAATAGAATCCAGGTTAATAACAACATTATCACCTTTGGCTTCATCTTGGATACATCGAAGACATGGATAGGCTATTCAATGAGTAATTTTCCATCTCCTTCTCCCTCGCATTTGTCTCTATGATGCTTCTTCCTATGGAAAATGCAGGGTGTTTGGGCAGAGGCAATTGCATTTCTCCTATTAGCATAGAAACAACTTCTGACATGGTTGGCCTATCTTCCACACATAGCAAACCCAAAGTAATGCATCTTAAAACCTGGTGTTTAGAAAATGAAACACTTAAAGCTGGATCTGTTGTATTTAGAAAAACTCCTTAGTGTGGATGGTGTACTGCTGCAAACAAGTTGAAGAAGAAATTTGGTAGGCAAGGCACTTCCAGGAAGCTATCTTAAGAACAATAGTTTCCCCACACTGGTGCAAATGGTTCAGGAAACGTTGTTCCCAGGATACAATGCCTACTCCAAGAGAAATTCAATTGCACTT
The DNA here is from genome assembly GCA_031772115.1 of Heritiera littoralis. NCBI lineage: Eukaryota > Viridiplantae > Streptophyta > Magnoliopsida > Malvales > Malvaceae > Heritiera > Heritiera littoralis. The sequence continues at coordinate 1,952,952 of JAPDPK010000118.1, forward strand.
TGAGTTTCTCTCTTGAACTCACTTGAACCAAACCAAAGAAAAAAGAGTGCAAGAAGAGAATTTGATTTTGAGTGAAAGAATGTAGAAGATTGTATGTTAAATTCCATGAAAGTGAAAGTATTTATAGACTCAAAACGGTGTTATAACACCCTTTCATGATTAGACATCATTTGAATGAAGAATCATGACCTTTGGAATGAAGAAACATGTCCAACGGACATGTTTTTTGAGTTTCCAGAATGGGAAGTCGGATGCCCGAGAAAGGGAGTCGACTTCCCTAGTGTTTTTTCAAAACAGAATGTAATTTTTCTTGGGGCAGTTGACTGCCCTTTAGGGCAGTCGACTGCCCTATATGTAACTCAAATTTTCAAGCGAAAAATATTTCCAGAAAGCCCCGACACATAGAGCAGTTGACTGCTCTTTTGGGCAGTCGACTAATCAAGTAATTTCTTCATTCCAACTCATTTTTCATACTTTCAATTTCATTTTTCTTTAACATATATGCAAACTAAATGATTTTAAGATATAACTTTGGTAATATATACAACAATCCCCCACTTATTACCAAAGTATACAAATGTATGCAATTTATGCAATCCTAAGAAAGATGCAAGTTGGTTCTTATGTAAGGTGTATATCTAAAGGTGGCCAAGGCTTGAACCTTTAGATTGAATATGTAACTCTAGGAAACATATTCACCCCTTACATTGGTTCGTGAGTTCCTCAAATAGGGCAGCGCATTTTTGTCATGGGACTTCGCTTTTATCCTGTGTTAGCAAGTACTCTAGGATTAATCGGAAATCCATAAGAAGCGTCCTCTCACTTCTCTACTTGCATAGGAAGACTTATCAAGAGTGCATCACAACCTTCCTTTTTTACAAACACTCCACTCACAAGAGCTATAAGTCAATTATGGATTTTAATCCAACCAATCATTGTGATTAACAATGCATCTAGATATGGGATCTTATTAGAATAGTCTTTAATTTAATTACCCCCACTATTCCAAGAAGTGATGCATTGGGAATATCATATATCTCATATATGAATTCCTTGGATGATTCATGATTGAATGCCTTTTGAACTCTCATACACAAAGATCATCAAATGAGGAGATTATCCTTTAAACCTAAAGGATCAATTTCCTAAGTGACATCAATGAGATAGAGTTGGAATCAATCAAGATCATCTCTAGTAACCGATAGTAATCCCATACCTCTCATAGTGTTAGCAATCTTATCTCCCGATAATGGTTTAGTTAGGGGATCAGCTAACATTTGTTCGGTAGGTAGATATTCTAAATTTACCTTACCTTTCTTTACAACACTTCTCACATGGTTGTATCTCATAGCTATATGCTTGCTATTATTAGACAACCTATCATTCTTTGTGTTGTAAATTGCAGCTTTATTGTCACAATATAAAGTGACTAGTCCTTTGGTTCTCTCAATAAAAGGTATTTCCCTTAAAAACCTTTTAAACCAAAGTAAATCCTTGGTGGCATGTGACATAGCAATGAACTCAGATTCCATTGTTGATAAAGCCACACAAGTTTGTTTCTTCGAAGACCAAGAAACAATAGCACCACCTATGGTGAATAACCAACCACTTGTTGATTTGGAACTTCTCTTATCTGAAGCCCAATTATCATCACTATAACATTCTAGAACTGAAGTCTCACATTTATAGTGCAAGCCATAATATAAAGTATGCTTCAAATATCTCAATAATCTACTTAATTCATGCCAATGTTCATTACTAGGATTACTAGTAAATCTACTCAATATACCAACTGCACATGCAATGTCCGGTCTTGTATAATTCATAGCATAAATCAAACTACCTATAATTTTTGCATACTCCTTTTGATTTACTGGTTCTCCTTGATTAGGTACTAACTTGTGATATGGATCTATAGGTGTTTTGCAAGGTTTGCTAGCAAAGTGATTAAACTTCCTAAGTAATTTTTCTATGTAATGTGATTGTGAAAGAATAAACTTACCATTCTTCCTATAAACCTTAACACCTAATATAACATCCACTTCACCTAAGTCTTTAATATCAAATGCATTAGTTAAATATGACTTAGTTTCATTGATGCAATCTATATTTGTACCAAAAATAAGTAAATCATCAACATAAAGAGTAATTAATACTTTACTATCATTTGTGACTTTAATAAAGACACAATTTTCAGCTTTACTACTTTTAAAACCAAACTTTTTAACTTCTTTCTTGAATTTCTTATACCATTGCCTAGGTGCTTGTTTAAGACCATAAAGAGACTTGTTGAGTTTACATACCTTGTGTTCTTGTCCTTGAACTACATATCCTTCCGGTTGATGAATATAGATCTCTTCATCTAGATCACCATTGAGGAAGGCTGTCTTTACATCCATTTGATGTACTTCAAGATTGTAGATTGAAGCAATAGCAAACATCACCCTTATTGAAGTAAACTTGGTGACCGGTGAAAATGTTTCAAAATAATCCAAACCTTCCTTTTGACTATAACCTTTGGCTACCAACCTTGCCTTGTATTTATCAATACTCCCATCGGTTTTGAGTTTCCTTTTTAAAACCCATTTGGTGCCAATAGGTTTAGTGTTAGGAGGTAGATCCACTAAAGACCATGTATTGTTCTCATGTATAGATTTAATTTCATCATCCATAGCTTTCTTCCATAACATGGCATCTTTCATATTCATGGCTTCTTGAAAAGTTTTAGGATCCTCTTCTAACAAGTAAGTATACATGCCTGGTCCTAAATCTTTTTCAATTCTTTTCCTCTTACTTCTTCTTAACTCAATATCACTACATGCATTAGATGTATTTGCATGATTATGATTTTCACTATCATGTGGAGATATATCATCAATAGCATGCTCATGAACAATTAATTCATTTGACAAGTCTTTCTCTAATTCATGGCTACTAGCATCTTTAATTGTCAAATGCTCAAAATAAATTGCATGAATAGATTCAAAAACACTATTAGTTTTAAGATTAAGAAATCTACATGCTTTACTTCCTAAAGCATAACCAAGAAATATAGATTTGATTGCCTTACTTCCTAACTTAGGTCTCTTATTTGTAGCATCAAGAACATATGCAATGCATCCAAACACTTTAAAATAATTTATATTAGGCTTTCTTCCTTTTAATAACTCATAGGGAGATTTATCAAAACCTTTATGTAAAACTCTATTTGAGATGTAACAAGCAGTAAAGAGTGCTTCACCCCAAAAATTCAAAGGCAAATTTGAATGTAAAAGCATAGCACTTACCATTTCAAGTAATGATCTATTCTTTCTTTCCGCTACTCCATTTTGTGGTGGAGTATTAGGAGCAGAAACTTCTCTTACTATACCATGTTTCTTACAAAAGTCATAAAACTCATTTGAAAGAAATTCTCCACCCCTATCGGATCTAAGTTTCTTAATTTTTCTATTTGTCAAGTTTTCTATTTCTTCTTTGAAAATCTTAAATTTTTCAAATGCTTCATCTTTAGTTTTTAGTAAATAAACATAAGTATATTTTGAAAAATCATCTATAAAAGTAACAAAATATCTTTTTCCACCTCTAGTAATAATTTCACATAAATCAGTATGTACTAGTTCTAACAAAGAATTAGTTTTAAAAACTGATTTAAAAGGGAATTTTGAAATCTTTGCTTGTGCACAACACTCACAAGTTTTAGTACTTAAAATGGTAGAAGACTTAGGAATTAAATCATGAGATGACATTCTATTTAATGCATTCATGCCAATATGTCCTAATCTATAATGCCACAAACAATTAGAATCATTCATATCAACAACATAGGCATAATTCAAAGAACTTTTATTGATATTGAGAACATACATATGGTCTTTAGCATATCCCTTCCCAACAAATGATCCTTTCTTAGAAATGATCACCTTTTGAGAATCAAACACAACCTTAAATCCATGGTCATCAAGTTTCTTCACAGAAATTAAACTCTTCCTAAGGTTTGGGATGTGATACACATCTTGTAATGTCAAAATTTTTCCTGAAGTCAAAGCAAGTTTGATTGTCCCTTTGCCAACAATTTTGCAAGTTGAAGAGTTCCCCATGAAGACTGATTTGTCCTCATTTATCTCTTCATATGTCTTGAAGACATCTCTAAATGGAGTGACATGACAAGTTGCTCCAGAATCGATCCACCAATCCTCTTGGTTTTCAACCATAAGAATTTCGGTAACCATTGCAACCATGTCATCTTCAATCACAAGATTGGCCTCACTTTTCTTACCTTTCCGGAAGTGGCATTCTTTTGCAATGTGGCCATTCTTTCCACATACATAGCAAGGGCCTTTCTTCTTTTTGAAGTTCTTATCAAACTTGTTGAACTTTCCCTTTTTCTTTGAAGAGTTTTTCTGTCTCTTGTTTTGGTGAGTTTTCTTCTCACTTTCAGTTTTGTTCTCATTAGGACCTTCAATGTTATGCACATTATTGTCCTTTTCATCTCTTGTACGGGCTGCACTTTCAATCTGGATATGCTTCACCAATTCATCCAAGGTAAGTGACTTCTTCTTGTGTTTCAAATACCTTTGATAATCTTTCCAAGAAGGAGGAAGTTTACCAATTATGGTAGACACTTGGAAAGTTTCAGAAATTGGTTCTCCAGCATCATTGCATTCAGTAGCAATATCATTCAATGCATTTACTTGATCAATGACAGGTTTAGAGTCTATCATTTTAAAGTCTACATACCTGTTCACAAGGAAGGACTTGTTTCCAGCATCTTCATTCTCATACCTCTTCTCAATTGCACGCCATAACTCCAATGCTGTGTTGTGTTTATGGAATACATTGAAGAGTGAGTTGCTGAGTGCTTGAAGTATTGAAAGTCTGCAAATGTAGTCATCTTCAAGCCATTTTTGTTGTTTTGCTGTAAATTGTCCATCATTGCTTTCTTCTTGGGGGTAGTACTCATGAAGAACATATGCAACCTTCAAAAGACTAACTTGATAGTATATCTTCATGCTCCACCTCTTGTAATTCAGGCCATTGAACCTTTCTAGTTTCTCCACTTCATAAACATGAGGCTTGAATGCAGGAGTCGCCATCTTGAAAAACTATTGTTCTTAAATTGTTGTATTTAGAAAAACTCCTTAGTGTGGATGGTGTACTGCTGCAAACAAGTTGAAGAAGAAATTTGGTAGGCAAGGCACTTCCAGGAAGCTATCTTAAGAACAATAGTTTCCCCACACTGGTGCAAATGGTTCAGGAAACGTTGTTCCCAGGATACAATGCCTACTCCAAGAGAAATTCAATTGCACTTTGAGTTTCTCTCTTGAACTCACTTGAACCAAACCAAAGAAAAAAGAGTGCAAGAAGAGAATTTGATTTTGAGTGAAAGAATGTAGAAGATTGTATGTTAAATTCCATGAAAGTGAAAGTATTTATAGACTCAAAACGGTGTTATAAACACCCTTTCATGATTAGACATCATTTGAATGAAGAATCATGACCTTTGGAATGAAGAAACATGTCCAACGGACATGTTTTTTGAGTTTCCAGAATGGGAAGTCGGATGCCCGAGAAAGGGAGTCGACTTCCCTAGTGTTTTTTCAAAACAGAATGTAATTTTTCTTGGGGCAGTTGACTGCCCTTTAGGGCAGTCGACTGCCCTATATGTAACTCAAATTTTCAAGCGAAAAATATTTCCAGAAAGCCCCGACACATAGAGCAGTTGACTGCTCTTTTGGGCAATCGACTAATCAAGTAATTTCTTCATTCCAACTCATTTTTCATACTTTCAATTTCATTTTTCTTTAACATATATGCAAACTAAATGATTTTAAGATATAACTTTGGTAATATATACAACAGGATCCACCAACTCTAATGCTCCACCATGTTTCCATAATTCCCATCCTGTAAGAATAACATGTTTACAATTTAAATGTTAGAATAAAATGTTTGTTCCAAAGGGAAATGCTAGCTATTGTAACAATAGGTTATGAACTTACATATCCAACAAGGTTAAGCGGACGATCAAGATGAAAACGGCTAGTGATCTTTTGGCCACTGACAACTTCCAACATCAAAACTGTAAACATCTGATTTTACCAAGGATATACCATCCATTGCATATTCCAGGGGCATGTAACCATTGCATTCATCCATAAAAATACAGTTAACAACTATATTCTTTTCGGTAATAATGACTAATAATTGCTTACTTACGTTGTGCCAACAATCCTGTTAGTGTTTGATTCATCTTCGTTTGTTTTGTAAATTCTTGCCATCTCAAAATTTGATATCTTGGGATTCATGTTCTTGTCAAGCAATATGTTACTTATCTTCAAATCTCTATGGATTATTTTAAGTCTAGAGCATTTATGAAGATACAGTAATCCTTGAGCTATCCCTTCAATAATGCTAAATCGCTTATCCCAATCTATCGATTCATCTGTTAGATAAAAGGCGTTAAAGACATGAACATAACATGGCAGTCGAAGATTAAAGATAAAAGACTGCAACCGTTGCTAACCAAAGATAAAAGAATCCAAGCATTTATTAGGAATGTACTCATAGACCAGCATTTTCTCTTCCCCTTGAACACAAAAGCCTGAGAGACGCACAAGGTTTGTCTGTTGCAATTTCGCAATAAGTATAAGCTCATTTTTGAACTCCACTAGCCCTTGTCCTGATCCTCTTGACAATCTCTTTATTGCTACTTCTTGGCCATTAGGCAATGTCCCCTGCCATAATGTTTACCAAGTTATCAGTTGAGGAATGTTAGAAATAGAATAAAGAAATCATTATCACTAATTTACTCCTGGCAGACACCTAGGAAACGGGTCTAAACCACCTTTTCCAAGCAAATTGTTTGGTGAGAAACCATTTGTAGCAGACATGATCAATGCTGCAGTATATATGTTTAAATTGTGTCCATAATGTTTACCAAGTTATCAGTTGAGGAATGTTAGAAAAAGAATAAAGAAATCATTATCACTAATTTATTCCTGGCAGACACCTTGAAAACGGGTCTAAAACCACCTTTTCCAAGCAAATTGTCTGGTGAGAAGTCATTTGTAGCAGACATGATCAATGCTGCAGTATATATGTTTAAATTGTGACCATTATTTCCGGTTTGAAGCTCGCTTATCTCACTTGTTTTATCCGATGTCATTAGCTCAAGCAGAAACTTCTCTGTTCAAACCAAGTTGAAATTTACATAATAGTTATTAGCTTAAGTAGAGACCTCTTTGTTGAATGACGTTTACATAAAAGACACTGTTAAAACATCATTTTTAATTTATCAGAGTTTCCCTTCCCTTCTAATTTTTTGTCGTCTTCTCAAATAAAACAGGATGCCAAGCAGTATTGTGATCATTAGAGCCATTGCTAGAGAGATAAAAATCCATATCCAGTTTTTTGACCCTGCATCAATGAACAACAAGAGCAGTAATATATTTTATAGTCCGTACCATCTAACAAAATCAAAAGATGGAATAGAGTGGAACCAAGAATGAAGACTTGAGTACATCAAGAGCAATATATAAAGGTTCTCATACGTAGGAATACCCCGCCGATACCTGGCTTTTATACCAAATCCTTTTTGGGCTATTATTTTCTCCATTTATGTTCTTTTCATTTTTTTTTTGTCAATTGAAGTGATTATACTGTAACTTTAAATTGATACACATGATGATAAACATAATGTTATTAAGAAAATGCTCTCTTGAATCTTGATTGCAAACCAATTAACTTTATCATTTTTAGTCAGTCAATGTGATTATCTGTGACGTCCCCGTCACTCCATCTTATCTCCTATCTTTTTCCTTCTTTTTTTAGATTTAGTTCATCCAGTGTCGTTCTTTCCTTATTCTTAAGCTAATTATCTAATAGCTTATAAAATTTTATTTAATTTCCATAAACATAAAAATGATATATATAAATATCATTCCATTTCCACAGGATCTCATACATTATCTTAACTTACATCCCCGACGTCTTATATACATAAATTTCTACTTGTACTGTACCGTAGCTGAATTAAAATTTGCTATACATAAACATATGAGTATACTTTCTATACTAACTGGGAAGCGTATCGAGAAGGTACACTTCGATTCTTCAAAAACAAGCTCCTCTAGTCGGAGCGGGATTCACTTTAGGTAATCTATAGGAAAAATGGTCGTAAAAGGGTGAGTTTACGCTCAGTAAGAAAAATACGTAAAAGAGCGTGCTATGCCTCTATATGCATTTTTCCTACTTGGCTCTATAATGTTATGTAAAGCATTATAAAGCATGCATCATAAACATCTTTCATGCATTGTTTGCAACCATGCATATTTATTTCAATTGACATGGCAAACATACTTTGTATGCTTCTTTAAAATAGCATACTTATAAAACATGCATCACATTTAAATCATCATACTTCATACATCTTTCTTTAAAACATCATACGTCGTACATACTTTAAAACATACATCTTGTACTTAAAACGTACATCGTATATCCTTTGAAATAGGATGGAGACTATGTACAGTATTTAAGCGATTGAGTCGTCATATAAATCCTTTATACCCATTTATATGACTCTAATCATGCATTAGTACATTGGCATACCATGTAGAGGTCAGGGATTCTCTCCTGCCTTAATAATACCACAGTGAGCACTAGTCAGGTGTCACTTATGGCCTTGAGGACCGGACTAGGGTTCCTCGCTTAACATACATATTACTGAGGACTTGATCAGAGTCTCTCAGCCATCAGAAATGCATAATCATTACGCAGTCCATAGTCTCAAAACATTTATAATATACTTTTTCAGAAAACACTTTTGTGTTTAAATCAAATAAGCTTTGAAAGCTCCTTTCATATATGGCAGTCGACTGGTCTTATAGGGCAGTCGACTGCTCCTTCATAACTTCTTTTATCGAAATTAATTTCATTTAAAATTCCGATATTTTCATCTTTGAAAATACATGAGGGCAGTCGACTGGTCCATATAGCAGTCGACTGTTTTTGAAAAAGAATGCTTCTGGAAAATTAGCAATCGACTGGTCATATAGGCAGTCGGCTGGTTTTGAAACAGAATGCAATTTGGCAAATAGCAGTCGACTGGTTTGAAACAGAATGCTTCTGGGTAAATAGCAGTCGACTGGCTTACATAGCAGTTGACTGGTTTGCATCGGTTTTCGAAAAACGACGTTTTGGTTGTCTCTAGGCAGTCGACTTCCCTTTAGGGCAGTCGGCTGCCCCTAGCCTAATTGGTACTAGGAGACAAGTCCGAAAATGCACCTTTTCCTGCACAAAATCAACTGATACTTCTCTCCAAACCACATAAAAACATGGTAAAACATGCGGACATAGCCGCCTTACGTCCGTTACATAAATTCCTTACCTCGATTCCTTCGAGAAAGCGAAATCACTTGGCGCGTCAACCCTAGCTTTCACTCCTTCAAATATGAAATCATCATACCAAATCAAATCTTAAATTAAACCTCATACACACATCATACTAACTCCATACAACTCCATATCATGAACGAAATTGCAAGAATCATCTTCTTCTCTTACCTTTACTAGAGACCAAAATCTCAAAACTTGAGATCTCTTCCAATACTTGGAATTAACCTATCAAACTTTGGATATCACTTAGCCTAGTGACAAGGATCGATTCTTGTTCAATAAACTAGTTGGATCGATGGAAGGATGGGATGGTTTGTCAAGGAAATTGGGATGGAAACTTGGAAACTTGAATGGAACGATGGAGAGGGTTGGAAGAGGGCTGGCGTGAGGTGATGGGATGTAAAATCCGAATTTTATTATACTGTATAATGTATGTGTACATTTTGACAGTGGAAATGAATTATTTTAGTAAAATCAAAGAATAACTGAATGTGAATTTCCACTTTTCATTTTATGTTATAATGTACATATGGTGTATAAAGAGTAGATGGGATTTAATCATTTAAGAAAAGTATGAAAGCATTAAATGAGAAGAGTAATGAATATAGGACAAAATGAAGAAAAGGATGAGATGTTAGCCAATCAACGTTGGCTGGAAGAGATGTTGGCGTGGAGAAGGGAAGAAAAGAAAAGAGAAAAGTCAAGGAAAGGGACGGCAAAGTACTTCTCGCCAATTGCCTCTCTTGACAAGGGGATTGAGCAATAAATGGCAAGTGAAATTTGTCAAAAAGCAAGGAAGAAACGGACTGCAACAGGAAGCTTACTGTCGTTCCTTTTTTTACCAAATCCTCTGGGTTTTAATTGCATGAAGGACGTGCAATGATAACAGATATCAGGATAAGGAAACAGGTGGTTGCTTCTAACATGTTATATTGGGCTATATAAGGAGAGTTCATGAGGAAAGATCGATGGAAACAAACTTCATCTCCCTCAGATTCATTCTCGCCCATTCTGTTTCTCTGCATATTCATCTTTCATTCCTCCGTTTTCCTCATGACTGAGCCATGCAATTTCATCTTTTAGTTAGCCAAACCCTTCTAAAGTGTTGAAGAGTTTAGTAACAAGAGAAGTAAAGCTAAGAAAGGCAAGAAAGCATTCTGTTGTTGGAAGAGCAGTTTAGTAAAGGTGAGTTTCATAACTTTATAGTTCTCTTGATATTTAATCATAGATATAGCCTGGTTGTAGTTAAATAATGTGGGAAGATATAAGAAATTAGATGGAAATGATTAAGAAAAACAAAAGGCGAGCAAGCAGTATTCACCCAAAGGACGGCGAGTACAATGCAATATATAACTGGGCGAGAACATGTTCGCCAATCGTTATAGATAATCTGGAATGTGGAAGTAAGGGCGAGGACCAGTGATCGCCAATGAGGTGAGTAGGTAATAGAGAACTCGCCAAAGTGTTATCCAAGAGGGCGAGGTGGCCAAGCGTTATCCAATTCACGGGCGAGGCCATTTATGAATGAAAAGCCACGAATGGCTAATTGAATTGATAAGCATGACGAGTTTAGCTTCCATGTTGGGCGAACTCCCATTAATGAGCCGTTAATAGATAGCGAGCTATGTTAGGCGAATGGCGAGCTGTTACCTCGCCAAAGTGGTTGAAAATAGTTTTAGAAATAAATTGCTAAGAAAAGAAAAGATTAATGAAATTAAAACTTTACTTGCAGACGGGAATTGAGGAAGGCGGGCGAAAGGCAAAGCTGTATCAGACGAGGTAAGGAAGTAGTATGTGATGCAAATGCATGCCCTGTGGAGTAAAAATGTTAAGATAATATTAGAAATTGTTTTATTTCTGGCATGCATTGGTTGATAAACTGTTTTGGTCTCGGGCGAGCCACAAGTCGCCATATGTTGTTTTGATGAACGAGCTACTGAGGGCGGGCGAGTAGTTTTGTTCTAAGTTTAAAACTCGTGCTAGCCAAGTAGCGAGTTCTACTTTATGAGAACCTGGCGAGAGCCTTTGTTTTGAAAGTTGAGAACTTTTTATGTCATATGGGCGGGCGACTCTTTGTTTTAAATGTGAGGCGTGCGAACTGTTATCAGCCAGCCACACTTTTCTCTTGAAAAGCTATGAGGCGGGCGACTAATAATTTGCCGCCTTGGCGAATTGACCAGTGGGCGAACTGATTTATGAGTTGTTTTCTAAACGAAAATTAAATAAATAAATAAATAAATGTTAAATTAATATTTCTGAAAAATAGAAAATGTGGAATTTTTGGGCGAGTAGACCCTTGGGCGAGTTGATTATTGGGCGAATTGGCCAATAGGCGAGCTGACCCTGGGCGAACTAGCCGTGGGCGAACCAGCTCCAAACGTGCCTTTCTTTCATAGAAAATGTTGAATTTGAGGGTTGTTTTACGAGTTATAAACCCTTTTGGAAACCAAATCATTTTATGAAAATGGTACATATGATAACTTGATTTTGAGACATTAGGCCATGAGTTCATGCATTATCATTCATGTACTTTGCGTGACCCAAATAGGGCGATGGCTCGGGTCAAATAGACCAATGAGTGCACCCTAGGGCGTCACAGGGCTGATGGACCTGCCAAGTCTTCAGCGGTCTCGAGGTCACTTGGCAAGTGGACCCGAGGACCACCTACAGATTATGGCCATACATCTAGATGAGATAGCCGTGAGGGGCGATGGCCTACGGGTGCACCCCAAAAGCGGATGACTTGTGTTCTTTGCATGAATTAAATTTGCTGCCTAGTCTCAATTAAATGATTTATGAAAGGATCTGTTAAATCCTATTACATGTTAACTATATTCATTATTTCCTAATGAGTTTGATCGTTAGGATAATTAAGGGGTTTTGAGAATATAGTTTTATATTTGTAAAACAGCATACACCTTCCTTACTCAGCACGTTGTCGCTCATTCCTTATTTTTCCACTCCACAGATAACTGATTTGGCTAAGAGACTTACCTTCCTGAGATTTGACATCGAAGGTATGTTATATTCTTTTATATATTCAGCAGAGTTGTACAGTACTACTTTAAATAGAAGGGAATGTATATACATGTTAAGGAAGAGACTTTTATAATTCATATTTACATAATAATGTAGTAGAAGTTGTTAAGCATCATAGACAGCCCAACCGATAATTAAGTGTAAGTTATGAGTATGTATCATAATGTACAGTAGTTTTGGGATGTTACATGGGAGGGATGATGAGTCATTAACTTCATTAATTGCATGCTTATCTCATCATCAATCTCAGCCATGCTTTATCCCTTGTCTCAAGACCATTTGACCCTTTTAATTCCTCTTCCATATGACTCATCCATTTAATCACCAATCAAATTTCTGATTTTTCTTCCTTTCTCATGCTTTATTCATTTTTTGATATCACCATAATTCATTTGACTAATTACTTCCCATTCTATTTATTCCTTACATGTTCCATACATTAATCATACATTATTTATGCATCAATTACACATCAACTTCATATTTATTTAATCATATTAGATTGAAATACTTTACAAACATGGAGGAATACATGGAAATTGGGGATCTCACATTATCATGTAGTTTTAATACTGTAGATGGTTTCTTTTGTGATGGAGAGGAAACGTTGCAAACCAGTAGAACGGGGTGTGCCGGGAGGCGGCGGAGAGGAAGACTGGTGTAGACCCTGAAGAATGAGTGCAGCGGCAGGTGGCGGTAGAAGGCTGAGCAAGGCTGAGAACAAGGCTATGTAGAGAAAACAATGCAGAGAGGATTTGGGAGAGTTTATGGATTAGCTGATTTGCCAAAAGTCTTTTCAATGATAACAAGAACTCCTATATATAAGAGTAGAGAATGGGAGATATATATCTTTGGTATTAATAACGTAATAATGAGAATTTACAAAGCATTAATGCTTTGTCTAGTCGGAGTTGCGTTTTTGGGAGAAGGTGTACTAAAAGAAATAGGGAAGAGCACTCATATTTCAGAGAAAGGTTAAGAGAAGAACTCTTAACTACCTCCATATCTTATCCACCAGGCCAAACTCTCCGGGACATCCCAATAGTGAAGTTAACTCAAGAACCCTGCCCTATTCCGGAGTTGTCTTCACTTCTTCTTGAAAGTTCTGTTCTATAAATGAGTTATTCTGAGAACAGGTTGTTCTGTAAAGAGTTGTTCTGAGCAGAGTTGTTTTGAGAAAAGCTGTTCTGAGAAGAGCTATTCTGCGAATGAATTCTTCTAGAAGTAGTGATCTCTTCTGATAAGAGGTTGTTTTTGTGCAGAAGCTCTTCTAAAGAAGTTATTCTTGTGAAATATTTATTCTAAGAAGAGGTTGTCTTTCACTATAGTATGAAATAAATATTAGTTTTCAAAATTAAGTATCTACAAATACACATAGCGCTAGACATAATAGTATTAAGAAAGTTCTCTCTTGATAACAAACTTCAACCTTTTTCCTTTTGTGTCAATCATATTGATTAAACTGATTATCATGTAGTTTTAAACTGATACTTTGTCCCTTGAAAACTATAGGATAGTGATTTGTTTGTTCTTAACACTTTTTGACCAGACTTATATATATAAGAAGTATCTTTTTATATATATGAGAATATATATATTTATATTTATATTTATTTATGTGCCATCATCTCAATCTTACTTGTGGGGTAATAATATATTGGATATATATATATATATATGTGTGTGTGTGTGTTAATTTTTTGGTTGTAAAAAATTTTTGAGTAAATTTTGTTTAAGAAGGTATGAAATAGTCTGCATGCGTGTGTATGTGTGTGGAAGTGCCTCTTCAAATTGTTCCTTCAACATCTGATCAAAAATTGGAATGATCCAATCCTCAATTTTGCAGTAGTTGTCAGTCGGAACCAGCAAGTTACCAATGCCATTCAATCGTCTTGAACAAAACGAAGCAGTGCACCCGGCGGTAAAAATACCCGGTGCAAGGAACCTTATAAGATCATCTATCATTCAGGGATTTAAATTACGGTTGTATTGAATTTATCACTATTGCGGATATAACAAATGTTATTGCGATTAATGCGGTCATCGCGGTTATAAATTTTTTTAATTTTACTTAACTTATTTTAAAACATAGTAATTATAATTATAAGCATAAAAACTCTTTTTTATGATTTTTAAAATAATTAATGACTATGATCTTTTATTTACATAAAAAAATTATTTACCATGTTTATTAATAATGCATCACTTCATTTATAAAAACAATTTTTCATAAAAAAAAACTCTTTTTAATGATTTAAAATATAAAAACAATCATTTACATTTGTTAATTTTTATAAAAAATTTTTCTTAAAGCATATATTTTTTAGAAATATTATTTATATGAATTAAAACTAAACAGTATGTAAATAAAAAGATTAAAAATATAAATATAAATATAGTATACAAACGAAGGTTTAAACGTTAAGGCCCAAAATCACATGTTTAATGAGCTTAAAATCTAAACTGCTTCTATTGATGGGCTAAAAGCTTAGAATATGTACTATTGAAAGGTCCAGACAGAACCCCTTAAACTCCTCATTTAGAAAAGCCTCTTGACTATTCTATCTTCTTTCCTCTCGTCTCCCTTCTCTCACCAGCTGCATCTTCTTTTTTCCTTCCACACCCAAATTCCCACATCAAAGCCAGTCACCGCCACTGCTTCTTTGATCGCCCAACTTCGAACACTGCATCTCTTCTTCTCCTCCTCCTTTTTCTTTTCTCTTCTTTTCTCAAGACATCGGAAAGCTTCATCTGCTTCTCCTTTACTAATCTTGAATTGAAACTGACGGTTCCAACAATCCTCAAATCTTTTTTATTGGATCTTTACTTTTTGATTGAATTTGATTGTTTGAGCTGAATGTCTGCTGTTAAATAGATTGGGTTTTTTTTGTTTATTCTTCTGATTTTTTAGATTTGATTTTGGGAAAAAAACAATTCACACTCAGTTTCAGTTGAATAGCGGTGGCGGACAATACCAAAATCGCTAAATAGTGGCTTCAATACGGTTATTGCACCGCTATTTGAATCCCTGCTATCATCTATGCCACTAGTCGTAGTAACTGTAACATCAAATTAAAGTCATTTTAAAGTAACAGTTGTTAGATGGAGAGGAAGGCCAAATCAAGAGCATGATACAGATTTTGAAATCCTTCCAAAAAAATGAAGCTGGAGAAAGAAATAGATTTTAATAATTTCCGGCTTCTTTATCCCCATCTTATATTTTGATGTATGTTTGGGCTGATTTTGATTAAAGGAAAACAAAGAAAAACGAAATTTGGGTATTGCCAACTATACAAAGTTAATCATTACAAAAACAAAAAGATTCAAGTAGTAAGCTTAAGCTTCCAATATGAACAATCCTCAAAGGGCTAGCTTTATTACTTGAAATGCAGTGACAAGCAGCAAGAGCACTGGACTGATAGATACCAATGCTTAGATTGCTTATTGCATCAAGAATACTAATTGCAGAACCAAACTTAATCTTCAAAACCCAATTATTCATAAAAAAAAAAACAACAACCGTTTATCATTTCAAGAGAATAACTAAGATTTTTTTAGCAAAAGAAATGTTTTAAATTCATTTTTCAGCTCTAAACAAATTGCATTAACTAAGAATTTTCATGGCGAAAGAAATGTTTTAAAGTAATTTTTCAGTTCTAAGCAAACTGCATCCCTAATTGAATGTTCCAAATAAACATTCTTTGTGTCCATTATGCCGTATGGAGTGATCATGGCAATTCTTATGTTATAGGAATCTAAAAAAATCATCGAGAATAACCATCATATCATGGATAAAATCATGTTGAAGCATTACAAACGATTCTTCCAAGCATGAAAATTATGGAAACATGGTGGAGCATTACAATTAGTGGATCCTGTAAGGTTTCGTTGTCTCGGTTTATCATATCATACACGAAAATAAGCAGCAGATTAAAAACAACAAAACCAAAATCAGTAGGATTGTGCAACAAGATTAATTTCGGGGTAGAATCTAACCTTTTGGTGTTCTCGTGTAGGAATGTTCGACTTTTGAATATGGCAGCTAACGAACGGCCCTTGATTTATTGTTAACTCAAGACTTTTAGCTGAGAGAAGCCCTCTAACAATATCCACACGAGTAGGATGCAAAACAAGACCTTTGCTTGAGACAAGATGTGATCAGAAGTAAAGGGAGGAGGAAGGGAATTATTTTCTAAAAGTGTTAGCTCCAAGAGGCAGAGCGGCTATAAAAATACTCTATCTAACTTTTAGACTTAATGTTGTTTTTATAGTGCCTCTTGACAAAACCCTAAAAAGGCCTTAGCCTTAGTCCAACTAAATTGGGTCTTTTGGGCCTTTTAAAATTACTTAATCCAAATCCAATTGATTGTAGGGCATACTCTAACAATCTCTCACTTGCACTACAACCAATTGGTTATGCATTTGGATTAATAATTTGGTCTGTCCATGAATTATTAAATTAATAATTCATAATTATAATCTCATTATAATTGAAAAGATCAAAATAACCTTTGGTAATCTCGGGCTAAAATTACTATTAATTAAATCCCGAATTCTAGTTGGAACAGGATTCTAGTCTCACTAGGAATCCTACTTGTACTAGGATTCATCACATGGATCCAACTCCAATTACCTTGTTTTGGTCGTACCCTTATTGTGTGTGACCCTTTAGGTTTCCATTACGTTGGTAGTGATTTAGAATCTCATTCATAAATCACAAGCCAAAATTGGCATCTAGCAATGCATCATGGCCACCCAAGTAATGAAAATGTCGGAGAGTTGATGACAACCTTTCAATGAGCAATTACCGTATAATTCGATCCTTTTGTAACCTAATATCTCAGTTGAACATAGAGTATGGAACGTGTCATCTCTATTAAAGTTCAACTCTATTGTTTCTCAATCTCAAGATAAATGATTTAATCAAATGAATTCAAGATCTCATCTTAAATCTCATTTGTACTGTGGCCACAGATTTTCAATTATTAATCTCTATTGAGAGTCCTTGAGATATAGACTCTTGTTACCAGGAGGGACAAATCTTATCTTGATCACTCACAACCCTCATATGATTCATGATGTACCCAATTACTGTTCTACTTGCAACCCTCATTGGGCTACGTTTACCAGCATCAAAGTACACCAATCCACACATAGGATACCATAGTGATCTCAAGTCTAAGGATCACATATACCATTGCCATTTGAGAACATCTAATGACACTCAATGTGACGATCCACATAGAGTTCTCAAGATGGGTCAATCCAATGTATTCATTCACAATGATCACCCATGTGTTGATTTGGATATCACCATATCCATGACTTATGAGATCAGTCACCCAAAGGAATCTAACACATGTTCGTCTTACCGTATCACTGATGTCCCTTCTCAGTGATACTACGACTAAGGATATTTAAGAATAGTATTCTTTGTATCATAAGGATCTCATTATCAAAGTCACTACTTGGATTCCTTTGATACGAATCCACTATTCTAGGGACTTTATCATTTGATTATGGCTTGATCAAATTAAATATAATCAATAATGATAAATAACTACCATGTATTATTAAATAACATAAATAATCACAATGTCTTAAGTGTACTATAAGTCCAAATCCGATTGGCTTATAGCGCATACACTAACATTATCCCACTTACACTACAGCCAATTAATCATGGAAGGGCTTGAGTATTTGTTTGGACCATTGGTGAGACTAAGATTTCTTAGCTTGTGCAATGGCTCCATTGTTGTCACAATGGAGTACCATTGGATTAGTAATGAACTTCTTGATCCAAACAATTTCCTTATTGCATCTAATGTCGCTATATATATTCAGCCTCGATCGTAGAATTGGCCACTGTCTCTTGTTTAGAACTTTTCCAACTTTACAGTGCCATCATTTAGGCAAAACACATAGCCAGATTGTGACTTAAAGTCATCCTTATCTGACTAGAAACTGGCATCAGTGTAACCATTTACAATGAGCTTATTCTCTCTTCCATTGACTAAGAAGGCATCCTTAGTCCTTCTCAAGTACTTAAAGATGTTCTTAACTGCTACCTAGTGACGCTCACCTAGGTCAGCTTGATACCTGCTTGCCATGCTTAAAGCATGTGAGACATCAAGCCTCGTACATAACATGGCATACATGATAGATCCAATAGCTGAAGCATATAGAATCTTAACCATTTTATCTCTCTCATCTTGTGTTTTAGGACACATGTCTTTTGAGAGATAAATGCCATGAGACATAGGTAAGAATCCTTTCTTGGATTCTTCCATGTTGAAACTTTTCTACACTTTGTCAATATATGTACTTTGACTTAGACCTAGCAGCCTACTCGATTTATCTCTATAGATCTTTATTCCAAGGATATAGGCTACTTCTTTTAAGTCTTTCATGGAGAAGCAATTCTTCAAGCTCTATTTTCTTCTGTTCCACTAAAGGTTCAATTACATTTTGTGGTTCTTGAACCTCTTCAGGCTTTATTTTCTTCCCACTAGTTCTTCTAAAAGGAAGTCCTTTTCTAGAAAGACACCATACCGAGCCACAAACACTTTGTGCTCAGTGGGATTATAGAAATAGTATCCTTTTGTCTCTTTATGATACCCCACAAATATGCATTTATCAGATTTGGGTCCTAATTTGTCTGAGACTTGTCTTTTGACATAAGCCTCATAACCCCAAATCTTTAGAAAAGACAGATTAAGCTTTTTTCTAGTCCACATCTCATGTGGTGTCTTTTCAACAGCTTTAGTAGGAACATGATTTAGTGTGAATGCTGTTGTCTCTAAAGCATAACCCCAAAAGGAGAAAGGAAGGCCAAATAGACTCATCATGGATTGAACCATGTCTAACAAGGTCCGATTCCTCCTTTCAGATACACCGTTCCATCTAGGTGTACCAGGTGGAGTGAGTTATGGAATTATTCCACACTCCTTTAGATGATCCGTAAATTCTAGTGTAACACCCCGAATCCACAGTATAATATAATATTCACTTATAAATCACACTTACTTATCGGTTCGGCTGTCTGTGATGCTTAACAACTCCTAACACTTTACTAAGAATTAATACTCTTATTCCTCGTACTAGTATAGAAATATGCATTGTTACATTATTTCCTTAAGATGTATATACATTCCTTTATAATTAAAGTAGTACTGTATAATTTTACTGAATATATAAAAGAATATAATATACCTTCGATATCGAATATCTGCTAACTCTAGCAGTCGATAGTCTCTAGAAGGTAACTCTCTTAGTCCAAACTCAACAATCTATGGAGTGGAAAATAAGGGGTGAGCAACAACTTGCTCAATAAGGAAGATGTACGCTACTTTATACAAATCAAACTATATCCCCCAAAACGTTTATTTTTCTTAACAATAAACCCAGTAGGGAAAACAATGGATATAGTACACAGTCTTTGATAATCAAATCATTGGCTAAACAGTTCACAATACAATGTAGTTAACAGTAAATATGATTTCAGTAAATCCTCTCAGTAAACAGAAATCAGTAAGTTGAGACTAGGCATCACCCTACGAATAAATCATGCTCTCATCATTCCCCCTCCCTTCAGGAACGTAGTAATCATCCCTACAGGGATATAGTAGATCTATGGCCACAATCTATAGGTGGTCCTCGGGTCCACTTGCCAGTGACCTCGAGACCTCTGATGACTTGGCGGGTCCATCAATCTCGTAAATAATAATGCATGAAACTAGGGGCCTAAAGTCTCAAAATCAATTTATATCTCATAAAGAACCTTTAAGGAATTATTTCACCCATATTATCATTTTCTCAAAATGATTTGTTTTCCAAAAAGGTTTTATATTTTCTGTTTACAAAAGGCAAATAAAAATAGCCACTTATGTTCTCAAATTTTCATGTAAGAAAAAGCAACACGATTTAAAATCTGCTCGCCCATGGTCCGCTCGCCTATTACGGCTCGCCCATGGTAATAGCCATTACCGTGAACTAGTATTTGACCGCCAACATTAGCATTTAAAAACAAGTTAAATTGGCTCGCCCATAGCGGCTTGCACATGTCAGTTCGCCCATTCTGGCATTGCCCATTGTCAGTTCGCCCATTCTGGCATTGCCCATGGTCAACTCGCCCAATGCGGCACTTCCATGGTTTGCTCGCCCATTTTTACAAAAAACCTGGTTCATTTTTCTTTGGTTCGCCTGGAATTTTGTTAAAACATGGGACGCCTATCTGTGGCTCGCCCGAATTTCTATTAAAACAGGGTTTGCCCGCCCAAAACATCATAAAATGGGTCGCCTATCGTTGGCTTGCCCTCCCTTTACCAGTTCGCCCAAACCAAAACGATTTATCAAACTAATGCATGTCATAAACCAAAACAATTTCTCAATATTTTCATAATATTTTACTCTACAGGACATGCATTTTACTTCGCATACTACTCCCTTACCTGGTCTTACGAAGCCTAGCTTCCTGCTCGCCTTTATCAATTCTCAATTCTTGGCTGCAAAATAAATTATGAAGACTATCAATATATTCTGTTTGAATCTTTCCAATACTTTGGCGAGACTTGAGGCTAATCCTCTAGCTCGCCCAATACTCGCCATTCATATAATGGCTTATGCGTGGGAGCTCGCCCAACATTCTTGCCATTCATATATAAGGGCCATTCTTGGGAGCTCGCCCACCATTCAACTCGCCATGCCTGTGCATTTGAGTTCGCCATGCGTGGTTTTCTATTCAGAGGTGGGCTCGCCTATGAATTGAACTAACATGTGGTGACCTCGCCTACTACCATGCTCCATATTATTTAGCTCGTCCATGCTAATTGAGCTCGCCCATTTATCATCATTTCCAGTATTTTCATTGTTCATTCTCGATTAGTTTCCAGACTACATCTTGTTCTAGTTTCTTATATATATTCTAACTAGATTTAACTAAAACAAGGCTATATCTATGTTTATTACGTTGTAAAACATAGAAATCTACCTTTGAATATCAAGAGAACCATAAAAAATATGGAACTCACCTTACTGAGTTGCACTTCCAGAACAGAGTGCTTTTCTGCCTCACTTAGCTTTACTTTGCTTATTCTTTAGCTCTTTAACAATGGAGAAAAGGTTAGCTAACTGAGGAACGGAAGAAATGAGGTGTGAATTTACCATAACACAGACTGGGTGAGAAGCAGTATTGTGGTTTTTCGAAGAAGATGAAGTTTGCTTTAGTCAGTTTTTCCTCATGTATTCTTCTTATATAGCCATTCAAATCCACTCAAAACCTACCACCTGTTCTTATCCCGTTTTCTTTCATCATTTCACGTCTTTCATGCATTAAAAACTTGTAGAAAACTGCAGCAAGTGGAACGGCTATGGGAAGCAATTTTCTGTACGTTTGACTATGTTTTTCTCCTCTTTTTATCACTTCCTCTCCATGCCACTTCCAGCAGCCATTTTTTTCTTCATTTGTCCAACAGCCTTTTATTCCCTTTCACACCTTCCATTCGGTTCCAGCGTTGATTCTTCACATTTGTTCATGCTTTATTTAATGCTTTCACATCATCAATACTATCTTCAATTTTTTTAATCAAGATTAAATCCCATCTATTTCCTATTGCACTTTGATATTTGTTTTTCTTTCTTTTATACACCATACTATAAATCATAATTTCTAACAATTAAAATGAAGAGTGGAAATTCACATTCAATGTTTATTTAATTTCACTAAAAAAAATTTTTATTTCCACTATCAATCACGTACAAATATAGTGTACAGTGAAATAAAATCGGGTCTCACATTTCTCCCCACCTTAAGAAATTTGGTCCTCCAAATTTAATTCGGACCTGTCACTGGAAGAGCTCTGGATACCTCTCACGCATAAGGCTCTCTAGCTCCCAGGTAGCCTCCTCCTCGTTATGATACTGCCAGAGCACTTTAACCAAAGGAATCGTCTTAGATCGCAATACTTTATCCTTCTTATCCAACATCCGTATCAGCTTCTCAACGTAACTCATGTCCTCTCTATCTCCAGTTGCTCATGTCGAATCACGTGAGAAGGATCTGGATGGTACTTTCTCAACATCGAGACATGAAATACGTTATGCACTCCTGACAACTCTGGTGGTAGTGCTAACCGATATGCCACATCTCCCACGCGATCTAAGATTTCATAAAGCCTAATGTATCGGGGGCTCAACTTTCCTCTCTTCCTGAATCTCATTATACCTTTAGACGGTGAGACTTTTAAGAATACATAATCACTCGCTACAAACTCTAATGGTCGGCGTCTAGTATCTGCATAACTCTTCTGCCGACTCTGAGCCGTTCTGAGCCTTTCACAAATTATCCGTACATCACAGGAAGCCTATTCGACCAAATCAGGAGCTAACAGTTTACGGTCCCCCACTTTTTCCCATGCTATCGGGGATCTGCATCGTCTACCATACAAGGCTTCATACGGTGCCATGCCGATACTCGTATGAAAGCTATTATTAAAAACAAATTCTGCTAGGGGTAGGTGATTGTCCCATGAGCCTCTAAAATCTAGTGCACAAGCTCTCAACATATCCTCGAGCGTCTGTATCGTACGCTCAGACTATCCATCAGTCTGTGGATGAAAAGCGGTGCTAAAATTCAGCTGGGATCCCATAGCCTCCTGAAATCTCTCCCAGAAATGAGAGGTAAAACGGGAGTCCCTATCAGAGGTGATACTCACTGGAACACCATGTAACCTCACTATCTCCCTGACATACAAATCGGCTAGGGCACTAATTGAATCTGTAGATCTCATGGCCAAGAAATGAGCAGACTTAGTCAATCTATCTACTATCACCCAAATAGCATCATACCCCTTCCGGGTCCGTGGTAATCCCATAATAAAATCCATAGTAACATGCTCCCATTTCCACGTAGGAATCGATAATGGTCGAAGCATACCTGCCGGCTTCTGATGCTAAATCTTAATCTACTGGCATGTCAGACATTTAGCAACAAAATCAGCAATGTCTTTCTTCATTTTAGGCCACCAATATACTCTCCAGAGATTCTAGTACATCTTAGTACTACCCGGATGTAATGTATATCTAGAGGTATGGGCCTCTGATAAAATCAAATCTCTAATCTGCTGATCTTTGGGAACACATATATTGCCTCTAAACCTCAGTATTCCATCGGTGCCAATCTCAAAAACTGACACAACTCCCATCTGAATTTGACCGGCTACCCCGACACAATAATCATCACTCCTCTGAGCTTCTCTAATCCGATCCATCAAATCCGGATCTATACGGAAACTAGCCGTAAATCCATACTGGTAAGAGGAAATAACTGTCAAACTGAGGCTAGAGAACTGCTCTATCAAATCATGCTCCCTAATCATCATGTAAGACACCATGCCAACATTCTTACGGCTCAGTGCATCTGCTACTACATTAGCTTTACCTAGTTGATACAAAA
Organism: Heritiera littoralis; assembly: GCA_031772115.1. Lineage (NCBI taxonomy): Eukaryota > Viridiplantae > Streptophyta > Magnoliopsida > Malvales > Malvaceae > Heritiera > Heritiera littoralis. The sequence goes on from JAPDPK010000118.1 coordinate 1,976,839, forward strand.
TCTCACAATCATAATCCTTTAATAGTTCCATCCACCGTCGCTGCCTCAAGTTCAACTTTCGCTGCGAGAATATATACTTCAAACTCTTATGGTCTGTATATATCTGAAATTTCTCCTCGTACAAGTAATGCCGCCATATCTTCAGTGCAAACACTACTGCGGCTAGCTCCAAGTCATGTGTCCGGTAATTCCTCTCATGATCCTTTAACTGTCAAGAACCATAGGCAATAACCCGACCATGCTGCATAAGCACACACCTTAAACCTTGAGCGGATGCACCAGTATACACCATTGTTGGCTCTATAGACTATACCGAGAGGGGGGGTGAATCGGTTTTTAACTAACTTAGGTTCGTTTTTCGATTCCTCTAAATTCTCTAGCTTAGATTGATATTTTCTAAGTTCTCTAGACTACTCAAGCATGCAATATAAATTCAATTCAATAAGCACAATATAATTGCAAGTAAAGAGAGTAGGGAAAGAGAGATTTACACAAGCGATTTATAGAGGTTCGGCAACTTGCCTACGTCCTCTACCTTGAGACGCTCCCAAGGATTTTCCCCAAATTCACTATACTTGAATTTGATACACTCCCTCTTTTTCTAGGCTAAAGAGAAACCTCTCTCTTTTTCTAGGCTCAAGAGAAACCTCCATCTTTTTCTTAGGCTAAAGAGTAACCTCCCTCTTTTTCTTATGCTAAAGAGAAACCTCCCCTTTTACAAGGATTGATTTGGTTTACAAATAATGTAATCAAAGAAAGGCCTCTATATAGGCAAGTGATTACAATGTTTAAGTTCAAGGAAAAAGCCCATACAAGATTTGTGCTACTCTATGCAAAGAATATGAGAATGATGGAAGATGAAGACTTTGAAGCTCTTGAATTGTTGTTTGAGGCTTGAGGATTTGAGAAATATGAGTTTTGGAGTTGCTGAGTAGTTCCTCTTGCTTCCTTTAGCTTCTAAGCCTCTATTTATAGTCCCTTGGATGGTTTGTGGACGTTGGTTAGAGCCAAAACAAAAGCTAGCCGTTGTATCTCACAGAAACTAGCCGTTGGGGACTTTCTGGCATAAAGGGATCGATCCTTTTACCAAAGGGATCGATCCTTTTCTTCATTTCAAGCTTTCGGGGCATTCTGCCAAAAAGGGATCGATCCTTTTTCCTATGGGATCGATCCTTTTCTTCCAGAGAGCATTTTTCCTGCACTTTTGGGTTAGAAATGATATGGCTTTTGATTTTAATTCAACCCAAAACATTTATAAGTTTTAAGGGAGGTTTTCTTGACTTTCTCAAATGAAAATATTGTCCAAAAACTTATAAGTAATTTTCTAAACTTATGTTCAATAATTCTTGAGAAAATTACTTAATATTGAAAACCATTTTATAAAGTATTAAGACCCATAAGAATATATCATTAAATCATGGTCTTAATGTTTGATATGAACACTTAAAAATGGATTGAGAAAATCATGTGTGATAAGGCAAATTTACAATATGAATTAAAACATTAAAGCTTACTTAAGTTTTTGTCATTTCAAAATATATATGTCAATTTAAAGCTAACAACCATAAATCCACCTGATCCACTAGGAAGTGCTAATACGGGGGCACTAGTCAATCTCCTCTTAAGCTCAAAAAAACTGCGCTCACACATGTCGTTCCACTCAAACTTTACATCCTTACGTGTGAGTCGTGTCAATGGAGCAGCAAGTCTAGAAAATCCCTCCACAAACCTGCGATAATATCTGGTAAGACCTAAGAAACTACGTATCTTAGTAACGGTGTTAGGCATTTCTCACTGTACAATGGCCTCTATCTTGGACGGATCAACTGACACCCCGTCCTTCGACACTATGTGTCCCAAAAAGATTATATGGTCAAGCCAGAAATCACACTTACTGAATTTTGCATACAACCTCCGCTCTCTGAGGGTCTGTAAAACAATCTGTAAATGCTGCTCATGCTCCTCTGGAGTCTTAGAATAAATTAGAATATCATCTATAAATACTATGACAAACTTATCCAAAAATGGATGAAACACCTCATTCATCAAACTCATAAAAGCTGCAGGGGCATTTGTCAACCCAAAAGGCATCACTAGGAACTCATAATGACCATAGCGAGTCCGAAATGCTGTCTTATGCACATCCGACTCCTTAATTTTCAACTAGTGATAGCCTGATCAGAGATCTATCTTGGAAAATACCTGTGCACCCCTGAGCTGATCAAATTGGTCATCGATCCTAGGTAGTGGATACTTATTCTTAATGGTAGCCCGATTCAACATCCGATAATCTATACACAACCGGAGACTACCATCCTTCTTCCAAACAAATAATACTGGAGCTCCCCACGGTGACACACTGGGACGTATAAATCCCTTATCTAATAATTCTTGGAGCTACTTCTTAAGCTCATCTAACTCAGTCAGTGCCATCCGATATGGGGGTCTAGAAATCGGCTCCGTGCCGGGTACCAACTCGATCATAAACTCTGTCTCTCGCTCCGGTGGTAACCCTAGTAAATCTTCTGGAAATACATCCGAGAAGTCCTTGACCACAGGAATCTCTTGAATCTCTGGATGTTCCCTCTCTACATCCTCCACACTAGCAATATATCCTTCATAAACATTCATACACAACCACAATTTCAGTACACATGTCATTTCACAAACATATATTCATATACTTTTTATTAATTTACAATAACTTTACAATATATTTTTCGGGATGAGAAAAGGTAATAAACTTAGTATTACAATCCAAACTAACATGGTTCGTAGCTACCCAATTCATACCTAAAATGATATCAAAATCATATACATTCAACAAAATTAGGTTAGCTGTCATAACCTTCTCTCCTATAGTCAATTTATAGTTCCTATATATAATATCCGTCCTCTAGAAATCTTTAAAAGGGGTTTTTACTTGCAATGTATACCTTAATAACTCCGGCTCTACTGGGATTCTGTTAGCACATGTAGGCGATAACAACGAATGGGTAGAACCTGGATCAAATAAGGCAATTACGGGGATATCAAAGAGATAAACTTTACCTTTAATCACATCAATAGAGGCGTCGGCAGTCTCCTGATTCATCGCGTACACCCGACCCTGAGTCACAACCTTCTTACCCTTCTCTGCGGCTGTCGCCTGCCTAGGCTGTGAGGGTGTCTCCTTCTCCGGCTCACTCGGAACTATTGGTGCCGCTACCAGAGGTAATGCAGGAGGAATAGTAGAAGCAACTGACTCTCTTGGCATCGGGCAATTCCTGATAAAGTGCCCCATCTGTCCACAATTAAAACATGCCTTAAACATTAAAGGACAAGAGCGTAACCCATGTGACCTTCCACAATGTCTACATAAAGGCGCAACACTTCTCTGAGTTGTGGTGGGGCCACCAGCAAGAGTAGAAACTGCTAATCTATTAAATCTGCCCTCTGAAATCTGTATGCCCATAGGTCTAATCCTCTTAGGCTGCTCCCTACCATATCTATTCTCCAAAAATCTCTTACCCTTATCTTTGCCTTTACTTTTACTCTTGCTACTGAAATCGGGTTAGTACTGTTCATAATCCTTCTCACATAACTGAGCCCGTCGAACTATCTCATCATAAGTCTGTATGTCAAATGGGGCTAAGTTCACTCTGATGGAGGGTCTCAAACCAGCCCTAAACCTCTCAATTTTATATCTGACATTCGTATTAGTCTGTGGATCAAAACGGCTCAATGTAGTAAATTTGGCCTCATACTCATCCACTGATGTGATGCTTTGAACTAAATCCATGAATTCCTGCTGTAATTTCTACTGAGTAGTGTCAGGAATATACTACCTCCGAAAAGCATCCACAAAAATATCCCAGGACAGATCCGATGCTGAGCAATTAATACGGTCTGAGTTGCCTTCCACCAATGTCTCGCATCATCTGCCAACTGGAATACTGCTAGGCCTACCTTCTCTGTCTCTAAACATCTCATAATCTTAAGTAATCTCTCGACTTCAATAACCCACTGCTTTGCCGCCAACGGATCCCTAGTACCTTTAAACTTAGGTGGATCCAACTTCTTAAATGATTTCACCAAGGTCACATCACAATACGACTCCACATCTCTAGGGGGCTGAATCAATGGCTGGGGTGGAGCTACCTGTGGCTAAGGTGCCGGTGGTGGAATAGGCTGAGGCTCGGGTATATCTGGTGCAGGCTATGATGGTGCTGGTGCCTCTACTTGGGCTGCGGGAGCTGCTACTCTCTCCCTCTCCGCCCTATCTGCGGTTTTATCTGCCTGATACATAGCCATGAAGTCGGCTACTAACCTCTCTACTCAGCTCACACGAGTATCAATGCTCTCTGGCTGTATAGGACGTGCAGGTCTTGGGGCAGGTTTTGGTGTCTGCGGTTCCGGAATCTGTGCTGCCCTTCCTCGGCCTATATCTCTAACTAAGCATGTCACTTTCCTTCTTTCACTCATATCTGTACCACAGAGATCATTTATCACTTATCATTAGTATATAAATTATATATTCAGATTATACAATACTACAGGGAATGTTTACTATTCACTTTTCGTTTTAAGCATCACTAGTCATTCGACCAACCGTGCTCTGATACCATTAAATCTGTAACACCCCGAATCTACAGTATAATATAATATTCACTTATAAATCACACTTACTTATCGGTTGTGCTGTTTGTGATGCTTAACAACTCCTAACACTTTAATAAGAATTAATACTCTTATTCCTCGTACTAGTATAGAAATATACATTGTTACATTATTTCCTTAAAATGTATATACATTCCCTTATAATTAAAGTAGTACTGTACAATTTTACTGAATATATAAAAGAAAATAATATACCTTTGATATCGAATATCTGCTAACTCTAGCAGTCGATAGTCTCTGGAAGCTAACTCTCTTAGTCCAAACTCAACAATCTGTGGAGTGGAAAATAAGGGGTGAGTAACAACGTGCTCAGTAAGGAAGATGTACGCTGCTTTATACAAATCAAACTATATCCCCCAAAACGTTTATTTTTCTTAACAATAAACCCAGTAAGGAAAACAATGGATATAGTACACAGTCTTTGATAATCAAATCATTAGCTAAACAGTTCACAATATAATGTAGTAAACAGTAAATAGGATTTCAGTAAATCCTCTCAGTAAACAGAAATCAATAAGTTGAGACTAGGCATCACCCTACAAATAAATCATGCTCTCATCGTTCCCCCTCCCTCCAAGAACGTAGTAATCATCCCCACAGCGATATAGTAGATCTATGGCCACAATCTATAGGTGGTCCTCGGGTCCACTTGCCAGGTGACCTCGAGACCTCTGATGACTTCGCGGGTCCATCAGTCTCGTAAATAATAATGCATGAAACTAGGGGCCTAAAGTCTCAAAATCAATTTATATCTCATAAAGAACCTTTAAGAAATTATTTCACCCATATTATCATTTTCTTAAAATGATTTGTTTTCCAAAAAGGTTTTATATTTTCTGTTTACAAAAGGCAAATAAAAACAGCCACTTATGTTCTCAAATTTTCATGTAAGAAAAAGCAACACGATTTAAAATCTGCTCGCCCATGGTCAGCTTGCCCATTACGGCTCGCCTATGGTAATAGCCATTATGGTGAACTAGTATTCGCCCGCCAACATTAGCATTTAAAAACAAGTTAAATTGGCTTGCCCATAATGGCTCACCCATGTCAGTTCGCCCATTCTGGCATTGCCCATGGTCAGTTCGCCCATTCTGGCATTGCCCATGGTCAACTCGCCCAATGCGGCACTTCCATGGTCTGCTCGCCCATTTTTACAAAAAACCTAGTTCATTTTTCTTTGGTTCACCCGGAATTTTGTTAAAACAGGGGTCGCCTATCTGTGGCTTGCCCGAATTTCTATTAAAACAGAGTTCGCCCGCCCAAAACATCATAAAAGGGGTCGCTTATCATTGGCTCGCCCGCCCTTTACTAGTTCGCCCAAATCAAAACGATTTATCAAACTAATGCATGTCATAAACCAAAACAATTTCTCAATATTTTCATAATATTTTACTACCCAGGACATGCATTTTACTTCACATACTACTCCCTTAGCTGGTCTTACGAAGCCTAGCTTCCTGCTCGCCTTTATCAATTCTCAATTCCTGGTTGCAAAATAAATTATGAAGACTATCAATATATTCTGTTTGAATCTTTCCAATACTTTGGCGAGACTTGAGGCTAATCCTCTAGCTCGCCTAATATACTCGCCATTCATATAATGGCTTATGCGTGGGAGCTCGCCCAACATTCTCGCCATTCATATATATGGGCCATTCTTGAAAGCTCGCCCAACATTCAACTCGCCATGCCTGTACATTTGAGTTCGCCATGCGTGGTTTTCTATTCAGAGGTGGGCTCGCCTATGAATTGAACTAACGTGTGGTGACCTCACCCATTACCACGCTCCATATTATTTAGCTCGCCCATGCTAACTGAGCTCGCCCATTTATCATCATTTCCAGTATTTTCATTGTTCATTCTCGATTTGTTTCCAGACTACATCTTGTTCTATTTTCTTATATATATTCTAACAACATTTCACTAAAACAAGGCTATATCTATGTTTATTACGTTGTAAAACATAGAAATCTACCATTGAATATCAAGAGAACTATAAAAAATATGGAACTCACCTTACTGAGTTGCACTTCCAGAACAAAGTGCTTTTCTTCCTCACTTAGCTTTACTTTGCTTATTCTTTAGCTCTTCAACGGTGGAGAAAAGGTTTAGCTAACTAAGGATGAAGTTTCATGGCTCAAGTATGGAAGGAACGAAAGAAATGAGGTGTGAATTTACCATAACACAGACTGGGTGAGAAGCAGTATTGTGGTTTTTCGAAGAAGATGAAGTTTGCTTCAGTCAGTTTTTCCTCATGTATTCTTCTTATATAGCCATTCAAATCCACTCAGAACTTACCACCTGTTCTTATCCCGTTTTCTTTCATCATTTCACGTCTTTCATGCATTAAAAACTTGTAGAAAACTGCAGCAAGTGGAACGGCTATGGGAAGCAATTTTCTGTACGTTTGACTAAGTTTTTCTCCTCTTTTTATCACTTCCTCTCCACGCCACTTCCAGCAGCCATTTTTTTCTTCATTTGTCTAATAGCCATTTATTCCCTTTCACACCTTCCATTCGGTTCCAGCTTTGATTCTTCACATTTGTTTATGCTTTATTTAATGCTTTCACACTATCAATACTATCTTCAATTTTTTTATCAAGATTAAATCCCATCTATTTCCTATTGCACTTTGATATTTGTTTTTCTTTCTTTTATACACCATACTATAAATCATAATTTCTAACAATTAAAATGAAGAGTGGAAATTCACATTCAATGTTTATTTAATTTCACTAAAAAAATTTATTTCCACTATCAATCACGTACAAATATGGTGTACAATGAAATAAAATTGGGTCTCACATCTAGGCTCAAATACTCTCCACCATGATCTAATCGAAGTGTCTTGATATTCTTGCCTAGCTGGTTTTGTACTTCATTCTTGAATTCTTTGAACTTTTCAAAGGATTCTGACTTGTTTCTTATTAAATACACATAGCCATATCTACTGTAGTCATCAATAAATATGATGAAGTATTGAAACCCTCCTCTAGCCTGTGTGGTTAATGGACCACATACATCTGTATGTATGAGCTCTAATAAACCACTAGTCCTTTCACTTGTTTCTGTAAAAGGGGCTTCAGTCATTTTGCCAAGCAAACAAGATTCGCATACATCATATGATTTAAAATCAAATGAATCTAAGTGTCCTTTTTTGTGGAGCCTAGATATGCGTTTCTCGTTTATGTGACCAAGTCTACAATGCCAGAGTAATGTAGGGTTAATCTCATTACCCTTTGACCTCTTGGAATCAATACTGTATATGTGATTATCTAAATATAGAACATACAATCCATTCATAATGGAAGCATTGCCATAGAAAATATCATTAAAGTAAATTGAACAACTATTGTTCATTATTTTAAAAGAAAAACCTTTCTTGTCCAAACAAGAAACAGAAATAATATTCTTAGCAATTACTGGAACATAATAACAATTATCAAGTTCTAGAATTAGGCCCGAAGGCAACGATAAATTAAATGTTCCTACAGCTAACGTAGCAACTGTTGCTCTATTTTCAACTCGTAAGACCACCTTGCCCTTGGCAAGTTTTCTACTCCTTGTTAGTCCCTGCACATTCATGCAAATGTGAAAACCATATCCAGTATCTAATACCCAAGATGAAGAAGTAGATAAATTTATCTCAATCACATATATACCTGAGGTGGAAGTCTCACTTCCTTTCTTTTTCTTTAGCTCCTTAAGGTACACAGTGTAGTTTCACTTCCAATGACCAATTTTACTGCAATGGAAGCATTTTCCTATCTTAGTAACTCCATCAGATGACTTGAGGTTCTTGGCCTTTTCCTTCTTCTTACCCTTGGGCCTGGGCTTACCCTTGGGCATGGGCTTACCCTTAGGCTTTGCATTTGGTCTTATCAATCACCATAACAGAAGTAGGCCTTGACTTCTTCAAGTCTTGCTCAGCAGTTCTTAACATGTTGAGCAATTTTGCCAGTGTCTTATCCATACTGTTCATGTTGTAGTGCAACACAAATGAACTATAGCTATCCGGTAAGGATTGGAGGATGAGATCTGTCATAACGTATTAAGTTTTGGGAAATCTAATAGCTAGACACAAAACTATGGTGTCGCCACCAACCATTCTAACCTAGGTGTGATTGGTCACCTATTCAAACTAAGGATAAGGCTTGGTCTACGTTAAAAGTTCTAAGTTTGGGAGTACAGTTACGTGTGAGGAAGGATTATCACCCTCACAACGCCCATCCTAAAATGGTACCAAATAATCTAAAGTTATCCTAATTTTGTCTTTTACTTTAATTTCGATATGATTAAATATTGAAAAACCTTTTAAGCCTCCTCCATCAAGCTGGTTGGACAACTTAAAAGTTTTTCTCACCTCAAGAGTATTCAAGTAAGACCAATTGCCTTTCTTGAAGAGGCTCCGTCGTCGGATTGTTTAAATATTTTATGCAAACCCTATTTTAACTCCTATCCAATTTCTATTTTTATTTTATCTTATTTTATTCTATTGTTATTATTTTCTTATATAAATTATTATTTCATATATTTTTATATCTTTAAATAAACATGAATTATTTGATATTGAAGATTTTCTTAAAGACCTTCCATCAAGCTGGTAAGACCTTAAAGAAACTTTCTCACATTAGGAATTTTTCAAGAAACTACTCAAGCGCAATTCCCTTTAACTTCCATCATCAGAATAATTCACATTTATTAAAATATTTAATTTAATTTAATTTCTATTTATTTTAATTCTTTTCTAATTTTTAATTATCTAATTTATTAATTTGATTTTTATTCTTTATTATAATGAACTTAATTTTAATTTACTATTTTTAATCTAATTTAATTTTTATTTTTATAATTAAATTGATTTATTAAATATTGGAAATGTCCCCTTAGATCTTCCATCAAGCTGGTAAAACCTAAAAGAAACATCCTCACCTCAAGATATCTAAACGTACTACTCGAGCGCAGTCCCTTTAGAATTCCATCGTCGAATAATGCATGTTTATTTCCTCTATTTATTTTTATTTATTTATTATTACATTTTTTTAAATATCACAACTCTTATACATAATTTTGATCATTCAACTAAGTTTCTAACAATTAATAAGTTTGACCTTAAGACAGAGAACACAATATGCTAAAAATAATGAACTAAATAAATTAAACAAACTTATCAACTAAAACGAACAAATTAGAAAACAAAAATAAAATAAAATAACATCGCAACAAAAGAAGTCATAATTACTCTAAAAACATAAATTAGAAATATAAAACATTAATCATACCAATTACTATTAACTAGGCACGTGAATGAATAAAAAAAAAAGAGATACCTCTCTTTTATCATGATGGTGTCACATCCCGCGCAAGTCTAAGGCCTGATTGACGGGTGCAGGCTAAATCTGGTCCCAGCCCAAGTCATTAGACGCTGGTTGACCAACCCCAGGCAGCCCAAGGTGGTGGGCGAAAGGCAAGCCAGGTGAGATTGAGGCTCGATGGGCGAGTTAGTCAAATGGGCGAGGAGATCTCAGAAGCCAGGCGACCTCAACAAGCTGAGCTAGTTCATAAGGGCGAGCTAGTCAGGCACGTGGCGATCGGCGAGATCATAAGGAAGGTAAGCGAGCTGAAGGAACAGGCGAACGAAGAGGCAAGATTGGGTAAGACCCAATCGGCCCAAGCGCGTATCCAGACACGGGCCCGGTCCAGTTCGGCTCCAGTGGCTTCCAGCTAGCCAGCACAATCAGAGGGCTTCCCAAAGCAGTTTGCCAACTATACACTTGGCCAAAACTCTACCACACGATTGGGTGAGGGTTAGCCTATAAAAGGGGTGTCTCCCCCACACTTGGGGCATTAACCAGAGAAGCGGAACAGTGAGGTCTCATGTGTGGGTGCGGGAGAGAGTTGTTGAGTTAGTTGGAGCACTAGTGCTCCTCATAGGAGGAGTGAGCCCCCTTGTGCTCGTCTTTTAGGCTAGGTTGTGCTCCTCCAATGTGGGTAGTTCTAGGTTGGTCTCCCTTCTTGTAAAGCTCCTGTACAGTGTACTGTTTGATAATAATGCAAGTGTACAGTTTCCTCCACATGAGTGTGTCTGTGTTTGTGCACGTGTGCGTGAGTGTCTATTTGACTCGGCTTGTGTTGTTGACGGGTACTACAAGGGTATCCTGGGCAAGGCAAGGCTGACTTAGGGATATGGACATGAGTTTCCCACCCTAAGGCCGCACGGTTGCTGGGCTTAAGCCCCCGAGACGTGACAATGGCCACACGTTAATGAAAAAGAAATCAAATATCAATTCTTTTACCTTTGCTTCAGGCTTTCTTCTCTCTTCTTTACTCTCTTTTTCTATTTCATTTTTTACTTCAGCAGAATATTTCTACTTTCAATTCTCTCTTCAACAAGCTTTACCCGAGAGCTTCATGATTCTAAATTGCGTCTAAATCCTTTTGCTTTCGTAGGTATCCTGGCTCTCTAGCAGTGGCTGTATCAGTTTCAAGAACAGCTTTCGATTTTCAACGGCAGCAGCATCTCCAAACGGCTGCACCAGCGACTGAAGACGTAACAACGAGCACGAACGATGGCTTGGTACACAGCTAAAGTAGCAACAGTTTTCTTCCTTTCTTGTTTCGCCCGTGTATTGCTTGTATCCCCTCCTCTGTTCTACTTCTTGTGTTGTTATTTAAATAGACCTAGGTCTCTTTTTATTTTAGGTAATACATAAAAATTAAGAATCAATCTTTTACGAAATTTTTAGATTTCAAGAATCAGATCTTAAATCTGATATTAATTCTGATTTTTCTTTCCACAAAAATTAAATTTCAATCTTTAAGAGTCTCATTTAAGTCCGCTTTCCTATCAAAATTAATTCTGATTTCCTTCCTTTTTATTATATTTTATAAAAATCAAAATCAAAATCCAAAATTTATTTCTAAAAAATAAAAAATAAAAAAATCATTAATAAAATATAACTAATTAATTATAAATGTTTGAAAAAGACCCGGACAAAAATGGTGTCTACAAGATCAACTGACAACTCTTTATGCATGGTGAAGCCTAGTGCTTCTAGCCTCTCAATGTACCTAATCATATTAAGTACATGAGTGTGCACTAGAGCTCCCTCAGCCATTTTGCTCTAGAAGAGTGCCTTAGACACCTCATAACGTTCGTGTCGTGCTTGCTCTTGGAACATTTCCTTGAGATGTTCGATCATATCAAACGGTTTCATATTCTCATGTTGCTTTTAGAGTTCGGAACTCATGGAAGCTAACATTGGGCATTGTACGTCAATGGCATCATCCAAATGCTTTTGATAAACTTGCTTATCAATAGTGGAAGCATTCTGTCGAGGTTGAGCAAGGATCACATGCTTTAGAACATATAACTTCTTTTCTTGAGGGAGGACTATCTTCAAATTTCTGTACCAATCTAAGAAGTTTGCCCCAACTAACTTGTTATCCTTCTCAAGGATAGAACGAAGGGATAAATTGTTGTTTGCCATGATAATTCTACAATCATAAAATATGCAAGTAAGTAACATCGTGATTAAAATCATTCATTATGGTCTTTTAATTAAATGAATTACTCTCACTATTTTCCTCAAGCTAATAGCCCTCACTATCAACTCGAGACCCTTTTCGCCTAAACTTCCTAGTGGGCCAGGATCCATGTTTGATCCCATTATGACTTTAGCTGAGCTAATGCGTCCAATGAGATTATTTAGGTAGACAACTCTTGTCAATTGCATGTCATGCAACTACTGGATAGTTGGGTGAACAACTCTTGTTCTAACTCATCATATGGGTTAAAGCCCAACCTATGCCTCTAAATCTTATTAGGTTTGACTGAGCCAATGCCCTAATTTGATTTAGTTAAGTCTGACCCAATACACTTGGAGATAACTATTATCTCATGCAATGTGAATTCCTAAGGTAGGTATGGCCTTGACTAAGCCAAAGTAGCACAATATCGAACAAAGTCTCTTTCACATGCATCGTATTGGAAGGCATCTTTATTTGTTATCTTTGACTTAATATTTATTTTGAGGGATTTTTAATTTTACCATCTCACCTAGCATGCTTTTCTAACATATATATCAACATATATAAGTAAAAGAATAAAATTAAATGTGACATGATTATGGCCTTTCTATTACAAAAGAACCTAGAGATACATTATTTTTCTAAATGCCTTCTCCTCGGTTTCCCTTCAAGTGTCACTTCGGTTCTCCTTGGCTCCGAATCATCTTGGCTCCAAATGTTGTACATTTTACAAGATAATCCTAATTTATCTTTTATCTATGTAACTATTAAATAAATAAATTACAAATAAATCAAAGCTCACAGGCTCAATTTAAATTTATTTAAATAAATTACAACCCATGTAAACCTAGGCCCATAACCATGCACCATACAATCATCCATATCACATAAGAATCAAGCATCAAGCATACATAGCAATATCACATATTAATTTGCATGCTTTCTAATTAAAATCTAATTTTAATTAATTATAGGCATCAAGGGCTATTTTAATTTAATTTTAATTCTCAAAATTCAATTTGGGCTTAATTGAAATTTTAATCTTATTAAAATCTCAAAACCATTGGATAACTCTTATCCATTTTAAAATATTTTATTTTAAAACAAAGATTTATAAAGATAACTCCTTTTGAAATTTTAATCTCATAAAATCTCAAAAGTATTGGATAACTCTTATCCAATTTAAGATAGAAAATATTTTATTTTAAAACAAAATTTTATCAAGATAATTCCTTTGAAATTTTAATCTCATTAAAATCTCAAAATTATTGGATAACTCTTATCCAATTTAATACATGATATATTTTATTTTAAAACAATTTTATCAAGATAATGTTTTTGAAATTTTAATCTTATTAAAATCTCAAAAACCACTGAATAAGTCTTATCCAATTTTATTTTTAAAAATATCTTTCTTTAAAATATATTTAATTTAAAACTCTTATCAAGATAACTTTTATCCTAATTTATTTTTATATATTTTAAATAAAATAATAACAAGTAAATTTTTTTTTTGCAAGGGTGGCAACTATAAGCCTGCCTACAGGTTTTTGTCAAAGCAATTTTGACAACTACTCTAATATCAATTATATTATATAAAAGCATGTAGGTTTGTGCCAAACAATTTTGACAACATTTTAATTTTAAGTTTGAAAAGAATTCTAATATGTAACTTTTAATTCAACAAATCCCTATAGGGTTTATTTAAATCTATAATTGTCTTACAATTAGTTTAGGTCACCCAAACGAATTTTGAAAATTAAAATCAAATCTTTAACAACTCACAATAAAACAGCATCACCACGAATCGAATTCACTATTCCAAAAGTCGTTTACACACTGACTCTGATATCATTGTAAGGTTTCGTTGTCTCGGTTTATCATGTCATACATGAAAATAAGTAGCAGATTAAAAACAACAAAACCAAAATCACCAGGATCATGCAACAAGATTAATTTCGGGATAGAATCTAACCTTTTAGTGTACTCGTGTAGGAATATTCAACTTTTGAATATGGCAGCCCACGAATAGCCCTTGATTTATCGTTAACTCAAGACTCCTAGCTGAAAGAAGCCCTCTAACGGTATCTACATGAGTAGGACACAAAACAAAACCTTTGCCTGAGACAAGATGTGATCAGAAGTAAAGGGAGGAGGAAGGGAATTGTTTTCTGAGAGTGCTAGCTCAAAGAGGCAGAGCAGCTATAAAAATATTCTATCTAACTTTTAGACTTAATGTTGTTTTTATAGTGCCTCTTAACAAAACCCTAAAAAGGCCTTAGCCTTAGTCCAACTAAATTGGGTCTTTTGAGCCTTTTAAAATTACTTAATACAAATCTAATTGATTGTAGGGCATACTCTAACATATCCAACTTTACGTGATTCATGTTCTAAACACTAGGTTTTAAGATGCGTTACTTTGGGTTTGCTGTGAGTGGAAGATAGTCCACTAGATAGGCCAACCATGTCAGATGTTATTTATATGCTAACCGGAGAAATGCAGCTACCTCTGCCAATACAACCTGCATTTTCCACAGGAAGAAGTATCACAGAGATAAATGTGGGGGAAAAGGTAATAGAAAATACTCACTAAATGGCCTATCCATGTTTGTGATGGATCCAAGATGAAGACGAAAATGATTAAAACCAAGATTCATTCACATCCAGCGTTTTTAAGTGTATTTTTGGAAGCTTGTGAAGGAGTATGATCATTTTAGATATGATATAGTTGTATGATACAAAAACAATAAAAAAATATGGATTATAATTTGAGAAAAATTATATGCAAGTTTAGCTATAGTTAAAAAAGTATTGTGTTTGATGTGTAAATACGAACTATGACATGATAATTTTCTTGTTTTATACTATATGAATAAGATTTGAAACAATGCACGTAAAATATATACACAAATTGCCGTATTTAAGAAAGATGCATAGAGATTTTATGCAAAGAATCAAGTGTAGAACATTGATAAACCAATCAATTACAGCAATGAAACAACAGTTAAGAATGACAATATATAAGATGCATCAGAGCATAAGAATTCACAATAGCAAGTAATAAAAGATAAGGAGAAACAACATGTTGTATTATGTCATTGTACAATGATAGATGTGAAAAGGAATGTGATTAAGCAGATAAGGAGATGACCAAATAAAAGTGAACATACATATACCATACACAAAAGTGATATATGAGATTAATTTCAAATATTAAAAAGTTTTAAAACTATTTATTTACTTTTAAATAAGTTCCTAAATTTTCATTGTATTCAAATGAATATCGTATTTCATATTGATTTATGTTCAAGTTTATTTAGTTATAAATTAATTAAAGGTTATTACTATTTACTATGCATGTTTCTAACATTCCCAGTCCTTTGTTTTGATTGGGAACTTGCAAAATTGCTGCAGCTTAGTTTGTTAGTCTTTATCTCGGAGCCTCGATAACGCGCTTGATTCCATCTAGGGGTGTAATCGAGCCGAGCCGAGTCGATACAGTGGGGTGCTGGAGCTCGAGCTCGACTCAAAATTCGGTACTCGATACTCGACTTGAGCTCGATCGAGTCTTAGTTTTTAAGCTCGAACTCGACTCGAAACCAAAATCGAACTACTCGAGCTCGCTCGAATAAGCTCGATTATCCGAACTCATGTCTGAATAAACTCCCTCGATTAAGCTCGATAAAGTTCGTTTGTGTATTTCACAATGATTTATTGATATCATTTAAAAACACTTTGTTACATTTTTTTTTCTAAATCATGAAAAATATTTCATTGAAAGAAATTAACAGCAATATTTCATTGAAAGAAATTAACAGCTTGGCATTACAGTGAAATCTATACACCAAAATCAAAACAAGCAAAGTCCAGAATACCAGCTAATCAAAGAGCCAATCTATAGATTCAACTAGATACAAAACACCAGAAATCAAAGAGCCAATTTACAAATGCGCCAACCACAACAAATGAATCCACCAGTCAAAGACGTCAGTCGATCGATCCACAAGCCAAAAACCCAAAAAAGAGACAGCTTACAAATACAACATCAGTATAGATCTGTCAAGATTTCATTCAAATCAGATCACCTTACAGCCAAGCTTTGAATCACTCAGTCCTATCAAATCATCACCAATCCTTGAACATCACAGATCTATTAAAACTCTGTTATTATATATGTAAAAAAAAAAAAAGAAAAAAAAAAGAAAATCTCTTACCAAGAATAAGGCTTTTGCAGAGAGTGGTTGCCAGATCTGAGGGAGGGAGGGAAGAGAGGCGACCGTGACTGCGTGAGGCGACTCCAGACGTGACTGCCTGAAGTCGAAGGGGTTGGTTGCTGTTAACAAATGACGAATATGATCGAGGTGAAGCCAGATCTGAGGGCCGAGGGGCTCGTCGGCGTCAGATCTGGTATGGAGGGCACTTGTCTGGTGAGGGAAGGCCAGATCTGACGGAGGAGGTGTCACCGGTGTGATAGTACTGAAAGTGAAAGCGAGAATGAACGGAGGTCAGGCGACTGTAGATCAGAGAGGGAAGGGTGAGGCAACGGTAGATTAGAGAGGGAAGGGTGAGGCAACGGTAGATTAGAGAGGGAAGGGTGAGGTGGCAGATCGCAGATGGGAAAGAAAGAAACAAGCGGCTGATGGAGAGAGAACACAAAATATTTTTAGGTTATGTTATATATAAATAAGGGTATATTAGTAAATTAATAATAAAATAAATATAAAATATATATTAAAATAAAGAAAGCTCGATTAGGCTCGCGAGCTACTCGAGCAGAGTATTACAATACTCGAACTCAGCTCGCTTGACAAATCGAGCTACTTGAGCTCGAGCTCGGCTCGACAAAAATCGAGCCGAATTCGAGTTTTTTTTGAGTCGAGCCCGAGTAGCTTGCGAGTACTAGTGTCTTATTTACACCCCTAATTCCATCAAGTATTTAGAAAACAAATTGTTAATTAAATATATAAATTTTGGAAAAAGGCAAACACTATTCACGCGTTCAAGTGGAAAATGCCTGACTAAAATTTGGTTAAAAAAATATAAATTTTAGAAAAAGCAAGCACAATTCACGCGTCAATGACAATCCCTGTTGGTCGCTGTTTTTCCTATTTCTTTAATGATGATCAAAGAAAATATTTAAACTTCTTACTTTTTCTTTTGATCATCATTTATTTAAATTTTGATTCGATGTTGCATAAAGATTTAATAGTTAATTGTATTTTCAATCTTTTGTACAAAATAAATATAAACTCTCAACATTTTATTATATGAAAATCAGTTTATAAATTTTTATTTTAAATTTTCGACCTTTTAAAATTATGCAATCAAGTCCAGATCTATTAAATGATACTAACTATCGTTTAGACATTTTATGTGGAAGTTGATGTGAATAGGTTGTTGATTATTAAGTAATATGTCACGTGTGCAATACTAATGAAAGTTAATGTCATTTAACATATTTGGATTTAATTGCATGATTTTAAATAAAAGTTTATGAATTGATTTTCATGTAATAAAACGTTCAGGACTTACATTCATTTTTGTACGAAACGTGTCGATGGTATATTTGGTTATAAAACAATGATACATTATGAATAAAAGATATAAATGTGATACAAGTTAAAATTTAATAAAAATTATACATATATATATAAAACTAAAAAAATATTTTACATTTAATGTGTTAATATGAATTTTAATACAAATTTTATATTTTGCATTATACAAATTCAAATTATATACTCAAATTAATATGTCTACGAAAACTGAGTACGACAGAAGCATGGTTAGTTCATATCTAGTATAGAATAAAAAAAAGCAAGAGGTGCCACGCTCTTTCCTCACCCACCCTCCGACTTTTGTGCCCTCGTTCACAATGTCTTTTGGTTGTTTACCTTTTGTAGGTTCATGCAACAAATAAAGTTAATTTTCTTCGGAAAAAGAAAGAAAGAAAGAAAAAGTTTCACCCTCGTCCTTAAGCAAGATCAGGGTTCGAATCTTGACTTGTGTATGAAGTGTCAGTGTTTTGAAAAAGAGACAAACCCTTCGAAATAGTCACCGAATTGGAAATCAGGAGTTTCGACAAAAAAAAGACAAATCTCATTTTCAAAATTCTATTTATTTACACATGAATCCATCTTTCTTGCACTAAGTTCAATGATTTCAGACTATATGACAATGACCTTTAATACTAATTACATAAACAACCTGTCTCAAAAAAAAAATTTATATAAACAACCAGGACAAACAGATAAAGTAAAAAAGAGATCTGAAAAATTTGCTGAAACGGAAACTAATCTATTCCAAGTCAATAAATAGCTGCTTTAGGCTTGGAACATTGCGTCGACTTCCCCTGCAAGTTCCTGGGTTTTGTCTCTGAACGCCAGCTTCTTGCTTTCTTGATTGTCCAATCAAAACATGTTCAGCTTCAAAGTCCTTTTGCTCATTTTGGCTTACCTTTGGACTTCTGACGCTGTAACAGACACGCTCAACCTAGGTGATAAATTCAATTCTTCTGATCGTCTTGTATCCCAAAATGGAGCTATCGCCCTACGCTTCGACAAACAAGAATATGGTGAGATTTGGAATGGCAAAGACGCCGGATATTATTTGGTTATTCGGTTCACTAATTCGAACGAAATGATTTGGATGGCTAACCGAGATGACCCCATTGCCGACGACTCAGGGGTTTTTCTCATAGACAACACCGGATTGAAAATTACACACGCTGGTGGGACTCCTATCCAACTTTTCTCACTTCAGTCTACCTCTACCACCAATAACAGTTCCAACTTGAAGGTCGTCTTAAAAGATTCCGGGAATCTTGTTGTCCAAGATGTAAACTCTAATGGGGAAACCATAGTATTATGGCAAAGCTTTGATTACCCAACTGACACTTTACTGCCTGGGATGAAATTGGGTATCAGCCGTGGAAGAAGCTGGTCACTTACATCTTGGTTGACTCCATTAATCCCAGCACGTGGAGCTTTTATCCTGAAGTGGAATCCCGTAAGAGAGAGATTAGTTCTTGTTCGGCTCAGAGAAAGGGTTTTGTGGACTAGTGGTGAAAATTTTGAGAATATTCTCTCCTTGGAGTCACTGAGCATGAAGTATAATTTCACTCATGTTTCTAATGTAGATGAGCAATATCTTTATTATACTCTTCTAATTAATAAAGATACTCCTGAAAAGGCAAGGAAAAACGCAAGGATGGTGTTGCTTGACGATGGGACTTTGGTTCATGGAGGTATGCTTATGACCATTCCTCTTTCAGCAACCTGTGCAGGTGATAGCACAAAGAATGGTTGCGAGAGATGGAAAGGACCAAAGTGTAGAAGCAATGGTGCTAAGTACGAACAAATATCCATAACACCTACAACTATAAATTCTACTCTATCAGAAACTTTCCTTAAATGATTGTAAGGACATATGTTGGAATGATTGTCAATGTTTGGGAGTCAACGCAGAGTTGTACCTTGGTTGCGAGTTTCTTAAAGGGCCTTATGATGGTGGGTTGGATGGAGCTTCCTATCAAGTTATAATCAGCAAACGTTCAAGTAAGTTTAAACTTTGTCTATCCTTAATATTGCTCTTGTTGTACTCAAGTTTTTCATTCTTGGTTCCAACCTATAGCATCTTGTGATTTTGTTAGATGGTACGAACGATAAAATACAAGAACCAGGGTCAAAAAACTGGATATGGATTTTAATCTCTTTGGCAATGGCTCTAACTATCACAATACTGCTTGGCGTCCTGTTTTATTTGAGAAGACGACAACGAATTAGAAGGGAAGGTAAAATCCCACAAATTAAAAATGATGCTTTAATACTGTCTTTTATGTAAACTTCAACTAATTGCTTTCAACAAGGAAATTTCTACATTAGCTAATAACTATCATGCAAATTTCAACTTGCTTTGAACAGAGAAGTTTCTACTTGAGCTAACGACATTGGATGAAACAACTGAGATAAGTGAGCTTCAAACTGGAAATAATGGTCACAATCTAAACATATATACTGCAGCATTGATCATGTCTGCTACAAACGGCTTTTCACCCGACAATTTCCTCGGAAAAGGTGGTTTTGGACCCGTTTTCAAGGTGTTTGTCAGGAGTAAATTAGTAAGAATGATTTCATCACTCTTGCTTCTAACATTCTATCTTGACTGATAACTTGGTAAACATTATGGCAGGGGACATTGCCTGATGGCCGAGAAGTAGCAGTAAAGAGATTATCTAGAGGATCAGGACAAGGGCTAGTAGAGTTCAAGAATGAGCTTATACTTATTGCTAAATTGCAACACACAAACCTTGTGCGGCTCTTAGGCTTTTGCGTTCAAGGGGAAGACAAAATGCTGGTCTACGAGTTCATGCCTAATAAAAGCTTGGACGCCTTTATCTTTGGTTAGCAACAGTTGCACTCTTTTTATCATTCATCTTCGACTGCCAATCTTATGTTTATGTTTTTATTACCTTTTATCTAATAGATGAATCGAAGAGGAAGCTAATAGATTGGGATAAGCGGTTTAGCATTATTGAAGGGATAGCTCAAGGATTACTTTATCTTCATAAATACTCTAGACTCAAAATAATTCATAGAGATTTGAAGGTAAGTAACATATTGCTTGACGAGAACATGAATCCGAAGATATCAGATTTTGGAATGGCAAGGATTTACAAAACAAATGAAGCTGAATCAAATACTAACAGAATTGTCGGCACATAGTAAGTAAGCAGTTATTATAATAATTATTTACCGAAAAGAATAAGGTTGTTAATTGTATTATGGATGAATGCAGTGGTTACATGGCTCCAGAATATGCAATGAATGGTATATTTTCTGTAAAATCAGATGTTTACAGTTTTGGAGTTTTGGTGTTGGAAGTTGTCTGTGGCCGAAAAAACACCAGCAATTTTCATTTTGAGCGTCCGCTTAACCTTGTTGGATATGTAAGTTCATATCATGTTCTTATAGTAGTTAGCTTTTACCTCTAGAACAAACATGTTATTCTTTCATTTAAATTGTAAATTATTCTTTCAGGCATGGGAATTATGGAAACATGGTGCAGCATTAGAATTGGTGGATCCAACTTTAAGTGATTCATGTTCTAAACACCAGGTTTTAAGGTGCATTACTTTGGGTTTGCTATGTGTAGAACAAAGTCCACTGGATAGGCCAACCATGTCAGATGTTGTTTCTATGCTCATAGGAGAAATGCAACTATCTCAGCCAAAACACCCTGCGTTTTCCACTGGAAGAAGCATAGAGAAAAATGTGGGGGGGAAGGAGATGGAAAATTACTCCTTGAATGGTCTGTCCATGACTGTGATGGATCCAAGATGAAGCCGAAGATGATTAAAACCTAGATTTCTTCACACTCAAAGATTTTAAGTGATGTTTTAGAAGCTTGTGAAGAATGCTCAAGTCATGTTTTAATATGGCAATCAATCACAGCAATAAAACAATAGTAAAATGTTTTGATAATGAAGGATGAGTTGAGATTATTTGAGTTTAGTTGTTTAAATCAAGTTTTATATCATGTTATAATTTTTTCTTAATCATTCGATGATCAGGTTATTGGCATGCAACAGCTAACATAT
Organism: Heritiera littoralis; assembly: GCA_031772115.1. Classification (NCBI taxonomy): domain Eukaryota; kingdom Viridiplantae; phylum Streptophyta; class Magnoliopsida; order Malvales; family Malvaceae; genus Heritiera; species Heritiera littoralis. The sequence continues at coordinate 1,998,626 of JAPDPK010000118.1, forward strand.
TGTATTTTGTGTACGTAAAGTGATAGTTGTAATCTCATATCATTGAAACAAATGACGATACTTATAGTTTACACGAAAAAAAAAACGTGATTAAATATAAGTGAGAGTACAAATGTGAAGCAAGATCGAGGGATGAGACCAATAATAAATAAATGTATGAAAGGACTTAATTAAAATTATTAACTAAATTATTTAATTAAATGTTAATATTTTAACTTCACAATTAATTTTTTAATAATATAATTTTATAATATGATTAAAATAAAAAATAATGTAAGACATAAGATAATGGCTAAAATATTGTTAAAAAGTTCTAAATTATTTAGTTTTTTAAGTGAGTCCCTAAACTTTTGTTGTCTTTAAATGAATCTTTATCATTTTATTTATGTTCAAATAAGCTCTAATTTTAAATTGATTCTATTAATTGTTTTTAACATTTTAGAGTATTTTTATATTAAATTTGTCAAAAGATAATTTAATTTTCCTTTTAAGAACAATTCCATTTAATCAGCACTTTTTATAAGATCAAACAAATTAAAGGTTTATTTGGTATAGATTAAAAATTAAAGGTTATATACATATGTAAATTAAAGATTACATGTTTATTTGAATGCAATAAAAATAGAAGAATTTATTTTGACAAAATACACTACTAGAAAATGAGCTTTTTGCAACGTTTAAAGTCGTTGCGAAATGCAAATTTATTGTTGCTAAAACTTTTTTATAACGACTTTTAATCATTGCAAGGTCGTTGCAAAGAGCTTCGTTACTAAAAGTATACGTAACAACTTTCATCAAATAATAAGTCGTTACAAAAAAGTATTTTTTGCAACGATTTTTTCTCGTTACTAATTATATTATTGTTTTAGCAACGACTTAATATATTGTCTATACTTTTTTTAACAACGGAATATATTTGGTTGCAATTCTTTTTTGGCAACTGCTTTTTGATTGTTGCAATAATTAATTTAGCAACGACTATAGGATGGATTTTCTTGTACCTAAGAAAATTAACAAAAAAGAAAGAATCTTGTCCGAGTCGCATAACGTAAAATTCTCTCAACTCTCCATCGACCTCTCCAATCTCCATGCACCGCCTAAAGAAGGGAAGGCTGTTTTGTTTCCTTCCAACTCGAATCTATTTAACTTTGTTTGCCTCTCTCATTTTCTTTCTTTCTGTTTCTAATAAACTGAATCTCATTTTAGTTACAAAAAAATAAAGAGGGAGCTTAACCAAAAAGTACCTCCATATTGGGCTAGGCCGAATTCGCACCATGTTTAAGTAAATTATTAAGGAAGTGAAAGTGTGCTCAAACTCAGCCCGACTCATTTTTTGAGCTTAATTTTTTGCCTAAACTTGTTTTTATATATAATGAATAAGCTTAAATCCGTCCAAATCTACCTAAATACTATTGATTTTTAAAAAAAATAATAAATATAAAAAAATATTAAAACAAATAATAGTTAACAGGTATCAATATTACACAATAACTTTCAATAAATTTTTACATATAGACTAATAGAAACATGAAAATTTTGAATTAAACTATAAAAATAAAACAAACTCAAAATAAATTGCTCAATAAAAGCAAAATTAATAAAAAAATATATTAATATAAAAATAATAATAAAGTATAGTACATGGGCGAATTGGGCCAAATTGGGCTTGAATTTGAAACGATGGACCTTTTTCTTTAACATGCCTCGCTTATTAAGCCTAAGCCCATTTAACAGGTTTAATATTTTTGTCCAAACTCACTAAAAAATGAACAACTTTTTGGGTTTAGGTGAGTAGTCTGGTCTTTAAACAGATCTAAGAAGAATCTACTAATACTAAAATTAAATCCAAAGGTAAAAATGAAAGTATAATATCTACAAGCGCAACAATTTTTCTAATTACATTATTGCAACTAATAGTAGACCAAATCGAAAAACATCAGTTCAACAAATCGAAACAAGACACAACTTCCATTAGAGAGAATAAAAGAAAAAGATAAAGACTTACGGTTAGTTGCACCAAACAACTTTGTTTATATAGTTCATACTTCTTTACTCCAGAGGTCATTGATCTCTAAATAAGAAAAGGAAAAAAAAAGGCAGAAAGCAAATTAAATAAACAGGGAAACAAGATTAAGTAATAAATACTTTTTTATTACATCTGAAACATTTAAGAACTTTGGATGTGAACAAATCTTTAATCATCATTGGCTTCATCTTGGATCCATCACAGATATGGACATGCCATTCAATGAGCAATTTTCCATTTCTTCCCTCACTTTTGTCTTTATGATACTTCTACCGGTGGAAAACGCAGGCTATTTTCGCAGAGGTAGCTGCATTTCTCCTATGAGCATACAAACAATATCTGACATGGCTGGCCTATCTAGTGGACTATCTTCCACGCATAGCAAACCCAAAGTAACACATCTTAAAACTTGGTGTTCAGAACATGAATCACTTAAAGTTAGATCCACCAATTCTAATGTTCCACCATGTTTCCATAATTCCCATGCCTGTAAGAATAACATGTTTACAATTTACAGTTTAAATACTAGAATAAAATGTTTGTTTCAAAGGGAAAAGCTAGCTTGTAACAATAGGTTATAAACCTACGTATCCAACAAGGTTAAGTGGACGATCAAGATGAAAACTGCTGGAGTTCTTTCGGCCACTGATAACTTCCTTATTCATTTCAATACAGTTAACATCCTTATTCATTTCAATCAATAATGACTACAATAATTGCTTACTTACTATGTGCCGACAATCCTGTTAGTGCTTGATTCAGCTTCATTTGTTTTGTAAATTCTTGCCATCCCAAAATCCGATATTTTGGGATTCAATTTCTCATCAAGCAATATGTTACTTACCTTCAAATCTCTATGAATTATTTTGAGTCTAGAGTACTTATGGAGATACAGTAATCATTGAGCTTTCCCTTCAATAATGCTAAACTGCTTATCCCAATCTAATAGCTTCCTCTTTGATTTATCTGCTTGATAAAAGGCATTAAAGATATAAAGGTAAGATTGACAGTTGAGGAAATAAAGAGTACAACTGTTACCAACCTGCAAAGATAAAAGCATCTAAGCTTTTATTAGGCATGTACTCATAGACCAACATTTTGTCTTCCCCTCGAATGCAAAAGCCTAAGAGCCGCACAAGGTTTGTGTGTTGCAATTTAGCAATAAGTATAAGCTCGTTCTTGAACTCCACTAGCCCTTATCCTGATCCTCTTGATAATCTCTTTATTGCTACTTCTTGTCCATCAGGCAATGTCCCCTGGTATAATGTTTACCAAGTTATCATCAGTTAAGGAATGTTAGAAATAGAATAATGAAATCATTCTTACTAATTTACTCCCGGGAGGCACATTGAAAATAGGTCTAAAACCACCTTTTCCGAGCAAATTATCTTGTGAAAAGCCATTTGTGGCAGACATGATCCGTGTTGCAGTATACATGTTTAGATTGTGACCATTATTTCCACTTTGAAGCTCGCTTATCTCTCTTGTATTATCCGAATCAGCTCAAGTAGAAACTGTTGGGAAAAATATCCCTCAAACCAAACACCCACAAAAACAAAAGAAAGCAAGAACAAACACAATAATTTTTAATGTGGTTTGGCCCAACCAATTTGGCCTACAACCACCCAACCAATCTAATAACCAATCAAACAATTACAATTATGCAATTTTTAGAAGAGAAAAATTGCAAACTCCTTACAAGCCCAAAGCCCAACTACCCAAGAGCCTAACTACACCCTTTTATAATAGCCCAAACTCTATAACTCTCTGGGATATTTTACAAACCAAGCCTAACACTTTATTTATAAGGGAATAGCCCTTATAACTTCTCCTATACTTTCGATGTGGGATTCAAGGCAAACCCCAACAAATGTTCCCTTGACTTGACTCCTCAAACTGCTCAACAACATCTGAAAAACTGACATGCCTCTGAATCTTCTTACTCTTGGAAACAACCCTATCCTTCGCATCATCAAGCAAATGTAGTTGTTTCTCATTCCTCTTTCCTTGCAAAACTAAACCACCATTCTTGTATACTTTGCAACAATCATTGTTACCAACATATGTGTACCCACGTGAAGCTAACTCACCCAAAGAAATCAAATTGTAGCTAAAACTGGGTACATCCTCACATTACGGAGAGTCTTGACACCACCATTATGAAGCTTGAGTTGAACACTCCCAATACCTTCAATCTTCACTCGATTATCATTCCCAACCGCAATATTACCTAAACTTTCAACATTTTTCAATTCATCAAGCCGATCTTTATCATTGCAAATATGCATCGATGCAGCTGAATCCAAAACCCAACCTTTCTCATAAGTATGAGACCCATCTAAACAAGTTGTCAATACATCATCATCTGAATTAGTCAAAACAACACATGTCTCATTCTTCTTTCCATCATCACTCTTTTGTTGAGCTTTCTTGAATGCAACCATATCCTCTCTTAATGTCTCGCAACATGCTTGAATATGACCTTTTTCTCCACAATAATAACATTCCACCTCAGTATAATCTCTGAATCTTGATCTTGATCTCCCTCTTGATCCACCATGTCTCTCATTAGTCCTCCCTCGAGTAGAACCTTCCACAGCAGCTAGTACACCTCCCGCAGATGAAGAATCTTCTTTGCCCATAAATCTTTCATTCTCACGCAGCACAGCAATCACATCATCCAACGTCAAAGTAGTTTTACCTACCAATAAAGTCTGAACTAAAGGTCTATAAGACTTGGGCAAAGATGACAACAACAGCAATGCCTTCTCTTCTTCTTTCAACTCTTTAGAATCAATAACTAATAATTGTGAAACTAATCTATTAAATTCATTTAAGTGATCATGGAGACTCTTACCATCATCCATCTTCAGAGAATACAAATCCATCTTCAAACACAATTTATTCGTTAGCGATTTTGATGCATAAATGTCTCCCAGCTTCTTCCACAATCCAGTTGGTGTCGTCTCAGTCAATACGTTATACTTAATCTCTAGAGCAAGTGCTAATCTAATTGTGCTCACAACCCTCTTCTGAATTCCAACCCAATCCTTATCAGACATTCCATCTGGCTTATTTTCTTCTAACGCCAAATCTAGACCTTGTTGCACTAAAAGATCCTGAATCGTACTTTGCCGTAACATAAAATTACTTTTACCATCAAATAAAGGAATTTCAAACTTAGGCATACCTCCAGACATAGATTCAGCCATAGCTTTCCTCCTCTCGCAGGATCACAAACCTTCAGCTCTTGATACCACTTGTTGGGAAAAATATCCCTCAAACCAAACATCCACCAAAACGAAAGAAAGCAAGAACAAACACAATAATTTTTAATGTGATTTGGCCCAACCAATTTGGCCTACAACCACCCAACCAATCTAATAACCAATCAAACAATTACAACTGTGCAATTTTTAGAAGAGAAAAATTGCAAACTCTTTACAAGCCCAAAGCCCAACTACCTAAGAGCCCAACTACACTCTTTTTGTAAGATCTGATTCTACCCTACTGTAGACTCTAATTTTATAAAATTGATAATGGAAACTAAATAAACAATGAATGTTAATTTCCAAAAGGGTGAAAAGCTCTTTAACTTGAGAAATGAACGGAACAATTGATGTGAAATACTCTACGGGCGAGTACTGCAATGGGACAGCTTGCCAATGGGCGAGCAAGGTAGGACGTTCGCCAATGAGCGAGCAGATCGCCATTAGTTGATGGCGAGGGCAAATGTTGAGTTCGCCAAGTTATGTTGATTCGGGCGAGGGCTTTTGATCGCCCATATGGATTGAGTAAATTGAAATGCTAAATAAAATTGCCAATTTGTGGGGAATTGTAGCAATTGGCCAGTAGAGCAAAACACGATGATCGCCAACAATGAAAATTTTCTATAATCGCCAAACCTCTATGTAATCACCAAGGAAAGGATATTATTTCGTAATGGCCAAATATTAAGTTGGCATCAAAACAATGTGGCGACCTGGTGTAAGGAGAGGGCGAGCTGAGAATTTGCTTAGTGTTGGCGAGTTGGAAACAATAAATTAGAACCGTGCAGCCAAATTTGACTTTTGTTGCTATTATGATAAGGTTGAAGAAAAGTCTAACAAGGGATGAACTCTATTGGCTGAAGTAGCCATCAAAGGTTGGCAAACAAGGTCAATAATGTGTAGGAAGAAAAGAGTTCCAGTTGACTTCTTTTGTTGCAATGGTCTTCATGAATTAATGCAACAAATGATACTTAGAAGAGAAGGAGAATGGAAGTCAACAAAGGTGCAGCAAAAGTGGACTTCATGACACTTTGCTACTGTTACAGTTATTTCCTTCAATCTGTTAAACACTGGTCAATTCTGCATGAGACAAGAAATTAATTAAAGGCTGACATGGCTGGAAAGCTATTGGTGGAAATATAGAACAAAGTCATTAGAAGAGGAAAGAGGCGTGTGGAAGGAAGACTTTCATGCCAACATGAACTGCAGCTTGTCTTCATGCATTTAAGGGATGTCTGACTCATGAGATGATGAAAGAAACGGAATAAAGGCCAAGTGATGGGTTGTGATTGGATGAGCATGGCTATATAAGAAGAACATTTGAGGAAAATCGATTTAGCCAAATTCATCTTCTTCACGAGAGCTACACAACTGCAAGTTTTATGTTCTGATTTTCTCCATGTCCGATTTACTACACTTCACCCTTAAGTTGGCTAAACAAGTAAATCAGCTTGCAAAACCTTTCCTCCATAGTTGATGAGCTAAAGGAATAAGCAAAGTAAGACCAACATGAGACAGAAAGCGATCTGTGCTGGAAGAGCAATTGATTTAGGTGAGATTTAATGATTTCTTGAGATTGAATGATATATTTCTATGATTTCAAGCATGAGAAGCATGATTTTAGTATTGCTTTTGATTTATTCTTGTTAGATCATAGAAGTAGAATAAATTCATATCTTGAAGTAGATGAAGAATAAAATGAAACTGGGTTGAAATGGTGTAAAAGTGATGAGAATGGCGATTATGGTGATCGCCCAGGTTGAATATTTGCGATCGCCAATGATGCGAGTAGGAAAGAAAGGAACTCACCAAGTTAAAGTTTTAATTCAGATGGGCGAGGTCGCCCAATGCTAGTTTAATTCATGGGCGAGCCCATTTCTGAATAGAGAGACGTGTTAGGTGAGCTAGTTGGGTGTCTAGACGAGCAGGTTGATTTATCTCAAGTCTCGCCCAAGTGATGGAAAAATATATGAGGAAGATATTAATAGAATTTATAAATTATTTTGCAGCCGGGAATTATGAACTCGGTGAATGCGATTTGGAAGGCAAGCAGGAAGCAAGGCTTCGTGAGACCAGGTAAGGGAGATGTGTGTGAAGTGAATGCATGTCCTGTGGAGTTAAGTTTTATGAAAATATTGAGAAATTATTTTGGTTTATGACATGCATTGTTTGAGAAATTTATTTGATATTGGGCGAGCTACTAAGCCGACCCTTATGATATTAACTGGTATTGGCGGCTGAGCCAAACTTTTATAATATTTTGGGTGAACAAAGATTTTATGTTGTTTTGGGCGAACGACTCTTTTTAAATAAGTATGGGCGAATCGACCATGATAATAACCATTGGCGAGTTGACCACGGAAATGCCATTGTTGGGCTAACTGACCATGGGAAATGCCATCACGGGCGAATTGGTCGTCGGGCGAGCCGTTATGGGCGAGCCAGTGTTTTCGTTTTAAAAGCAAAGGTTGGTGGGCGAACACAAGTTCACCGCACTGGGCGAACTGCCGTGGGCGAGCCATACTTGGTGAGCTGACCATGGGCGAACCGATTTATGGGTATTTTTCTCAATGGAAAAAAATGAGCTATTTTAATATTTTTGAAAATAGAAAATATAAATCCTTTTGGATGAGTTGATCAATGGGCGAGTTGACCATGGGCGAACTAGCCATGGACAAGCCAGCTTAACCCGTGCCTTTCTCACACGGAAAATAGTGAGATTACGGGCTGTTTTTACTAATTTATAAAACCTTTTAGAAATCAAATCATTTTGAGGAAATGATAATATGGGTAAAATAATTCCATAAAGGTTTTTCATAAGATATAAAGTGATTTTGAGACTTTAGGCCCCTAGTTTCATGCATTGTTATGAGTTATGAGGCTGATGGACCCGCCAAGTCATCAGCAGGTCTCGAGGTCACTTGGCAAGTGGACCCGAGGACCACTATAGATTATGGTCATAGATCTAGCAGAGATAGCCATGAGGGGCGATGGCCTACGAGTGCACCCCAATAGCAGTAGATTTCGTTTCGCAAGGGGGAGGGGGAACGATGATAGCATTATTTATTCGTAGGGTGATGCCTAGTCTCAACTTGTTGGTTTCTATTTAATGAGAGGATTTGTTAAATCGTAATTTCTGTTTAAATTAGATGATATTATAAATTGTTGAACAAATGATTTGAATGGTGCATTGAGAGTACTGTTTACTATAACCACTGTTTTCCTATCGATATGATTTTAGGAAAAAGAAATAGTTTGTGGTATATAGTTTTAGTCTTATAAGCAGCATATGTTTCCTTTACTGAGCGTATGAATCGCTCACTCCTTTGTTTTAACTCCACAGATAAAAGACACGGAGTTAGAGAAGTAGCTCCAAGATGGATATTAAACATGACAGGTACAGTCTCTTCTCTTTTACATTTCAGACATAAGTATACAGTACTACTGTAGTGAAATAAGACAATAAGGGGATCTTGGATATAAGGTATAATGAAAAAAATTTTCATATTCCATATTTAAATAAATGTTTAACATTTATTATTATCACTATTGAATGTTATTGGCATCGCAGACAGCCCAACAGGTAAAGTTGTATTGAAATACATGAAAAATGTGGTAACAGGCTGTTACACTTTTATAATAGCCCAAACTCTATAACTTTCTGGAATATTTTACAAACCAAGCCTGACACTTTATTTATAAGGGAATAGCCCTTATAACTTCTCATATACTTTCGATGTGGGATTCAAAGCAAACCCCAACAGAAACTTTTATGTTCAAAACAAGTTGGAGTTTACATAAAAGACACTATTAAAACATCATTTTTAATTTGTGCATGGAAATTTACCTTCTCTTCTAATTCGTTTTTGTCTTCTCAAATAAAACATGATGCCAAGAAGTATTGTGGTGATCAGAGTCGTTGCTAGAGAGATTAAAATCCATATCCAGTTTTTTGACCCAGCATCTATGTATTGTATTTTGTCGTCCGTGCCATCTAACAATATCAATAGATGAAATAGATTGGAACCTAGAATGAAGAATTGAGTGCAAAAAGAGCAATATTAAGGATAGACAAAGATTAAACTTACTTGAACCTCTGCGGATTATAACGTGATAGGAAGTTCCATCTAAGCCACCTTCAACATAAGGCCTTATAAGAAACTGGCAACCAAGGTCCATCTCTGCGTTCACTCCCAAACATTGACAATCTTTCCAACATATGTCCTTACAATCGCTTAAGGAAAGAGTGTTGTTCTCCGATAGTGTATCATTTGTATCTGTAGTTGTTATGGATTTTATTTCGTACCTATCACCATTTCTTCTGCACTTTGGTCCTTTCCATCTCTCGCAACCTTTTCTGTGCTATCACCTTTACAGTGCTTGAATCAAATATGTCATTGTCAGGTGCACCAAACAAACTCTCATCGTCCAACAACACTAACCTTGCATTTTTCCTTAGCTCTTCAGGAGTATCGTTATTAATTAGAAGCGAAAAATAAAGATATTGCTCATCTGCACTAGAAACATGAGTGAAATTATAGTTCATGCTCAGTCCCTCCAAATGGGGAATATTCTCAAAATTTTCACCAGTAGACCAGAAAACCCTCTCTCTGAGCCGAACAACTAATCGCTTTCATACAGGATCCCACTCCAGGGTAAAAGTTCCACGCGCTGGGATTGATTGAGTCAACCAAGATGTAAGTGAGCAACTTCTTCCATGGCTAACCCCCAATTTCATCTCGTGCAGCAAAGTTAGACTGAAGTTTACATCTTGGAAAACAAGATTCCCAGAATACTATGCTTTGCCACAATACTATGTTTTCCCCATTAGAGTTTACATCTTGGAAAACAAGATTCCCAGAATCTTGTAAGACGGCCTTCAAGTTGAAACTGTTACTGGTGGTAGAGGTAGACTGAAGTGAGAAAAGTTGGATGGGATTCCCACAAACGCTTGTAATTTTCAATCCGCTTTTGTCTATGATGAGAACCCCTGAGTTGTCAGCGATCGGGTCGTCTCGGTTGGCCAACCAGAAGGGAGGGCGCAACCTATTTTCAGTGTACCATATAGCCAAATAATATCCGGTATCTTTGCCATCCCAAGTCTCGCCATACACTTGTTTATAGAAGCCTAAGGAGACGGCTCCATTTTGAGATACAAGATGATCAGAAGAATTGAGTTTATCACCTTGGTTGAGCATGCTTGTGTGATAACCGTAAATTTTTCAATTATTGGAAATTAATATTAAAGCAAATAAATAAATAAATACAATTGCGAGAGCGGGATATTAATGAAAATCCTGAGAATTGAGAAAGGAAACGGATGGTGGAAATCCGAGTGAAGGAAAATTAAATCGAAAAAATAAGACGAGAAATTATGGAAAATAACAAAATGAGGAAATTTAATTTGGATAAATGGAAATCCAAATTAAATAAGAAAACGAGAAAAAAAAATAGAAAATATGTTTATATAATTATATATTATATAAATGTATTTTTAAACAAATACATATGTATTTTTATACAAATACATATGTATTTAAAATAATATATGGTATATATATAATTATACATTGGTATACATGTGTGTGTATATATATATATATACACTATTTGAAGGAATTAAATAATACATATGTATTTTAGTATAATCTCTTATGTATATATAAATATTTATACACATAATTGAGAAATGTAAATATTAATTTACATTAAAGTTTGAAAATATATATGGAATAATATATGTATAATATATAGTATATATTATATGTATAAAATATAATTTATAGTGTATAATAAATAGTATATTATATACTAAAAAGGGAAAGTGAAATAAAGATAAAAGAGGAAAGAAAACAGAAAAAAAAAAGGAAAGGAAGGATCGGGAGGAACCCGATCCTCCCAGAGGGGCCGACGGTGGCGAAGCTGCCACCGTCGGCGAGGGAGAAAAGGAAAGGGAGAAACGGCGCCGGCAGAGAGAGAGGAGAAGTCAATGACCGGCGGAAGAAAGGAGAAACGGAGAAGGAAAGAAAATTTCGGCGAAACCGAAAGAGAAAGAGGAAAACGGATCTGACGGTGCCGGCGGAATTGGTTGCCGCCACTGCCACCGAAGCTTCGCCGGAGGAAGAGGAAGACGTGGGAGGTCACCGATCAAGCGGAGAACGGCGGAGGAGGGCGGCGAGAGGTGGGAGAGACCGGACCTAAATCGAGTTGATCCGCCACCGTGCCGTCGATTCGGGATGAACGGATGCTAGATCCAAGCTCGCCGTGGTGCCAGCCGACTGAGGGGCCACTGAACCGCCGGAGAACCGGCCATCGGAAAAGAACCGGCGGTGAGGGGAGGTGACCGGTCCGACTGGGAACAAAGAAAAGAAAAAAAAGAAAAAGAAAAAGAAAAAGAAAAAGAAAAAGAAAAGAAAAGAAAAGAAAAGAGAAAAAGAAGAAAAGGAAGAAAAAGGAGAGAGAAAAAGGAAATTTTTGGAATTCGGAAATTTCAAGAATTTTGGGAAATCTCGAAAAACTCGAAAACTCGGGAATTACGGGAATCGGTAAGAAATCCCGAAAAATTTTAAATTATTTAAATAAGTTATTTATTTAAATAATTATGAAAAAATTCTAAATCTTAGAATTTAATTTCCAGAAAATTCTCTCGATGACCGTGCCGATGGAATCGGGCGAGGCGAACACGGGCGCGACCTTCGAGAGGCAGTCGCCGACCCGAAACAGGTAAGGGAGACATGTGCCGCTTGTAAGGATATTTGGCCACATGTTTTAAATTGTGCATTTAATTTATAAATGCAATTTATAATGATTAGTTTTGAAAATTATTGTGATTTATCGGTTTCAAATTGGGGTGAAATACCAGTTGAGAAATATAAACTATATTTTTCGTGCAGGAGGCTAGCCAAATCGGCAGCCGTTATACTGCCGAAAAATTATCGAAAAATTACTGAAATTTATCGAATATCACCGAAAACCAAAATAAAAGATTTGATTTCACGTGAATCGGTTTTCGGGTACGAAAATCGAGAAATTAAGTAAATTTCATAAAACATGAATATAGTGATATTTAATTTTAAAATATTCATGTTTTCGAGTATGATGAAGAGGAAATCACCGAAAATTCACCGGTAGGTGATATTTCACGTGAAACGAGATGAAAATGAAAAAGAGGCCAAAGTGAATATTTTTATAAATATTCTTAAATATTCACTTGATTTAATATAAAACCTTTATGGTTTAATTGTGAGATAAATAATTATATAAATTCCATAAAGGTTAAGAAATGATGAAAAACTGTGATTTCGAGACTAGATGTCTCTACACGTGTTTTTAGAAAGAAACATGGTTACGGGATTTATGAATTTGAAAAAATAAATATTTTATTTTTCATAAATTATTGAAAAACCGTGTTTTCAAGTGAAAGCACGGAAAAGCGTGCATACGTGTTTTACAGTGGAGAAAAGACAGTTTTGCCCGTCTATACTTTCAGTGATGATTTTGCAAACTGTTTTCATCGTATGGAAAACATGATATATACCTTTATGAAATAATTTGAAAAATGTTATTTATTTTATAAATTTCATAAAAGTGATTATATTTACATGTGAGCCTTATGGATATTTGATTTACGGTGTTTAAAAATCCATAAAGGCTATGGTACGGTTTATACTATTTTGAGACTATAGGCCCTGAGTTCATGCATTATTATCCATGTAATTGCGTGACCCACCTGGGGCGGTGGCTTGGGTCGATGGACCAACGGGTGCACCTCAGGGCGTCACAGGGCTGATGGACCCGCCAAGTCATCAGCGGTCTCGAGGTCACTTGGTAAGTGGACTCGAGGACCACCTATAGATTATGGCCATAGATCTAGCAGAGATAGCCGTGAGGGGTGATGGCCTACGGGTGCACCCCAATAGCGGTAAATTTCGTTCTCGCAAGGGGGAGGGGAAACGATGATAGCATGATTTATTTGATGCTTGGTCTCACACACTAATTACTGTGTATTGAAAGGATTTACGGAATCCTATTTGATGTACTGTACAGTTTACTGTACTGATCATTGGTTACTGTTTACTAATGAAAAATCGTACCAAAATACTGTGTTTACAGAACTGTATTGTGCACTAAAATGGTAGCCACTGATTACTGTTTTACTGAATTGAAAGCTACCATTTACTGTTTACTGAACTGAAAGCTACCGTATACTATTTACTGAATTGGTAGCTACTGTTTACTATTACTGACTGAACCGTATCGAGATACTGTTTTACTGAATACTGAATATACTGTTTTACTGAACTGTACGATACAGTTACTGATTTGAAAAGAGAAATAGATGTTTATTCTAAAAGAATAACATAAGAATTATTTCTAAGATAGAAATAATCAAAGAAGTGATTATCCAATGATTGGATATTTACAAATCACTGTACTGTCACGTGTTTTAAAGGATACTGAAGTGAAAAGAAATAAGTGGTTTACTCTGTGGGAAAAAAAAACGAAGATCATATCGTTTTGAGAAAAATGGATTTAATACTCTCTACAGTTGCTTCTAGGTTCCGGAACAAGTCAGGTATTTTAAAATACCTGCCTTACTCTATTTGGATCCCTAGCCGACTGTAGTATCCTTCCTACATGTGAGCCTAGAGCCAGCTAGGAAGATTTTAAAGAGAATGAAAAATATTTTCAGCATATAGATAGCTGAATATCAAGTGTGACATATAACTCTCTTACTGAGCCGTGGTTTGCTCACCCCTTAATTTTAAACATTTCAGGTTTTAATGATTGTGAGATCAGTTAATTGTGGATCACGGCTGTACACAAAGGACAATGTGACAGACCGACTGATTTATATGAGGTACGATCATTTATTTTCTGTATTTAGACATGTCTACGTACTACTTATCTAATTAATTAAGATAGGGGATGTGTATAATAAAAACAATGTTATGTAAAATTGTTTAACAGTTAGTACAAGTGAAGTATCACAGACAATCCAACCGGATAAGTGGTATAAAATAAGGTGAAAAATATGATAACGGGTCGTTACAGTCTGTTTCAGCGTCAGATATCGAAAGGCAAGCCAAAATGAGCAACAAGACTTTGAAGCTGAACATGGTTTGATTGGACAAGCAAGAAGCGCCAGTTAAAGACAAGACCAATGACCATGGATTGGAGAGTCGATGAAATGTCCCAGGCCAACAGCAGCTATTTATAGAGTTCGATTTAGATTATTTTCTGTATCAGCACTTTTTTCTCTCTCTTTTTTATTCATCTCTATCTGCCTCTGCTGTTTGTTTATATAATCAGTATGGCAGCCATTGCCATACTGTCTGAAATCATTGAAGATGCTTTAACCAAGTTTTTTCCTCATCTTCGCCTTTTATTTTTTTCAAAACAATGGATCACAGTTTAAGTAAAACAACGGAAACGTACAATAGGGATTAAAAAAAAAAACAGCCTTTCTCTACGTATTGCGGTAGAATAAAAACTCTCCCGATATGCATGACACAGTTCAACTTTCCAAGCTCGATCAAGTAGAGTTTTTTTTTTCATATATACTAGATACGAAGCAGCCATGTTTATTTCTTGTGCTCATTACCTTAGATCTGATATTTTTTTTGCGTATATTTTACATTTCTGATGTGTAAAATACAAAAAAAAAAAGTAAATTAAAATTTGTATACACATATAAATATAAAATCATTTTAGTTTTTATTTCATTTATATAATTTTTATCAAATTTTAATCTCATGTCTTTTATTTGTACTATATCACTGTATAGTTAAACAACGAATTTCACGTTAAATAAAATAATGATAAAAAGATAAAAAATTTAATTATTTTCCGTCTCTCATATAAGTATATTTCGTGGGATTTCTTCCTACATGTTATTTTCCTTTCTTTTCTTCAACTTCTATCCTTTTTGATCCTTTCTGAATTGTAAATTATTTTTTGAATTGAAAAGTAAAAAAAAAAAAAACTCTTTATCAAAACCACCGTTCTATTTTTTTCTTTTGTCTCAAATCCATATAACTTTTAACTAAAAAATTGAATCGTCAAATATAAAAGGCCATATACTGTTGATGTCTTTTGAAAAAGCTGGACATACCGACAATAGTAACAAAGAGAAAAAGGAGCGAATGATCTTTGACAACGTTAACAACAATAAGAAGTTTTTGGACGTACTTACTTTCCCTTTTGTTTCTTTTTCCGACAGCTTTGTTTTATTTATATATTTATTTATTTTATTTTGCCTGGGATGGATTAAAAGACCCGTCTTCTGGCTTTTCTTCCTTCCTTTTTCTTTCCTTCTGCTTTTGCCTTGGAGTGATTTTCACGTAACTCTTTGGTGTAAAAACCTAATCGGGAGTTTGGTTTACGGATTTTAAAATTATTTCTAAAAGTTATATTTTTTGTAATTATTTAACCAAGTTTAATTAATTGGATAATTTTTTTCTCATCAGGAATTATAGATTCCAAATAGTGTTAAAATGGAGAAAAATAAGCAGAAAATAATACCCTCCTCTCTTTGAGATATTTTTTTTATTTTCTTTGAAAATTCTTTTTTGTTTCAAATTTATCCTTAACATTTTTTTATTTGGATCAACTTTTCATTTGGGTTAACTTTATCCTTTGTTAACAAATATATTACACCTTAGATAATTATTTATTTATTAAAATAAATAACTTAACATCTTAAATAATTAAATAAGTAATTTAAATATAATTATACCATTAGATTTGTCAAAAATTACAACTCTAAATAAAACACTTAATAAAAACCTTTTTTTAAAGCCATTAAAAACTCTTTCTTAATTACAACATAATTGTTAATTTTATGAGTTTATATATAATACAGTGATAGTAAATAGTTTCTATACACTGTCAATTAATCATGGGATGACACCTTATATAAAGGTCCTTAAAAATAAATATTAACAAAGTTTTTAAATTTATTTTTAAGGATTTATACACTTTTAGACTTTGCTCATTAATGAAGTATTATCCTATTATTGACCGACAGTGTATAGAAGCTATACATTGTTAGTGCATCATATATAAACTCTAATTTTATTACATCTAAATATAATTTACAAGTTTGTAAGTATAAAGGTAACATTTTTTTACTAAATTGGTGATCAATAAATATTGTAGTCACTTAAATTTAAAGTGTCATAGTTTTTTTATTTTATTTTGATGAATTGACATATACGAGAAAAATGAATTTAAAATCAAATGGATCAATAATAAGATAGACCCTATAATTTTTTATTAATCAAAATCAATTTAATATAGTAATAATTTGTTAAATCAAAATAATTTAGATGATAAAACCTTATAAACAAAGGGACCAAATAAATAAATAAACAAGTATCTTAAATAAATAATTAATTAATTTAAATATAATTTTTATCAAGTGTTATTCACTTTATATCAACTAATAATATAAAAAGTATTATAGTAAAATAAGTAATTAAGTAATCTTACTTATCTTCAATCAAACACAAAAATCTTATATTCTTACTTGTGCAACCAAACACAATAATCTAATATTTTTAAAAATCCATCAGATAAAATGATTTAAGGTAAAATGGTTCTAAAAAAGAGTTAAATTTCGTGAAACAGACTCCCCTAATAATCATGACTGTTGGAGGCATGGGTTGGCATCTAATTGTCTCATTTTTTTTTCTTTGACTTTTGACCCTTCTTGTTACACGATTTGGAATATCCAAACAAAGTCAAGGCTTTTGTCTTATCGCTTCTAACATTTCTTTTGGGTTTTCATCTTCTTTCGTCGTTCATTCTACCTTGCTACGTAGCTTTCCCGTTGTCGAGTAAACGCAGGCCTTCTTTGTTCTTCAACCCTTTTAACCCAAATGAATCCTATTTGAGCTATTATCTTATTCATTATTGCTGTGTTCTCAAACGTAAAGAATACCTCCGACGCCCGAATTTTATGCCAAATCCATTTTAGGAAATTATTCCATTACCACGCTCTTAACTTTCATTTTTTTTTTGTCAATTGAAGTGATTATCCTGTAACTTTAAATTGATACACATGATGATAAACATAATATTATTAAGAAAATGCCCTCTTGAATCTTGATAGCAATCTAATTAACTTTTTTTAAATTTTAATATAAATGGATAAATTGAATTGATAAAAGATAATTAACAAATATAGATATTTATCTCTTAAGATATTTTATTAATATTATATTTATTTAAGTTAAATATTAATATGTTCAAAAAATAAATTGAAAATAAAAAGATAAATTTAATTAAATGGGTGTTGTTGGATGGCTATTGCTATTCTATAAAAAAATAGAACGTATTAACACAATGAAAGTCGGTGTGAACAGACAGTTTTTCAAAATTTTACTCATATTACATATATTCAAGCTAAAAGATTGAAAAGAAATAAGTGATATTATTTTATAAAATTAATATACATGGCTAAAGTAATTGAATAGAGATTACAAATGCAATATTAAAAAAACAATAAAACTTTTATTATATAATAATAACAATTTTTGAAAGACTAATTTCAAAACTATTAATTGTTTTTTCAATTTTAATTTTTGTTGTTGTTGTTGTGGGTGAATGTTGCAAGATCTCCAACTCTTTCTTTGGAAGTGTAGATGCATTTCGTCCGCAAAAATGGAGGGAAATCTTGAATGAAGAATCTTGTATTCACATATAATTTGGAATTATTTTTTTAGAAAAATAATGAACCATAGTAGTGTTTTTTTTTTGTTTTACTTTGAGGAATGAGCTTCAAAATTGCTTTTAAGACATTTCAGTTTTGATTTTTTAAAATCCATGAGTACCAAGCATTGATGAAAAAAATAATTACACGCAATTTATATAATAACAATGAAAAACTTAAAAATTTTAACATTTATAGATATAGATATTATCATTTAGACAATAAAAAAATTAATTGGTATCAGCAGCAGATATAGATGTTATATTTTGTAATATTAATGTGAAAAAAAAAAGAAATGATTACATTTACTTATTACTTAAAAAAATTCAAAAAATGACATTAGCTTTTAGTATATTAAAAAAAATTCAACTGTTAATCTAATAATACGTAACATATTGTTATATTAATATTGCATGTTATATTACATTGTCCATATTGATTTTAATTTGTATAGACATATGGATATAGATGTTTTCTCTTAAAAAATAAAAAATAATTTATAAAAGCTATAGATACAAATTTTGTAATATTAACATAAATAGAGATAAATGATATGTCATTTTTATTAATTTTAATTTATATAAAGATATAGATGTCTATCTTTTAGAAATTGAAACGGATTAAAAAGATAATTTATTTTGTATTTTTAATATATATAGAGATTTCTATCTTTTTTTTAAACTTGAAAAAGATAATTATTTTTTAATTGTAATAAATTACACATGTCAAATATATAAATAATTCATATAAGATGTCTTACTTTGAATTAACTGCTTTGGCTTATATACATATATAAATATATGTATATATATAAGATTAAGATTTTTTTATTAATTATCTATGACTTATTCTTTATTACTTATTGATAAAAGTCCTTGAAATAAACATGTTTTTCAATATAAATATATAAATATATATATATATATATATATATATATATATAAATATAATGATTTGTAATTCTGAAAACATGTCAGGATATGTTGGTTTTCAAAGCTCTATCTTTAAATGTCGTTGAAATTGTTTTGATTTTTAGTTTTTTTATGCTTTGAAGGTTGGATTTGTTTTCCTTTTATAGTTGCATTTTTGTATATTTGATGCCAATTCAATTTAAATTATTATGGTAGTTTTGGATTGACCTTTTATATATGATCAATTGTTATATGGATAATTATCATACAAAATGTTAGTGGAATTTTTATATTCCACAAGTAGGATTAGAATAATGACACAAATCTTAATCATGCTTATGGAGTCTAAAAGCTCCACTGGCAGTGTATTAAATAATAATTTTTGTTATATGTACATATAGGATTATTATTAAATACACTGTCAATAATTTTTAGACTTCACAAGCAACATTAAGATAATTATACATACCCTTAATTGAATATTAAAAAATAAAAAATAAATTAAATGGAGTATGTGTCATTATCTTAAGTTTACTTGTAGAGTCTAAAAACTTCACTAATAGTGGATTGGATGATAATCCATATATATTTATTTATTTATTTTTAATTCATTTTTTTTCTCATTTACAGGTCAGTTATGCATTTTTTTATGTCAGTTACGCACTTCTGGATTTGGAGAATAATGTTTCAACTTTCAACAGAGCCGGATTGCAATATTCTAAATGCAGGTTATGAAAGTTAAGCGCATCATCTAACGAACATGTGCCATTTTGAAAACGTTTACATAGCCATTGTTGTTTTCTTTGTGAAAACGTTTCTGTGTTTCAAGTGTCAAGTACTAATTACCTTTTAGAAAAAATGCGTTCATCAATGATAAATCGCTATCATTTTGAGTGATTTTATCCATAATATGATAGTTTTAGTTGATTCTTTCCCTACGTTCTCCTAACATGAACCATGGTTATTCTCGGTGATTATTTTAGGTTCTTATAACATAAGAATTGCCATGACCACTTACGGCTTAATGGACATAAAGAATGTTTATTTGGATCATTCAATTAGGGATGCAGTTTGTTTAGAACTGAAAAATTACTTTAAAACATTTCTTTTGGCATGAAAATTCTTAGTTAATGCAATTTGTTCAGAGCTGAAAAATGAATTTAAAACATTTCTTTTGCCAAAAAATTCTTAGTTATTCTCTTGAAATGATAAATAATTGTTGTTTCTTGTAGCCAAGTGATGATATTCTGTAGTATAATGTCGTGTTACTAGACTCCTTCAAAGAAGCAGCAGAAGAAATGCATAGATTTGCAAGTAATTTTCATTACTAACGCATTTCTCCGTTATTTTTTGTTTAAAGTTTGCTATTTTTATTTGAATTTAGTTGCAGAAAATAAAGCCTCCACGGAAGAATGCCACCAATACTGAAATTAAAACCAAGGTGAAAATGAGAGCTTAATATCCAAAACGCGACAAGTTTTCTAATTACATTATTACTGCTAACAGCAGACCAAATCGAAAAACATCAGTTCAACAGACTGAAACATGACACGACTTCCATCAGAGAGAACAAAAGAAAAAAAGAGACCGTTTAGTTGCACCGAACATCTTCGTTTATATAGTTCGTACTTCTTTACTCCACAGGTCATTGATTATTACAGATGAATGGTATACCAACAGTCAATAGTGTAAATCCGACCATTTTGATCAATTGACCAAAGGGAAAGCTAAAAAGTAGTTATATTCTCATACCATTAAACTAAACGGTAGGACACTTGCCTTGTATGCCCAGTAGAGGTATGAACTTTCATTAGTTATTTCTTTTCCCAAGCGTGCAATTAACTTTGATGGAGTCCATAACACATTCTGTGTAAACCAAAAACAAGAGGCATGAGGAAATTAACAGAATGGCAGACACCAATAGACACAAGAGATACATCTACTATGGTAACCGAAATCAATGGAATAGAGTACATATATAAGCTGAATTATTCCACCATTCACAATAATTTAGACTACAAGAGATTAATTTTCTTTGCAATAATTACAGAAAACAAGGGGGTATGGCATAGCCTGCATGTGTGTTTGCGTGTGGAAGTAACTCTTCAAGTTGTTCCTTCAGCATCTTATCAAAAATTGGAATGATCCAATCCTCAAATTTGCGGCAGTTGTCATTCGGAACCAGCAAGTTACCAATGCGATTCAAGCCTCTCAAACGTGACTGAGCACTGGGTAGTGAAAAATCACCTTCATATATTGGTGCAAGGCACTTTATAAGATCTTCTATGCCACCAGTTGTAGTAACTATAACATCAACCTAAAGCCATTTTAGAAGTAATAGTTCTTAGATGGAGAGGGATGTAAAATCAAGAACCCAATGACTGATTTCGAAATCCTTCCAAAAACTTGAAGCCAAAGAATAAAATAGATTATAATAATTTCCAGCCATTTTAACTTTTGTCCGATTCCATTTCCATTTTTTCTTCTTTTTCTCCTTCTTGGATTTCTTGTGTGGGAAAATTCAGTAGATTATAACCAGCATGTTGCCTTTTTTTTTTTTCATTACATTGTATTTCATCTCAATTCTACACAAAAGAAAGTTATAACTTACCATGTGATGCTCACTAAGATAACAGATGGTATCTCGTACACCAGATGAAACAAGATTTGATGTAAAACCATCTGACAGATTCTCTCTAGGCAGGATCCTTGTCCTCCTCACTGCGGTCCTCAGTTATAGTCTCATCAGAAAGCCTCTAGTCTAACTTCAATTCGATTGAGAATATACTTTATGAATTAAGCTATCAACAGCTGAGTAGCAGAAAAAGAAAAACAGACATAGCATCCAAAACACTACGACAAAAAGAAATCTAAATAAATGAAACCAACCATCACGTTGACAATTTCCATAGCTTCTCCAAGATTGGAAGCTTGAAATCCAGTGGAAATCATGGACTTGAGAAGCTTGGAGTAGTTTATACGCTGATTGAAGTCATAACCCTCAATTTTAGTACACTTCCCTTCAAGGGTATCTGATTCTTTGAAAATTGTGGGGTGTACAAAGCTCATAAGCTTATCCTTCATGATCTCCTTTTTCTTCTTTTGTAAGAAATGCCACTGAAATAAAGAGGTAAACTGATCAAGCTTAATATGTTTGGGCAGATTTTGATTAAATGAAAACAAAGAAAGCGGAATTTGGGTATTTCCAACTATATAAAGTTGCATTACAAAATAATAATAATAATAATAATAATAATAATAATAATAATAATAATAATAATAAAGCAGTAAGCCTAAGCTTCCAATATGAACAATCCTCAAAAGGGCTAGCTTTATTACTTGAAATGCAGCGACAAGCAGCAGAGCACTGTACTGATACAAATGCTTAGATTGCTTATTGAATCAAGATTACTAATTGCATAACCTAACTTAATCTTCAAATCCCAAGTATTCATTCATCAATACCCAACCAAATATGAAAATAGCTTAGAAAACTAAAACGTAGGTAGAAGCAGAGAATCAAATGCAAGAAGCCATTTTTGAACAGAAACAGACAGGGAGTAAAGTAAGTTCATAAATTCTTAGTCGATTACATGAAATGTAGAGAGACAAACCGGGTTAAACAGATTCGGGTCCCAAGGAAACAAAACAGCCTTCCCTTCTTTAGGCGACGTGGAGACTGGAGAGGCCGACGGAGGGTTGAGAGGATTTTACATTATGCAGCTCGCACCAGATTCTTTTTTTCTTGTTAATTTTCATACTCTAGCAATAAATAACCTAAATTTTATCGTTTTATTCAAATAAACTATTATTTTTTATTAGGAAACTCTTATTTTTTATTTTATTAAATTAAGTTTTTAATCATTAATTTATTCTTAAATAAACCATGAATATAAATTAATATGAAATAAAAATTAATTTGAGTGCAAATTAAAATATAAATATTTATTTAAATACAATAAAATTTATGAATAAACTTAAAAATAAATAAATAGTTTAAAAACTTTTAATATTTGAAGTTAATCTCATGCATCACTTTGGTGTGTGATCAGTTTTATTTGGACATCACCTTATCCGCTTAATTATATTCCTTTCTATCATTGTACTGAGACATAATACTAACATGTTGCAACTTGCATCTTTTGCTGCTTGTCATTGTGAATGCTTATGCTCTGATGCATCTTACTTTCATTCTCAACCGATGTTTCGTTGTTCTGATTGATTGGCATATCAATGTTCCACACTTAATTCTCTGCATAGGATATCATTCAATACACTGTTAATGAAGTTTTTTTTTTTTACAAGCAGATTTATGATGATTGCACATCTTTTATTTTATTTATATTTTATTTTCTTAATATATTTAAAAGACATATGTAATTATCCTAACATCGCTGGTAGAGCCAAAAAACTTCACTTACGATGTATTGAATAATTATTTATATATATTATATGATTCTATTATCTCAAATCATATTCGTAGCATATAAAACATGAAAATTATTATGTTATAATTTATGTAGACATGCTAAACACAATATTTTTAATTTTTTACTAAATTCATATATAATTTTTGCCAAGCTTTAACCCATGTTTTCTATGTCTTTTTTTTTGGTCATTTAAGTATCCTACAATTGTATCATATCTAAAATTACATAATCCCCGAACCATGTATTCTTTCTCTTTATTTTATTCTTTTTTTACGACTTGAGCATTCTTCACAAGCTTTTGAAAAATACAATAAAAAACTCTAGAGTGTGAAGAAATCTAGGTTTTAATCATCTTTGGTGTCATCTTGGATCTATCACAGTCATGGACAGGCCATTCAAAGAGTAATTTTCCGTCTCCTTCTCCCTTACATTTATCTCTATGCTTCTTCCAGTGGAAAACTCAGGGTGTTTTGGTAAAGGTAGTTGCATTTCTCCGATGAGCATAGAAACAACATCTGACATGGTTGGCCTATCTAGTGGACTATCTTCTACGCATAGCAAACCCAAAGTAATGCATCTTAAAACCTGGTGTTTAGAACATGAATCACTTAAAGTTGGATCCACCAATTCTAATGCTGCACCATGTTTCCATAATTCCCATGCCTGGAAGAATCATT
Organism: Heritiera littoralis; assembly: GCA_031772115.1. NCBI lineage: Eukaryota > Viridiplantae > Streptophyta > Magnoliopsida > Malvales > Malvaceae > Heritiera > Heritiera littoralis. The sequence continues at coordinate 2,022,654 of JAPDPK010000118.1, forward strand.
TAAAGTTTAAATGTTAGAATAACATGTTTGTTCTAAAGGTAAAAGCTAACTACTATAAGAAAATGATATGAACTTACATATCCAACAAGATTAAGCGGACGCTCAAAATAAAAACTGTTGGTGTTTTTTCGGCCACAAACAACTTCTAACACCAAAACTCCAAAACTGTAAACGTCTGATTTTACAGATAATATACCATTCATTGCATATTCTGGAGCCATGTAACCACTACATTCATCCATAATACAGTTAATAACCTTATTCTTTTCGGTAAATAATTATTATAATAATTGCTTACTTACTATGTACCGACAATTCTATTAGTATTTGATTCAGCTTCATTTGTTTTGTAAATCCTTGCCGTTCCAAAATCTGATATTTTTGGATTCATGTTCTCGTCAAGCAATATGTTACTTACCTTCAAATCTCGATGAATTATTTTGAGTCTAGAGTATTTATGAAGGTAAAGTAATCCTTGAGCTATCCCTTCAATAATGCTAAACCGCTTATTCCAATCTATTAGCTTCCTCTTCGATTCATCTGTTAGATAAAAGGTAATGAAGACATAAACATAAGATTGGGAGTCGAGGATAAATGATAAAAGAGTGCAACTGTTGCTAACCAAAGATAAAAGCGTCCAAGCTCCTATTAGGCATGAACTCGTAGACCAGCATTTTGTCTTCCCCTTGAACGCAAAAGCCTAAAAGCCGCACAAGGTTTGTGTGTTGCAATTTAGCAATAAGTATAAGCTCATTCTTGAACTCCACTAGCCCTTGTCCTGATCCTCTAGATAATCTCTTTACTGCTACTTCTCGGCCATCAGGCAACGTCCCCTGGCATAATGTTTACCAGGTTACCAGTCAAGATAGAATGTTAGAAACAAGAGTGATGAATTCGTTCTTACTAATTTACTCCTAACAGGCACCTTGAAAACGGGTCCAAAACCACCTTTTCCGAGCAAATTGTGAGGTGAGAAGCCATTTGTAGCAGACATGATCAATGCTGCAGGATATATGTTTAGATTGTGCCCATTATTTCCAGTTTGAAGCTCGCTTATCTCAGTTGTTTTATCCAATGTCGTTAGCTCAAGTAGAAACTTCTCTGTTCAAAGCAAGTTGAAATTTGCGTAATCGTTATTACCTAAAGTAGAAATTTCTTTGTTGAAAGCGATTAGTTGAAGTTTACATAAAAGACACTATTAAAGCATCATTTTTAATTCGTGGGACTTTACCTTCCCTTCTAATTCGTTGTCGTCTTCTCCGATAGAACAGGACACCAAGCAGTATCGTGATAGTTAGAGCCATTGCAAAAGAGATTAAAATCCATATCCAGTTTTTTGACCCTGCTTCTTGTATTATAATGTCCGTACCATCTAACAAAATCAAAAGATGATAAAGGTTGGAACCAAGAATGAAGAACTTGAGTACAACAAGAGCAATATTAAGGATAGACAAAGATTAAACTTACTTGAACCTTTGCTAATTATAACTTGATAGGAAGCTTCATCCAACGCACCATCATAAGGCCCAGTAAGAAACTCGCAACCAAGGTACAACTTTACGTTAACTCCCAAACATTGACAATCTTTCCAACATATATCCTTACAATCGTTTAAGGAAAGTTTCTTGTTTTCCAATAGAGTAGAATTTGTAGTTGTAGATGTTATGGATATTTTTTCGTATTTAGCACCATTGCTTCTGCACTTTGGTCCCTCCCATCTCTCGCAACCATTCTTTGTGCTATCACCTGCACAGGTTGCTGAAAGAGGAATGGTAAAACCCATACCTCCATGAACGAAAGTCCCATTTTCAAGCAACACCAACCTTGCGTTTTGTCTTACATATTCAGGAGTATCTTTATTAATTAGAAGAGTATAATAAAGATATTGCTCATCTACATTAGAAACATGAGTGAAATTATACTTAATGCCCAGTGACTCCAAGGAGAGAATATTCTCAAAATTTTTTCCACTAGTCCAAAAAACGCTCTGTCTGAGCCGAACAACAACTAATCGCTCTCCTACAGGATCCCAGTTCAGGGAAAAAGCTCCACGTGCTGAGATTGATGGAGTGAACCGAGATGTAAGTGACCAGCTTCTTCCAGGGCTGACACCCAATTTCATCCCAGGCAGTAAAGTGTCAGTTGGATAATCAAAGCTTTGCCACAGTACTATGGTTTCCTCGGAAGGGTTTACATCTTGGAAAACAAGATTCCCGGAATCTTTTAAGACGACCTTCAAGTTGGAAGTGTTAATGGTGTTAGAGGCAGACTGAAGTGAGAAAAGTTGGATAGGATTCCCACCAGCGTGTGTAATTTTCAATCCAGTATTGTCTATGAGGAAAACCCCTGAGTCGTCATCAATGGGATCATCTCGGTTAGCCATCCAGATCATTTCGTTTGAATTAGTGAACCGAATAACCAAATAATATCCGAAGTATTTGCCATTCCAAGTCTCATCATAGTAATGTCTCTCGAAGAGTAGGGCGATCGCTCCATTTTGGGATACAAGACGATCAGAAGAATGGAATTTATCACCTAGGTTGAGCGTGTCTGTTGCAGCGTCAGAAGTCCAAAGGCAAGCCAAAATGAGCAACAGGACTTTGAAGCTGAACATGTTTTGATTGGACAAGCAAGAAAGGAAGAAGCTGGAATTCAGAGACAAAACCGCGGAACTTGCATGGGGAAGTCGACGCAATGTTCAAAGCCTACGGCAGCTATTTATTGACTTTGGAATAGATAAGTTTCCATTCGGCCATTTTTTCATATCTTTTTAACTTTATCCGGTTGTCCTGGTTGTTTACATAATTAGTATCAGCGGTCATTTTCATATAGGCTGAAAGCATTGAACTTACTGCAAGAAAGATGGAATCATGCCTAAATAAATAGAATTTTGAAAATGAGATTTGTATTTATGATCACTACTGTAGTGCACAATTTATCATCGCTTGAACAAAAAAAGAAATTTATCATTGCTTGAAAAAAAAATTGAACAAGTCAGCTGCGAGAGTGAGTAAGAAGCGGGGTTACTTTAGGACTTAATTCTTAGAAATTATACGAATAAAATATATAAAAATTATATAAATTAAAAATTGATAAAAATTATATATAAATATAATAAAAATTAAAAAATAAATTTTATATTTAATATATTGACAAGAATTTTGATAAAATTTTTCATATTTTATACTATATAAATATACGAATAAAGATTTTATACAAAAATATTTAAGTCTACTTGAAACACTCTTCTTCCTCATCCTCACCTTTCAATTTTTTCAAATCATGAATCACGCTTTAAGTAAAATGATGGTAAAAATTAGGCACTACAGTTGAGATTCTTTCTTTCTTTCTTTTCCCGGAGAAATTAAGAAAATTAATATTCTTTGTTGCATGAACCTACAAAAGGTGAACAGCCGAAGGACATTGTGAACGACGGCACAACAATCAGAAGGTAGGTGAGGAAAGAGCGTGGCACCTCTTGCTTTTTTTTATTCTATACTCGATATGAACTAACTATGCTTCTGTCGTACTCAATTTTAGGACATTGTGAACGACGGTACAAATTTCGACAGAGCGCGGCACCTCTTGCTTTTTTTTTTTTAATTCTTCTATGCTCGATATGAACTAACCATGCTTTTGTCGTACTCAATTTTCTTAGACATATTAATTTGAGTATATGATTTGAATCCGTAAGATGTTGTAATACCCGGCCCAAATTAAAAAGGCCCAAGGCCGAACATGTGGCAAGCTAACAAACGGGACAAGTCCCCGTAATTCTTCACAGTTCAGATTAAAAATATACATATAAATAAAAGAGTAGAAAGGCTTGAGCGGCGCTGAAACAAGATTGAAAAAAATATATATGCATAGAACAAAGCAAAGTGGGCGTGAAAGTGCTCCTGCAACTGCCATTTTAGAACTTAGAAATTATATAGAAAGAGTCGATAAACAGAGAAAGAAAGAAGAGTAGAGACGCAGCTAAGCAGCGTCGAAGAGAAAATAAAGAAAAGATTTAAGCTTAGTTGCTGCACTGCCAAGCAATATATATATATATATATATATATATATATATATATATATATATATATATATATATATATATATATATATATATATATATATATATATATATATATATATATATATATATATATATATAAAAGAAGGGTGATTTGGTTGCTGTTAGCGTAAGTGGAAGAAGGCTAAGGTGAGTGAAGATTTCTCTTTAATTTTTATGTTTACGTTGTGTAGTTAGGGATTGAATTTTGAGGAAAAATAAAACATTGAAAACTTAGGAAAAATTTATATTTTAAAGAGAGTATAGATATTTTTAGTTTTTGTCATATAGCGTAACTCGCGCTAAATTTATAGTTTATCGAGTTACAGTTATTTAGCGAATACAGTATAAATTGTCAAATAGCGTATTTTTTTAATATTAAATATTTTTGAATAATAGACTTCGAGCGATCTTAAGGCTTTATTTTGGTTTCAATTTAGCGAGTTTAGGTAAGTAACTTGATATCCCTTTGTTGTTGTGACACCCTTAAAATTAACCTTAATATGAGTTATATTTACGTACAAATTTAATGTTTTTGTCCTTTGATTTTTTTTTAGTTGGATTAAGCATGCAAAGTGTGTATGATTTCTTTCAATTGACTTTGAATGTAATATTGTTCAATTACATGAACATGCTTTAATCTTTGAATTTCGTCATAATGTATTTACAGGCTATGTGTTTTTGTGAATACGAAATTGCTTTGATTGATTTATGAAATTCGTTTTGTATGAAATATGTTATGAGATTTACAGTACTGTTTTGTATATTGGATAATCTAAAATTATTTGTTTTGTCTCCTAGTATGGTTGTGCCCTGACCCTACCAATAGAGGTTAAATGTTGGCGATGTTGACATGTATTCTGTTAAATTAAACTAGTTTCTAACTGAACAACGGGTTAAGAATAGTGGTTCTTTTTTCTGTTCTGTGCAACTATTAATTGTTTCTGATATCTTTGACCCAAACCTCTGGGGTTAATTGTGGTTTCTGTTTTGATTCTGACCTGTGCCACAAGAGTTAAATGTGGCCATGGCATGTTACGAGAAACCTGAAAATTATAATTTGTGAAACTTTTGTTCAATTTTGGTATCTGTGAAAATCTGTTTAGTTTTGAAATTTAGATATATATAAATTTAAATAAATTACTTGATTGAATATGAGATTACCAAATGTTGATTTTGAATCTTTTCGTTGATATTTTAGCCAAACATATTTATGGCATGCTTAGTCCAACTGTTGGGACATCGGTTGCTTGCTGAGTGGTTGTACTCACTCATTTTGTTAACATCTTACAGGTTTTGATGTTGATAATGTCCATGTGAATGTTGGAGAGTAACGCTTTGGAGTTTAGAATATGTCTCAGGACTTTTAAGTTTATGATTAGTTTGAGATTTAAGAACATTTCAAATTTTTTTTGTTGGCTTTAAGCAATAAGTTGAAATTTAAAAACATTTCAAATTTAGGAACTTACTTTAAAAGTAAATAAATAGTTTTAAAACTTTTAATATTTGAAATTAATCTCATATATCACTTTTGTGTATGGTATGTGTATGTTCACTTTTATTTGGTCATCTCTTTAACTTCTTAATCACATTCCTTTTCTCATCTATCATTGTACAAAGACATAATACAACATGTTGTTTCTCCTTACCTTTTGTAACTTGCCATTATGAATTCTTATGCTCTGATGCATCTTATATATTCTCATTCTTAACTATTGTTTCATTGCTGTAATTGATTGATATATCAATGTTCCACACTTGATTCTCTGCATAGAATCTCTATGCATCTCTCTTAAATATGGTAACTTGTGTATATATTTTATGTGCATTGTTTCAAATCATATTTATATAGTATAAAACAAAAAAATTATCATGTCATAGTTCATATTTACATGTCAAATACAATATTTTTTTAACTTTTGCTAAATTTACATATAATTTTTGTCAAATTATAATCCATATTTTTTTATTGTTTTCGTATCATACAATAGTGTCATGCCTAAAATTATCATACCCCTTTCACAAGCTTCTAAAACAAATACTTAAAAACTCTGGGTGTGAATAAATCTTGGTTTTAATCATCTTTGTCTTCATCTTGGATCCATCAAAAACATGGATAGACCATTCAAGGAGTACTTTTCCATTTCCTTCTCCCCCACATTTATCTCTATGATACTTCTTCTTGTGGAAAACGCAAGCTGTTTTGGTGGAGGTAGCTGCATTTCTCTGGTTAGCATATAAATAACATCTGACATGGTTGGCCTATCTAGTGGACTATCTTCCACGCACAGCAAACCCAAAGTAATGCATCTTAAAACCTGGTGTTTAGAACATGAATCACTTAAAGTTGGATCCACCCATTGTAATGCCCCACCATGTTTCCATAATTCCCATGCTTGGAAGAATAGTTTGTAATGCTCCAACATGATTTTATCCATGGTATGATAGTTATTCTAGATAGTTACTTCAGGTTCCTATAACATAAGAATTGCCATGACCACTCCATACGGCATAATGGACACGGGGAATGTTTATTTGGAACATTCAATTAGGGATGCAGTTTGCTTAGAACTGAAAAATTACTTTAAAACATTTCTTTCGCCATGAAAATTCTTAGTTAATGCAATTTGTTTAGAGCTGAAAAATGAATTTAAAACATTTCTTTCGCTAAAAAGTTCTTAGTTATTGTCTTGAAATGATAAATAAGTGTTGTTTTTTTGTAGCTAAGTGATGATACACTGTAGTATATGTCCTTACAATCGTTTAAGGAAAGTTTCTTATTTTCCAATAGAGTAGAATTTATAGCTGTAGGTGTTGAGCAGGTAGAGCAACCCTTTCAACAATGGAGTATTGAGCAAGGGGAGCTAGCCTCGATACAAAGAAGTGTAGAGCCTTATATTAGAAGATCTACTAGGGAGCATCGACCATCTACCAAGTATCCTAGTTCAAAATATATTTTGGTCACAAGTGAAGGGGAGCCAGAGAGCTTCCAAGATGTGCATGATACTCTAGATAGAGAGTGTTAGTTAAAAGCAATGAAAGAGGAAATGGATTCATTGCAGAAAAATGGCACTTATGACCTTGTTGAGCTTCCGAAAGAGAGAAGACCATTGAAGAACAAATGGGTGTTCAAGCTGAAAAAGGATGGTGACAAGCTAGTGAGATACAAAGCTCGATTGGTGGTAAAAGGCTTTGGTCAAAAACCAGGCTTTGATTTTGATGAGATTTTTTCTCCTGTTGTGAAGATGAGTTCCATTCGAGTGGTATTGGGATTAGTAGCTAGTTTGAATCTTAAGCTTAAGCAACTTGATGTGAAGATTGCATTCTTGCATGGTGATTTGCAAGAGGAGATTTATATGGATCAGCCCGAGGGTTTTGAAGTGAAAGGGAAGGAGCACATGGTTTGCAAATTGAAGAAGAGCTTATATGGCTTGAAGCAAGCTCCTAGGCAATGGTACAAGAAGTTTGCTTCTTTTATGGTAAGCCAAAACTATAAAAGAATGGTCGCAGACCCTTGTGGGTATATGAGAAAATTCCCATATGGTGACTTCATTATTCTCTTGTTATATGTTGATGATATGCTCATTATAAGGCAAGATACTTGCATGATTCGGAGGTTGAAGAAGGCATTGTCTAAGTCCTTTGATATGAAGGATTTAGGTCCAGGAAAGCAGATTTTAGGTATGGATATTATTCGTGATAGGAAAGTTGGAAAGTTGTGGTTGTCACAGGAAAAGTATGTTGAACAGGTGCTACCGAGATTCAACATGTAGAATGCTAAGTCAATTAGCACACCTCTTGCTAATCATTTTCATGTGAGTAAGAAGTCTTGTCCGGTGACTAAGGAAGAAAAAGATGCTATGTCTACTGTTCCTTACTCCTTTGCAGTTGGTTCTTTGATGTATCTTATGGTTTGCACACGGCCTGATATTGCTCATGCAGTTGGTGTAGTGAGTAGATTTCTTTCAAATCTAGGAAAGGCTCATTGGGAAGCGGTGAAGTGGATCTTTAGATATTTGAGGGGTACTTCTAAGATGTGTTTGAGTTTTTGGACTACAAAACCAGTTCTTAAAGGATTTACTGATGCAGACATGGTAGGTGATCTTGATGGTAGGAAATCTACTTCATGATACATATTTACTTTTGCAGGGGGAGCTGTATCTTGCTAGTCCAAACTGCAAAAGTGTGTTGCCTTGTCTACTACAGAGGCTGATTACATTGCAGCAACCGAAGTAGGCAAAGAAATGCTTTGGATGAAGAGATTTCTTCTTGAATTGGGGTTAAGTCAGAAAGAGTATGTGGTATTTTGTGACAGCCAGAGTGCTTTGGATTTAAGTAGGAACACCATGTACCATGCCAGGATGAAGCACATTGATGTTCGGTACCATTGGTTGCGCTCAGTGATTGACAAGCAACAGATACAGTTGAAGAAGATTCACACGGATAAGAATATAGCTAATATGTTGACGAAGACACTTCCCAGAGATAAACTTGAGTTGTGTAGTGACTTGGTCGGGATGAACACTTTGGCTAAGGTGAACTCTAAATGACAGGTCATGGTGATAAATCTCCTCCTAATGGAGTTGGAGGGAGAGATTGTTAGATGTGTGGGATCCAGCCCACATTAGTTATTAGAGTCCTACTTGGAGTCAATTAAAGATTTGTTTTTTCTCTATATAAAGCGTTGCATAAACAATTTGTAAAAAAATAGAGTGAGAAGTCTATTTTGGTGAGAGGCGACACAAGTGAGAAAAAGTAAGCTATAGGCTTTATGATATTTTTCTTGTTCCATAAAAGAGCAAGGGGAGAGATAAGCTTGTATAACAATTAGGTATTCTTTGGGTAGATTATTTTGGTGAATCCAATGAGGTAAACTTTATTATTTTTAAACCAATTGTTAGAACCTTGAGCTTTGGGCAAAAAGCCTAGGGCATTGAAACTTTGTAATTTGCTTATTTCTCATAATGAATTTTTATTCGGTTTGCCTCGTGGTTTTTCTCTCTACACTGTTGATTGTTGTGAGTATTTTTATTGCAACATTGCTTCTGCGTATTTGTCGTTTGAAGCCCAACAAAAAGCTGGAGTTTAGAGACAAAACCGAGGAACTTCCATCGGGAAGTCGACGCAATATTCCATGCCCACAGCAGCTATTTATTGACTTTGGAATAGATTAGTTTCCATTTCAGCAATTTTTTCATCTCTCTTTTTTTTACTTTATTTGTTTGTCGTGATTGTTTATATACTTAGTATTAGCGGCCATTGTCATATATCTGAAATCATTTAACTTAGTGCAAGAAAGATGGAATCATGTGTAAATGAATAGAATTTTGAAAATGAGATTTGTCTTTATCACCACTACTGCAGTGCACAATTCACGCGTTCAAGTAGAAAATTGTTGATCAAATATATAAATTTTGGAAAAAAGCAAACACAATTAACGCGTTCAAGTGGAAAATGCCTGACTAAAATTTGGTTAAAAAAATATAAATTGTAGAAAAAGCGAGCACAATTCACGCGTCGATGACCATCCCATTAGTCGTTTTTTTTTTTTTACGTAAATCACAGATATTTTTATTCATATTAACGATCTGAGATTAATTTTGTTTGGGATTTAATCACAGTTAAAGTTTTTTATCCCTTATCAAAGATGTATTTAGTGAGAAGTATTTCTTTAATGATGATCAAAGAAAATATTTAAACTTCTTACTTTTTCTTTTGATTATTACTAATTTTACTTGTGATACGTTATTATATAAAAGATTAATCGGGTTTGGTTTCTCCTGAAAGGGGTACCCATTTGTTCTTGGGTGCTTGGCATACCACCTGTTTGTGGCTTTGTCCATACCAGATGTCTGTTTGCTTTGTAATGTTGTAGGTATCCTTGGACTTCTTTCTCCTTGGCTTACTTATTTTCGTCAATATACTGAATGACTTAACAAAAAAAGAAAATCAGTTAAAGGGATTATCATGTAGTTTAAACTGATACACAGAGCGGTAAACACAATAGTATTAATAGCGTTCTCTCTTGATAACAAACTGATAACCTTTTTCTTTTTTGTGTCAATCAAATTGATTATCATGTAGTTTTAAATTGATACTTTATCCCTTGAAAACTATAGGATAATGAGTGATTTGTTCTCATCACTTTTTAACCAAATTTATTTATTTATATATATATATATATTTGGAATTTTAACCAGACTTCCAAGATGGTTGTTATATACAACATGAATACAAATTTAATACGCAAATTGTAAGACACTTAATAAAGATTAAGCTACTGACAATTGTACATTGAATATTCTCTGTTACCAAGAAAATTGGTCATATATACATGCAAGTTTCGAAGCCTAAATATGCACGAAGAAGAGTGTTTTAGTATGAAATATGAATCTCCTCAAGATTGTGCATCCTCTTTAACAAAAATCACCATCAAGAAAAAAAAAAACCCCTCATGCTTGTCCTTCGTTTATATTAACATGTAGATGTTTTGCTGCTATGGTGTTGTGCAATGGGTTCCTATTTTGTTGAGCATTCTCCAATTTACCTTTGCTGGACGATTAACTGTTTTAAACAGTTTAAATAGCATGCAGACCTTTTGCGTTAACTACTTTAACTACTTTAAACAGCTGCAACCATTGATCAACTCATGGAATTAGGTTCCAGTATAGTATTTGTGTTCGTGTTTATTTGGTCATATCACAGTATCTGCTTAATCACCTTCTTTTTGACATCTACCATTGTACTGAGACAAAATACATGTTGCTTGCCCAACTTTTTAATCAGTGATTAAAAAAATTATGATATACTGTAAAATTTGAACTCGAGTTCGAAAAATCTCAACCCACTTTCAATTATCAAAATTTGTTGCTTCTTTTGCTGTTTGCTATTCTCAATACTTATGCTCTGCTGCGTCTTACTCTCGTTCTCACTTGTTGTTTTATTGTTGTGATTGATTGCCATAACAATGTTTCCACACCTGATACTCTCATCTCTCCATCCCCAAACATGTAAAATCTTTATTTATTCTTTTGGTTTGTGACTTTAGCATTCTTCACAAGCTTCTGAAACATACAATTAATGTGAAGAAATCTTAGTTTAAATTTGTGAACGTACCGAATGTGATAGACAACACGAAACGATAATAAAGTTAAACAACAAACAAGAGATTTAACGTAGAAACTTTAAAAATGAAGAAAAAAAATCACCAATAGAGGAAGAAAAGCTTCATGTATGAATAAAAAGGATTGAGTTCAAAAAGATATCCCTCTCTCTCTCCTTATATTTATACCGGCCCAAACTTAAACCTACACTACGTCAATAATGGTCTCTAAACATAAACAAACCACAAATTTCAATGAAAATTTCATATTTATCAGTTTATCACATTTGTTGCACGATGAGTTTTATGGACCAGACCAAGTAGAATCCAGGTTAATAACAACATAATCATCTTTGGCTTCATCTTGGATCCATCGAAGACATGGTTAGGCCATTCAATGAGTAATTTTCCATCTCCTTCTCCCCCACATTTCTCTCTATGATGCTTCTTCCTGTGGAAAATGCAGGGTGTTTTGGCAGAGGCAGTTGCATTTCTCCTGTTAGCATAGAAACAACTTCTGACATAGTTGGCCTATCTAGTGGACTATCTTCCACACATAGCAAACCTAAAGTAATGCATCTTAAAACCTGGTGTTTAGAACATGAATCACTTAAAGCTGGATCCACCAACTCTAATGCTCCACCATGTTTCCATAATTCCCATGCCTGTAAGAATAAAATGTTTACATTTTAAATGTTAGAATAAAATGTTTGTTCCACAGGGAAATGCTAGCTATTGAAACAATAGGTTATGAACTTACGTATCCAACAAGGTTAAGTGGACGATCAAGATGAAAACAGCTAGTGTTCTTTCGGCCACTGACAACTTCCAACACCAAAACTCCAAAACTGTAAACATCTGATTTTACAGAGGATATACCATTCATTGCATATTCTGGAGACATGTAACCACTGCATCCATCCATAAAAATACAGTTAACAAACATATTCTTTTCGGTAATAGTGACTAATAATTGCTTACTTACATTGTGCCAACAATCCTGTTAGTGTTTGATTCATCTTCGTTTGTTTTGTATATCCTTGCCATCCCAAAATCTGATATCTTGGGATTCATGTTCTCGTCAAGCAATATGTTACTTACCTTCAAATCTCTGTGGATTATTTTAAGTCTAGAGTATTTATGAAGATACAGTAATCCTTGAGCTATCCCTTCAATAATGCTAAATCGCTTATCCCAATCTAATAGCTTCCTCTTCGATTCATCTGTTAGATAAAAGGCAGTAAAGACATAAACATAACATGGCATTCGAAGATTAAAGATAAAAGACGGTAACCGTTGCTAACCAAAGATAAAAGAATCCAAGCTTTTATTAGGCATATACTCATAGACCAGCATTTTCTCTTCCCCTTGAACGCAAAAGCCTAAGAGCCGCACAAGGTTTGTGTGTTGCAATTTCGCAATAAGTATAAGCTCATTTTTGAACTCCACTAGCCCTTGTCCTGATCCTCTTGATAATCTCTTTATTGCTACTTCTTGGCCATTAGGCAATGTCCCCTGCCATAATGTTTACCAAGTTATCAGTTAAGGAATGTTAGAAATAGAATAAAGAAATCATTACCACTAATTTACTCTTGGCAGACACCTTGAAAACTGGTCCAAAACCACCTTTTCCCAGCAAACTGTCAGGTGAGAAGCCATTTGTAGCAGACATGATCAATGCTGCAGTATATATGTTTAAATTGTGACCATTATTTCCGGTTTCAAGCTCGCTTATCTCACTTGTTTTATCCGATGTCATTAGCTCAAGTAGAAATTTCTCTGTTCAAACCAAGTTGAAATTTACATAATAGTTATTAGCTTAAGTAGAAACTTCTTTGTTGAATGACGTTTACATAAAAGACACTGTTAAAACATCATTTTAATTTATCGGAGTTTACCTTCCCTTCTAATTCTTCGTCGTCTTCTCAAATAAAACAGGATGCCAAGCAGTATCGTGATCATTAGAGCCATTGCTAGAGAGATTAAAATCCATATCCAGTTTTTTGACCCTGCATCAATGAACAACAAGAGCAATAATATATTTTATAGTCCGTACCATCTAAAAAAATCAAAAGACGGAATAGACTGGAACCAAGAATGAAGACTTGAGTACATCAAGAGCAAAATTAAGGATAGATAAAGATTAAACCTACTTGTCGGTCTGCGGATTATAACTTGAACGGGATATCCACCCAACCCAGCTTCCTCATAAGGCCCAGAAATAAACTTGCAACCAAGGCTCGTATCAAAGACTCCCAGACATTGACAATTTTCCCAACATATGTCCTTACAATCGCTCATGGAAAGATTTGTGTTCGCCAATAGTGTATTATTATCAGAATATGCAAATATATTTATGTTTTTTTTTACGTACTTGGCACCATTGCTTCTGCACTTTGGTCCTTCCCATCTCTCGCAACCACTCTTTATGCTATCACCATCACAGGCTGTTGATAGAGATATGGTAAAGTCACTTCCACGAGCCAAACTCCCATCGTGTTGCAACACCAACCTCCCGTTTTTCTTCCTTAATTCAGGAGTAAATTCATCAATTAGAAGCTTATAATAAAGATATTGCCCATCTTCGATAGAAACATTAGTGAAATTAAAGTTCATGTTCCATGGATCCAAGGAGAAGCTATCAAAATTTTCACCACTAGTCCAGAAAACCCTCTCTCTGAGCCGAATAACTAATTGCCTTTTTGCAGGATCCCACTCCAGGGTAAAAGCTCCACGCGCTGGGATTGAATCAGTCAACCAAGATGTAAGTGACCGGTTTTTTCCATGGATGACTCCCAATTTCATCTCAGGCAGAAAAGTGTCAGTTGGATAATCAAAGCTTTCCCACAATACTACGTTTTCCCCATTAGAGTTTACACCTTCGATGACAAGATTCCCTGAATCACGTAAGACGACCTTCATGCTGGAACTGTTAATGGAGGTGGAGGTAGACTGAAGTGAGAAAAGTTGAATAGGATTCCTAGCCTCGCGTGTAATTTTCAATCCGGTGTTGTCTAGCAGGAGAGCCCCTGAGTTGTTAGCGATGGCGTCGTCTCGGTTGGCCAACCAAATGGAATGGTTTAACGGGTTTGACATGTCTTGAGTGTACCACATAGCCAAATAATATCCGGCGTCTTTGCCATCCCAAGTCTCACCATACTCTTGTTTGTAGAAGCGTAAGGTGACAGATCCATTTTGGGATACAAGATGATCAGAAGAATTGAGTTTCTCACCAAAGTTGAGCGTGTCTGTTGCAGCGCCAGATATCCAAAGGCAAGCCAAAGTGAGCAACAGGAGTTTGAAGTTCGACATGTTTTGATCGGACAAGCAGAAAGCGCCAGTTAAGAGATAAGACGAGGACCGTGGATGGGGAAGTCGACACAATGTTCCAAGCCAACAGCAGCTATTTATTGAGTTTGGTTTAGATTAGTTTCAATATGAACACGTTTTTCTCCTCTGTTTGACTTTTTGTCTCTGTCCTACTTGTTCATTCAATCAGCGTAGCAGCCTTGCGACAATTTGCTACGGCATAAAAAGAGAGAGGATATTGTGTACCAAAAAAATAAAAAAGAGAAAAGAAATTTGAACCTTCAAGCCTGAATTATTGTTTTGAGGAAACTTTCTTGATAAATCCGGGATCTGTCACTCATGGTTTGGAGTTCATTGGTCATACTTTGAAGAAGTTTGCTACTTCCTGGAAATGACGCAGAAATCAAAACAAGAATCAATGAGCTCTCCAGCTTTATCGAAAGCAAATATGGAAATTCCTTTGAAGGCTAGGCACATGTTCCTATCAGAGGTATGAACTAATGTTCTTAGGGAAAGCTAGATGAAATGAATAATACCCGTTTTTGAAATTTTGACAATTCCTTTTCTAAATACTTGATGGAATCAAGGATGTTAATGAGGCTCCAAGACAAAGACAAAACAAACCATATGGCAGCAATTTTGCAAGTTCCCAATCATAGTCAGCATAGCGGCCACGTTCAACAATTTGACATGGTCATACTTTGAAGAAGTTTGCTGCTTCCTCAAAATGATGTAGAAATCGAAATCAAAATCCATGAACTCTCTGGTCTCTATCGGCCACCAGGTGTATTGAAAGCAAATTTGAAATTTTCTTTAAAAGACTAGTCACATGTTCATATCAGAGGTACGAAATAATGTTATTAGGGAAAACAAGACGCAGTGAATAATCCCCTTGAATTGTTGCTTGTTTAGAAAAATTTACAATTCCTTTTCTAAATAGTTGATGGATTCAAGCGTGTTATCGAGGCTCCGAGACAGACTAAACAAACTATGGAGCATCAATTTTGCAAGTTCCCAATCAAATGGAAGGACTGGGAATGTGAGAAACGGGCTTGATAAAAACAAAATAGCACTGCTACAAAGCAAGTGAATTAATAACAAAATAACACTGCTGTAGGCAGATCTTGTATCATTGATAATAATCTTGGACCAAACAACGATGTGTATATTGAAGAAAAGGTACATCTATGAACTCCTCACACTCTTCTAAAACTCAGGGGAAGGTTCACTATTCTCTGTTATGCTGTTAAATGAATTTCACAAAAGGGAACCATTATCCCTGCTTATTAGACAAAAAATGAAGAGATATTCATGGCTTGAGGGACAGAGAATCTCATAATCCAGAATGCAAAATCTAGTCAGCAACATTGGCTACTCAAGCGCAAAGCTAACCTTCTTGTTAGGTTTCCCACTCCTCCAGCAATGACTTGTCTGATTATCATCCCGTCGAAACCTGGAGCTTTTGTAATCAGGCATATACTGATGCGAACCTTCCCTCTTCCGAGAGCCACTGTGCCATGCTCCTCCACTGCTGCTAGCTCCACTGAAGTCCAACTTTCTTGACCCAGTATTACGATTCTTTCCCGGTTTCCAACCCCATGAATTTCTCCCACAATCTCCCCAACCCTGATCGGTTGGAGCTCCATTGTGTTGAACAAAGCGTTCCCATGAGTGATCCCCATTAGGAAACTTCTTAGTACCCCGCTGGTTCCTTCCCCAAGAATTCCGTTTGAAGTCTCCCCATCCACCATCATTTTTAGAGCCAATGCCTAGATGGTTATGACCCCAGGAATTGTTGCCAGTATTCCAATCCCTTGACCCATAATCTCCCCATGAGTTCAGCCTTCCACTTTCATTTGCGTGAGCAATGGTATTCTCCCAGGGATTGTTTCCATTACTATTTAAATTCCATGAGTCATCAACTTTATTAACCAACCGACCCCAGCCCAGAAGATCATTTGAACTACCCTGAACAATATTGTTACTTTCCCAAGGATTATCAACCTTAGAAGGGTCTGTATTATACCCTACTGAGGGAGAAGATGAAAGGTTCCTTGCTATTTTGTTTTCATGTCCTACTTTGCCATCTTTTTCTCCATCATTAGGAGCAAAATATGCTTTTTCTAAGTCCCTAATCAATTCAGGATCAATATAAGGATTCCAATTTATTTTATCAATATAAGCATCCGGATCAGGAGCAGAAATGTCACTGGAGAAGCCATTAATCTCTGACCAATAGCGCTTTTTTGCATTTTGAAATGCTTCTTCTCCGGCTGAGTCATCCCATTTGAGCACATCACCATTGTAGCACATGAACTTCTTGGCATCAACAATCTTCCGCCATGATATTCTTCCAACTAAAGTGCAGAATTTCTTTTCCCACAAAGGCACACCATCATTACAAAACTCTATGAGGAGAAAAATATAATTAGAAAAGAATCACACACCTTGCAAACATAACAATGGGAATTGTAAATACTATGTCTCACATTTTGGTAAGTAAATATAGCCATTAATTGAATAATAAAGAAATAAAACAAAAAACATCAATGGAAAATAGTTGACACCTTCTGTTTTTAATTTAAAATACCGGGAGTTGAAAGTTAACCATATTAATCGTTGAAAACCAAAACCTTAACGTGTAAAGCTTTTTAAATAAACCATCATTTGCACTTGACATTCACTGTTTGATATAACAACCTTACATATTCAGTGACAGAAGTGTAGTTATATTTTATAACTCAAGCAATTCATACCACCCATGGTCACCATCACAGTAATATTCATTTCTGATTAAACACACACACACACACACATATTTATATATATATTGATTTGTGATTACTTGAATGAACAACTGTTAATTCTTAGACAAAGTGGATCGTTGTTAGCAGGAGGAAAACTTGAAAGATGGAAGTACAGCCCATGCAAGAGAATTTTATTGATAAAATACAATGAAGATGGCATTTTAAGTTAAAATCAAACTAGCAATAACTAATAAATTAGGAGTATCATGAAAATCATTATCCTTCACGTTTAGTAACTTTTAATACCAAAAATACACTTTCAAAAGCTATCTATGGTTTTATTCAATATGCCAAGAAAACACCTAATTGTTAAACAAAGGAATTTAGTGTTCTTTTCCATCTGCATTGTAACAGTTGTGTAGTACCTCCAAATATATACACTCCTCCAAAAAGAAAAACAAATTTTAGTACTTTGGAATTCTAAAAAGTTCAGATAAAAACCTCACAAGCTATGAAATATATTTAATCAACAAAATTATTATGCAAAAAAGAGAACACTCAGAATTGAATTAAGATATAGAGATTTCATGCAAAACCCACAATAATATTAGACAACCCAACAATTCTAGACAGACAAATTCACAGAAATAGATCTAAGATATAATATGCATGTAAAGAGTAGTACTACCGGAAAGTGAAGGTTCAGGGTCATGATAGGAAGGGGGATATTTAGGAGCTCTATCTTTGCCGTAAAACCTTCGGTGCGGTCGATTTCTCCAATTGCCCATCTCCCCAAAAGTTATGGTTTTACTTAAAGGACAGAGAAAACAAGAGAAGAAGCAGAAGACAAGCTTTTAGAAAAGAGGACAGCAGTTTCAGAAACTCAAAAGGGTTGTCTCTGCGTCTTGTCTGATCTTGGAACAGAGATTTTGTTGACAAGAAAGGAGAAAACCCAACAACAGTCTTTGTGGGAAAGTTTGGAGTTCGAGTTGCGAGGCTTTAGGATTTTACAATTTTTTTTTTAATCTCTTTTTTTAGTACATGTCATTCTTCCATAAACAGATAACTTGATGAAATGATAAATATAATAACAATATTTAACAAATTGACTAAATAATAATAAACTAAACAAATCTCACATTTAATAATACTCGAACTTGAGACTTCAAAATCTCAAAACCTCCTCCTTATCATCAAGCCAAGGCTTCGTTGGCTTTTTTTTAATCTCTTTAATATCTCTTTTTCTTCGTCAAGTTGGTTAATGAATTAATTTGATTTAAGCAATTCCATTTGATTAATTCAATTTTGATTAAATTTTGATTTAATTAATTCAATTAAATCAATTAAATTTATTTAATTTTGTTTTTCGATTAATTTGATTTTACTCGATTTAATCTATTAAATAAATTAATTAAATTCGATTAATTTGATTTCAAGTCATCAATTAAATTTGATTAGATTAATTTGATTTCAATTAATTTATTCAACGTTAAAATTATCTAAAATTACAGCCAGTACAATTCTTTCTTGTGATGTTTGACTGATTATTTCCATAAATCATACTAAAATTTGCATAATTTTTGTTCTTTTACCAACGCATGTAAAAAAGAAAAAAAATATATTATACATGGTAGCTACTATAAAAACTATATACTCATTAAGCACTAGGTAGCAAAATTTTTAGAGAAAAAAAATTGAGAACTTTACTAACTACATTCAAGTGAACAAACAGTTTCTGTTAGATTGCAGTGAGCAGTTATCAAATGAGTCCCCAAAAATTCTTGAGAAGATGTTAAAAGATTCTGTAGAGCTTGGTTTGGTGAGTCACTTCTGGCAATACTCTTCTCCACCTCATCGATTAATCCAACAATGGTCTCCTGCTGGAAACGAGAGGCATTGTCCTTGAATAAGTTAAACCATGTTGACTTGGAGAAAGTTTGTAACTCACTCACATGGCGGATTGTAACGCATGAAAGAGCAGAAACATAGTCATGCTTTTCCATCTTCATGCAAAACCTTTCTTTGATCAGAGGCAGAGGAGGAGTCCTGTCAACCATTGCCATGTGCTCCCAAGTTGTTTCCAATAGTTCTCCCTGAAAATATTTACGGGTCTCAATATCCCACTCGCAAATGCTTTGTTCAGTAGAAAAAATGGAAGCGGACGAGGATGGAAAAATTCATTAATCTAATGATTAAGCTATAAAGTAGAAAGGTTTTCCATCCTTTTTTCAAGAAAACCCGAAGAGCTCATAGGAAAAATATTTCTAAATAGTATCTGCATAGAAAAGGAATTTTGCATCCAGCAAGTGCAGAAAGTGTGTGGTAGTTCACTCATGTCCAGAAACAAAAGCAAGGATGTCTTAACACTCTAATTATGAATAGATTCTTTATAAATACCTTTCCAGCTCTGGCCGCATCCAGTATCATGCGGAGATGACGTTTTGCGTTGAAGTGAAACCCATGGTGCAACATCCGCCGATAGACATGCTCAAACTCATCCCACCTCTTCTGTTGACTGCAGGCATCTAACATAAGATTAAATGTATAACTATCAGGAACCACTCGATGTGAATTGTCAAATTTACTGCTGATTTGATTTGCATCTTCTGACATCTTCTGGAAGAGATCTTTTGCTTGATCAAATAATCCATGGTCCAGATAAGCTTTTAGCATGATATTGCAGGTGACAAGGTTTGGAGAGCAAAAGTTCTGCAGTTGGTTGAAGATGTATTCCCCGTTTTCAATGTTTCCAGAGTCTAGACATGCTTGAATTAAACCAGTGTAAGTTACCACCAGAGGCTTACTAGCAACCTTGCATATTTTTTCAATCTGTAAAAGACAAAGTACACTAATGTGTTAACAAATGTTCTAGTCTGAGCAACAGATGTTACCTTAATACTTATTGCATATCATTTTCGGTTGACAATGGTCAGTCTCAAATGCTATAGAAGTTTAAACTTTAAACATCATAAATAGCGCTCATTGATACAAGTATTAGGGTTCAAAAGCTTCAATTAAGCATACCTCACAACTCATATACAGCACTATGTCACAACAAACAGCTTATTAATGCACATTGATTATCCTAAACAATAGAATTTCAAAGACTTCATCTTAAGATTAACTGAAAACTTATACTCTCTCAAATGCCCTGCTATCATGCTTTAATAACATATGTGATGGCAATGCCTTCTAAAGCTATCGAAACCAGAACCCTTCTTCCTCTGCCACAGAAACCGCTCATAATAGCTATAAATAGAATTGTGAATACCAGAAATGCCACATACAATTCAAAGAATTTGCCGTTCAAAATACCATCTGAGCATAATTTTTCTCTCTAAAATTATCAAATGTAAGAAGTCTTCCCCAAGCTTTTGCCTTTTAGCAATATATTTCAGGATCTGGCAACATTTGTAAATATCAATTTTTTCAGCTCATGTAAACTTTTTACACATTTTAATTTATTTTTGTAGCAATCGGATCTGGACTATGTTACTAACCAACCACGACTTATTTTGACAGTAAAATATCTTCAAACTCCTAAATACTCGTAACAAAATTTTTCAAGAATAAATCTGGGAGGACCGAGCTGAAATTGCTTCAAGTACTAGCAAGCACAAGAATAACAAATGTACCAACAAATTAAGCATAAAAAATAACCTGCATCAGTGCTTCCTGACACCTTCCAGCACTACAAAGACAGCGAGCAAGGTCATAATAGAGAGCAGCAGAACCTACAATTCCTCGTCTTTCCATACCTTGAACAGCCAATACAGCCTCGTTTATCTTACCTTCCTTCCAAAGGGTATTTACAAGAACTGAAAAAAACCCCAAGTCAACTTTCGTAACACATGCCTACGCGGGCTATGGCAAAGATTACAATAAGTACCTCTATATGTCAAAGCATTTGGCATAGAAGATTTGTCAATTTTCCTGAAAAACTCATGAACCAAGTTGTATTTGCCACATTCAAACATCACCTGCATACACACACAAAAAAAAGATGCAGTTGTAGCAATTTATCCACAGACAAAATCCATTTAACAACATCATTTCACAAACTTCAGAGAAGTCATTTCCCATGAGGCATGATAGGTCAGTGTCATAATGCTATGATCCTAGATAATATAATCATGACAACTAAAGCTAGAAACCAATTCCTGTGACGAAACACAGCTATTCTTTTACATAATCTTTTTTGCTTGCTTGTAAGAGTTCTTAAGACAAAACTAGTTAGATGTCACTTGATGTTATCTTAAAAAACTTAGAAACGTTGAAGGTACTTCCACTTGCAACTTGAGAAAAGTAAACACTCATCCAAAATGCCACAATGATTAGTATGACTTCATAATTAAAAATCTAATACACAAACCTGAAGTTAAATTAAAATAAGTTTTTTAATTTTAATCACCTCCATTACAAGTCCATATGTTGTTGTGGAAGGCAATAGATGTTGTTGCTTTAAGTGCTGCAAAACCCAAAATGCCCCCTCCCAATGTTTCCGCTTAGCACAAGCATTTAAGACCTGCATAGACAAGAAAAATATGAACATTCATTACATGCACCTATAATAATGCATGAAATCAAACCAAAGATAACTAATTAATTTCTTAAGATGATAGTATTAAGGTATACTAATACGTATTACTCACTGCATTGTAAACCACAACATCAGGCTCTAATCTTGGGTCCCACTTTCCAAGTAGCCCTGTCTTGAATTTCTTCTTTGGAGGAGATCGCATGGTATCAATAACATCAAAAAGTTCCCTCATATGCCCAGCTTGCCCAAGAGTGACAGCAATGGAATGGTAAGCAACTATGTCAGGATAAGAAGCCATTTGTTGCTGCAGCAAATAGGAGAGAAAAAAAGACGGTGTCAAATAAACCTTTTTTCCACTTCAATCAAACTAAAGTGTGAGAATTGAAGTATATTACCTGCATCGAATGAAATAAGTTAAGAGCTTCCACAGGTCTCCTTGCTTTCCCAAGTACATCAAGTGCAGTTGTGTAAATATGTCTGCATCATAAAAGTATAATTAAAAGACAACCGCACAAGTTTTCTTCTCTCTCTCTCTCTCTCTCTCTCTCTCTATATATATATATAGTGAAACTATAAACCATAGTTTCCTAAAAGCTCAAGAAGCAATGATTTTTTGGGATACCGCAGAATTTGTAAAAGTTAATAGAGAAAGAATGAAAAGTTAGCAATCCGTTCCAAATAAATAAGAAGTTGAATCTCAAGACTGTAGATTGTAGACATTTATATCTCCTCTAAATCTAACAAGTTCAATCATAGAATAGTATTTGAGCAAATGTGGGGAAAGGAAAATCCTGAATAATCTGGAATGTTGGGAGAAATTTGGAACTCAAGATGGGAACTTTCAAAGTTACTAATAACTTTTATGAACTTTATTGATTCAAATCTTCCATACAGCTAAAACAGCTGCTAAGGAATGAGCTTATGCATAAGTGAAAGTAAGGGGCTGGGGGAGGGAAAATACCTGATCCTGTGAGGTTTGAAACGCTCACGCATTTGAAGCCACTCAATGACTTGAAGTACCCGCCTCCAGTTCCCTAGTTTACCCAATACCTGGATCACCCTTAATATACAATAATCTGTATATTTTATTTTTGCACTCCGCATCATCTTAGAAAACATCCACTCAGGCATATCAATGTCTGCACCATTCAACCTGTTAAAAGTAAACTACTTCAAGATGAATGAGACAATTAAAAACCTGACCAAAATACAGAAACTGGTAATTAACAAGAAAAAATAAATGGATATAATCCATGAAAACTGACATTCACTATGATATATCCTAGACACAAAAAAGAAGTTGAAAATCACGATTTTCAGCAATAAGCACTGAAAGCAATATGAGAGTTCTTAGGCATGTTTTAAATACAGATATTAGCTTGCAAGACTCTTTTCTCCTATTAATAGAAAAACCTAATACCAAAATCGTCTTAACACAATTTAAACAAATTGCCTAAAAACTATTTCGCACCATTTAATCTCTATTATCAAGTCAAATAAAATAGATGCTAGTAAACCATAAATAGTTCAACAAAATAGGCAGATTAGCAATGTTAAAAGATTTGATAGATAGAAACAGAGAACGTAGCTTAAACCTCGCTGCAATTGTAAAAGATTGATCATAATTTCATATAAATAACATCACCAAATAGCCAACATAAGGAAGGAAACTTGCAGATAAGAAGAAAGAGGGCCATAGAGTACATACGACTTTGCTAGTTTTTGAACTCTCTCCTCCATTTCCCTCTTTGATAATCGTGGTTTATCGACAACATCATTGGATTCTTCAAAGTTCTTGAAGGCAGCTCTTTCTAGCTTCAAATCATCATCTTCACCTTCTTCAAGAAATGCCTTTCCACTTCTAGTTCTTCTAACTCCTTCACTATTTCTGTTTACTTCATTGTATATAAGGCCTTTGGACACCTTTACTTCCTCAGGAGACTTCCCAAGCTTCATTAACTTCACATTTTCTTCATCACTTTTTGGTTTTGAATCGTATTTGCGTCTATTTCATATAAACAATGTTGTTATTGGAACACAAATACAAACAACATATTGAAGAGAATGAAAAGACTAGCAGAAGAGAAGAAGAAAGAGGGCATAGAGTACATACAACTTCGTTGATTTTGTCATTCTCTCTTCTATTTCCATTCTTGAAACATGTGGCTTATGTACAACATCACTGGATTCTTCAAAATTCTTGTACTTATCTCTCTCCACCTTCAATTCACCATCCTCGCGTTTTACAAGCAATGCCTGTTTACTTCTAGTTCTAGTAGCTCCTTTCCTCTTCATTTTTACTTCATTTCGTTCAACGGTTTTAGACATTTTTTCATCCTCCCCAGAATTTCTCCTTGAATCATCCTTGGACTTGCCTCTGCTTAATTTTTCACTGGAATTACCTCTGTTTGATTTGAAAGATTGCTTCTTCTCCCTAACAGATTCCATAGTTTTCAAATACTCATCAAAAGAAGGCTTGAATTCGAACTCTTTCTCGAGAATCCCTCCACCAGAATTAACCACTCTCAAAGCAAACCTCCATTTCCTCTTGCTTGGATTCTTTGACCATAAAGCAACCCCACAAGTTGGTCTCCAACAATTTAGGAACCCACTTGGAGAAAATGGTTTCTGGTTATAAACTGAAGCGTAAATTCCATTTCTTTCAAAACTAACGGTACCCATTTGTGCAGTCGCCATAGTCATGAAACAAAAGCTCTCACCTTTTGCTAGTAGGGTGCCTCAATGAAACGCTGCTATGCTTGGATTAAGCAGCAAGGCTAAGAGCTTCAGTTTCTGGTTAATGGATATGAGATATTTGGATGGAAGAAAGAATCAACTGTACAGTAGTGTTACTGTTTTTTTTGTTTTGGCTAATGGCAAAACCATCGGCATTGACAACTCAGAAGACGGAAGCGCTGTATCCTTAACTCTTGTTTTGGGCCAAAAGTTCAAATCGATCATAGTAGTCCATTAGTGGATACAGGGCCTAATAGCTTTAGCTTCTGCTTCCTTGGGCTCAATGTAAATTGGGTTCTTACTCTTTTTCTGCACAAACTCTTCTTTTTCTTTGATCAGCTAGAAAATTAAATTTTAAGTTGCTAATAATTGTTAGTATCAATGATGTTATGTTTAGGGTTTTTCTCTTCATGCAAGTTAGTATTAGTACCAGCCAAAATCTTTAATGAAAAAAATATAATTTTTCATTCTTCTAATCGTACAATATATATGAAATCATATCATATTTATTTTTTCAATTCCAAAGTTATGAGTAAAATAAACACTACTATTCTAGCATGTGCAAATCAATCCTTTGTACATTTTCCCTACAAACAGAGTTAAAAGTTGTAAGGTGGCAATGGGACTTGGTGCATTTTTCAACTTTGTCATCCTTTTGCCCAAGGAAAGAGATTAGTGACTCCATGCCGTAGACCAGATGCTATTGGCTAAATGCATATTTAGGGTGAAGCATGGATCAAGTAAAGCCGGAAGCAACATGTGCTGCTTGTGCTTGGTTCCCACTTTCTTCCAGTCTCTTCACTAGTGTCCTCTTCTCTAGACCAGGCACAGTCAACATTGGTACTAATGGTTTTTTGGCAAGCTTCTAGCTTACAAAATAGATGACACTCAAAGTTTTCCTCGTGGGGCCTGAAGCCTTATCATGAAGTCTGTGAGACAATAATCACTGTTTCTCTGCCCTACATTTTGGCTGGTGACTATTTTCTGACACAGTTAATTATACTTTACTTTCAAGCATCTCAAGGGTTGAAACTGCCAACAGATTTTAGCAGCCATGCTAATACTCAACTGTTTTGCAGGCTATCCATTTAAGCCCCTCATGCATCTTGGTTTTTAAGAAGGTATGTGAATTCTGATAGTTACTTCAAGAAAGGTTGTCGTTGATTAATTCTCCAACAGGCTGCAGCACTTCCTCCTTCGAGATGATTTATTATCAAGTTCGAATTTAGTTCAATTCGAAAATTTAAAACTCGAAACTCAGCTCGAGCTCAATCAAATTTAGTTTTTAAAGCTCAAGCTTAGTTCGACAAAATACTCAAGCGGCTCAAACTCGACTCATTGGACCCGATTTAACATTTTTCTTTTTTTTGGTTAACCGATTTAACATTTTTTAACTATATATAATTGGGTAAAATAGTAAATTAATAATAAAATATTAAAAAAATTCAATTAGACTCGCAAGTTACTCTAGTTGAATATTAAGAAGTTCGAATTCGACTTGCTAGTTTTTTGAATAACTCGAGCTCGAGCTCGACTCGAAAATAAACAACTCAAATTCGAATATTTATCGAATTGAACTCGAATACCTTACGAATAACTTGACTCATTTACATTCTAAGGAAAAACAAATTCTATATCTTGAAAAAGCAAGACGCCATAATTGGTCACAAAGGAATTAATTAGCAAAGGAAACTGGCTACTGATTAGTGATTACACTAATGCAAAAGCTTTGGTTATTAAACTATGTGATGGTCCTCATTCACCATCTTCTTATCTTCATTTGCCGCTCACAGAAGTTGTTCTATTGGTTACTAATAATTAGTTGTACTTATTCAAGTTTGATTAGAACTAATTACTTTCTGATTGCAGACATATTTGCTTATACTTGTCTATTTGGTTATATTGACAGAACTTGACACATGCTTTAAACTGAAAGACCAGCGCATCTGAAACACCTTAAATAGATCTTTTTTTTTCCATTCTATGAATTCTAAACAGAAGAAATAAACTCATGGTTCATAGTGAGATTGAGTCAGAACCTGAGCCCTGAAGGCCTTAGGGATTTGCTTCTCTGAAAAAGAAGAGAATTATGATTGTTCTTTTAGAAAAGTTGTATCAGAATGAGAGACCGTGAGTGATGGGTGACTATTCATTCTTTCAACACTTGGGCCCTTCCACAGCTGTCATTCCCTTTCATCTTCTCCCAAAATCTCTCATCCATTGCACATTGAAAGCAATCAATAGCAAGCCTGTCACTTCACTCAATAATGGCAGTATACAACTATGCATGTAATATGTGTGTGTTGGTATGCGCATATATAGTAGTATCTCAGCATACTACTTGTATTTTCAGGAATTGGTCCATATTTTTCTAATGAAGAATGATTCCCTTGACGGCAAAGGGAAAAGGATATCATATCATAATGCAAAACTCAAGGTGTTAATCAGAACAATCTGTCTGTTTTTTTTAGTATTTCAAGCCAAAGTACTTGGCTATGGTTTATTTGATCCAATTTCAAAGCTGATAACTCTTTTGTTAATCAGGATCAGGACCCCATCAAACCTCAACAGCACTGAAATCATGTCATGGAAATGCAACACCACTACTAAGAAATCTTAACTACCATTGTTAGAGTATGTGGAGTCTGATAAGATTTAGTCTATATGACACCTACACAAAATAAGTATGGTAATCTCATTGGCCGATTATTGAGTTGGGATCAAGGAGGCAAAGCCTCGTTATATAAAGGTCCAAAAAATAAGTCCAATGAAGCCAGTTACTTCAAGTTGTCTTAGTTTCACTATATTATAAATATGTATTTTTTGTAGGTTTGTTCCAAAAAATTAACAAAAAAAACCTAATGCGACATAGACGTAAGTAAATTGTCAAACCACATAGATCTTATATTATATGTGTAATTATTCTTTGTCTATTGTTTATTTACCAACTTCATTAGTAGCAACCCTCTCCACCAAGTTCTTTTAATAGACTAGCAAAACTGAGCATTATTTGGAAAAGGCTCTATGTATGCCTATGTGTTGCACTTGGACCCAAGTTGAACAGTAAATTCTATTCAATTCTCAAGTCCTGCTATTGCATTCCAATGTTCCTCCCAAGGCCAAAAGAATAAAAGTGAAGGATTGTTCAGTAATTTCGGTCCCAACAGACACGTTCAAATGTCTGTTAGGACTTGAGAAAAAGTGGAGAGTTGGAAAAGGATGAGACTGGAGAGGCCCCATGAAGCTCAAATCACTTTCTCATAATTCACTGAAGAGTTTACCTCCATGAAATACAGTATAGCTCAGCTTTTTTTTAACTTGTACAGTGATTTCTTGGAAGGCCCACAACTTTGAATAGATGAAACTCATCATGAAACAGATAGAAAACTATGAATTTTTGGACAGATATCTAATTCTACAGAGCTAGATTATCATCAACTTTTGGGTTTTTGTGGTTTCAGTTCTTCAAGGAAAAGTATGGCTTTCTTCAGTTATCTGATGAAAATCCGTCACTCTCACTTTTACTGGTGTTTGGTGTAATACAGAACGGTTGATCTAAATTCATGGCAATCCTATCTCAATCTCAGATACCCAAGTTCTCAAGGAGCAAGCTGTTGAAGCGGTGATCCCTGTTTGATTCTCAGAATGACGGATTCTAGGAAATGGGTAAGAATTCACTGCACCTCTTGTGCAGAATCCATATGGAATTTAGCACTCTAGTGTCTGAACTCTGAAATGCTTGAATACTTTGGTTCTTTCAGAAGCTTTGAGCAAAGTAATGTTACTTCCAGGTTAGGATGAAGAGCTGTAAAGACTCAGAATTACTGAAAGTAACAAATCTTTGCCTGAAGCAATAGTTTTTCAATGGCTAAGAAGAAGAGCTGGCTCAACATAGTGAAGAGGTTCTTTCTCTTTGAGACAGTTTCAAAACCAGAAAAGGTAATTTTGCTTGTCACCCATGTCCGGATTTTCTTTCCTGTATGGATTTCTGTCATGAATTTTATCTTTTTCTCAGGAGAAAAGAGGGAAATGGGTGTTTGGAAGGTTTAGGACCAAAAGGTTGGCATCCATTACAGCTCCATCACCCCCAAGAGACAGGACAAAAGCTGAAACAGAATACGAGCAGGACAAATATGCTTCAACAGTGGCCATTGCCACAGCTGCTGCTGCAGAAGCAGCTGTTGCAGCTGCCCAGGTTGCGGCCGAGGTTGTTCGGCTGACAGCAACCACTCAGTCTAAACGTAAATGTGAAGGAGAAACAGAAAAACCAACCGTGGATGTTCAACCTGATTCCTCTCCTTCTAATGAGCGTGAAAGGAAGAACCAAGAACTTGCTGCCACAATAATCCAGGCTACCTTTCGGGGCTACCTTGTAAGTTCTCTTGTTTCATCACTATTCAATTTCTTTGTCAGGAAACAAATGCAATAGGCAACAAGAACGGCTTTGATCTCATTATTTAATACGTTTTTGCTTGAAAAATCTCAACAAGTGGCATCAGAATCCAAAATCCTTATTTTTATTAGTTGTTTCTTAGTGATTTGTCATTTTAGTTCCTTGTGTGAATCTGGCTGGCAAAGAATTACGTTACAACAATGTTTCCAAAACATATCACACTGACTATTATGAAACATAGATTGCACCATTGATTAACTTAATATTGGATTTTAAAGTTGTTTGTGGAGACACATGTAGGCAAGGAAAGCTTTGCGGGCACTGAAGGGAATAGTGAGGCTCCAAGCAATCATCCGAGGCTGGGCTGTGAGACGACAAGCAATGACTACTCTAAAATGCTTACAATCAGTTGTGAACATTCAGTCTCAGGTTTGTGCAAGGAGATTCCAAATGGCAGAAGACACCTGGCAGTATGATGAGAACAAACAGTTGCTAACATTGAAAGACAAGATCATTAAGGTATGTGTCTTTGATTGAAACAGAACTAATCCAACTCCTGAGAGAATATTATCTCTTGTTCTCATTTCACAATTCTTGATGTCACAATTATAGGTGGATATAAACAGTCAGAGAAGATGGGATGACAGCATTTTGACAAAGGAAGAATCAGATGCAATGGATTTAAGCAAGAGAGAAGCTGCAATCAAAAGAGAGAGGATTAAGGAATACTCATATGTTCATCGGGTAACCCTCTTTGGCTTGAATCTGTCTTCAGATTTTTTTTTTGTACCTAGTGCATTGTTCTGAGTTAGAAAAGAAAATTGCAGAAGTCATCAGAATCAGAACAGAACAAGGGTAATGGAAGATTGAAGTACTGGTTAGACAATTGGGTGGATACCCAAGTCACCAAAAGTAAAGAACTTGAAGATTTGGACTCAGTTTGGACTTCAAATCGCAGGCCAACAGAGGAAAACAAAGCTAAACAGCTAAGACTGAAGACCTTTCCAAGGCAGTATCATTATCATATAGATGGATTGGATTCTCCTGTACCAGTTCCAAGAAGATCGTTTCATAAAAAGCGGTGCTCTTTGGGAGAAGACAATTCTTTTTCTACTACCTCTCCTGTAATTCCAACTTACATGGCTGCTACCCAATCTGCTAAGGCAAAGGTGAGATCAATGAGTTCACCAAAGCCAAGGCCTGGGAGTTTTGATACTCAATCTGAAAGCTACTCGCCATACAAGAACAAGCTCTCTCTTATATCTTCTGTTACACTTGGGAGTGAAGTGCCCGGCAGTGGTAGGATCAGTAGCAGGCCTAGCGCCTATCAGCAGAGATCCCCTAGCCTAAAGGGTGCAGCGGGTCCTGTAAAATCTAAGCGAAGCTTGAAGGATCTCAGCTTTAACTCTGAGTGCTCGTTACCTAATTGGGTGCGAAAAAGCACCTTCAGATGATTCTTCTATTCTGATTATTAGGTGGTGATAGCAATTCTTTGTTATTGTGTTGGTTTGAAGTGTAGATGCTACTTTGTGCTTAACAATTGAATAAATCAAGTTTCATGCATGGCTGATACTGACCCCTCAGATCAGATACTAATCAACTTCAAAGCCCATGAAAAATACCATTGGTTCCGATACCGGTTATCGAGAACCAATTTGACATCTAAAAGTAGAGAAATAACAATCACACAAAATAATATTTACTTGGTGATAATTTGTTATGACTGTATAAGTCTAAATGCTTTACAAGAAGAAAGATAATATAATTATAGTGTGGTGAAGTGCAAGTGTCATATGAGTTAAAACCCTACGGACTCCACAAACTCTAAAAATACCCTAGCTGTGCCGCTTCACCAAATGCACAATTGGATCCTCTCACTGCTGAAAGGTCAAGATTCAGACCACAACTAGTTGAGGAAGCAAATTCTACCTAGGGACCATGTCCAAGGCACAACCATTATTCTGTCATAAATTGCCTGGACTTTCAACCGAATAATCTCATGGCACTGAAAGCTACGTAGCTTCTTCAATCTGCCCTTCATAGGAGATAAAAATGCTAGATCTTGACATCTACTCCAAGTGCTTCACGTTCCTCTTGCTACCTGCTGTATGCACAGACTAGGCAAGCAGGCAGCCCAGGTTTCCTTTCCTATATTAATCTCGAAAATCTTCTCTATGTTCCTTTCAGGAAAAGCAAACGTCCCTCACTTCATCAATCAATGGAGCTGCCAAATCATAATCTATCGATTATGATTCAGTTCCAATATCTGCCAAGGGCCTGATTCAATAGTTATCAATACCAAGAGTGTAAAAGAGGGCCAAGCATAACCCAAGGTGACAGCCAACTGGACCATAACAAGTAGAGCAGTATGGGCTACACTTTTGAAGTTTGTAAAACTTACAGAGATTGAGAGATGGTTATGATTTAAATAATGGACTATTTCTATTACAGGATATAATTTGAATAAAAAAAGTACATACTTACGTGAAGTAATTATTTTGTAACATTTCAGAAATAAAAACTTCCATAATTCTATAATTTCCTAACTTGATGAAAGTGAAAAATGTCTACCACCAATGAATTGTCCTCGATTTCCAACTTGGGTCAATGGAGTTAGGCAATCAGTATCTTTGGACCACATGGATTTCTGCCGCCCACATATACCATCGAAGTCATTCAAACGACAACATTCTCATCCTAGCTAGAAGTTCTTGAAGTGTTTGAGACAATTTACAATTTGAAACTTGTGGGGATCCTCAAATTATTTAGGAAAACGACTTGAAAATGACATTCAGAGGGAATGAAGTCTGTTCTTCTGAGTCAAGCATAGATGCTTTGGATCATTGGCCCAGCCTTGCTGTATTTCTGCGCATGGTGCGTGCTGCTATAGCCTACATGTTCAAACCAGCTTAGTCAGTCAATTGACAGATGATCAACACAAGCTAGCTAGACTGCCTTGGATGCTTGTCTCTAACAACCATGATAATTACATGAGCCAAGTTAAGGATGAATAAGTGATGATTTGATGATCCAAAGAGAAGTTCATTGAATTCAACTCTACTACATGGGTTTTAATTTCTCTTTTGGAAGCAATTTTAGTAGTACTGCTGCGCCCATTTAGTTTTGTTGCCGTTCTGTTTTGGCCCTGTGTTCCTTGGCACCACTCTAACCTTGTTGCTTGCTTTTCATACAATGTATGCATCTCACTTCTCCTGTTTTTGCTGCTTTTCATGTCGATTAATCCTACTGACCAGGCTTTCCATTATATCAAGTTACGCCTCAACACCTTTCAAAGGAGTGTCTTCAGTCACATAAACAAGTTTGGAGATCTGCACTTAAATTGTGAGATATTATCCATTTTAATTAAAAGATTTTAGAGTTTTTTATGACAAAAAGTGCCTCATTGGTAAAAATTCAAGCCTCTACTCATATATTATAACATAATCTTATAACATCTCGATATAAAGTTATGGTGTTACAAAAAGTATTTTTTTCCGAATAATCATTTGAAAGAGAACAAGAGTATTTCAACTCAAAAATCCCATTTCAGAGGAAAGATATTCTATATCACAACTGATTTTCTATACATCCCATCACTTTAAAAGAGGATGGATCAGACAAGACAATTAGCCAGTCAAGCTCTCCTAATTACCTACCTTTCATTTAAAACTAAAATTAATGTGGTCTGCTATTAGAATAATTTGAGGTTTGGATCTTTGCAGCTGCATGCATGTGATATGTTAAGTGACAAAATTGTACGTATAATCACAGAATTATGTCTCTAATCATTGTTCCTCCCCTTCCTGTTTTGAGTCAAACTGAGTTAAAACATGACACAAAATAACTTGACTCAAAATAAAGTAGAGAGAGATCTGGATGACAGAAGCTTGGTTAAACATCATGAAGGTATGTGAAAATATGATTTTAATTGTATCTGATTACTGATTAATTATACAACATTGACCAAATTTGGTAATCATAGGCATGGGATGACACCACTTTAACAAGTTCTATTTATGCCTAAACGTAAACATAAAACCTATCATATGACCAACTTGAAAAGAATAACAAATAAAAATCACATAACAGAGCATGAATTCTAATACCATATTAAACATCTAGCCTAAAATCAATTGGTCATAAATAAAAGAGGCTGACTTAAACATTACGTCTCATAAAACTTAATGTTTTACAAATTTAGATGCATATTTCCTTCATGGTTTTCTTTTCAATTTGAAGATTCCATGTATACATGCTTTTAGATGGTGAAGCTGCAATTATATTACTGCACAATAGGAGAAGAAAGTAACTGATATCCACCAAAACCACCCCCAATTAAAATCTAAGCAAGTTGCCAAGTATGAACCACTCTTCTTCCTACATGGTACACTCAGATAGAAGAAACTCAATGCTGCCAACTTACATGCAATCTAGACTGTGAGGACTGAGGAAACAACTTACCTATTGCCTTCCAAGGCTTCAAAAGCTTATAATTAATTAATTTTAGCACAAAAACCTACCTAACACAATTCATGATTGAGTGGAGTGGACTGACTTATTACAACATAGAAGGTAGAATCTCAGTCCATGTAGTCAGTGTGAACACATTTTTGTAAGAAAGGACAGTAAAAGGTGGGGCTTCAGATCAATGTAAAAAGAAAGGACAAAAGAGAGAGCAGCCTACAGCCAAAGAGCTAAGAGAAATACTTAAATCCAACCACAAATTCCAACGTTTAATCATTGCCTATGAATAAAAAATAAATACAAAAGTTCAGCTGCAAATCCATAGATAAGATGCTAATAAGCAAGCTGAGTTGATGATGATGCTGGACAGTTCACATCCTCACTTGCATGCACAAACACCTTAAAAATATTCCCAAAATGCACTTTTTCCAAACTTTTGAGAGAAACCGTTCATCAAACTGATAAGCTTGTAATGAAATCAGACAAGGGTTGTGATGAGTGATTGAATTTTTGTTTTACACAAGTGTTTTACAGATCAATCTTTTTTGCATGATCTTAATTGATGGAGTAAACCAAATCAAACACAGAATCAGGTCTTGCATGCGAGAATGCTGGCATGTTCCTACACTGCAGATTTGGCCCATGCAGCTGCATGGAAAACAGCATAAACATATGCAACAGTGAGATTAATGAGCCAACTGGCTATATATATACATGTTGAAGTTGTGCACCAAGTAGTTGCTTTCATGGAAGTAGTGGATTTTAGTGGCAAGAGACTAGGAGAACATGTTAGTTGTGTAGTGGCAAGAGACTAGGAAAACATACTAGTTGTGAAGTAGATTGTAGTGGCAAGAAAGTAGGAGAACGTGCTAGTTGTGTAATGCATTTTTTTAGGAATTTTCAGTTATTAGTTTATGTATTTAAATCGGATTTGGCTTGTCAAAATGCAGTAGTAAACTTTTCAGCCTATTTTCTGTGTTGTTTTCCTTCTCTTTCTGCAGTTACTGCTCTTCTTTTCTTTTTTAAACCAACAAAGTGGTATCCGAGCCTATTTTCTTAAGGGACCGTAAGCCAAATTTTTTCTCTTGAAAAGCCATCAAAACAATGGACACAGAAACACCATTTGCAGTTGTTGCTCCACCTGTATTTGATGGAGAGAATTATCAGGTTTGGGCAGTTAAAATGAAAGCATATTTGGAAGCAAGTGACCTTTGGGATGCAGTTGAAGAGGACTACGAGATTCCTCCTCTGCCAAACAATCCAACACTTGCACAGTTGAAGAATCACAAAGAAAAGAGGCAACGAAAGTCAAAGGCAAGAGCTTGTCTGTTTTCAACTGTCTCACCAACAATCTTCACCAGAATTATGACCTTCAAGTCAGCCAAAGAGATCTGGGATTTTCTCAAAGAAGAGTATGCTGGCAATGAGAGAATCAGAGGGATGCAGGTGCTGAACTTGGTAAGGGAATTTGAAATGCAGAGGATGAAGGAGTCAGAAACAATCAAAGAGTATTCTGACAGACTTCTAAGCATTGTCAACAAGGTAAGATTGCTTGGTACTGATTTTCCTGATAGTAGGATTGTGCAAAAAATCCTTGTTACTATACCTGAAAGATTTGAGGCAACAATTTCCTCATTGGAGAATTCTAAGGACCTGTCAAGTATCACCTTGGCAGAGTTGTTGAATGCTTTACAGGCACAAGAACAAAGGAGAATGATGAGACAGGAAGGCTCAGTGGAAGGAGCTCTGCAAGCACAGTTGCAGATCAATTAAGGCAAGAAAGGAAATAAAAAGAAATGGAAGAAAAGTTTTGCTAACTCAAATGATGCTGCTGCAAACAATGATAGTAGTAGTGGAGGCAACAACAACAAAGGAGTATACCCTCCTTGTCAGTATTGTGGAAGAAAGAATCATCCTCAAGTCAAGTGTTGGAGAAAACCTGATGTGAGATGCAGAAAATGCAATCAACTAGGCCACATCGAGAAAATCTGCAGGAACAAAAATCAACAGCAGAAGAATGAGGCTCAAGTTGCAGATCAACAGGAGGAGGAGCAGCTATTTGTGGCAACTTGTTTTGCAACCAACAACTCAAGTGGAAGCTGGCTAATTGATAGTGGCTGCACCAATCACATGACTTATGATGAAGAGCTTTTCAAAGAGCTTGATATATCTGTAACATCACAAGTCAAAATTGGTAATGGTGACTGTATTGCTGTTAAAGGGAAAGGGACCGTTGCCATTGAAAGTTGTTCAGTTACTAGAATCATAACTGATGTGTTTTATGTACCTGATATTAATCAAAATTTGTTAAGTGTGGGTCAGCTGCTGGATAAAGGCTTCAAAGTGATATTTGAAGACAAGATATGTTTGATTAAGGATGCAGATGGTCATAATATGTTCAGAGTCAAAAAGAAAGGTAAAAGTTTCTCCTTGGACTTAATGGAGGAGGAGCAAGCTGCATACCCAAGCTCAATCAATACTACAGAACTTTGGCATAAGAAGCTGGAGCACTTCAATCATGCAGCACTTCTATACATGAAGAAAATAGAGCTGGTGCAAGGCTTACCTTCACTAGAAGAGTATTCATCAAGTTGCAGTGCATGTCAATTTGGCAAGCAAAGAAGGCTGCCATTTTCACAGACAACTTGGAGAGCATCGCAAAAGATGCAGTTGATTCATACTGACCTCTGTGGACCTCAAAGAACTCCATCCTTAAAGAGGTTGCAGAAGTATTTTGGAAGTTCAAAGCATGGATTGAGAATCATAGTAGCTGCAGAATTCAAGTTTTGAGATCAGACAATGGCAAGGAGTATACATCAGAACAGTTCAATTTATTCTGTGATGAGGTTGGCATTGAGCACCAGTTGACTGCCCCTTACACTCCACAGCAGAATGGAGTGAGTGAAAGGAAGAACAGAACCATAATGGAGATGGCTAGATGCATGTTGTACAAGAAAGGGCTTCCTAAACATTTTTGGGCAGAAGCAGCAAACACATCTGTATTTCTACTAAACAGGCTTCCTACAAAGGCAGTAAAGGGAAAGACTCCATTTGAGGCTTGGTATGGATATAAACCATCTGTATCAAACCTAAAAACTTTTGGTTGTGTTTGTTTTTCACATGTTCCACAGCTGAAAAGAGACAAGCTTGATAGGAGAGCAGAACCTGGCATCTTTATTGGTTACAGCACTGTCTCAAAGGCTTACATAATTTTTCAACCTCAAACAGGAAAGATTCTGATAAGCAGGGATGTTCAATTTGTGGAGGATCAACAGTGGTGTTGGGAAACTGAAAAGGGAAATCAAAACATTGATGTCCCATTGAATCATGGAGAGGAGGTTGATGAACCACCTATCAGAGGTACTAGACTACTTACTGATATTTATCAGAGGTGCAATGTTGCTGTTTTTGAGCCTGCAGGGTATGAGGAAGCTGAGAAGGATCCAAAATGGATAGTTGCTATGCAAGAGGAGCTGAATATGATTGAGGAAAATCAGACTTGGAAGCTAGTTGAGAGACCTGAGAAGCAGAAGATTATTGGTGTTAAGTGGGTGTTTAGAACAAAACTGAATGACGATGGCTCCATCAACATGCATAAAGCTAGACTTGTGGTGAAAGGCTTTGTTCAAGTGTTTGGTGTTGATTTCTCAGAGACATTTGCTCCTGTTGCACGACTAAACACCATCAGAATGTTGCTAGCATTAGCAACCCAAAATGGATGGAAGGTATTTCAGCTTGACATCAAATCAGCCTTTCTCAATGGTCATCCGCAGGAGGAGATTTATGTTGAACAGCCTGAAGGTTTTGTTGTGAAAGGGCAGGAAGACAAGGTCTATCTGCTAAAGAAGGCTCTATATGGCTTGAAGCAGGCACTAGGGCTTGGTATGGCAAGATTGATGAGCACTTACTGGGTTTAGGCTTTGTAAAAAACCAAAGTGAAGTTACACTCTACGTTAGAAATTATAAAGCTAACATTGTGATTGTTTCATTATATGTTGATGATCTCTTGATAACAAGAAGTGATGCGATGTTGATTGAGCAATTTAAAAGAGAAATGATGAAGGTCTTTGACATGACATACTTGGGCGAGATGACGTATTTCCTTGGCATGGAGATTAGACAGAACGAGCAATGTGTGTTTATCTGTCAGAGGAAATACACTAAGGAAATTTTGAAGAAATTTCATATGGAGAAGTTTGTGCTTTGATCCTTTTTCTAGCCACATTCTTAATTCTACTTTATCTTCACTGATCGCTATCTTCAATCCATAATTTAAAATTTTGTTAGAGAAAATTTTGTTTGAGAAGAGGATCACTGAGTGTTTTAGGCTTTTAGAGGCATTGGACAATGTTTTAAAATATCAAAAGGATTTACACTGATTTAGATTAAATTCAATTAATTTTATTTTGATAAAAAAAATTTATATCAATTAATGAAATTAGTTTATTTTGATTAAAATTGATTGATTTGATTAGATTAATTTAATTTCAATTAAAATTGAATTTACAAGTTCGATTTATTCGATTAAGTAAATCGGTTTTCAATTATGGGTGAAATTTGTTGAATAATTTATGTAAAATTTTAACGGAGTTTGACTATAAGACAAATAATGATATTCTCAATACAAATAAACATCTTGATGATTAGTAGACCTGCTCAAAGGTCGGGCTACTCGCTCAAACTCGAAAGCCCATCAAATATTTGGTTGAACTTAGATAAAAATATCTGATACAATTATTGGATTTAGATAAAATTTTTAGGCTTGTTTAAAAATCGAGCGGAGCTCGAGCTTAACCTTTCAAAGCCAGGGCCCGGCTCAGTTTGATTTTTAATATTTTATTTTTTATATATTTATTAAGTATAATATAATTTTATATATGTAAAACATTATTGATTAATAAACATGATTATAAAATATTTAATATGAAAATTGATATACAAATTTTGACAAATTAAATTAAAATTTAAAGGAAATAAAATAATAAATAAAATAAATAAAATTATATTTGGATAGACCAGGCCGAACTCTATCTTATAGTATAAAAACGAAAACAATCCCATATTAAAAGTTAGGCCTAAATTTTTGAACCAAGCCGGATTTGGGCACACACCAAATATCTTATTACCTGTTATAGTCCCTACCTGACCCATGATAAGATCTAACGATTGGTATCTATCTAGCCAACTGAATAATTAGTTTAATAATAGATAAATACAAAAATATGCTCTCACTTGAAAAGTTTGATTTGAAATTTTTTTGAATTAAAAAATTTTGTTATTCGGCTTTAATTTCATTTATTGACGAGAATTTCTATAACCCAGCTAGCTGATTCTTCATTCGATGTCTTTTCCACAAGGTATAAGTTAGGCCACGTTCCCTGGCATTTCCCTATAGTATTAATTCTCGTCGCCATTGGCTTTGTGCTTCAATTTTTTTTTAATCATAAATATTTTTATTTATCTAAGTATTTGAAATTAATTTTATTTGTATTAAAAATGACAAATAAAAAAAATTAACAGTAATAATTTTAAATTTCAAATCATGTCTTAATATAAAAATATTATTTCTTTTAACCGCATGCTAATAAATTCGGGTTCACGCTTTGTACTTTCCATCGTCGGCCATGTGCTGCAGTGAGGAACTTTAATGTCAAGACTCAAGAACTACGATTAAAGGTTTCCTCAGAAGTTTCTATAGATAGAAACCCTCTAACTGGTTGACATGTGGCTTTTAATCCCCTTACTTGGTTCTATCGGTCCATTTTTCTGTTATTGTTTTTTTTTTTTTTTTAGAAATCTGGTATTGTTTAACAATGGATACATTTAAAAATTTTTCTTATATACTTTTCAACATTTAGTGGGAAAGGAAAAAGAAAACTTCCTACAAGAAGGGTAGTTTGATTCCCGATAATTCCAAAATATTCCTTCAAATTTGATGATAATTCAAAATTATTGTCATTTGATATTGGATAGTTATCATTTTATTATAAACTAAATCTAAAAATTTTAAACATGATACAAGTGACATGAAAAAAAAATCGTTCATGAGTTAAAAAAAAAAACATATTTCATGTTTAATTGCATTAATACGAATTTTGATGTAATATTATTCATGTATTTGCATGTGTCTAAAACATTTAACACACATTAAATATGAAAACAAAAAAAAGTATGAAAACAAATTTAAATATTAATGGTGTACAATTGTATCTTGTAATAATAACAATAATACGTGTTAAATAAATTGTGTGATGTTTTGTGTGGTTGGCACTAGTCTAAAAAAATAATTTTGTAATGATTTGAATAAGAGACTGTTCGCTATAAATTATTCTCATTCAAGAATTTAACGAAATTTTATATTACTGAACCAATCATTTGAATTGTGTGATATTTTTCAAATATAATTATCTCTGCCCCAACAACAAAGAATAAGATATTTCAAATATACATATCTCCAATTTGTCATGTCTTATCACTTTTTTATTTTTCTCTTTTATACTTAGTTGTGTTAGCTTTTCGAAGGAAAGGACAACGTAACAAGAAAATTGAGATGGCTTTAAATGCTATTTTGTTATAAAGGCTTCTCAAACCCTGTTGGCTCAATGGGTCATTTGCTTTGTTAAAATTCGAGCACGTCGGCATTGAGTCCCTACTCCTCTTCTTCGAAAGGTCCTTCCTTGCCTCTTGAGTCTCTCTCCAAACAGAATCGAGGGACTTTGCCCTACCAACTACTTCCGCATAGCTGGTCAAATGCAGTGGGGCAAGTCCTCTACGTATATGAGCATTCAAGCCATTCTCGAACCTCCTAGCTTTGCTCTCATCATCAGAAACAAGAGAAGAGGCAAACTACGATAAACGATCGAACTCAGCCTCATATTCATCCACAGTCATTCTGCCTTGAACCAAGTTAAGAAACTCTCTCTCCAACTACAACAACTTGCTCCGAGGAAAATACTTGGCATAGAAAGCAGTACGAAAGTTACTCCAGGTGAAAAATTCAAGATCATTCTCATGAGTTCGTGCTACTCCTTTCCACCAGTTATGACCACTTCCTTGTAGTAAATAAGCAGCAAATCTAATCTTATCTTGCTCAGGTGAGCACATAGCATCAAAAGCCTTCTCCATCTCTTCAATCCATAACTCAGCATCATCAGGGTTTGTAGAGCCCTTGAAAGCAGGTGGTGCTATCTTCTTAAACTCACCCAGTGCTTTCCAATCTACAAAATTATCAGTCTGTTGCACTGGGGGC
Organism: Heritiera littoralis; assembly: GCA_031772115.1. Taxonomy (NCBI): domain Eukaryota; kingdom Viridiplantae; phylum Streptophyta; class Magnoliopsida; order Malvales; family Malvaceae; genus Heritiera; species Heritiera littoralis. The sequence goes on from JAPDPK010000118.1 coordinate 2,063,251, forward strand.
TGTTGTTGTTGTTGGTGCCTAACCAAACTCACCACCTCACTAATCAGCTCCATTACCCTATCATTAGTCCCAGCCTCAACACCTTGAGTGCCCACAATCTCATCCACATGGGGTTGGTTAATCCCAGCTCTTCCTTGAGTATTTGGTGCAACGGAAACATTCTCGTCCTGGTCTTGATTTTCAGGACTTTGTCATAGGGGTTTTCTAGGACCATTCCTCCTAAGATTGGCTGCCATCTCAGCTAAACTAAGCTCTAGATTACGACGATGAGGCATACTGATTTAATCAAGTACAATACAGTATTAGAAAATTCTTTCAAGTCTAATCAAATAATTTTATCAAAAGAAATAAGATAGAATAACGTCTCAAACCTTAAGTGTCTACCCCACTCTCAATCTTATAATACGTCTAACTATTTAAAAATGCTCGGTTATACGAATCTAATACAATAAACCTGGCTCTAATACCACTTAATCTGTTACGCCTCGAACCCGGGACATAACAAATGCCGCACACCTGTAAGAAATAATCTCACAGACATGCAAGGTATTTATCATACTAAAATTCAATCCTTTCAAATATCTAAACTAAAATATACCACCAATAATCAAAAGAAGTTTTACAAAACTTCAACCTATTACTTAAAGTCAACAAAGAAATTTAAAAGATTCTTAAGTCTCAATTTGATCATAAGCTTAAAAGTTTTGAAACATATCCTAAGCTCCAAAGCGTCACTCCCCAACATTCCCGTAGACATTATCAACATCAAAACCTGTAAGATGTTAAGAAAGGGGGGTGAGTACAACCACTCAGTAAGCAACCGATATCCCAACAGTTGGATTAAGCATGCCATAAAAACACTAGGCCAAAATATCAATGTAAAGGTTCAAAAATCAAGGTTGGGTAATCTTATATTTAATCACATAATTTATTCAAATTCATATATTCAGATTTCAGAACTAAACAGAGTTTCACAGATGCCAAAACTGAGCAAAAGCTTCACAAATCAAAATTTTCAAGTCTCCTGTAACATGCCATGGCCACGCTTAACCCTTGTGGCACAGGTCAGAATCAGAACAAAACCACAATTAACCCCGGTGACTCGGGTCAGAGATATCAGAAGCAACTAATAGTTGCACAGAAACAGAACAGAGGGCCACTATTCTTAACCGGTGGTTCGGTTAGAAACTAGTTTCATTTAACAGAATACATGTCGACATGGCCAACATTTAACCCCCACTGGCAGGGTCAGAGCACAGCCATACTAGGAGACAAAACAAAACCTTTTCAGATTATCCCAGATATACAAAACAATATTATTATTTCTTGTAACATTTTTCATACAAAGCAAATTTCGTCCATCATTCCAAAGCAAATTTCGTATTTCCAAAATAAAAATATATGTAAGTACATTATAACGAACTTCAAAGATCAAAGCGACTAAATCATGTATCATCCAAAACGTATCTTATGTAGAGCATATTTCGCATTTCTTCTCAAAATATCTTGTACGAAAAATTATATTCTCAAAGATAATTATATACAAATACTTGAATAAAATCATATTTGAAAAGTCAATACAAAACTGCTTTCGCAATTCATAACAAAGAAATCATATATACATACGTTTGCATGCTTAACCCATTTTTAAAAAAATCATAGGACAAAACTATATTTGTACATAGCATACAAAACATATCTCATATTAAGGTTAATTTTAAGGGTGTTAAAACACCGAAGGGATATCAAGTCACTTACCTGAACTCACTAAATTGAAACCAAATCAAAGCCTTAAGATTGCTTGGAACTTATTTTCAAAAATATTTAATATTAGAAAAAAAAATACGCTATCTAATGAAAGTCGATAATTTATACTATATTGACTAAATGACTATAACTCGGAAAACTACAGATTTAGTGTGAGTTACATCATTTGACAAAAGCTAAAAATATATATCTCTTTAAAATACAGATTTTTTCATAAATTTTCAATGTCTTATTTTCCTCAAAACTCAATCCCTAACTACACAAGAAAACCATAAAATTCAAAGAGAAATCCTTACTCACCTTGGTCTTCTTATAGTAACACTAACAGCAACTCCAAATCTCTCTTTCTATATATTTTTTTTCCAACAGCTTTTATTTTCCCGTTAACATGAATGATGGAAGCTTATTGAATAGAGAAATGGCATTTACCATCATCATCTCTTGTCGTCATAATCATTGTCGTCGTCTGCCACATTACTTCAACTTATATTTCTCTCATCTCTTTCTTTCTCTGTTTATCTACTCCTTTTATCTAAAATTTTATGGTTTTATTTTGGCTGCTGCAGGAAACTTTTCACGCTAACTTTTTTTTTTGAAATTTCTTTTCTCCTTCGACTTGGCACACAGTAGCCAAGATTTACTCTTTTCTTTCTTTCTATTCGACGCCACCTCACTGCCTCTCTATTGCACCGCCATTACAAATCCTATTTTCCTCTTCTTTTCGGCATTAACCTTTCTCGCCGCTCACAACTATGTTTGTTTCTTATACATGTATGTATGTTATATCTATTTTAACCTAACTAACTACAACCCGTGGCCTTTATTCTTATTGGGCCTCTCTTTATTTGTTTATTTACTCACTTTGTTTTATCATGTTGGGCCCGGGTATCACATTGTGCATCAAGTAGTTGCTTTCATGGAAGTAGTGGATTTTAGTGGCAAGAGATTAGGAGAACATGTTAGTTGTGTAGTGGCAAGAGACTAGGAGAACATGCTAGTTGTGAAGTGGATTGTAGTGGCAAGAAAGTAGGAGAACATGCTAGTTGTATAATGCATTTTCTTAGGAATTTTCAGTTATTCGTTTATGTATTTAAATCGAATTTGGCTTGTCAAAATGCAGTAGTAAACTTTTCAGCCTATTTTCTGTGTTATTTTCCTTCTCTTTCTGCAGTTACTGCTCTTCTTTTCTTTTTTAAACCAACAATACAAACAAACATATAGCTAGGCACAATCTTGGAGCAGGAAAATTCCAGTGAAACTTTACCGGATTAAATATACTCGTCCTGTTCTTCAATGGTCCCTCCACTGATCCACTGGAAGAGACGTTGTTTGTCGATCAAGCCAAACAAAACAATGAATCGAGATTTAGTTAAATGGACTTTGGCACTTACCTCATTTACTGATATTTGTTTTTGTCCTGAGACATGGTGTGACATGCACTTGACTCGACCACAGATTGAAATTTAATCATCGAAATTAAGAGTTCAACATTCTATCTGCAGACCAGATGATTGTTGATACGGTAACTCGAGAATGTTAGCTAGGTGGAATTAGCTAGAGACAATGAGAGATTGATGAAAGAGGAATAAAAAGTGGGATGGGAAGCATGATACGCATAATTATTTACTAATCACATAGGTTTGAGCATTGTAAATCAAGTTTGTGCTGCCCTACCAACCCCTCTAACCATATTCTTTAGTCACCACAAAGGGAATGAGGATGGCGACAACAAACACCACCTGGCAATCCCACGCGTCGAAACTTCATTCGCAGGTCGCCAATCTCGGACTAACCAATGGAATGCTCGAGATGACACTGACGAGCCGGCAATAATCGTGTCAAGGCTTTGATGACATACCTGGTATTACAGTTACATGTATATATAAGTATATTTGTTGTATATACCTAAGCAAAGTGAGTGCAATATCTAGAGTCCTAAATTCCTAACCAGGACAGCTGTTGGATTCATGGGTATTTCTTTAAGGATGTTATTTGTCGAAAAAGAGCAAGACTGTGGCTTTTGATCTTGTTCAGTCATGTCACTTTTGTAGTTTTGTTGTTTAGGCCTTTCTATTTTGGCACGTTGTTCGGGTCTTGTTCACTTTAATTCTTTACTTTTATTAGATTTTCTAAGTTTTTTTTTACCTAGCTTCTAGTAATGGAAAGCATGATCCACAGCATGGAAGATTTTCCTTTTAGAATATCTCAAATTGGATAACTGATTGCTGACTTTGAACGTGGCAAGGTCAGTGCCTGCCAAGAAATCTAGATTAGCATTGAAACAATTGCAATGAATGATCACAATATAGATTTTCTGTTCAAGTATAGGCAAAGGTAGAAATTTAGGCATTTTCCTAATTAAAGTAGCCCATGTATGTGTTGCTCAGTCAGGTACCTGAAGTTAAGAGGTTTGAAAGAGACAAAACAGTGAGGAATGTGACAGATTTAAAGATATTTTCTACAGTTGGGAGCTGTCCATAAATCAGATTCCGAGTATCTTCTTCCCATTATCTAGCTTGCTGCTTTCATCAATGCAGTGACTCTCATAGCCCTTGCCAACTCCCAAATTGTCTTCTGACTTCTGTTACATTAGGCATGAGTTGCACGCAATCAATCAGACATGGTACGAGTCAGATGCGAGATCAATTCATACATCAGGGTGTGTCTACCACACTGTTAGCACATCAGGGCACAACTTGACACAAGTCTAGCGCAGGAGCTTCTAGAAACACTTCAAGTGTACCCGAGCATTCGGACACGGTGAATGGAGCACAGGCGTGTGGAGTGCATACTTGGGCGTCTAAGCATACTGCTACAGTAGGGTTTAGATCAAGTCGAACTCTTTTACAGTCACTAGAGTTCTTAGGGAGAATTGAGAATTTGAACCAATGATTGCGCTACTGTACATTCTAAATCATATAAACAAGAGAATCATTTAAGCTTGTCGAGTTGCTTAAAACCAAGGCAAGGCTTGGAAGTTGAAAACAAATCACAGCAGATTGCCATGGAAAAGAATGGGCCTTGCTTTGCCTCCCCTAAGCATCTGTCATCCCCTGGTTCATTCTTTGCTTTGCATAGCTCTGCACGCCTGTCCAAAGGCGTCCCAACGTGACCAATCATACACCTTCAACTTCAACCATCAAGCACATAGGCATTTGAATTTCACGTGTCCCAGGGACCCATTGCTACCCCACTCGGCCATGGCCATCTCTCTCAAATGAATCAGGCCTACCCCGGCATTCCCTCTCATCCAAATCTGAAAGCAGATTCTTGATGTCTACATTCCGACACTGACGGATTTAAGGATAGCATTCATCATCCATGGTGAGTGAGCTTGGGGGCATAGGCTTATCCTGACATAAGATGAGAGGCAGAGCAATAGGCATTCAACTTCCAAGCAAAACCATTGCTTCTTGCTCTAAAAACAGGAAAGAAAGTATCCTTAAACAAAGGGTTAATCAGAAAGTTTTGGAACATGTTTGTCTTTGGTGTAAAAGTTGGGATTGTGGTTGCAACTGTTAGAAAAAGTGCAAAGATTTGAGAAAATCTTCTTTCTTGTGACTTTTTCTCTTGACTTGGATTATCTGTGATGGCTTCTCTTACAAACAAAAGAGCACGAAAAGAACTGAAAGAAAATTCTGAAACGCTCCCACCCAAGAAGGCAGTCTTCATACGGATTCTAAGCCTAACAACCGATAACAGGTTGACTCAACCACCCAAATCTTCACCTTTAAATTCTCCCCTCGGTTCTTCACAAGTCACATAGAAACAACCAACACGAGACTCAAACTCTCAAAGCCACAAGAAAAGCAAGAAAGATATGAGCTATAGACTTGTTAGTTTTCCCAGACAGAAAAACATGCTTTTCTTAAGAAGCTTCATGATCTTGTTCTTGAGCTGCATGACCATTAGAATCAACCTCTGCCTTCCCAGCATTCCTTCTTCTCTTAAAACACTTTCCATTGATGGACATTTCAATTTTGAAGAAGTTCACCTTCACCACGCAGCAAAAGATTTTGGCAACAGATACAGTTTCCTTCCCTTGGCAGTTCTACACCCGAAGTCAGTTTCTGATATTACCACCACAGTGAAGCATGTTTGGCGGATGGGTTCTCGTTCAGAACTCACAGTTGCAGCTAGAGGCCATGGCCACTCACTCCAGGGCCAGGCACAAGCCCATCGAGGAGTTGTGGTCAACATGGAATCACTCCAAGGCCCTAAAATGCAGGTTCACACTGGGAACTTCCCCTGTGTGGATGTCTCTGGTGGTGAGCTATGGATAAACATCCTGCGTGAAACCCTGAAACATGGGTTAGCACCAAAATCTTGGACAGACTACTTACATTTAACAGTTGGCGGTACTCTTTCCAATGCTGGAATCAGTGGACAGGCATTTCGGCATGGACCGCAGATCAACAACGTTCACCAACTGGAAGTTGTTACAGGTTTGTTAAAGCAAATTCAAAGGCAATCATATCCTGACAAAGTTCAGGATCAATGTGAACAGTTTCTACGATATAAATTTGTCTTGTCTGGTTTAAAAATTTATTACGTTGGTAACTTCTTCCGTAAGGCATGCTGTAAAAGTACCCATGTTCCATGAAACACGCTTGAACTATTGGTTATCAATTAGGGCCTAGGAAATCAAATATTAAGTAACATCATAAACTCAAGATGGACTGTACTTGAATGCAGGGAAAGGAGAAGTGGTTAATTGTTCGGAGAAACAGAACAGCGATCTCTTTCTTGGCGTTCTAGGAGGACTCGGACAGTTCGGCATCATAACACGAGCAAGAATATCACTGGAACCAGCACCTGAAATGGTAAAACTGGCAATCATTAAGCTAGAAGACAATTTCAAGAATGTCTTGTTTTAGTTGAAAGTACAGTTCTTATGACTATTCTCCTTCTTGAACAGGTGAAATGGATTAGAGTGCTGTACACAGATTTTGCCACGTTTGCTAGGGACCAAGAGAAGTTAATATCTGGGGAAAGCACGTTTGATTATATTGAAGGATTTGTGATAATAAACAGGACTGGTCTCTTAAATAACTGGAGATCATCCTTCAATCCACAAGATCCAGTACAAGCTAGCCAATTCAAGTCAGATGGAAGAACTCTATTCTGTCTAGAATTAGCTAAGTACTTCAATCCTGAAGAAATTGCTGTAGTAAATCAGGTGAGGCACTCTTCCAACCATCAGTTCGACTTCCTAAGTTTACCAACTAAAGCAAATAAACTGATAAAAAGTGTTTATGCAGGAAATCAAGAGTTCATTATCTCAGTTAAACCATATTCCATCAACACTTTTTCTATCCGAAGTACCATACATAGAGTTCTTAGACAGGGTTCATATTTCAGAGATCAAACTCCGGTCAAAAGGCTGGTGGGAAGTTCCACATCCATGGCTCAATCTTCTCGTCCCCAGAAGTAAAATCCACAGTTTTGCTCAAGAAGTCTTTGGCAATATCCTTACAGATACAAGCAATGGCCCGATCCTCATCTACCCAGTTAACAAATCAAAGTAAACTTCGAAAAAGGATAATGAATAATTAATCTCTTAATATTCATGAGTTTCTTTGATTGATCGAGCGTTAATCTTGGTACAGGTGGGACAACAGAACTTCTGTTGTTATACCAGAAGAAGATGTTTTCTATTTAGTGGCATTCCTTTCTTCTGCGGTAGCTTCTTCAACAGGAACTGATGGTTTAGACCACATCTTAATTCAGAACAAAAGAATTTTAGAATTCTGTGAGATAGCTCATCTTGGGGTAAAGCAATACCTGCCTCATTATTCCACACAGGAAGAATGGCAAGCTCATTTTGGCACGCAGTGGGAAGTTTTCGTCCGGAGAAAATCCACTTACGACCCCTTGGCAATACTTGCTCCTGGCCAAAGAATATTTCAAAAGACAATAGCTTACACATGATAACATCCATGGCATAAATATTCTTTTATCTAAAAGAAAAAAAATGCTTTTGCACCATGCAGGCGAGTTTTCGCCGTGCATGCTGCAAATCATACTGTTCAGTGCCTCCCAAATAATGCAAGGACAATAAGGAGGCTTAAGGTTAGTTTCAAATATTTTTCCAACTGAAAATGTCAACCATATCATATGTTAATATAGATTAGATTTGTAAGAGGCACTGGACAAGAATCCAGTGCTGTAAAAGGATTGTAAATACTGAATTTGGCAAATAACTGCTAATTATTTTCTCTACAAATTTCAACCGCTAAGACAAATGCAATGCATAATCAACCCCAGATTTAGATCAGAATGGAGTAAAAAGCTTTGAGATTAATGATATCTAATTTTCTGAGAAGCAAATTCAAGTAAGATGCTTAATTTAACATGGGCACACCTGCAATCAGGGAAACATAGGCTACCTGCTGCAGCATCTAACCAGTTGCAATTGGTGCCAATGCCTAACCATGCCAAACTGTGCTTAGATGAATGCACAGACAATGAGAATATTAGTACTTTGTTTCTGGTTCAGCATCAACAAGAATCATTAGTGCAGAAGCCATTGGCAAGAAGCAAGGTTGTGAAGACTGAATTGAGGCTAAACCACCAGAGGCCTACAGCCTTTCTTCTCTCACACTAAGATGCCATAATTCTATCTTCTATCCCAAGTTCCATAGCATTTTGAGCATTGTAGTCCTGTCCGAAGATAAATTTCTTTTTCATGTTAGTATATTATCTTGCTTGAATAATTCCTTGTATTCAGCAATCAAGGGAAAAGGTGTCTAAAGTGAAGCAAGACCTAGAATTAGAACATTATAAAAGGAGAAAGTACATAAAGATTTTGAAAATACCATTTTTGAGGGTACAATCAAATACATGACATCAAGAATGCGCTTGATATTTTATTATCAGTTAGAAACTAAATTGAAATATAGCTTTTAGTTTGACATATAGAAGATTTCCTTCTCTATTCTTAACTAACAAGGATTTCTCATGAAATCTAATTTGTTTTCTTTGTTTCTCTGAAAATGTGACAAGCTCTACTTGAATGATTTTCACTCTTAGGAAAAACTTGGTTATCATGACTTTGTTTTATCCTTACAGATCAACTGAGGATTATGAGTCTAATGGATCTTTCGGGTTACAACGAACTTTATTCATCTCACATCAGTAGAAAAAGGAAACGATCTGGGGAAAAGTGGGTTAGACAGGACAATATTTTTCTGTTTAGGATATTCTGGCATCTGTATGTCGAGACATTGTGGCAATGGTTGCCACAGTTGATTCTCTATTCAATCACTGTACTGCACATTCGCTAAGTGAAAAGTTCAAACATGGCCAACTCCATGATTTCAAAATGCAGTGGTATGCAATGGTTCAGATTAACTGCCTTCATTTCTGAAACCACTCAAAAATACCAAACATTTCGTACACAACAGTGACCACATAATAAAGCAAACTCCAGTTTCCCATGGAACGCTAAAGTGCTCGAAGAATATTCGAAAGAAAAGGGAGAGACTACAAGGGTATGCCTGTGATAGGAGCCGGTTGATAGAAAGAAATATTCAAGTCATTCATAGTGCAATTGATGCTATTTGACCATTCAGAAAGTCGTGAAATTCCTTTCCAAAAAAGGAAAGATAACTGTAGATAAATTAGTCCAAAGAATATAGTTTAAGATGCATTAAGTTTTCCAGCATGCTTGCTTCTTGTAGCAGGATTTCCCCTGCTTTGGTTAAAAAAAATCGTTACTTATCCAAAACAAGGTTTCCATTATGCGAGAACAAGAGAGATATCAAGTAAGCTTACCTTAGAATATAGTAGAAATAACTGACTCTGATATTGTTTTTCCAGTGCCGTGACAGTCCCCGATTCTGCTGGAAGGTCTAGTTCAAAGGGCAAAAAGAAATCACTCCAATCAAACATTTGTTAGTGCTAGATTGAGTAATGATCAGTGATGACCATGGAACTACAGCTCATGATAAGATTCTATGAAACAGAAAGCAACTCCATTTGTTACAACTCAATCAGAACCCAAGAATAAGGTCAAGGAGCAAAGATTACTCGATGAAAGCCTTGTCACAATCAGGAAGTCAATGGAAAATGAGCAGCAATAGTGGTGACCATAGCATGTAAAAGTTGGTCTACACAGAAAGTCATGTATGTATAGTCCAACTTCCAATGATGATTGATGAGGATGATAACTTACATTCAGAACGAAGTTAATCAACAACTAAATGCAGTGACACTTTATGTATTTTGTCATAACCACAAATTAAGCAAGGAGCTCCATGCAGTAAACATAGTGTAGTTCTTGACAACCTTTGTACTACACTTACTAAAAGAAGTACGGGATTTGAAAACTTTCTCAAACATAGTGTTTCCAAGTGCTTTTCTTGATTTCTCAACAACTCGAAAGGGAAGCAAACGGTTTCCATTCTAGGTGCTTTCAGTTTTTATATACTCCAAGGAGGTTGGTTGTTCTTCGTAAGCTGCTAATTTTGACAACAAAACTAAGCCTAGAACTATTGATCAAAAGAGTAGGCAAGGCAAAAGATTTGGGAAGATGGCTTTTCTTATGAACAATCACAACAACTCTATTAGTCACTTTACTCAAACAGTCAGAACTCATTTACCCCCTTTATGGGGGTTCGGGCCCAAGGCTCGATTGTTCCCTTCTGCCCTTGGACTCTTCATGTGTACCAAAAGGAAAAAGAAGAATCAAGTGATCAGCACACTCAGGGGAGTGTTGCAGAAAGCAGCAGTGACATTGACATTAGATAAGTGAAGGTAATGATCAAGCTACTCAAAGCCAACACCAACCTAAAATCTTCATTTGATGAAACATTGATAAATCAAGATTTGTTGGCAAACATTCAAGTGATCAAACTATCAACAGACATAGTTTTTTACTTATAATGATCCTTTTTTTATATAAGCCAGAAGATTTTTACTAAAGACTACCTAATTAAAGACACAACTCATTCAAGAAATAAGAAGGCAAAATTTTCAGACAGAGATGACTAGGGGAAAAAGAAAGAGAAAAACACAACAAAGATGATTACAACTATATATAAGCTGCATTGAACAACCAAAATAGTCACAAGGAAAGCTAAATCCATCAAGGTTCGCCATCCAAACTGAGGCCGAGTACATAAATGGGCTTTTCATATAGTTCATGCCAAGGATGATGGGTTTTTAATGTGTCATGGAGAAACAGAACAAAGGTTTATCATATTGATTTTATATCAGCTAGAAAAATACTTTAATAGATAGTTTGGCCCAGTGTAGCCAAGTCCTACCCAACCTATAGGGAAAAAATCATTTGATCTAAGAAAACATCGGGAAAAAATACAAAAATTGGCCTAAACAAAAGAATAAACATAGTAAGGAAAGATCTCTGAACTCTTTGGTGATTAGATCATAAGTAAGACGATGGAGAAAACATTAATGTTGCCAAGTGAACTAATTAGGTACAAAAGCAGTTGCATTAAACACCGAATTTCATGATATGGACACAATGGTTGATTGCTAAAGTCTATTCTTGTCCAGCAGAGGTCCTTTAATTTTAGATGAGAAGTACTTTATCAAGATATTGTTTAGGCAGAAGGAGGATTTACTAAACTTACTGCAAAGCTTAGAAAACCTTAACTTAAATCTCTACTTTGAGTTGTGATGACACTATGCTCTAGATCTAAAATGGCATTCCATTGATATCAAAGTAAAACATTTTTGCATATTTCTCCAGCTTATCCATGAACAAAATAGATTCCCTACCTAAATCTATTCCTATAAGGATGAAGCTGCAATGACAGAAATTTAACTTGTAACATCCTTTCCAATGACCAGAACTTTTTCCATCATCTTGGCTTCCAGCTAAAAGACCATTTAAAGACCGATTTGTAGGGATCTAAACAATGGAGAAAGGAACCTTTCTGTGATATAACCTGGCCTAACTAGAAAAAATATCCATTATTGATACATGTGTAACGAACAATGAGGGACTATACTTAATCTGCAGATGAAACCCTTTAGATGTGAAGTAGCCTAAACGAAGAAGCACAAATGACCATCATGTGAAAAAACAGCCCAAGAATACATATGAGACACTTGAAAACCTAATTATCTCATTTTAGTAGAACAATTGCAATGCATCAACAAACAAGAAGAGAATATGTGCAACAAAGCATAAAATGGGGATTTCAGCTCAAATTGACAATATAAGAAGCAGTGATGTATGACAAGAAAGATTGTAAATCATGTCTGTTTTGTGTCACCAGCAGAGCTGAGCTAATTTAGCTTCTGCATGCAACCATGAGACCATCTACTTCAAACAAAAGTAGAATTAACTCACCCATTCATCTCAAAGAAATTTGGAGAAATGCCATAGCTTTTAGAAAATTGCTTATAACCTTTTCCCTCTCTGCAGAGATGCACTTGTGTCAAGACGGAAATTGATCAACTGGATATTCCTTCTGCACCAACAGATCAAGCTTGAGATCCCCATAACCTTGTACTCAAGATTTCCACCCACAAGTAACAAGAAAAACTCTCTGTTGGACTCCACATCAGCTTGTAATGGTTCTTTTCATTGTTAACCCACTTCAAAATTGACACCCATTTATGCAAGTAAAGTGAAATGGTCAAGGTCAAAGTCAGTCAAATTCTGCAAATCTGTTTGTTGCATCTCTGGAAATCTGAAAGAATCGACTGTTTTGGCATTTCCAAGCAAATAAAAGCCGGAAACAAATAAAGCCAATTTTATTACATCAATTATTAAGCATCCTTTACTTTTACACTTGGTTGCTTCCATGGATAGATTAGATGACACAGTTAAAACTTGAACTGATTGAACATGATTGAACTCCACTGGTATCATCCTTGCCTTTGGGATGTAGTTTCTATAGAAATTTCACCATCTTTTAACCGCTAAAATTGTGGGTATTGCCAAGAAAATATATACTTCAATCACAAGAATAACATCAAAATAAAGGCAGAATCACAGTTTGTTTATTTTCTGATGTATTGTTTTCTGTTAATTTCCCTGGCAAATTTATAAGCAACAGTGAATACTTGTACTATTAGAAATAAAGCCATATCCACTGCATCAGTATCAATGCTAATGAAAATTAAATAGCATCATCAAATCCTTAATAGTACTATTGAAAGTAATGTATAATTTCTGTTCATTGCATTCCTGTAGAAACAAACATATATATGAAACTCTTCTATCACTGCCAAACTAGAGACAAGTGCTATTGGTTGGTGGAGCAGCTGCATACTGTCTATCCACGACATCGATGAGCTTGTTGGCTATGGCACTGGCATAAACAGAAGAGCCTTCATATATCTGCATCGATGGAATCATCCGATCAAAAATATACTTAAAACTGTCAAACATACATATGCCGGATAAAACAATATAAATTAGGGAATATTTACCTTGGTGTTGAAGAGAAAGCTGTAATAGTCACCAATGTTGCCACCAGCAACATGGTGGAGATCCAACTGAAGCTCATCGAGGAGTCTGGACACGAACAGCAAGCAGTTGATCTTCTTTCTTTGAACAAGTTTGATAGTAACTTCATCATCAATAATGCGTACATCAACCTCAGAATCCTTAGACTTCCTCTGAAGCCAAGAGCTCCTCAAGGAAGTGCCACAGCATTGGTCTGGATTTCCCAGAGGCTTGCACTCAACATCCCCTGCATCAGCAGCACTAGCAGCATCTTCAGTCTTAAGCCTCTTGCTCCTGTCTTGGCCGCATCTCTTCTTCTCCACTAGTAATTTAAGCTCACGAACTGTTCTAAGAAGTTCCTTGATGTAGTCTATAGCATCTCCAACTATGGAAGCTCTATCATTCTTGGTTGTAGCCGATGAAAACGTGTTTCCCAACCAGCAAAGAAGTATAATAACACCAAAAGGATGAAACTTTTTTAGTACTTACCATAAAAGAAACAAACTGTTTGATTGTTTTGAAAAAGAAAAGAGAATGATAAAGTGGTTAGTGTACCTTGGTTGGGTTAGGGACCATTGTCCTCAAAGCCTGGTACTTGTCATTGAGATGAACTCTCCTTTCTCTCTCAGTTGTAAAGTGCTTGGTGGTTTTGCCAGCTTTATTTCTGCCCTTGCCATGGGCAGCCATGGAGATATCCCTAGTGAACTCAAGAATCTCATTGTCCTCATCATGGTAAAATCCCCCAACGCCACTAGCCTCTTTCTCATCAGCGGGCAAGGTGTAGCCATGCGGCAGAGATTGCAGCAATTCCCTGAATACAGGAGGCTGAGGAGGCAGGTTGAGATGAAAAAGTGGGTCATACAGAACAGAAGAGCCAGGAGCGTTCTCGAAGGAAATGGAGGAATTAGAGAGAAAAGAGCAGGTGGGTAAATTGAAAAGGTTAAGAAGGTCAGCTGCGGGAGGGAAAGCAGCTTCAGGTGATGAAGAAGATGGCGCCACATTGAAAGTTTGCTGGTCAGCAGCCCAGTTAGACTGATCATAAAAAGGCTCCTGAGTAAGTTGTGGGACCAAATGGGAATTGGCGGTGGTGGTGTCAAGCAAATACTGTTGTTGAATTTGCATTTCCATGGTGGCGGAGGCATGTTCATGCTGGTGGGGATTGTAGGAAGAGAGATTGAGATTGTCTTCCAAATTGTTGTGGCTGTTGGTGGCGCTGCCCCCGTCAAGCCCCATGACTGCCTGGCAATCTGCCATGGACTGGGGATCAAAGCAACCGCTCTCTTGGTACGCCTTCATTTCTTTTCTTTCTCTTCCACTCCCTTCTTCCTTTTCCGGCATAAACAAAACAAGATCAATCAGTACAATCAAAGAGGAAAAAAAAATGAAAGAACTATCAGTACATTGTGAAAGAATGAGAAATGAGACCCTTCTTGAAGAAATATGGAAGCAAAAGTTACCTTTGAAACTGAAAAGGGGGGAATTTGATTTGAGAGAGATGGATGTTTAACGTTTTGATTGTTCCAGGTTTTGTAGTATTTCCTTTCTTGAAGACAGACCTGCCTGCCTGCCTGCCTGTAGACTATTAGTCCTGACAATTCATGTATATATCATGGTCGATCTGGCACGTATAACTTAAAATATAAACATTTTGTATCCAAATTTATGTCAATAAAATTTTTTTTTGTTAAATTCATATATAATTATTATCAAATTTTAATGTGTCAATTTTATATTTTTTTCATATTGTTTTGATATTGTATCATCGTATCGTGTCTAAAATTATTACATGAAAATACAATAAATCTCATGTTAGGATAAAGAAAGAGAATTGACAAACCAATACCTAATTACTTAAAATTCATCTAATTTTTATAAAATGAACTAATAAGAGAATTTTGTTTGAAAGTTTCAAATTTATACCGACAATTTGACGTGAGATTGTGGAGACTCCACCTAACTTGTTAAGTATTATCCATTTTGATTCGAAAATCTTACGATTTTGTTCTACAAAAAATATCACACCAAACATTGAGATTGCTTCCATGTTTTAGCTGATCGACCTTTTTGATATCATTTATGATGACTCACACCCAACTTACAAAATATTACCTATTTTGATTCAAATCAAAGATCTCACGATTTTATCTCAAAAAAAACGCTTCATAAATATAAATTTGAGTCTCTGCAAATATCATATAGTAAATTCTCACATTCCTACGACATGGGATTGAGGCGTTTGGATATAAAAACAAGGTAATTGTTTTGATAGTGTTTAACGTACGCAGCATTTACAGTATTTAGAAAAGGAAGGGAAAATTGATCGGTCAATTGAGATTTCTATCTATCACTATCAAAATTGATTCCAACCCATTTATTAATAATGATTATGGAGTTTCACTTTCACATGCATGCATCCTTCATCCGTACACACCGGTATTAAAATTTACCTGCAACCATTTGAAAACCCATATGTACTTTTTAACCCTTCTTATAATTATTATTTTCGTCGTAATTAAGTAAATATTATAGTTATATTCTTTTAATACTTTTTTTAACATAAATATTTTTATCTGTTTTACGATTTGATATTAATCTTAATTGAGTCAAAAATAATAAAAGGTAAAACTCTTTCAATAGTAGAGATTTCAGGACTCGAACCTTGTTTAAGTATCTAAAAAAGAAATCAATTTCCATTTTTTTTCTTCCAATCACTTGTTCGTAATACTTTTAAAGTATATATCTAACTATATAATTTTTATTTTTTGAATATTCAAATATAAAAATTTTACATATTTAACATTAAAATCTTAACATTTGCATTTTTTTTTAAGTAAAAGGAGCTACTCGAATAATAAATTGAATCAAATGATATATGTTAATACTCGACTTAAGCTGCCCACAACTAATTTAACTTTTTTTAATATATATTTTTATATTTTATTAAATTATCATTTTATCTTTATAATATTTTTTGAAAAATAACAAATCAAACTCATTTAGTAGAGTCAAGTTAGAATATATCGAATTGAATTCAAGTAATTCGAATATTTTATGAAATTGAGCTCAAACTTAAAAAACTAAATTCAATCGAATTCGAATCAAATTTTATATCGAACTAATCTCAAATCTGATAATAAATCTTCTTCACTCAACTCGATTATACTTTTATTCCCTATCAAAAGTCTGCTTTCTAAAAGAAAAGGTATATAATCCCTTGTCTACATTTGGGAAGACAATTATGTAATCATATTCTTATATAGTGGCATGGGTTGGTAATTTGGAGATTCACGCAATTTGTGAGAGTAAAGTTTGTTATTTTAGGTGCGACAAAGGAACCGCTTCTTACCTCTGTGCCTCAACTTCTACTTTTCAAGTTTTGACTGTAATCTTCTCTCTCTCCATGCAAAGTGGTTACCCCAACTAACTCACTCCCAAATCAGTTAGCCTTCATTTTCAACAACATATATATTGATTGAAAAATTATTCTATATACTATCAGTGAAGTTTTTTAACTCCACGAGCGGAGTCAAGATGATGATATGTGTCTTATTTTACTTATTTTTTATTTTTTATTTTTTTAATATTTTTAAAGGACACATGTCATCATCCTAACTCCGCTTGTGGAGTTAAAAAACTCCACTGACAATGGATAGGATAATAATCCATATTGATTACACCAAAAAAAGAAAAAAAAACAACATATATATATATTGATAATATTTCTTTCCTTACTCCCTCTTTCCAAACAATAATTATTTGTAACCAAAAAAATTATTAATAATTATTTTTTATTTGTGTTACTAAAATGAACTTTTTTTTACGTGTATTTCATTGTGAGTTGGTCTAATATGATAAAAAAAAAAAGTAAAATGTCGAAATTAAAATTTTAAAATGCATTTCGATACTCAAAACAATATTTTAGAAGGAAAAAAAGAAAGACAATAGAGGAACTAATAGCTCAAAGACTAGATTGAGAATATTTGGATCACATTGCTTACCTATTTGTATAATTTAAAGTGGAGCCCGTCAAGTATACTATGCATATCTCATATGAAGTTAGAAGTGTTCATTTCATTGGTTCGACTAATTTGAAATCTAATTGATTAAAATCAAATTTAATTGAATTATTTTATTTTTATTTTATTACTCGAACATAAATTTTTAATTTTAAAATTGATTGAACCATTTGTTAATTCAATTAATTTACCGAATTAACCAAACTGAATTAAATTAGATTAATTCATTGATATAACTACATCAAATTAAATTAGATTAATTCATTAAATTAACTTAAATAAATAAAATACATTTAAATTAAATTATTAATTAATCATATTTGAAACAAATTAAATAAATTATAATCCATTAAAATATTCAATTACCAAAATATTAAATTAAGAACTTTAAACCAAATGAAATGATGGGCAGATGAAGTAGTTTTATTACTTATAAATTAAAAAAAAAATTGTTTATGTTGTCTGTTAGCCTAACTATAGGAGTATAAATTTAAAAAGTAGAGCTAAATCTACTACCTTCTTCCCTTTCGAATTCATGCAAAGTTTGTGCCAACATTTTAGTTTTGGAATATATATACACTAACCGAGCCAATATATAAGTTTGTATGATTTACATGAATAAAATATAAAATTTAACGATCAAATTAAAAAATATAAATTATATAAAACATATAAAATATATATTTAATTTTACATTAATATAAGTAAATCACTCCTCTATCTAACAATCTTTATATATAATGATGAGATCTTGAATTTGTATTTTTTTTCAATGATTCAGGTTTTAAGTTGCATCAGCATCTAACAACTCCTTCAATAACTAAAACTGATATATTCCCACGGTGCCATAATTTTAAATTTATCAATTTCCCTTTTCACTTTTTTATTTTCATATAATATTCAAAATTATCATTTTTTTTTATACTACACTCATCTCATAATCACGATTACGATTGCATTCAAATACATTATCGTTTCACACTAACCTCACTGCTATCGATATTTTAAATCTTACCAAAGTAAATCACACTACCCATGATCAGCCCATAATATAGTAGCAGTTTCACCTTTCAAGTTAATTATAATTACTTGGAAAGGAAACCGAGAAAAGTTTGATTTGTACAAACATATATACCTCCCACCATCCATCAATTTCTCAAACACTTCGAATTTCCTGAAAGAGAACACGTCCATACAGTACAGTGGCCTTGTCCGACAAGCTTGGAGAAAATGTGTTGAACCCTTTTTTGTAGGCATTAAACCAGACAGTCTTCAGGAATCAACCAACTTGTGCCGTGCCAAAGGCTGCTAGCTGCCACAACATTAATTTCTCCGCCTTCTTTCTCTTAGCAAAAATTTGTTACTTGGAAGCAACCACCAATCAATCAAATTTGTTTTAATTCTGTTAAAACTCATATCTATCTGTCAAACACATATTTTTTTTAGTTTTTATAAATATTTAACTTATATCGTTTTTGAAATGTTGTTTTATATTGAAAATCTTGTCGTGTTTAAAATTTTTAGATTTAATTCACTTAAAAAATAACAATATATTGTCTCATTCTTTGGTTTCTAACTTTACAAACGAGATATATTCATAGGCCAAGTTGGGTCAACTTTGAATCAGATTTAGGTAAGGTATTAAGAGATTGAAAGTGAGTTCAAATCTAACAAAAAAAAGTGAGCTTAACTCTAGTTTGATCTTATTTTTCAGACTTAATTTTTAAATCAAACTCATTTTTACATGTAATGGTGGTTACTCCTCCTAAGAATGATTAAGTCTAATATTCAAATCCTCTTCTTTTTTTTTTTACCTCTCTTTGAACCAAAAAATAAAAGCCCAAACCTGCCAAATACTATCATTCATTAAAGTATTATAATAAAATATATTAAAACATATAATAGTTAACAAGTGTAACACAATAAATTCAAATAAATTCTTATAAATGACTATAGCAAACATGAAAATTTAAAAATTAAAGTTTTAAAAAAATAGTATGAGTTCAAATTAAATTGCACAAAAAAAAATCAAAAGTAATTAAAAAATATATTAGTATAAAAATAATAGATTTAATACCTAAATATGTCATCTACGTTTACCACAAAATGGAATTAAACCCATAACTTTCAATTGCATAGAAATCAGTCCTAAACATTTCAAAATAACATAATTAAGTATATTTCTGTTAAATTCTTTAATTTTTGTTGTCCTTGCACAGTAATAAAACTTAACAGTGTTGGAGGAAATTAACGGAAATATCTTTAATTTTATTATTTTAAAACGTTCAGGACTGATTTTCATGCATTTAAACATTAAAATAAAATTCTGTTTTATAGTAAATGTGAAGGATATATTTGGATATTAAGTCAAAATAATAAAATAATTGTAATTATCAAGTTGAACTAGACTTTAACTTGAATTGATGAACTCAAGCTAGGCTAATTTTTTATCAGACCTTGACTTCTAAACTCAAATCCGTTTTATGAGTTTAATATTTTTTTTCAAACTCACCACAAAACTATACAATCATTCGTCTATCAAAACTATACGAGCATTCAGGCTTAAACGAGTAAGCAAGCCCTGAAACAGTTCCAATGACCATGGCCCAAACCACTCCGCTATTAACTTGAACCCAACCCGATAGAATGGAGTAAAATCTAAACCCATTTTAACCCAAAAGAAAATTTTCCCAGAAGCATATTACATGTATGACATGACATCGGCAATGGCTCCTTCCAGACAGCATCTTAACAGAAAGGAGATGAGTTGTCAGAGTGTCGCATGTAGCTGCAATATCTTTGAGTGTTCTTTGAAGCAATTGACGCAAGGGCTAGACTTTTTTTTTCTCTCTAAGCACAACTCTTGGCTAAGCTCCCGCTTTCAAGTTTCAGGTTTCAAGTTTCAACTCAAGTTCCCTACTTCCGTTTTCTTTCGGCCAATCAATCTCTTTCTTGAACACCCATTTTCTATTTTCTTAGAACCGTGTGAATGCTTAAGTTTTCTCCCGACATTTTTGTATTTGCATGAACTGGCCTGGAGAAAGTCCTAATTGGTGTTACCGCGTTGAACAAACCGACAGAAAATGGGTCTATCACTTTCCTTTTGTCGGCGAATTCTCGTTTGGTGGAAAGCAGATAGCCTAAGTAAGTTACTATGTTGACCGAAGCTTCCAAAGTCTGATTTTGCCTTTTTGGATGGATTATGATTGGGTTCTTGTGTGATGCTGATGGGATATATATCCCCAAATATTCCCTGTGGTAAAACCATTTCTAGATTTCTCTACTTTGCTTTGGCAATAGAAACTCCTGCATGATAAGAAGAATTTAGGTCGTGAAAAGGTTGAACAATTTAGACTGTTGATATTGTTCTTGACAATCGCTATCAATCTTGTAAGTATTTAAGCCCCCATTTTGTTTTGTATCGAATTGTTTCGATGTTTCGATTACGTGATTATGTTATATTATTTCCAACAGCTCTCGTCTCTGTTTGCGCTTTCCTGGAGGATAAAACGCTTAGAAAAAGCGTAGGCGGGTGGCTGAATTGTAGAATTTGGTTCAATATCACAGCTCTAAACTTAGAATTCTTGAATTGTTGCTTTGAATATTTTCAGTTTAGTCAAGAGAGAAAGATGGTAGGAACTAGTAAAGAAATGAACCAGAATGTCCATGCAAATGGCTTGATTCATAATTCCAGTGGTTCTTTGGAAGAGAAACTTGGCGAGCTTCGACATCTCGTGGGCAAAACAGAAGGCGATCCCCTGAGAATTGTTTGCGTTGGGGCAGGTGCTTGGGGTAGTGTATTCACTGCTTTGCTGCAAGATAGTTATGGTCACCTAAGAGATAAGGTTCTGATAAGAATATGGAGGAGACCTGGAAGGACAGTTGACAGGGCCACAGCTGAGCACTTATTTGAAGTGATCAATTCAAGGGAGGATGTGTTGAGGAGACTGATTAGGCGCTGTGCTTACTTGAAGTATGTTGAGGCAAGATTAGGTGATCGGACTCTGTATGCAGATGAGATCTTGAAAGATGGGTTCTGCTTGAATATGATTGATACTCCTCTTTGCCCTCTAAAGGTTGTTACTAACTTGCAAGAAGCTGTGTGGGATGCTGATCTTGTAATTAATGGCTTGCCATCAACGGAAACTCGTGAGGTGTTTGAGGAAATTAGAAGGTATTGGAAAGAGAGAATAACAGTGCCTGTAGTCATTTCTCTGGCAAAGGGTGTAGAAGCTGAGTTGGGGCCTGAACCTCGCATAATAACTCCCACCCAGATGATCAATCGAGCTAGTAAGCTTCCTTCAGCCAGCTACATTAACTGTTTTAACCTATTTGCTGAATTCACAATGAAGTTCATATTGATTATGAGGCTCGCTCCTTTTCTTGCAGCTGGAATCCCATTAGAGAACCTTCTCTATCTTGGAGGACCTAATATTGCTTCAGAGATTTACAATAAAGAATATGCTAATGCTCGAATTTGTGGTGCTGAAAAATGGAGGAAACCATTGGCAAAGTTTTTAAGGCAGCCCCACTTTATTGTGTGGGACAATGGTGACCTCGTTACTCATGAAGTTATGGGTGGTTTGAAGAATGTCTATGCCATTGGAGCTGGTAAGAACTAGTTTCTTGCAAGTCTGCTAAATCAAGGACATCACACAATAAATTTTATGGCAGTACTAACTTAAAGATAAGGAATAGTAGATATTACTTGATTTCATAATCTCCAAGATGCTAAAGGTTTACAGACTCTTTCAGTGAATAACTCTTTTATAAGAATTCAGGATGCTAAACTACTAATCTTTGGACTAAATTAATTTAGCTTCAATTTGAGTAATAAGTTGAAATTTCAAACCTGTATATTTAATTTCTGATAATGATTGCACAGGAATGGTAGCAGCTCTAACCAATGAGAGTGCCACCAGCAAATCAGTATACTTTGCACTTTGTACATCTGAGATGATATTTATCACTCATCTCTTGGCCGAAGAGCCAGAAAAACTTGCTGGGCCTTTGTTGGCTGACACTTATGTAACCCTGTTGAAAGGTCGTAATGCATGGTATGGGCAGCAGTTGGCCAAAGGGGGACTGAGCCTTGAAATGGGTGATAGCATCAAGGGTAAGGGGATGATTCAGGTATGAACTTTTCTGTTCCAAGGAGTATCAAATTTGAATAAACAGTTTTTGGATTGTTTGGCAAGAGTTAGTCAATATTTGTATGACTTGAAGCAATTCACTTGATACAAAGTTTCAAACTTTTAAGCATCGTTCTGTTGAAGAACAAGATGATTTGATGTCCACTGAATGTGTCATGTGCAGACAACCTATGTTGCATAATAGGAAAAAAAAAGCGTCTTAAAGCAACTGTCAGGGAACTTTGGGAAGATGTGTTTTTCAATTAATGTGTGATATGGAAACCTACTGAACTGTTTATATTTTATGGGTTTTCATGTTCTGTATCTTTTTTGCTTCAAATAAATGCTTGCTTTCGAGCCCTAGAATGACTTTGGAAGTGCAGAGGCACTTTGCCTTTAGTGCTTTTGCTTAAATTAATGCAAGAAGTACCAACTCCAAACAAGTTTTAAGTCGATGAAGTATCCTGTGGCACTCATGGACTGGTGAAGGTCAATTTTGCATTGGTTTCATGGCCACCTTTTCTTCTATTGCCAATGGTTCATGTGTGTTTTATTTGTTTTGTTGGGGTAACTTAGACAACTGCATTTCAGCCTTCTTGGATCTCAACCAAATGCTTTAGCATAGCCATTGTCAATTGAAGAACTGCAACATTGTTCGGCATCAGTTCAATAATAAAACAAGATTCCGATTCATCTTTTTCTTTGCATCCAATCTGATCCTGCATTTTAATTCCTTTTATGAATATTAATCTCATAATTTTGACAGGGTGTGTCTGCTGTAAAAGCCTTTTATGAGCTGCTCAGTCAGTCCAGCTTAAGCGTCTTACACCCCGAAGAAAACAAACCTGTAGCTCCAGTCGAGCTCTGCCCCATATTGAAGATGCTATATAAGATACTCATCAGGAGGTACTAAATCTCTTTCTCTCTCAATTTCGAACATGCAACTCTAGTTGAATGAGCTTTGATGTATATGGACCATAGTGTAGATTACCATTGTTTCAGAAGTGTGTGAGCTGATTCCTCCTTTTCATGAATTCCAATCAATGTTCAGGGAGTTTCCATTACAAGCCATCCTTGAAGCGTTAAGGGATGAAACCATGTATGACCCGAAAGATCGTATCGAGATAGCACAATCTCATGTGTTCTACAGACCATCACTTCTTGGTCAGCAGCCTTGATAAAAGATGATCCAGTTTCCTTTCAATGGTTTTGGAAGATGTAAATGTGATAAACAAGTCAGTAGTCTAGGTTCTATAGTTAAAGGAAGAGATAGTGGAGTTAAGGAAATGTGATGAGCTGTGAGTGTGTTCTTTCAATTTCTTCATTTTTTTTTTCTTTCTTGTGTGTTATCCATTTGTAATAGCTTGCTCTCAATGTCAATGTACTCAAGTTTGGATTTAAGAAAAAAAGTTTGAGCTTTGTTAGAAGTGTGAAAATTGCAAAAGAAATATATATACATATATATATATATATATATATTATTCTATCTCTCTCTCTCTCTATATTTATATATAAGTATGTGTATTTTTTTTTGTGGAGTATTTGTAAATTTTTTAATTTCACAAACGGAATTAGGATAATGATACATGTTCTTTAAAAATATTATGAAAATAAAAAATAAATAAAATGTAATATGTGTTATCATTCTAATTTCGCTTATGAAGTAAAAAAATTTCATTGACAATAAATAGAATAATAATCCATTTATTAAGCATAAAAGGCAGAGTCTCAAGAAAACAAGTAAGCTAGCTGTCATTTTTTTGAAGTTCTTTTTGCACAGTTCTTTCTTTTTAACATTTCAAAATTTAAATTTTGACATCTTATAAGATTCATACATAATAAGATTTGAATCTATTATAAAGCTTCGAGTTAGATTATAATTTTAGGATCAAATTAATCATTCATAAACCCACTGTAATAACTCACTAACTGCCTAAAAATGTTTAGAATTTTCTTTTTGTTGATAAAATCCCAAGCCATTGCCGAAGACAAACCAAATGGAGTTACAACGACGTCGTATAGAGAACTTCTTACTTCTGCTGCTGGTGTTCTTAATCGTCCGAAGTGCTGCGTTGACAGTCGTTTCCCAGCGCCAGCGGTGCAGAATTTCGCAGAGAGAGAGATGTCTCTGGTAGACTATGCATCATCTTCAGACGACGACGTTTCAGACGACGAACATGAACAACGACAACCACTCCATGAACCAGCGGCACCTCCAGGGTACTTAATTTAATTGGCAGGGAATCCGGGTGGCCATCGACGGATCTTTCAAATTTTCTTTTTTAAATTTTCACAACTTTTCAGGGTACTTAATTTAATTGGCAGGGAATCCGGGTGGCCATCGACGGATCAAAAGCCGGAAACTTTTGAGAGGCTTCCAGATGCTTCGGTCCTCTTGAACTCTCCGACTCTGTCTTTAGTGAGCGGAAACGACCACACATCTGTGGTGGCGGCAGCGGTGGCGGAAAGTGCGTCGCGTAAGCGAGACTCGAAGGGGATGATGGGGTTGGGCTCCAGTGTTAGCGTAGCACCGCCGCCAAGGGCTAAACTTCCCAGAGCTACCTTACCTCATTCTAAGAGCGTTCCCGATACCGGAGGTGGCGCCCTTGTTCCCCCTCAGCTCAAAGGAAGGTCGCAATTCTTCCCTTTTACTTT
The DNA here is from genome assembly GCA_031772115.1 of Heritiera littoralis. Classification (NCBI taxonomy): domain Eukaryota; kingdom Viridiplantae; phylum Streptophyta; class Magnoliopsida; order Malvales; family Malvaceae; genus Heritiera; species Heritiera littoralis. The sequence continues at coordinate 2,088,246 of JAPDPK010000118.1, forward strand.
GTTTCCTTTCCGTTATTTGATAGCCCTCTGTTTGTTTTGTTTAAACATCTTGTTTAGAAGAATCAATAGAACGCATAATCTGCTTCATTTTGGTACAACTTTGGGTAGTGTTGATGATTTGGCTACTAAATTCCAATCCCGAGAAAACAAGCAACGAATTTAAAAAAACATAAAATTTCTGCGCAGTAGAGCAGCGACTTGTTCATAATTAGTACTTTGCTTTAGGCCATTGCTGAAGATTTTAGCCATCAAACAAATTTTTTACTTTGCAGAACTCCTGTTGACACAGCTGCAAGCTAAACCTGGCAATCTTAAGCAGACATGATACAAAAATAAAAAAAGACAAAAAGGTGATAAAGTTAAAATTTGGTAAAAATCGTGTGTGAATTTGCCAAAACATTAAAAAAAAAAAAAAAGAGTATTTTTGGCAGGTAGACATGAATTTTAACACTTCAAATTTGGTGTTTTACAAGACACAAATATGATTTCACACAACAAAACATGAAATACAGACAAGAATTTTTAGGTCTACTTTAACCTTAGCTCCCTACTGCTATTAACTTTTCCTTCTTAATGACATGAATTATTTTTTTTTTGGTGTAAACCACGAAGTATCCAACAACACATTGGATATGAGATTAATTGTCGTTCGCGCTGCATGATTGACGCTAGCAGCGGCCCAAGGGAATTTGATACTGTGAGGATTTGAACATAGGACTTCCGGCTATAGATCGTCCTCACTCAAAAATCCAGCAGGATCTTACACAACCGAGCAATCCATATGGGTTTAAATTAATTGCTTTGTTTCACTTTGCTTGCAGAAAAGTCTTTTTCACAGGCTTACAGCATCACTAAAAAATAGTAACGAATTCTTACAAGCCAAATCTTTGTTTTATGGCTTTGTTCTAATGTCTCAAGAAGCAAAACACTGTGCTTTTCCAGCTGAAAATGTTTCTTCTTATGCCTGAGAGCCGACTATTTTCATTGTATTCCTTCTTTTCACCCCGAATTGCTACATTTCTCGGGGGCTGATACCATCAAGAAGCATGCAATGGGCTGGAGAACTCTCACATATTGTCTACCATTTTTATTTGTTTATGACCCCATGCAGGATAGTTCAATGCCTGGACTTTCTTGCTGAATCATCCATGTTGTCTATGTTTTAATTCTCTAATGTTGTACATCCTCTGTTTATATTGGAGAAATTTTGTTGCTAATAATTCATGGTTCAATTTCTGGCAGGAGTAATGTGGCCACTGAAGATATCAGCAAACTATTCGTCAGCAGAAATGCTGTTGCACAGCCCAGAGGACCTGAAAATCAGTGAGTAGTTTATTTCCTCCTGAAATCGATGCTTCTTACAAGTTCAGAACAGATCAATTGCTCAAGATTTTGACTTTGTATAAATGTTAAGAATACTTTTGTGCATGCTTAGATTCTCTAGTTAGGCTGAAGGCATGCGGTGGTTCAGATCTTCCTGTTGCAGAATTCATTGGTGAAAGTAGGTAATTGTTCAAATTAAACTTAGCATTTACAATAACTTTTTAGGACAAATTAACAAACTTGTGGAAATGCCACTCAACTGAATTTCATGTGACTTGTTGGGTTTACTTAGAACAATGAGGCTGCAGTTGGAAGGAGGGCATGATTCACTCACTTTTCATTCTAGAGCTTTACCTTCTTCATGGAATTGGGCTTAAACTTTTTTTTAGATCCATTAAAGCTGGTCTTTTAATACGTAAATGAAAATCCTTCAGCCTCCTAATCTACTTGATTCATTTAAAAATATCACATGTATAAACTTTCTGGAACCCGCAACTTTCAAAAATCTATTCAAAATGAATGTTATCTGAGTTGACAGTATGTTGCTAATCAGCTGCTCCTCTTAAATACTAATATACTAAACAAATTTTCAAGCAAGTCCTGCATGAAACACTTCTAAACAAGAGCTATTAACGCTTTTATATGTCACTACAAACACAAAATCTTTATTGCTGCATTTGGTTAGCTCAGAAGCCACTAAATATGTTGGAGTTTTTTCTAGCAGTAGGGGTACTGTCAAATTTTTATTCCTCAGCGAGTGTTGTATTAAACTTATTTCCCAGTTTGGGGTATTTTAAGCCACATCATTGTATTAGATTTATTTCTTTATTTTCAGTTGTTTCCTTTTTGAGAAAATGTTCTATTCCATCAATACCATTCACTGTCACTTCTCTCGTCCAACAATGGCTTTAAAAGTATGATATGCACTTCAACTCTCATTTTTTTTCTTTCCACAATAATACTATGAACTAAATGAAAATGCCAACGAAGTTTTGGCTTAGTGGCAAGGAAGAGACTCTGGGATTTTGAGATTTCAAATTCGAATCTAAGTGTGAATTTGAGTTAGCCTAGTTATTTACTAGTTTGTTTAATTTGTTATAGTTATTTATTAGTTTACTTAGGTTGAGTAATATGATTTTCATAGTTACTTGTTTATGGAATGTAATATGCTAATTATGATTGTAATTTTTAATGAAAATGTACTACTTAAAAAAAATGAACTAAATGAAAATAGTGAAGGGTTACAAGGACATAAAAAATATTACTACACAGAATACAAACCAAAGCAAACAGATGCATATCCGACAGAGTAAAAGACCTTTCTCTTTAACTGATGGAGGCCAAGATAATCCCCGGTGGCTTGTACCATCAACCTGATGAAAAACGATGGCTTCAAAGTTCTTAACTTTCATCTTGAAGCAAAGGCACAAGATTATGGTTTTTGGTGGTCTAATTGCAGTAAAGCTTTCGAGCTAGGAATTTCTTTCTTAGAAACCAAACATGAAAACTGAAAAATAAGAAGTAGAGGCATTTTCTTCTACCGACATTTTCACAGGAGTCTTCTATTTTCTTGGGCCCTGACTAATCACAGAAATCTTTCAATTTTCTACATGACCCTAAGTTAACACAGGATTGATTCCTTTCGTTTTGTCATCATACCTGAGTTATCACAAAAGTCCTCTGATTTTCTCTTCGGCCTTGAAATATCACAAGAGGCTTCGGATTTTCTCTTCGGGTTTGTGGATAAGGCATATCAATTGAATACTATTCCATTATTTTCATGGAAGATGACGGGATGGTTTGAATCTGAAGTTCTCATAGGTTCAAAGAACTGTCTTTCTTTGGGTAGTTTGCATTTGCCTTTTTCAAAAGCAGCACTTAAAATAAATAAATCCTTGTTTTGAAGCAACAAAAAACACCGGGTGAAATTGAAAGAGAACCAATTGAAAATAAAAAAATATATATTTATAAAAAATTAAAAAAATCTGATACAGCAATGATGTGGCTTAAAATACCCCATATTAGGAAATAAGTTTAAATCAACACTCATTGAAGAATAAAAAAAATCAAAGTACCCATTGCTAGAAAAAACTCTCCAATATGTAGGATATAAAATTTTGAAAACAAATCTTATGTTTGAATTTTGTTGTTCCCACTCAACTAACCCTCGTCTCCTTTTTCCAAAAGAGTTCAAAATCATTAGTTTTCCTTTATACAATGATTTCCCCCCTTCATACTTTTCCTTTATTTTATTCCTACCAAACTAGTTTTTAAATCCATATCTATTGTTTCTTTCTTTTCAATGGTCAAATGTCTCTGGTTACCATACGAGATAAATACGGTTCATATGCATTTTTCAATACGACTCTAAAAAATATACAAATATTAAAATTCGAATTTCAAACTTTTTAAACTTTCGTCCCGTCACTCGTGGTATTTCGCTATCATCATATTACCAAAGAAACAATTACTAACACCACGTAAAACAACTCCTACCACCATATGAAGTAGACTTTGTTATAAAAAAATGGTCGACCTAATCTAATTCATAAAGGGTATATCTATTTATGCTATTTGTCCTACTATCATTAAGCTGACAGAATACAAGTTATCATGCAATAGTTCGTACGAAATGATGCCTTGATTTTTTTCTTTTTTGGTCTCTAAATTATTCGTCCTGTAGCCCAGCCGCCGTAAAATTGCATGCTTTAGACAGCCTAAAAGAATGATAAGATAATCATCTATCCCTTTCAAAGTCCAACCTATTGATCATTGTCAAGAAACGTAACCGAGTGTAACTCCCCGCAAAAAAACATCAAGTAGGACCTTGATCATCTCTTGCGTTTGTAAATGATTAGAGCATGAACCACTAGCCATAAATTTCCTGGGAAGAGCAAAGCCTTCTTTTCCGGAAAGGAAACTGCCATGGAAGGATCCTTCTTTTCTAAACCCTTAACGAGTCATGTTAAAGGACACGAGGCCTGAGCCCTGAGGGCTTGTACTTGTCCAGTTATGCACTTTCCCACTTGCTTGCCAGATGCCACCTGTTTTCTTTCTCAATTATTGTGTGATTTCCACCATCTCTCTTTACTTTCTTTCCATTTGTTTACAGACTCCAAGGCCACAGTGAAAGCAGACAAAAGACCCCGAAAGAAGAAATTTAAAGAAAACCTCCACCGTAACAATGGCAGATAGGAAAGACACACACTCACACACACAGAGAGCACAAAAAGATTCCCAGTGAGCAGTGCGACCGTGCTCTTTTGTCATACGTGTAGCATCACAAGCACAACATCTAGCTTTAAGATCCTGTCTGCCAGTCACATGGGTGGGTGCTGGTGGAGGGGACCCACTTACAACCTGTCACCTTGCATAGATTATTACAAGACTAGGACCCACTTCTGTTGTCAGCCACCCATGTGCTGTTGTGTCTTGTGGACCTTCCTGTTTTCCCCTCAATGAATGATAAGCGTCTAAAATTCTACAGGCAAGTGTTGACCCACAATCAATAATGCCATTGCCATTGCATTTGCGGGGAGAGATTCTTCCACTATTCTAGCAATGAGACAAATTCTTTTACTAGTACTAAGTAGATGGTACAAGTAGTAATGAAACTTGAAAAACAAGACAACAGTCACATACGAAATTAGAACTCATCTTCTTTTTCTTCTTTATGAATTCTAATCTTTCACTAGTAAACTCTTTTTCCATTCTATATCTGATTATCTGTCTCATATCATAAGCTAAAAAGGGTTGACAGCTGACACTCTGTAGTAACCGGCTACAAAATCACAAGCAAATACACAAGATACACTTAGAAAATGTCTCCAGGCAGACCATGTTTCTTCCCCATTTTTACCCCTACAGGGCCATACACAATACACTATTAAATTCATTACCTTTTCTGCCTCCCTGGGTGTATCATCTCACTGATTCTGCTGATGCTGTACAACAAATAAAAAAACATTGTGATTATGCCCTACCTAAAAGAACTAAATATGGCCTTTTCTTTGTTTCTTCTAGGGAAACCACCAGTACTGGAAAATGAAGGGGAAGAAATTACTGTTCAACGGGAGTTACAACTACACATTGACTGTGTGATCCTTTTTTTTCTTCTGTGCTTTTACCTGTGGTCCAAACTCAACTACTGAAACAATAGATAACAATATTACAACAAAACAAAGGAATGGCTGACCCACTTCCTTCACTGCCTTTTATGTATTGCATTTTGTATGGTGGTAAGTAGTATAGTATTGATGATGACGACGATATTTGTTGAGGTGGTTCTGATTGTAGTCGCAGTTCTCTACAGATCTCTGATGTGAATTTTTTTGCTTGGTTATACTTTCAGTCTTCCTGTTAATAAGACAAGCCAACCTCATTAGAGAAACAAACATAATTCTTCAAGCATATGTATAAAAGCAAAACTGAAATAATGCAGTGAGGAAAGGAATCCTAAGCTATCCATTTACCTAAGCATAGGACGCTAAATTCCAACCCGGCAAGTCGGGTCACCAGTGCCTGCATACATGCCAATGGTCCCATGTCCGGATGAGAACCTGAATTGGGATGCACAAGTCAAGTTATAGATCATATTTACACATGGTATTTCCGACCTTATAATGATTCTGTTTATAACCATAATGATAGTATTATTGAGCCAATAAGAGTGGCTCTCCTAGCGACAATAATGTACCTGGGCATTTGGCAGTTTAGGGAGTTAAAGGATGCCATCTCTAATGCATTATTTGCAGGAAGTAACGTAGTTGATGAAACCCAATTATTGTTAACACAAGAAGCTGAGAGTGAAGCATCCTTGTCTGCTTCGGCATTCGAAAAAGCTAAGTACTCTCCCGATGCTTTTGTAGGAGATGCAAAAGGACTATCAGGAAGGTTGTGCTCCAAGCTGCAATTAGTCACAAGAGATACATAAATCTACAATCAATATGCTATTTGATCATCCCAAACTGGAAATAAAACCATAAAGATCACACAAATGAACTAAATAGAAATTGTCTGCATATCTAAGCAAAAAATCCTATTTGCTATTCTCGGTTTAGCCCTGATTTGAATCTGAATGCAGAAAGCACCATTACTTGTATACCTTTCTGAAAGATCACCATCTTCACAATGTTGGCGCTCCTTGCCACTACCAATCTCTTCAGAACTGACTGATTCTTTACCAGCAGGAGCAGTAGCAATGCTGGCCGCTTGGTTCTCAAGAGAAGTAGCAGATACAGTCGGCACAGGGCTAGAACAATTCTCTGCAATGAAAGATTGCAAGCCATTTATTTACTTCCAACACACAACGCCGATTCATAAGCACTGCACAAATTATCAGTTGACTGATTTGTTATATTTCAATGGAAATGTGTACCTTGGGGAGCCTCTTGACTGCTGCTTTGAAATTGAGGAAGTACAAGAGACTGGCTGAACGGGTTCGGTGAGTGAGTTGGCGACGGAATGGGACTTCCACTAGAAAGAGCCCTATGATGGTGATGCTTCTTAACATCAAGCAGTTGCAGACCCATTAGCCTTCTATTTTGAAGCTCCAGGGCTTGCTGCAGTTCAGCTCGCTCCTCCAGCTTTCTCCTCCATAACATGTCCTGGGTGTTATAAAACATCCTTGCCCCTAATTGCGCACACAGATATTGTTAGGCTTATGTACCTCAGGAGGGAAACAAACGAAATACAATGTTAGTTCATTGATTTCTGTTTACCAAGCTGAACGTCGAATGGGTCTCTGGAATCAAGGCCAGTTGGAGTACCACAGGGAGAAAACTCTCCTCTTTCCATTTGCTGCTGCTGCTGCTTCCTGAAGACAAGAAGTAGCCTTAAGAACTCTAGATCAAGTAAGCAAGTCACCGGAAAATATAAGATTTCTAAGTGCAAGAGAGAGTGCCTGTACTTGTCCGGGACTTTTCCTTTTTCCTTGTAAGGCTTCACCAGGACCCGAGCGTCGCAAACAAAATGAGGATTCCCTTTGGCTAGAATGATCTTCACGGTCTCAGGATAAACAAAGGTAACAAACCCAAACATTCTCTTCTGCTGGAATGGTATCCTCACATCTTGAACCGGTCCATAATTACTTCAAGGAGAAACACATGTCAGCAACAATGGTGAATTTCAGCAAACTGCAACAAAATAGAACCCTGTAAAAGTACAGCATTCAGCAAAAACCTGAAATAACTCGACACATCCTCCTCTCTGAAAGTGCTATCAGCTGGGAAAGTCAAGTAGATCTGTCTTGATGCTGGGTTAATCATTCCTGCTTCACCGTTTATTGAAAAGCCATTCCTTTCAAGCCTAGACCGATTGAATTTGTTCATCTCATCGCCCATCATCAAAGCAGAAGCAGCGGCAGCCCTATGGTTTCAAAAAAGAAATATTAACATTACAAAGACTCATATTTAACTATATACTAGATAGCAGAAGGAATTAATCACAAAGTACCTCTGAGTATCATGTTGTTGCTGCTGAAGAAATAAATTCATGCACTTGTAAGGAAAAGAAGCAGAACCCATGAGCTGGGAAGCTGCAGCCAACCTTTGTTGCTGAGCGGATTTAGATCTAAGTAACTCATGGCACTGTTCCATCATCTCAATCTTGTTAGGTGAACCAACCATGGTGGCACCATCTGCACCAGCCACCACTGAACCAGATTCCCCAAGCGCACCATGGATAAATCTGCAACTATTCCCATTTTTACAGTACCCCCTAGCAAAATACAAGCACGGTCTCCACCCAAACCCCGAAGTCGGGTCATCAGCTCCCAAAATATCGCTCATAGAGCTACTCCTGCTGTGAAAGGAGCTTCCCCAGTATGAGGGGAAACCCGTGGCGTCAGTGCTACCACAAGCAGCAGCAGCGGCGGCTGAACTCGAGGACAAGTCGCCTGCTTGCGGGTAGAACAAATCATGGTTTTTGGGGTTAAGTTGTGGCGTGCTTTCATTGAGGAAAGATAGTTGGTCTTGAAGTTGAAACTCATCAATCATATCAGTGGCTCCTCCATTTCCATAGAAGGGTACAGAAGAAGGGTTTAAAGACCCACTGCTTGGACTGATCAACACATCTGGGTTTGGAATATCAGCTAAAGCACTCCAAGAAGAACTACCAGAAGCAGAACAAGGGTTGGTAGGGATCGTGAGTGAAGATGGAATATTGACTCCACCGTTGCCTAGAAGCCTGGAAGCAGATGAGCTTTGTCTAGAAAGAGTAACAGGATTTGGGTTGTTTGCAAGAAAAGGAGAAGGAGAGGATGGGGTTGAAGGCGTAGAAGGAGGGTTAGTAGGAAGACCAAGCTCCTTTTTAGCCTTAAGAATCACTGAGTGAAGTAAAGCTTCAGGACCAAAGGCCAAACGAATCATCTCCTTCTCGCCATGATCTTGAATGAGCAGTAAACCCATGATTTTGGAAGCATTTTCTGGTTCCAAGCCCTGGATTCTTGAGAACACAATTCTGGTTGCTTCATAACCATCCATAATGGAAAGCACACCAACCCCCAACGCTTAGTTGCAGTATACTTCACCTTTCTTCTATGATTTTCAGAGAATAACCAAGTGTTTTGAGTATGGTGTTTACAAGTAAAACTTCTTTCTCAACCCCAAACTCTACCTAACAACTTGTAAGCAGTAAGCCGCAGTGCAGTCTCTCTCTACCCTCCCCTCTTTCTCCTGTATTCGTGCAAAAAAAAAAGACCTATGAAGGAAACGTAAAGAGAATAAATTTATAGAAAAGAGAGCGTCAAAAAAATTATTCCCGTGTGGGGAATTTCTTCATAAAGCAAACATGAGCAAAAGTTGCAGTGGCTAAAGGAGAAAGAATACCCATATAAGAGAGAAAGATTGTGAATCCAAGGGTGTTCTGCTTCTGACGAGAAGATTAGCAAAAGTGGCGAAGCGAAGAAGTCTTCTGTCGTTGTTTGTGTCGGACTTCCAGCTTTCAAGCTTACTACAACAGCCAAACCACCGCCTTCTCTCTCTCAATCAAGCCTGCGAGCATGGGGAAGCGGAAGCAGCAGAAGGCTATGGCGTTGGGTTCTGAAGCCTATACTGGGCAGTCAAAGCTGAAGGCCTTGGGTCTTTCTTTCTCTTCTTTCACTCACTCTCAAATCTTGAATGGTAAGTGGCAGTGAAAGAGAGTGTGGGGAGTTGGGGGTTGATTTGAGTTGAGTTTGAGTGGGATCCAGATCTGTCGCGTTTTCATAAACAACCAACAACTGCACCGCACGTTCTCTTTCTTGTCTCAAAGCTCCTCCTCACTCAGCTCACCCTAATCGCCCCATCCCCGAGTTCGACTCGCTCACAACACTCCCTCTCTCACCTATTATTACTATTCCCTTTAAATCTCAAAACTATTTAAATTTTTATTATTTATTCATTTATTTCCAAGTGAATTTTATTATTTTAATATTCAATTTAAATAGTTACAAATTTAATTTATATTTTTAATGTTTTAATATTTTATTATTAAATTGTTATTATAATGTAATTCAAAATAATAAATCAAATTTATTGAATTAAATTCAAATTTTAAAAATTAATATCAAAATGAGTTTGAAAAACTTAAGTATTATTTTCAACTTAAGTTAAATTTAAAGAACTAAATTTGGTTGAATTTGAATTGAGTTTTGATTTTTAATTTTTTTTACACTAATTTTTTCTACTTCTAATGTGAAAAAAGAAATGAAGATAGTGATGTAACGCCCACTCCGTTGCTTGGACGAGTACATCATACTCGCCAATGGGAATTGTGATGCAGATTGAGGGACCCAGCTGGCTTGAATCTGAGCGGATGATGTTCAATTCCTTGACGTGGATCCTAGTCAATGTCTTTCCAATCAATTGCTTTCTCTCTTGACGCCTGCACCACTCTGTGCTCGTAACTCCACAAATATTAAAATTCTAATCAAACATAAGAATTGAGTTTTTCTTCTTTTTACACTATATGAATTAGTTTAATGAATGAATTTAATAATTACAATTTTTATTTTGAGTTGAACTCGAATTATAAAAATAAAATTTTATCGAACTCCAATTAAATTAAATTTCACAAGTTAATCTTAAATTCAAATTTATCATTAGATCTCTCGATTCCAATTATATCATTATCTTTTTATGAAAAAAAAAAAAACTCTTCTTTATTTCACCATCTTGTCCAAAGCCTCATTTCGTTTTTTACCCTTTATGTTGTATACAAAATCAAAAACTAAAATATAATACTAATAATTTTTCTTGATAAAGTTATTTTGTTTCTTTTACTTGCATTATTATTTGGAGAAAATAGTATTTTCCATGCATAAATAGTGAAATTCTAAGTTGATGGAACCATTAAGGCAAATAAAAAAAAGTTTTAATGAGTTACATTTGTATTCAAACTCATTATGTTATTAGATCAATTTAAATGAAATAAAAGTTTAAGCATAGACTCATTTTATCATACTAATGTTAAAGAATAGGATATTGTCAGATTTGTTTGGACTTAAATCTAGTTTGAATGGACAGTAAAATTGATTCCGATTAAATTAAAAATAATAAAATGACCATTAAGAATTTGTAATTTAAAATAAAATAATTTAAAAAATTGAAATCAATGGAAGAAGGATAATTTTTCCTCTCCTTGTTTTTTTGGCTTTTGCTAAAAAAAAGTCACCTATCGTACTGCATTGATGCTAAGCGATGTGCCAAACTAAGCCTTAATCTCCTTTTTCCAGTACATTTAAAGATGCAATTTTTCCATGGACATTAAGCATTTAAGATTTTACTCCCAATATACTCTCAATAAAAACTAATAATTAATATATTATTTAATTTTAATTTTGATAAAAACAAAAATAAAAAAATATAACCTTCGCTAGCATCTAAAATAACCCATTAGATTATTGACAACAAAAATCTAAATTAAATCTTACAAACAAATTATTTGATCCTTACTAATTCAATCAACTTTATTTTTCACAAAAAACTTGAGGAATTTTACAATAAGATTAAAATATTTGATCTTATTATAAAATCAACATAAAAACATATGATTAAATGTAAATTTAGTATAAATAGATGTAAATATATCAGAAGTAATAAAAAATAAACGTAAAATTAATGTTATAGATATAAACACATGATAATTTTGATACAAAATATATTTTTATTTATTCAGTTGGAATTAGTTTTTCCCAAAAAGCAATAAACATGAAACTAAACCTTAATCGATATTAATTCAATCAACTTAATTCGTCGGCAAATTAAGATTTGATGTTTGAATGGTTGCAGGAAAATAACCAAAAAATATGGGGCTTGGGGCTTGAACAAAGGTTCCCCTTCTGCTTGTAGTAGTGTTTGGAAAGGGGCTGGTTGATTCCTCCTTTTGCCATGAAAAAGAAAGTGGTTTGATGAGAGATGCCCCACAGCCCACAAAAAAATAAACGATGATGATTGATGAGTGAATCTCTTGAGACCAAAAGTCACCCTCTCATTATATTTCACAGCGCATATATCTCAATTATACACACTTTTCCCTCAGCTTTTTAATGTTTATTACTGTTTGATGAGTACAAACAGATCCGATAGACAGAGAGAAGAGATTTTGTATGAATTGGTTGATGCCTTTTATCATTTATCAATGTCATGTCACGCCTTGCATTTTAAAAAGATAAACAAGATAAATTCAAACATATATAAAATACAAAAGAAAAATTTAAGAAACTATATGGGGTTATACATCTTAGATTTAATAAGTTGATTTTGTAGAAAAAATAATGATTATTAGATAAGTGGCGTAAAATGTAATTTTTAATTATTCGACTCCATTCTAAACCTTCTAATGAGGGTAGAAAGGATGAATAAGCACGCCAAATGTTTTGATAGGTAAGTGGGTCAGTTCGGACGAGAATATCATGAGATTAAACGAAAAAAAGTCACATCATGCTTTTTAGAATTTAGGAAGATAAATTCAATCTTATGTAAGATGCGAAAGAAAATTTTGCTAAGAAGTACGGTATTACACATCTTAATAAGTTAATTTTATTAATTATTATGTTATAAGTAGTTGAGGTGTTCATAGATAGAGTTGAGGTAAATCATATTGGAATTCGATAAGATATTAAGAGATTGAAAATAAAATCTAGCTCTATTAGGCCCGATTCAAATTTTTGAACCTATTTTTTTGCCCAAATCTATTTTTATATACAAAAAATAAGCTTAAATATGTCCAAGCCAACCAAAATATTATTAATTTTTTTAAAAAAATTATATTAAAACATGTAATAATTAATAAGTATAATATAATAAGTTCAAATAAATTTTTACAAAAAAAAAGAAACATGAAAATTTAAATTTAAATTTTAAAAAATAATACAAGTTCAAATTAAATTGCATAAAAAACAATAGTAATTAAAAAAATGCATTAGTATAAAAAATAAGAAGAAATTTGATTATCGCGTCAGATTGAATTTGGACTTAAAATGATAAATCTAAGCTCTACCAATTTTTATTGATTTCTTAACCCAAGCTTGTTTAATGAATTTGAAATTTTTGTCCAAACTCACACAAAATTAAACGAATAGGTCAAGAAGTGGTAAAAGAAGTAATCCTTAATTGTTCTACTTCACTTTAAGACTTTGCTTGGTAAGAAGGATGGAAAGGGGAGAGGATGGAAAATTTATTAATCTAATAGTTGAGCTACAAAATAGGAAAGTAGTTTTAAAATCTAAACATTAGATTATCAAATTTTTCATCCTTAGCTTTTTCCATCCTTCTTACCAAGCAAAGCCTTAACGACCCAATAAGGATAAAAAGGAAGGACGAGCAATCCCAGTGCCCCAACAAATAAGTAAGTTTATTAGGACGAGAATATCACGACAAGCACTTTAAAAGAGTGGACAAGATATGTTCAATCGCAAATTAAATACAAAAATTATCAAACAAATAAACATAAGCTTTACATATTTCAAACAATAAGAATAAAAAATAATGACCAAATGAAAGATGCATGATAGATTATAGATGATGATGAAAAAGAAGTAACAAAAGAAAATTTGAAAATTGAAACTTGAAAAATCAATGGCAATACCTACTTCTTTTCATTCATGATTCCATGATTCATCGTAAGGTAGATGGAAACTAAGCACAGTGGTTCCACATGGGGGTGTGGTGTGGTGTGGGCACCATTATTATTCTCTTTTACTTTTTATATTTTTTTTTGTTCGTTTTTTTTTTGTTACTTTTATATTTGAAGCATAAGCATTGCCGTATGTATAATGATTGTGTAGATATATTTTGTATTGATTGAGTGGTCAAGGCAGACAATAATGTATCAATTATCAACTTGTTTCTCTCTCTCATTATAAAAGGTGTGTAATTTTGGTAAAGAGAGGTGGATGCAATCAAAGGTATGAAACCGTTGCTAGCTAACTGTGTGGATGTTGGATGATCATAGTTTGAATATTCCCTCTCAAGTGATGAAGTGAAAATGATGAACAAGATCATTTGCAAATGGGTCCAATTTCCAAAAGCATTAATTAATATTATTATTTAATTATTTATCATGATAAAATTTTGATATTCCTATATATTTATATAGGTATTGTATTAAATTATATTTGTGTTATTTAAAATAAAAAAATTTATGCCAATTCAAACATAAAAGTCGAGTGTAAGATACTTTTATTTTTATCAAATTTTAACCTTTTTTTTTGTAATGTTTGTATTATCACCATTTTGTATTTAAAATTATCCAGTCTAAAATCATATTGATCCCTGAAATTAATTAAGGATTATTTTCAGTGTTGGTACTAAAATAAATAGTTCTACTCAAACTTAATAAGTTTTTTTTTTTAACTCTTAATTTACTCCGAAATCATTAACGTTTAATTTACTTGGTTTATCATATACATATATATATATATATATATATATTACGCACTTAAATCTTTTCAAACTCATAATTTAAAAAAATTATCTAACATACATGCTATCTAAGCTAATTCCCAGCTTACCAAACTAACTAATTCATAATCAACAAAAATGCACGAATATGCTTATTTATATATGGAGAACTTTAACCAAACAAAACAAAATCCTACAATTTTGGAAGGTACCTCGTTGTGAATCGAAATTAGTAGGATTTGATATTAATATTGGAGCTATAGATTAATATAATGTTCGTATAAACAATTTCACATTGTATGGGTTAGTTCACACATTAATTAATTAAATCAAGCTGCTAACATCTCTTTCACCTGTATACAATAATTAATTCACTACATCCATCACTGAAAATCATCACCATTCTTCGCTAAAAGTACTTGACTTCCATGCGATGGCAGAAATTATTTACTACTTAATACTTATATTGGATGGCAAAAATAATTACCCGTACATGGATAATAATTTTAAATACAATATGATGATACATATAAAAATAACACAAATAAAATATATAAAAATAACATGAACTAAAATTTAGTAAAAATTATAATTTTCGTAAGTTATACAATAATGAATATAATTTTATATAACATAAACATAAATTATCAGACCTAGCTGCACATATTACATCTTTCATTTCAAAAAAAAAATGAATGAAATGTATTTAACATCACATCAAATCTGAAAAAGAAAACTACTGATTGTATAAATGTGAACGCTTTACGCCATTCATGTTTATTGGTATAGCAATTTAACATCTGAAAGCTTAATCCACAAAATTAGTTCAATTATGGAAATGATGAAAAGAAAGGACATAAAACACTAATAGTGAATGATGTTACACACTAAAAATAATTATGCCAACCCACCAACCAGGAATAAGATAGATATGGCAGAAAAAGAGGGAAGATTAACCAAAATGGTCCTAAACAGTGAACTAAACAAGCAATAATCAGAGAATAATGTGAGGTAGGCACGCATTTTGCTTGGTTTTGCAAGCAAAACTGATCAAAAAATGGACATGGGTTTAGTTTAGTGTTGGACAAAAACACCTGGTCTGCTCCTTTATTAATTACTCATTGGGTTATCATATATTAATTGCAGCCAACCTTTTTAATTTTCAGCTGCTTGTTGGATTGTTTCCCTGCCTCTATACAAAGGTGTTTTCTCCATTGCTATGCTCTCCAAGTCTCTCTCAAGTTAAAGAAGATTGTAGTGCAAGGTTAAAGCAAAAATTTTCGTGAATTATACAAGTCTGATTAAGTTTTATTTTTAAAGTTAAACACGAAATCGAAATATTCAATTTTAAATATTTCAATTTTCGACTCAAGTATGCAAAAACAGATCTAAATTGATTCGTATGTGGTATGAATCGAACTTGAAATTTAAAATTTAAGTTCAATTAAATTCAAATTGAACTACATATTTTGAGTTTTACAAACGAATCAAATTTAGTTGTATTATTATTATACCATCTCAACTCGATTTAATTGCCGACAGTGTTGCGTTTCATGCGCTTTGCACGTGTGTGGTGCCCTCATCTCACCCCATGCTTTCCTTCCCAACACCTTTCGGCTGTTGCCCTCACCTCACATGTGATGTCAGAAAGAGATGATCATTTCCTCTTTCTTTTTTTTTTTTGAAAAAAGAGATCATTTCACACATGCATAAAGGTGCTTTTTTTTTTTTTCATCATCCTTTTCATGCAAAAGGTAAAACGTCATGACAGAAAGTTAAAATTCAAGCCTTGTTCGAATGAATGTGTTTATATTTAGTTTCTAGCTTGTTAGTTAGAGGATTAGATTTAGTAATCAGTGACTGTATTTATATTTTATTTTATATTAAACATATGTGAGATATAAAAATAAATTTTGAATTATAACTTCATCGACACATTAAATATAAAATAAATTTTTAATTTTTATGAAATTTATATATAATTTTTGTTAAAGTTTTAAGTATCATTTATCATTTTATTCTTACTTCGCATCACCGATTTTGGATTTATGTCTAAAATTTTAAGATTCCTAAGTTTTTTTTTTTGTGTTTCATTATTTATTATTTGTTTAGTTATTATTATGGATTATTTTCACATACATTGATAGTGAAATTTTTAATTCTATAAGTGAAGTTAACAAAAAGAAATATATCGATCAAAAATATTAAAAAATACAATAAAATTAAAAAATTAAATATTAGACAATTTTTTAATTTTGTTTGTAAAATTAAAAATTTCACTGTCCATGTATGAGATATAATTATCATATAATGAAAATTATATATACTGTGAGTGAAATTTATAGACTTCACAAGCAAGATTGATAGATTGATAAATACTCTTTAAAAATAAAAAAAATTGAAAAAGTAAATATTGTGACAATTTTTAATATTATTTATGAAATTAAAATATTTTTTTTGATTATAGTGAAATTAAAATATTTCATTATCAGTGAACCAAATAATAATTCTGTTACCATATATTACAATATAAAAAAATAGATATTCTAAGGGAATAATTTCTTGAGAAATGTCAAGCAATTAATTATTGCTACATGTTTATACTATATTTTCAAGCTACAGATCCAAAGACAAGATAAGAGGGAAAGCAATGGAAATGAAACATTAGACAACCATTCTGACATGGATGGAGGGCTTGAGGAATCTTGCCTCTGTCTGAATAATGAATTAACATTGATAATAATACAATAAAAAAAAGAAAAAACATACAAGTAAGCCAAGAATGAGAATATTAAAAAATGAATGGGAAGAAAGAGAGTAAACAGTGGAATAAAAATAGGAGGGACAGGGAAGAAAGAGAAAGAAATGATTTGTCTGAAAGGAAAACCTCCTGCGAATGTTAATCTGCTTTTAATGTATGATGCTATGGGGTATGGAACCCCAAGAACTCTAAGTTGTATCCCTAACGGGAATTGATTTGTTTTGTTATGAAACTCTCCTTTTCATCAAAAAAAAAAAAAAAAAGAAAACCCGACTGATATATATATATATTTATATATTTTTAATGTCCTGTCTCTATTGTGGGGCCGGCCATGTATGATTGATTTGAAAATTGTAAATACACACATGACAACATAATAAAAAAACAGTAAAAATATATAAAAATAATTTGGTATAATAATTTATGTTCATACAATATCAAATTATATTGATCTAATTTAAAATAAAAAATTTTTCTGTCAAAATTTGTGTTTACAATTATGCACCAAGAACAAATTTTTTTTTGTTTTTATTAAATTCATACACAATTTTTTAAAAATTTATGTCCTCTCACTTTCGCATTATTTGATATTGTATTATCATATCGTGTTTAAAAATTACAGATCTAAAATTAATATATGTTAAAAATTTCAAAATCTAAACGGAGAACAAAAAAAAATTATTTTGATATTTTTACTTCTAGATACGAATTAATAAATAATAATTTTTATATTTTACATGATATAACATGAAAAATATAAAAACTAATATACAATAATTCGTATCTTATGTTAAAATATCAAATTAATTTTTTTATTTTACATGATATAACATAACATTATTTATATAGATGATATAACGTGAGTTTAGATGTTAGTTCATGTACTCTACCATAATCTATTGAGATAAAGACGATGATGATGATGACACAATATAACGTGACATAAATACACAAATACATAAATTATCGTGTGTAATTGTAGGTGTATAAATGAGTAAATCTATAACCTATTTATGAACTACTTGAGCTTGCGTTTATGATTATTCAAGTTTGACTCGTTTATTTTTGAGCCAAATTTGAACTTAAGTTACTTGAGTAATGAATCAAGACGAATTCAAGTATCTTAATACCCACTTTAAATGGTTCACAAGCCTAATTGAAATTTTTTTATTTTATAATTAATTTATCATTTTATTATCATAATATAATATTAAAAAATGACAAATCAAACTCATCAAATCGAATTTAACTTGATCAAATTGAATCGAAGCTACTCAAATCTCGAGTCAAATTTAAATTTTAAAAAATCAATTCATCAAATTCAAAAAGAGTTTTTAACTTTTAATTTGTTGGCTTAATAGCCAAATAGACCCTCAACTTTTAGCATAAAATGAAATTAATCCCTCAACATTTTATTACGTGGAAATCAGTCCATAAACTTTTAGTTCATTGTAAATAAACCCTCAACCTTTTAAATTATGCAATTAAGTTCAAATCTGTTAAATGACACTAATTGCTATTTGGATATCTAACATGAAAGCTGACGTAGATAGCTTAGTAAACTGCCACGTGACATGTCACATGTGTAATACTAACGAAAGTTAGTATCATTTAACGAATTTGGACTTAATTACATAATTTTAAAAGGTTGAGGATTTATTTACAATGAAATAAAAATTTATGAACTGATTTTCACATAATAAAATATTAAATACTTAATTTTATTTTACGTTAAAGATTGATAATTTATTTGATTATTAAATTTAATATTTTTAGTCAAGCAAAAATTTAAATCCAAAAGTATATTACCTTAACCCCACTCGTATACACCCACGTCCTTTTCCGAATATTGAAGTCCGACTCAGAAAGAGAGAGAGAGAGAGAGAGAGAGAGAGGGAGAGAGGGAGGGGGGTGGCCGAGCTTTGCCACTTGAATGTGACTCTGTACTGTATTGCTGTTCAACTGTCTGTCTGCTGACAAACTTCTGCTCCTTTTGTCTTTTCTTTCTTTTTTTTCATCATATCAGATCTCTGAAATCTTACGTGTCCTCTTCTTTTGTTGCTGCTTGCACCATTATTAATTAAATACTATTACAATACTAATACCAACAAGTAAGAGTTCATAAACGTTCGACTTTCGCTTAAAAAAAAAAAATTTTAATTGTAAATAAATTTCGATCATAATTAATTTTAAATCGTTGAAATCGATGACAATATTTGTAATTTAAAAAAAAAAAAAGTAAGAGTTCATAAGGTAGGAAGATATTTTGATTATTTGGCTTCATGTTTTTCTAAATGTAACTTCACTAATTCTCATTTTATTGTCTCAAACACCATTTTGTCCAAAACATTGCTTCCACTACTAAAATATATATATTTCCTTCATCAAACTTGAAAACTATAGAGAGGTTTTTTCATTGTAATCGATTTAAAGACAAAATGAAAAAGAAATAATGATCTCTTTAAAAAAATAAAAATCCAAATCAATAATCATTTCGTTAAAAAATCAAACATTTTCATCATACAATAATAACAAGGAGCAATACGAGCATCCAGCTGCTTGATTGATGCTAAATTTTGATAAATATTTTATAAAATTTATTAAAAAAATCAATTGATTATTTGATTGTACCATGTACAACACTTAAAAGAAATCCAAGTGCAAATGAACCCCGCGTAAACTCGAAAATTCTAAACACAACATAACATATGAAGGGTAGATGAGTTAAGTGTTTATAAACATTATATACGAATATAGCAAAAGTTAGAAAGATAAATTTATATTCGACGTGTCGATATAAATATTAACACAAATTTTTTATATTTTACAAAATACTAACATAAATTTTATGTCCCAATTACAATTATTGCCTCTGAGCAATCATTTGCTATCGCTTACAAAGTCAAAAAGGTCGGTTTAACTTACAAAATCTATTTAAACAAATTAATCAATTTGATCAATTCGGATTACTTTAATCGATTAATATCGAAACCAGAAAATACCAAATTAACTTGACCGGATCATTGAATCTGTTGTGATCGATCAAATCAGTTCTAATGTTAAACTTTAGCTTTCGTTCTCATGAATCTTGACTCAACTGGTCAAGTCCGAGTGAATGATTTTCCATCAACAGGCATCGTTTTAGTCGAGTTAGCCCTAACCTGAACAGAGTTGGGTCCAACGGTCCAAATACATTTGTTACGAGGCTCTATCCAAACCCAGTTCTGTCACTTCTCCAGAGCCAGGAAGGAAAGCTTTGTCTTTATCCTTACTTTGAGCACAGTTAAGCAGCGCCCAAACTCGAACTTTAAATTTACAGAATTCCATTACCTTAAAAGTGAATATTATAGTTTGAACTAATACTTAGAGTCTGTGCTGCCGTGTTCTCGACAAAAAAGAAAACTATCAGTTTCACTTGCTAGTAAAAAACTAGTATTGAAATTGAATCCTACTCCACCTATCTTTTTGCGATCAATTTCCATGCAACAGTTATTTAGCAATCGACAAGGAACATTTTTCTAGTTGTCATTCAAAGAAATCGTATAATAAGACCTAGAAATAACAATCATCCATTAAGCAGGGAAGGTAGTAATCATCTATATAATATGCTATTCCATTTGATTTCAAAGGATAGGTATTGAATCATAATAAGTATTAACAAGATGTTATGTTCTTGAGTACATGGTGCTGTCAGACTAAATCTGTATTCAGGTATATTATGATTTACGACATACACATACATATATATATATACACACACACACACACGCATTTGCAGTGATATTTTACCTAACAAACATTCACATCGAGATTATTATATATACCAGGGCATATAATGGATGAAGTTCGAGTATTTGGAGACTTACAAATAAGAGCTTCCCTTGCAGTTATTCACCAGCCTGAGATGTGCATGGCACCAAGGTTTCAACTTGGTTGATGTTGTGTCCTTCAACACTTGCCATCTGATTTATGTTAGCTTGACAATTTATAATTGCAGGCTGACAGTTTCCTTCCCAGGATAGGTTCATTTTCTCACTTCCACCGATGTTAGCCAGTGATGATGATGATCCGGCATGTGGATGGAAGCATGGCAAATCGGTCTGACATTGTGCACCAATTGCATCACCGTTAGACTGCATCCCACAATCACCTTCCCTGAGAATGGTGGCATTGTTACACTGCTTTTGGAAGGGGAAAACACCCAACTCTCCATCAATCTTTGCTCTAGTGTCTACCAACAGGCTTCTCAGCCTCAAAACTTCTGCTTCAACCATCGTCTGTCCTTGTAATTTTTTGACTAGTTGCTGGTTCAATAAGCGCAATTTCTTCACTTCCTCTTCCAAATAAGCAGTATGCGCCTTCTTTTTCTCTCTATATTTCCGAACTGCTTCTCTATTCCCTGAAGGCCTTCTTGATTTCGATTGCGAGCCATCTTTATTCTTCTGCTGATCATCCTCTTCAGATGTAATAACTTGGGTATGTGTATGGTAGCATGTATGCGTATGCGCTGCATCAGGGCCCGGTGGATTGCAAGTGTGAGTATGAGTACATGTTCTGCCATTCTTCAAGAATTCTTCAATTAGTAAATCTACAGAAGGTGAATCCTGAAAATTGCCAGAGGAATCAGGGTTTGATAGAAGAACATGATCTGAAAGTTCTATCTCCCCATCATCCATGGTTTCCTTCGTCGATTTGCTCCAAACAGAAGCTATTTACAGCTAAGCGTCAGAATTCATTCACAAGCAAGAGTACACCTGCAATACACAGCTCCAACTTTTCAGACCAACAAAGCAGCAATTTTTACATGAATTGAAGCCAAATAATTAAGCACAATTCCACATCAAAAGAAGGATTCCCTACCAGAATTGATATGACAATTGAGGAATATATGCAAAGAAGCAAAGGGGTTCCAGCAAATCAAATCAATGGTGCCCGGAGAATCAGATGTCACAATCAAGAATATAAAGTGGGAAACAGTTAGAGAGTAAAAAGCAGAGGAAAACCCTAATCTCTTACCCGTCCCCCCAAAAAAAACAGGGTTTTCAACATAGCAAAAAAGCATGGTTTCCTAGAAACATTGAAGAGAAAACCCAGATGGAAACTCATCATCAGAAGGTGAAATGAAGCATGAACACAAGATTTTGACATAGAAATCAATCAGCAAAAAAAAAAAGAGCAAGATGGTGGTGTGGTGTGCATGAAATGAAGAATGGAATACCTGATAATCATCAGCAAGATTGCACGAGGAAGATGGTTGAATTCCCGTGGCATTGTCAGGTTTAAAGCAATGCAAGGAAGCAATAAGCGTTTGTTGTCTCTCTGCCTCTGGTGTAACTTTCTATGTTTTTTCTTTAATCTGCAAATGTCAACCTGCCAGCGTCATGCCTTATAGTGACAGACATGAGACATAAGCCATGTATTCTTCTTGTCTCTTTCTTTCTTTTTTTTTGGTAAGTTGTATTCTTGTCACTTTCGCCTTGTTAAGTACGTCGCTGCCGACAACACTTGCAGTGCTGTTCAACGCCCTGCCTGCAATTTTTTTATATAAACTCCTGTTTAAATAGCATAAAATACAAAAATTTTGAATTAAAATTTGCTTTGAGATGTCAAGCTAATTTTTAAAAAATTTTATTTTATTTTTATATATTTTTAATTCGTATTATTTCGTATCATTTTTATATTTTATTATCATATTTTTAATCTAACCGTCTCCTGCTGATTTCAATTTTTTTTTCTTTTCCAACCTTAGAGCCGGACAGTTGGACTGGTTGCAAATGGGCTTTGAAAGAAAAGGAATGATTGGGCCGTCTTGGGTTTCAAAATCCAATAACATAAGAACCCTAAAAAGGCCGACGATAAGTATTTTGAACCATTAAAATTGGGTGTAATGGATTACGGAATGTGTGCTAAGTATTTGATGGATCAGTTTTTTTAAGCGGGTAATTGAGTAGAATCGAACCCAATTCAATTGTAAAATTAAAAATACGAAATTCGATTGAATTTAATTGTCAAAGTTTAAAATTAATTTTATTAAATATTTTAATTATTTGAACTCAACTAAATAAATTCAAATTAAATTTAGAGATAATGAGATTGAAAAAGAAAAATGATTATTAAAAGAAGATAATTTTAATAAAATGATGAAAATGTACTTGAAAACAAAAGTAGAAATTTTTTTTTTATCTTTTCATCTTTTTGTCTTATTATGACATTTTGAGATTCCAAACAAGCAGTAATAAATTTCATTTGTTATTTTTATAATATATTACTAAAATAAAATAATAATTAAATATTAAAATATTCTTAAATCACGTATTAAATTACACAAATATAAATCGAATAACAAACTTGAATTCGACTAAAAAAAAGTAAATAAATAGATTGAACGGACTGACCGAATAATTTGACTTTTTCCAGGAAAAAAAATTTGACATATTAAGCACCGAAAGGGGAGAAAAAGTAGAATTTCATATATAAAAAAAATAAAAAAATTGAGACAGCTCTTCCACCAGTCCCTCCTACTAGATCGCTTCTTCTTCTTCCGAACTCCTTCCACTGTTCAGGCTGTTGTTGTTTCAGAGTTACTGCTTTGCTGGACAAAAGCAGAACTAAAAGATGTCAATCTTTCGTAATCAGACGAGAGCAGCGAGTTCTCTGATCAGACGCCTGAAACGGAGCCTCATCAATCCACCTCCTCCTGCTCCCCCCAGATGTTTCACCACGGCGGAGGGCCACCGCCCCACGCTTGTTCACAAGCGCAGCCTCGACATCCTTCATGATCCTTGGTTCAACAAGGTATAACTCCATTTTCAGTCTCGCACTCACTTCCAATTGCAAAATCCATGATTTGAGGTCTCCGCGTTAATTAGTTTGCCTTTTATGCTTTAATTAGCTTCAAAAGTTCATTGTTTAGATGTGTTGAATGCTAGGGAACAGCATTTTCCATGACGGAGCGAGATCGTCTGGATCTTCGTGGCCTTCTTCCTCCTAGTATTATGTCTTCCGAACAGCAAATTGAACGCTTCAGTAAGTTTTTTTTGTATATGTTGTTGTACCGGTTTTAATGCTGCTGAGGGATATGAAATCTTTCTATATATGTATCCATATATAGTTATTTGAATTTCCTTGATTTTCATTTTTTTGTAATACATTAATTCCCAGTGGTTGATTTGAAGAGGCTTGAAGTCCATGCTAGAGATGGACCATCTGATCCAAATGCTGTTGCCAAGTGGCGGATTCTTAATCGTTTGCATGACAGAAATGAGACTATGTACTATAAGGTAAAATTCATTAATTCTGCTCCATGGTGATCATTATAATGCTTTACAAGCTAGTTTTTTAAGTTTCTCCTATTCCATCTAATCTAATGATATATGTAATTGGTGTTATTCTTGCTTATAGCATCTAGTTGCAAACAACAATAGGTTGTGGTTTTGAGGTTGAGTATGTAGTAAGCTTCTTTCTAGTGACAAATGCTTATCAGCAGAACATCGCCGTCTCCTCCTGGATGCTACAACACATTTTCCAGTGTTGAACAAATGTTTCTATGGAATTGAATAATTAGACTACTATGAACTACTAGGCTTTGCAGCATCCCAAGGAATCCTTCGGTCAAATTTCCGTACTAATTGTTTACTTAATTTCTTAGTCTGCTCTCCTATGAGTTTCATGTTGTTTCAAATTTTTTTCTTTAAATGGAATGACTCCTTTATTCAGTCCCCATTAATTGTTTCACTTCTTGCTTGCACTATGTGTCATTTCCCATGTGATAACATCCATCTTTCCCAACAGTCTTACTTGAAATTAGCTTAAAAGTGACTAGAGAAAGAATCACAATGTGTGCCGTTAGTGGCTTTAATGTGCATATCATTTCTTGGACACAAACTTTTAAGAGTATTTATTCTGGTATGCAATGAACGTGTTATCTTCTTGGTGATATATCTGAAATATTATTTTATTTCTGACTTTGACAGGTTTTAATTGCCAACATTGAGGAATATGCTCCTATAGTTTATACTCCAACTGTTGGTCTTGTTTGCCAGAACTATGGTGGTCTGTTTAGGAGGCCTCGAGGAATGTACTTCAGTGCAGAAGATCGTGGAGAAATGATGTCTATGGTTTACAACTGGCCTGCTGATCAGGTCTGCATTACATATGAATGATGCAGTGAAAAGAAGAACTTCTTTACTTTTTGGACTTGATCCCACTTGTAACTATGTCCTTGATTGCAGTGTTGCAGCGCTACCTGTTGATTACAAGAAATGGTTTTATATGACATGCAGATTTTAGCCCCATGCTTTAATATGATCTTAATTTTTTCTTTCTTTCTCTCTCTCTTTTTTTTGGGCAAAGTAAAAAGTATCTCTTTGCCTTTTGCTTTGCATCGAGCATATGTTTTGAATTTAGATTGCCAGCAAGCTTAATAGGTGAATTCTTATGAAGAATTTAAATGTTTAACATCTGCTCTTGAATTTTGGAACTTGGACATCCTAGTTTGTTCTTTATAGAAATTTGTTATCGACTCAGTGATAAGGGATTACCTCATTTTGTTACCTGCACTTCAAGTACCAGCTACATATTCATTTGTCTTTGTAGAGCAACAAAATAGTATTCTTTCTTTTCAGATCTCTTTTAGTTAGTAACTTGTATGATTTTTTATGATGACAAACTTTGGTCAATAATAATAAGCCCTTGAGTGTATATTAACTTTGCAGGTTGATAAGCTTCCAGTTTTTTTATTTAGTTTTTACTGTGTACAGGTTGATATGATTGTTGTTACGGATGGAAGCAGAATATTAGGTCTTGGAGACCTTGGAGTTCAGGGGATTGGAATTGCTATAGGGAAGCTGGATTTGTATGTTGCTGCTGCTGGGATCAATCCCCAGAGGGTGTGTTATTCTTTCTCTAATCTTGTGTTTTTTATATGCTACATATTTTTGTTATGCGTGTTTATAAATGCAAGGTATACCAGTTACTATGGGTAAGGGATTTATAATTATTTGAGTAATTTTACATAATTATAAGAGAAAAGAAGAAAACACAGATTTGCTTCTAATGACTCTCAGTCTTTATGCCTGCATTCTGATGCTAGAATATTGGAATAAGGATTTGTACGATAACATCTATAAATATTCATGTTCTATATACATTTTCTTTGTTTCTTATTCCCTTATTTCAGATTAGCTTTATTTTCTGCAAATGAGTACAAGAGAGCGTGACTTGATTGTGCGCTAGTGGATTATTGTTGTTTGTAGACCCCTAGCAAGTCTCAATCACTTATTTTTCTGATTTCAACCATTTTCTGACTTTATAAATTGGCAGGTCATGTAATGCTAATTTTTCTGGTCTTGCCCACCTTAACCATTTACTGAGAATTTTACAATTATTGCCTCTGTTTTCTCCCTTGCATTAGGTACTTCCTATTATGATTGATGTTGGAACTAACAATGAGAAGTTGCTCAAAGACCCCTTGTGTAAGTTATCCTCATCCAATTTTGGGGAAACAATATAAAGAATAACATTATTGTGATAAGTAGCAAGTAGTATTGCGTTGTGAAGTTTGTAAACATGGTTCTGATCAAGAACGGGCATTTCAGATGCATTTTTGGCAAAAAATGCATGCCAGTCTAGTTGTGACATTTTCCTCAATCATCATTGATCTCTTGCTTGTGTTAGCTTTTTGTACTTTTATAATATTATAGGATAGTGTGTAGGGTTTGGGTGAATTTGATGGTTTGGACATGTACAATAGAGGCTTAAGGATGAAAGTATACATAAGACTGATGCTAACGTCCTTGATGTAATCTTTTGATCCATCAAACAATATATTTAGGGTGTGTTTGGATGAGGAATTTTAAGAAGGAAATTTATTTTAATCAGGATATTCAAAAGTCCAAAATTCAATTTCCTTGTTTGGCAAAAAAAAATGAATAATTTCAAAATATTAGAGGAATTTTAAGGGGGAATTTGAAATTAACCTAAGGAGGTGGTTTTTCAAAATTCCTTAAAATCTTCACTTATTTCATTACACATGGGCCGTGGCCACTATTAAATAAAAACAAAGGGCAACCTAGTGCACAAAGCTCCCACATTGTTAGGTTTAGGGAGGGTCATATGTACACTGCCTTCCCCTTGCATTAACAGAGGCTGTTCCCACTATTAAAAATAAAAATAAAACTAAAATAAAATATTATTTTATTTAAATATGATATATACTTTTGTATTTTATATTATTGATAATATGCATATATTTTTACAAATCTAATTATACCCATATTGCATTTTTTAATAATTTTTTTTCTAATATGTAATATCATTATTTTTCTTCTATAATTTTTTTTTATTTCATCAAATTCTAGCATTCAACATTTCTTTCTAAAAAATAAACAAACAAGACAATTATAAATGCTAGTATTTTAAATTGATATATTTTGAAATGCTTCAAATTTTCAAAATTCTCCATCCAAACACATTCTTAGAGAAATTATGAGACTTTTACCTCTTCTTTTGATGTTTGTGGTCTGTGGCCTTAGTAGCACTAGCTCAATTTTCATTATCTTTGTATTTGCATCTTTATGAGTTAATTTTATGTTCTGAAAAAGAATGGTGATTACATATTTGCATAATTTTGTCAATAGATCTGGGGCTTCAACGACACCGTCTTGATGGTGATGAATATATTTCGGTGATCGATGAATTCATGGAGGCTGTTTTTACTCGTTGGCCACGTGTCATTGTGCAGGTATATAGATATGTCTATCTTCTTAACTTAATCTTCTTTTGAATTACATTGGAGTATCTTTATTTAAGAGATATGAGCAGATGTGTCAACAAATGTGTCCATCTTTTTTTGAGTATCATTTTTAAGAAATATGAGCATAGTTGGGTTTCTGCAGTTTGAAGATTTCCAGAGCAAGTGGGCCTTCAAGTTATTGCAGCGTTACAGAAATACATACAGGATGTTCAATGATGATGTCCAGGTAATTGAAATTTTCTCTTGATACTGGATAATCCAATCTTGACTTGACTTGTTAATGCAAAACATTTCATCTGTTTTCACCTGTTTCTTTGGATTTCTTAAGTTCTGTTTAAGTAATGTATAATGCATTCTCTCAAATAATACTCACCATGCCTTTTAATTGCCTTTTAAACTCTATATGATTAATTTATGGAGAATTAAATGCCTTCACATTTGGCTTTATTTTCTCCAAATTCACCATGCAGGGAACAGCTGGAGTTGCAATTGCTGGTCTTCTTGGAGCTGTAAGAGCACAGGGAAGGCCAATGATTGACTTTCCTAAGCAAAAGATCGTTGTTGCTGGTGCCGGAAGGTTAGCTTTGTATCCTACCCTTTGAGGCTTAGCTTTGGATTATCAGAATACCAATATTATGGAAGAGAAAACATGGCTGTCATTATATCATTCCTATATGTGGTGGTCACTTATGGTGCTTAGACTGTTTTCTTTTGGCACATAATTTACTATGGACTTAAATGGTTTCGTCTGTAATTGTTATCTTTTCTGAATTGAAGTGTGAAATTCATCACTTATGAACTGAAATTGGAGTACGGCAAGTTTATTATACTTGTATTCTTCTACCACAAAAGAAATAATCTGTCATCATTTTTTCTCCCAATATGCCTGAAGAAAAATTGATCGAAGTGATTCCCCTAAATGGAAAATGAGATACTAGTTTTTGTTGGCTTATTATCTTCTCACTGTATGTGGAACTTCTATGTTGTTCATGGTTAGCTAGTCTGATTATTTATTTGCTTGTGGCTGAAATTTTTTTCATTCTGTCTGATATTCCCATGAACTTGTTGAATCTGCTGCCTGATCTATTTGCTATTTCTTGGTCTTTTTAGTGTTTTCCTGTGAAAATTAATATGGAAGACCCTGCAGGCTAGTAGGAGATATTCAGACTTGTTTGCATAATCTTTATACTGCTGCAGTGCAGGAATAGGGGTTCTCAATGCCGCAAGAAAAACAATGGCCAGGATGTTAGGAAATAACGAGACTGCTTTTGACAGTGCAAAGAGTCAATTCTGGGTTGTTGATGCCAATGTGAGTAGCATGATCTCTTAAAACTCCTGAATTTTTAGTTAGCCTATTATGCTTTCAACTTTTAAGGACTATGTGTTGTTTTCAACATTAAGACAGTTTTTCATCTAATGTTTCCTCTTAAATTGGGAAACAAATAAAGAAGCTACTCGGAAGAGGCATAGGCCATGAAGATAGATCTGGTGAATTGGGCCATGAGCAACTTCCTACAATGCTATGACTGCCTTGCTTGGAAAGGCAGACCCTCATAAGTAGATTAAAAGATGGATGAAAAAACCATTTGATTGCATTCCTCATGACACCATTTCTTGTGATGGCTTAAAGCTAAAATAACCACTTGATTCTATGAGTTTCATTTATATCAATGCTTGCTCTTGGTTCTGGCTGTTAGAATGTGATGGTTCATGCAACCTTTGCATAGTTATCTTCCCATGAGGGAGACCGATTTTCATTAGATATACATTCTAATCAAATGCGTTGTTTTTATCCAGGGTCTAATCACAGAGGAACGTAAAAATATTGATCCAGAGGCCCTGCCATTTGCATGGAAAATCAAAGAAGCTAGTCGTCAGGGATTAAGGGAGGGTGCAAGTCTTGTGGAAGTGGTTTGTAAACTTCTAGGACAGTAACACGTTATTCAGCTCTTTATTTTCTAGTAGTTTACAGTGTCATTTTATTCTTCACATGTGAAATAAGTGTCCTGTTGGTGAATAACTTTTGTCTCATTACGGTCTTTTTTCTTATGGTCTTTTGTTTTAGTTTTTAC
This sequence comes from Heritiera littoralis, assembly GCA_031772115.1. Classification (NCBI taxonomy): domain Eukaryota; kingdom Viridiplantae; phylum Streptophyta; class Magnoliopsida; order Malvales; family Malvaceae; genus Heritiera; species Heritiera littoralis. The sequence continues at coordinate 2,118,036 of JAPDPK010000118.1, forward strand.
CAGCTTTGAATTTATGTCACCAGATGCACTTTCAAATCTCTATTTCTTTTCCAATTAAAAGACATTTCTTTAATCTGGCTAAACAGGTGCAGCAAGTGAAGCCTGATGTGCTTCTTGGGTTATCCGCAGTTGGAGGATTGTTCTCCAAAGAGGTATTAATTGAATTTTACACGTATCAAGCAGAACCTGCTGTTTACGACAATATTCAATCTATGATCACAGTTTGAAAATCTTTTCTACTAATTAGCAATTTAGCAGAATGTTAATCTATTATTTTAGAATTCAACACTTTTTCATATCCTTAAGCCTTGTGATCTACCTTATAATGAGAATGCGTGACCTGCAAAGTAAAGATTCACTATGTGCATTTCTCTCTCATATATTGAAATGTTAAGAAGATTTTTGAGATTTTACTGTAAAAATTTGGCAGATTGAGACCAGATTGCAGAACAATTATTTTTTAAAACTTTTAGGCTTAGCTTTGTTTCTTAGAATATATGCATTTCCTTGACCCTCCAGCCAAATCTTTTTTGCCTGTCCTATGTATGTGAAGTACATTTTCTGTTTAGGTGTTAGAGGCTCTTAAAGGTTCGACTTCAACTAGACCAGCTATCTTTGCGATGTCAAACCCTACAAAAAATGGTATGAATATTTTAAATATTTTGGTGGTATAAAATTAGGACATCCATATATGTGCACAAATTTATCACACTCTTTTATCCTTCTCTTATTGTATTTATTACAGCCGAGTGCACCCCAGAGGAAGCTTTCTCGATTGTAGGTGACAACATTATATTTGCAAGTGGAAGTCCATTTAGAGATGTTGATCTTGGTATGTGCCAAGGCAACCTTCTTAAACATTGTCCACATGTAATTCTTTTGATTTTTATAGTTCTTTGCCAATTTGCTGCCATGTGGGGCTGGTTTAAAGCTTTTCTACTATATCAGCCTAAGCTCTATTTATTATAATGCTCGAGTTTACAAAAAATTATAGCTACTTTTTGTACAAGCTGCTATTTATTTCTTGAATTAATATAGCATCTTGATTTTTGATACAAGTTCTTTGCCTAATATTCTCATGCGAGAGCGAAAGGTTTACTGGTTGTAACTTTTGGACAATTTAGGAAATGGCCACGTTGGGCATTGCAACCAAGGAAACAACATGTATCTCTTCCCAGGGTCAGTTTTTCCAATTCATTTCACAAAGGTGTCTTTTATTAATGTTTCTCTAATTCATTGTTCATAACTTTTTATCAATCCTTTATGCAGTATTGGACTTGGAACTCTTCTATCTGGCTCTAGGATCATTTCAGACGGCATGCTACAGGCTGCGGCAGAACGGTGTGTCTCGTTTGTCTTTTATTTTTTATAACTATATTTATGAATGCGGAGTTCAGAAATTTTCACCTGTCAAGACTGTTACGAGCTTATGTGTAAGATTTGTGGAAGAAATTTAGCTAGATTATGAGAATGCAATGGGTATGGCATCGACTGCATCCCATTGACTCAGAACCACTTCAAACTTTTCATGAAAAATAGGGATTAGGATCATTTTTGTTGTACCTTTCTAATCCTTTTAATTAAATTAGGCATTTTGTGGGTTACTTATGGATTAAGTCCTGATTTATTGTAGTATTTTATTAATTTAGTAGAATTTTTTTAGTTGTCTCAAATGGCGAGCTTAGGTACACTGGCAGTATGCCAGAAGTTCTCTGATATATGACTTGGATTATTAACTTATTTCTTTGCTCTTAAAATTCCTTCCAAAAAATAAAATTAATGGCTTAAACAAGATGATTAGGTGCTTCAGCTACTGATTGGATACTGATTCATCACTCATTTAATATGTAATGTTCAATTGACAAATGCAGTCTGGCTGCATACATGATTGAAGAGGAGGTTCTCAATGGCATTATATACCCTCCAATATCAAAGTATGTGACCTTTTTCCTTTCTCTCACCTGGCGAATGAAGTTGAGAGCTTTCGATGTAAAGTCATTGGCTAAGAATTAAATTTGTTTGTAGGATAAGAGATATAACAAAGGAGGTAGCTGCGGCAGTCGTGAAGGAAGCTGTAGAAGAGGGTCTTGCAGAAGGATACCGTGACATTGACGCCCGAGAGCTCCAAAAAATCTGTCAGAGCCGGGTAATCAGGCTGTTGGATCTATAAATCCGTCTTCCTATGTTTCCTTACACTTGAATTCAACAATGTCGTACATGTTTGTTTTCATTTGCAGAAGGAACTTTTAGAATATGTGCAGAGCAGCGTGTGGAGTCCGGAATACCCCACTCTCGTCTACAAGCATGATTAGTTGCTCAGCGACATCTTTTATTCAATCCGAAAACACACCCCCCCCTCCCCCGGCCCAATCATAGATGTGCTCCAAATAATCCAGCAGAGCCAGTGCTAAGCTGGTAATGGAAGAATCAAGCATGCTACACTATCTTCATTAATTGTATTGAGGGTACCTTCTAAGTTTCCAACTTGTGTTGTGGATACTTTTCAAATTGAAAATGAATACACAATGTTGCATATTCAATCTGCATTGAAATTTTACTACCCCTTCCCATCCCTATTGGCTGAACCCTTAATCCGAAGAAATAGCATAACTATTGTATTTGTTCCAGAAACTATGTTATAAGCTTATTATTTGTATTATGAATCAGGACCAGAATTAGGGTGGTTGTGCCCAGAACGATTGATTGGTTTTGAAGAGCAAGTAATGCATAAAGCATGGGAACTTCCATTGTCAGCATCAATGGAAATTTCCTGATAGAATAGAAGCTTTGCTTGGAAGATATGTAGAAAATAGGAAAACAATTTCCCATTTCTTAGGTAGACCTTGTCATCATCATTTATTTATTTATGAGGATCCAAATGGGAAAACAACACAGCAAAGATAAAAAAAACAAAGTTGATAGTAATAGTAATCGAAATATGCATTGTGAATTGAAATTTTATTTTTAAAAATCGACTATCAAGTATCATATCGTAGGATACGATAAATAATTTTAAAATTAATTTATAAATAATACATACACTTATAATATAAATAAAAAATATTATACATATTAATAGGACTAAGTGATTATATGAAAAAAATAAAAAATATGATTGTTTGTAAATTCTTAACATGTTCATTAAAAGTATATATTTTTAAATAATATTTTTATATTTTTAATTTACTAACTAAAAGTTTAATTTTAGTTCAGTTTTTTCAATATTAAATTATGTAGAGAATATGTTTTTAAGTTTTTTTAGGTTAAAAAAATAAAAATATTATACATATTAATAAGATTAAGTGAGTATATAATAATAATAATAATAATAATAATAATAATAATAATAATAATAATAATAATTGTCTGCAATTTCTTAACATACTCATTAATAGTATATATTTTTAAATAATATTTTTTTATTTTTAATTTCCTGACTAAAAGTTAAATTTTTTTCAATTTTTCAATATTAAATTATATAGAGAACATGTTTTGAGTTTTTTTTTTTAATTTAAAAAACTATTAAAATTGTATTTTTAGTTTATTAGGTCAGATCAGATTTTGATTGAGTCTGACCCAATTTCATTATAAAGTGTATCGATGTATTGTACAATACGTATTAGTTCATTTGTGTATCGATTCATGATAAACTCGATTCTTTATATTAATACGTATCGATTTTATAGCGAATCAAATCGTATCGTATGATACGTATAACATATTATACAATTTTAATAACTATGATAGTAATTACTAATCCTTTTTATACAGAGAGAGAGTGAATGGATCTTTCATTTATCCTTTGTTCACACTCATTCAAACTACGGTACCAATAAATTTGATAATTCTAAAGATAATATGATAACAAAATATGAAAATTAGATGAAAGCAATATGAATTAAAAGTAATTATTATTTAATGTAGTGTTAATGGAGTTTTTAGGCTCTATAAGAAAAATTAAAACGATGATACATTTTTTTAAAGAATATTAAAAAAATAAAAATAAAGTGAAGTATATGTCATTTTTTTAATCTCGTTTGTAAAATTTAAAAAATTCAGTAGTAATATATTAAAAAATTATAATTAAAATTTTAATAAATATATAATTTATAAGTATTAAAAATTAATTTAATTTTTGATAATAATTTTCATGTCTTACGCTACTTAATGCGAAGTAGATGCGATAGCCATAATCTACTAAAATGATTCTAATAAAAAAAGACAACGTAGTTGTAATAAAAAAAATGTACATGGAATTTATATGGAATTACGGACGCTGAGCTTCACTACTTCCTACATGAAAAAAAGAAGAAAATGCCAAAAACGGTGCGGAGCGTCGGCCGACTCGGACATTTGTGAAGGAAGCTGAATTTAAAATTACTTTAAAATTTCAAATTTTACATTGCCTTTTTTCTCAACCTCAAGTCCGTCGCTTGCTGTCTGAGAACCCAAGCTCATTTCTTTTCTTCTTTTCCCCTCCTCCTCTTCTCCAAGTTCTCCTCTTTTCTCCGTTAAAGATCCAAGATGACCACTATGGAGAGCTTGATCGGCTTGGTTAACAGAATCCAGCGGGCCTGTACGATGCTCGGTGATTATGGCGGCGGGGATAACGCTTTCTCTTCCCTTTGGGAGGCTCTTCCTTCTGTCGCCGTCGTCGGTGGCCAGGTTACTTCTACATTTCATCATTCTCTGAACAACAGTCACAATTCATTTTCTAATATGAGCCAACTTTGATTTGTTTTGTTTCTGTTTGTACTGAACAACAGAGTTCTGGGAAGTCTTCAGTGCTCGAGAGTATAGTCGGCCGTGACTTTCTTCCCAGAGGATCAGGTTAGCTAGTTCCTCTTTTATATATGTATATTATTCACTTAAATCGGAGTAATAGTGATTTGTAATTTGGTGCAGGGATTGTGACGAGACGGCCTCTGGTGTTGCAGCTTCATAAGACAGAACAAGCATCACAGGAGTATGCTGAGTTTCTTCATCTGCCCAAGAGAAGATTCACCGACTTTGGTAATTCTTTTTCGTATTAATTTGATTTGGGATACCTCGAATTACGAATTTGTTGGACTTGCTATGTTTTAGATTAATTTTCTTCACAATTATGGCCAATTTCGAAAATTAAAAAAAAAAAAACCCACTTACTTTATTTGGACTTTCTAGCTGCAAATTCTGTTTATATGGCTTATTGTGTTTGAAACTTGTTCCTCTTCTTCTTTCTTGTTGCAGAAATGGTCCGCAAAGAAATTCAGGATGAAACTGATAGAATGACTGGGAAGACAAAACAGATATCTCCTGTTCCCATCCATCTCAGTATCTACTCTCCGAATGGTTTGCTATCAACGCCCAATTATGTTTCTTTTTAAGTCACAGTCAGAGTCATTTAACTAACACCATTTATTATCTTCACAGTTGTCAACTTGACCCTGATTGATTTGCCGGGTTTAACAAAAGTTGCGGTTGGTATGTGTTATTTGAATTGCTACTTATGAATTGAACGTATCAATTGATGGATGGAAAGATTATTATTCTTTTCAGAGGGACAGCCTGAAAGTATTGTTCAAGACATTGAAACCATGGTTCGGTCTTATGTTGAGAAGGTGAGCAGCAACGAGACCTTAACCATCCTTATTAATGATTGGTGGAACTAACGACTCTGATAGTGTTTCTTTTTATCAAAATCTTTGCATAAGTGACTCTTTTTTTGTTGGAATTTTATCTATTAAGTTGCTATCTTATGTGCATACACAGTCTTCTCAGCTGGAACTTCTTAGCAGTGTTCTATTTGCATTCTGAATCGTCATTATGCTTCTTGTAGCCTAATTGTATCATACTAGCTATAACTCCAGCCAATCAAGATATAGCAACATCAGATGCTATCAAACTTGCTCGGGAGGTAGATTCCTCGGGTACGTGTTAGTTATCGTTTCACTACATCATAGATGCATATCATTGCAAAAGTAATATTGTGCTTGGTTTATTCTTCTTTGACAAGATCTTGACCTATTTATACCAGGTGAACGGACATTTGGGGTGTTAACTAAGCTGGATCTCATGGACAAAGGGACTACTGCTTTGGATGTGAGTCTTGCCCTTTCTCTCACTTTCATATAAAATTTTTAAGTTTATTGTATCTCTGTGTCTCTTTTTGTTGCTTTCCCTATTGTTTCCGACTTCTTGTACGAACATGTTTTATTTGCTTTTACTTTTGCAAGGTTCTTGAAGGAAGATCATACCGGCTACAGCATCCTTGGGTTGGAATTGTGAACCGTTCACAGGCTGATATAAACAAAAATGTAGACATGGTTGTGGCAAGACGCAAGGAGCGTGAGTATTTTGCCACTAGTCCAGACTATGGCCACTTAGCAAGTAAAATGGGTTCAGAGTATCTTGCAAAACTTCTTTCACAGGTTTGATTTTGATTACCCTTAAATTTAGAATTCGTTTTGTAATCTTAAAGGGTATCTTTCTGATGATGTGGCCTTGTTTTCAGCATTTGGAATCTGTAATTAGAGCTCGGATACCAAGTATCACTTCTTTGATAAACAAAAGCATTGATGAACTAGAATCAGAGATGGACCATCTCGGTAGGCCTATTGCTCTTGATGCTGGGGTGAGTAGCATATATTTCCTATCCCTGAAATACGAGTTACTTTCTGTGCTGTGTATAAGTCTGATGTTGAATTTTAGGCTCAACTATACACCATATTGGAACTTTGTCGTGCATTTGACCGGATATTCAAGGAGCATCTTGATGGAGGGTAAATGCTTCAGCTAATCTTTTTTTTTCCTCTATTGCTGTTTTCTGAAAGTCTAAGCCATTTTTCCTTCCCTGGCATGGTTATTGTTATACATATGGAAATTAAACCATCATTGAGTTAGATTCATGCTCTTGAGATTTGGAACGATGTCTTTGCTTTAGAAAAATAAATATCCTTGGTAAATGTGGGAAAAATATTATACTTCAATGTACTTTGTAATTCATATATGTACATCCTTGATCTAATTGATCTAAATTAAAATAGATGTTGAGTGTGCGGTTAATTGAGTACCATACTTTCTAGTTAAGATAGTATGCATCTTCCACATTGGTCCCAAGCTAAAATAGCTATAATTGCATATTCTAATAACTCCTTTGGACTATGATATCTTAGGCGACCAGGGGGTGATCGTATTTATGGAGTATTTGACAACCAGCTACCTGCTGCTTTGAGGAAGCTTCCTTTCGACCGACATCTTTCTCTGCAAAACATAAGGAGAATAGTGTCTGAGGCAGATGGTTATCAACCACACTTGATAGCCCCTGAGCAAGGTTACCGTAGGCTGATTGAAGGGTCATTAAATTATTTCAGGGGCCCAGCTGAAGCCTCTGTGGATGCTGTAAGTTGTTATCCTTTTTTTTTTTATGGTTATGCAAGATTTGTTTTGAAACTTTTAGTAGTCAAAGTCTTTTTCTGAAGTTGTGACAATACTTTTAGCTGATATAATATGGTTTATGTAGGTTCACTTTGTCCTGAAAGAACTTGTGAGAAAATCTATAGGTGAAACTCAGGTAAAAATTTGCGAAATTAATCTGATATTTAATATAGTTTAAGTTTTTCTAGTATCCTTCCAAAGATGAGGATCTATTGATATTTGTATTAACAGGAACTGAAACGCTTTCCCACTCTGCAAGCTGAAATAGCAGCAGCTGCTGGTGAGGCCTTGGAGAGGTTTCAGAGTGAAAGTAAAAAGACTGTTATCCGGTTGGTAGATATGGAATCTTCATATTTAACAGTAGATTTCTTCCGGAGGCTTCCCCAGGAAATAGATAAAGGAGGAAATCCCGCAGCAACAACTACAGACCGGTATGCTGAGGGCCATTTTCGGAGGATAGGATCAAATGTTTCCTCATATGTTGGTATGGTGTCAGAGACACTTAGGAACACAATTCCGAAGGCTGTAGTTTACTGTCAAGTTAGGGAGGCTAAGCAGTCATTGCTAAACCACTTTTACTCACAGCTAGGAAAGAAAGAGGTAAGTCTCACAAACACATTCCTCTGCATTCTTTAACTTCCAAATTATTCTAATAATTAAATAACGAGAAGTTAATTTGTCATTTGGTAAACATGGGTGGGACCGAGACACTGCTCTGTGCATGTGGGTCATGTATGACCTCCCTTCCATGTGCGTATGCCTGTCGAATGGTGCATCATGTATCAATGCGGCAGCATTTAACTGGTTATGTATGTGGTTCTAGTTTATTGAACAAAACAGTACTTTTGAGTTGTCCGCACAGATTAATTGGTTAAGTTAGGTGAAGGTGTTCTGTTCATTTTGGGTTGGTTGGTGAACATTTTAGCAACTCGGACATGGTTAATAGATTTTGCACTCGCGTGCTCCTGTTTCAGGGTAAACAGCTTTCACATATGTTAGATGAGGATCCAGCAGTGATGGAGAGGAGACAACAGTGTGCTAAAAGGCTTGAATTATACAAGGCTGCAAGGGATGAGATTGATTCTGTATCATGGGCTTGATGATACCGATGCAAGCTTTATTTGATAGGAATGATGAAAAGAAATGAGTGAAAAATTTGTTAATTTAATGGTTAGGATTATAACCATTTTCCCATTTCATAATTTAACCATCAAATTAACAATTTTTCTTTCGTTATCTTTTTCTTTCTTTCTTATCAAACAAAGCCATAATCTCGGATATGAGTCATCCTTGACTGACTCACTTATTCTGATACCTACTAGTAATGTGTAGTATTGATTTTGTTAATTGTTTGACAGCTTGAATTCATTTTTGGATCTGTTTTTACTGTTGTCTTCGTGTGATAATTAAGTTAGGTCTGAATCTGATGGAATTTATAGTGTTTGAGCATGATAACATGATTTGCATTTGCCATGTAAATGTATTCAAATATTCAATAGATCAATTAAGTAGTTGTTACATCATTTTTTTTTGGTTACAAGTTGTTACATCATTGATTATTTATTTGTTTATTGCTTGGAGAGGAATGATGAACAAGGCTTTTGAGATATTATTATTATTATTATTATTATTATTATTATTATACCAACCAAAAGAGATGTAGCCTTTATAATTACGAAATCAATCGCTAATCACCTTTTGATAGCTCTCTTGATTCGCTTTTTTATGTTATTTTTATTTTATATCAACTCATATAAACCACAATAAAATACAAAAATTATTATGTCATGATTTATATAAATATTCATTTTTTTAATTTGTTATCAAAATTTTAGTTCATGTTATTTTTTATTTTATTCTTATATTTAATGCGTCATTGTGCGTAAAGGTGAGCAATTTTTGGATTTTTTTATTTAAAAACATCCAAAATGATCTAAATAGATTTAAATAAAAAATTGAGTCAAAGTGATTTAATTATATAAATCAAAAAAATTGAAAATTTTCTTAAATAAATATATTTTTATTATTTACATTATATTTTAAATATATTTGAAAATTAATTAATTTGATCAGTTCAATTCATACTTTAAAAACCGAAAACTGAATAAATTGATTTAATAGAATCAGACTTTATAAAATTATGACAAATTGAGTCTAAAATTGACATTTTCATTTTTTGATACTGATATTCCAAATATGTCCTTTTGCATACCAACGAAACGATAACCGAAAAAACGCTCTTTCTCAAATTTCGAGCGCATATAAAGAGGCTCATCTTGCCCATCTCAGGCAAAGACAAAGGCTAAAGCAGAGGCGAAGGCAAAGGCCACCGCCACCGCCACAGTTCATTCTCCTTTCCTTCTCACTTTGATTACTTTGAGAGAAGAAAGAGATCGATTTCCTCCTTTCAGCTTCGCTTGAAATTCAGGTAATTTCCAGCCTCTCTTTCTTTCCATCTGCATTTGTTTAATGATTTCTTGGATCTCATCTCTTAGCTTCGATCCGTGTGAAAAATCGACTGCTTTACCTCATTTTGTCATTCGATTTATTGATCTTCCGTGTTCTGTTGATCCGGAATTCGTGGATCCGATTCTTTTCTCTTCTTTCTTCCATTCTCCCCACATTGCATCTTCTATTGCTATACATCTACTCAAATCCGTTCTTCAACTTGTGTCTTTTACTTGGATCTCTAGCTTTTCTTTATTTCTGTAGTCTTTTCCATTGATGCAGGTTTAAACGCTCGGCGCTTCAATCATGGGCACCATCGACGCTGCAAACAAGGCAATGACGACAATGGAATTTATTCTGTTGATCCAATTGTTATTCAGAAAAAGAAAGAAAAAGAATTAGAATTTTCTCTTTATTTAATACATCTACTTTTGGAAAAGTTATTCCTTTTAATGGTATATTCGCATTTCCCCTACGCATCAGCTTATGACATGATATTCTAACTACAGGATGTCCATGCTAGCTTGGCCGAAAAAAAGCCAACAGTTGTTTTTGTTTTGGGTAAGACACTTTCTTTTTCTCTATTTTCGTCTCTTGGAAGTTTTACATTTATCTTTTCATCCAGTTGATTTTCCACTTGTTTGTTAATGCCTACAGACTCTTTAGTTTATTTCGTTTTGTTCGTTGACCAGGTGGCCCCGGCAGTGGAAAAGGTACCCAGTGTGCAAATATCGTGCAACACTTTCATTACACCCATCTCAGCGCTGGAGATCTTCTCCGAGCTGAAATTAAGTCTGGTTCTGAGAATGGGTATGGCCAACTTTCCTGCAAAAGTTAGACATGCATAGATTTGTTGCTAATCTAGACATTTCATTCAGATCTGGATCAGTATCAAATTAGAAAAATATCAAACTTTTAAACTTGTTGGTTTGAGAAAAAACCTTGCTTCTAATAATTGTTAGTAGTTGTTATCTCTCGATGCTGGTTGGTCCTTTTGAGATCTGTTCATTTTTCTACTATCGGATGTTTTCACTGATGATTATTGGCGTTTCTACCCTCAAATTTTGAATTTAGACAAACAAAGTTTGTCCTTTCGAATTTTCTATTGTTGCCCTCTATTCCCCTGCATGGCTAAATAAGCTATTCGCATCCTCTGTTCTGGTTGAGTTATAGGACATGCCTCTTTGGGTTCCTCTATGTGAATTGCATGTTTTCTGCGTGTGTTGCATGCTAACATTAAGGGCAGAAGAAGAAAGGTGCATGTTCGAGTATTAATCAAGTTGTTTGTGTTTGAACCTCTTTTTATGTGTTCTTTCTTGTTGCATTTGAATAATTCTCCTCATGCTTCCCTCTTTTCTGCAAGATCATATTTAACACATGTTGGCTTCTGATCTACAGAACCATGATCCAGAACATGATCAAAGAAGGAAAAATTGTTCCTTCTGAGGTCACAATTAAGCTTCTCCAAAAAGCAATGCTGGAAAGTGGTAATGACAAGTTCCTTATTGATGGTTTTCCTCGTAATGAGGAAAACCGTGCAGCATTTGAAGCTGTTGTAAGTATTTCATTCTTTGTTCCCATATTTATTCTTTCAGTTTAGATGCCCTTGAGGTTTTCTTTTACCTAGTCTTCTCAGCATCATTGAGTCAAGTACTCTAACACGGTGAAAACTTGGTTGTTGGGCAGACAAAAATCGAGCCAGAATTTGTTCTGTTTTTCAATTGCCCTGAAGAAGAGATGGAGTGGCGTCTTTTAAGTAGGAACCAGGTTACTTGATTCTCTCTTTCTCTCTCTCTCTCTCTATCTATCTATCGATGCATATATTATATATGTGTATGTATATGATTTCCATTATAAGATTTCCTTGTTTCTTTTTGTTTTGTGTCATTTTGTGTTGTTTAAACTATTATTCTTTTTCTTCATAATGAAGGGAAGAGAAGATGATAACATTGAAACGATAAGGAAGCGATTCAAGGTGTTTCTGGAGTCCAGTCTTCCGGTGATTGAGTACTACAAGGCCAAGGGGAAGGTCCGAGAGGTAAAATTCTGTCTGAACTGTTTAATTCTTTACTAGATGATTGGCATGATTACCTCACCTTCAAATGTTGTTTCTTTGACCTTCAGATTGATGCTGCTAAGCCCATTGAAGGGGTGTTTGAGGCGGTTAAAGTTGTGTTCACCCCAAAAGATGAAAAGGTAAAGAGTCATGGGTTCTTGCCCCATTTTTTTTAGAAAACGAAACTAAGAAAGTGGATATCACTGCATTTTGTAAATATAATAATGTAAAGTATCCAATACAACCATAGATGTATATATAATGGGCATGATAGTATGTTTTTTTGAAGCAGTGATAACTACATACATTATTAAATGAATGTATTTGTTATAGGAAGAAAAGAGGACAGAATGATGAGTGGTATGCTAGTTTCAAAATTGGAAGGGAAGCAAAAAGAGGAGTTTATCTAGAGATTGGACTTTTCATCTCCGAGAAATTAAAATTATAATCTTAGGAACATTTGTATGTGAATGAAGTTGCCATAAGAATAAAACAGAATACTATTTCATTGAAAATGGTGCTGGGTCATAGTTTGACACTTTGAGACACGAAACAAGGAGAGGTTGAACTTTGAATCACTCTCAATACAGTACTTTTGAATAATTAACTAGTTTTGAGGGTCTCAAAGCATTAATGAATTGTTTGATAACATGGCTGGTTCAACACACAGAAACCATCTTGGTTTGCATCTTCCACTCTTTTGATTGATATCTGTGGCACATGCAGGTCACTGCCTAGGCTTTCCAACTCTAACAGTGATAAAATAGCATATTCAGTCGAGGTGAATTGTTCAGACTTAAATGTTTGTTTAAAACAATCTTTGATCTCTTGCTTTTATCAAGCACATTTTTACTCACTGATATCATTTTCTTCGCTGCCAGGTTATGTAACAGTTTGCTGCACATTACTGCGTTCTAATTTGGGATGTTTTTGTATCGCATAGCGTTTGGTTTACAATTACATTACAAGGTTCACGCCTCTATATTCTTGTTATTGTTATGCTTCTAATAACATAATGAATTCTAAAAGTGATAATCGCAATAAATGCTCAATTCCCATTTCTCCAGTGTTCTTATTCTTTGCATGATTAATTTGTCGCCGTGAAAAGCCTAGATTTTTGATCAAGTTTTATGATCGAGTAAAAAAGTTCTGACATATTAAAATATTTGAATTCAAATCCGAACAACTCTAATTTCACCATCTCACCCGTAATTATCAAAACAGTTGCCACTGTGAACAGTACAACTTCGGCATCTAATGTGTATGTATTTGCACATTGAAACCTGAACCGTAATGGATTCTCCGAGATTTGCACCCTTATCATCATCATTCAATGTTGAGCTCACCCTTACGAGAAATATAGATACTGAGATTCAAACTTTGGAACTATAGAATTTTTACAACTTAAAAGTAAAACTCAACCATTTGAACTAGTACTCAATGTTCCTAGTACTAAATTTCGCAATTGAAAGCACTTAGGTTATACATCTCAAACGCAATAGCAACTTTGAATACTCATTAACTGTTACCCACCATGATACATTTGTCTCCTCATCAAGGGCAGCTCAAAAAGTTCTCCAAAACCTTGTCAAGAACTTCAACCACTAGCCAAAGGCCCAAAGCAAAAGATTTAAGGCTACAATTCTTCACCGCCACTTCATGGTTGCAACTGTGATTCTGTCATTTTCCATTGCCTAAATTCAGAGTAAACCTAGTACTTTTGCACTAATTCTTTTTTCAAAACATGAACTATGTTTAATAAAAAATAATCCCACTCTCCTTAATGGTGTCGAGCACAATCCCCAGCTTACCCTCAATTCTTTCATTCTTTTGGGGCTCATAAGACATGGCAAATACATCAGCTTCCATTGACCTCTCAGCAATTAGCTTTCCTATAACCTTACAGGCATTGTCGTCGGTAAGTGATGGCAATGCGTACCTCAGGTCCTTGTCGTTTGTGCTAGCAACAGAAACCACTTTGCTTGTGTTCCTGTGCATCACTTTGGCATGGATGAATCGCTTGGAAAAGAAGACATTCAGTAAAAATGGTCTCATGTACATATCTGTTCTTTGCTTCCATGACTTCCTGTTTGGCCTTTTTGCAAGCTCACCTCGGGATCTCCTAGTCCAGGCTGCTAAAACAATAGAATCCTACTAACAGAAGCAAATTAAAAGTTCAGATATAAAAACTTTTAGATCTTTGCCAACTAAAGCATTGCAACGGAATCTCCTGCAATTAGATCTAATAATCTTAAACTAAAACATGAATTAAAAAAAAGTTGTACATAAATATGAATAAAAAGCTAAAAAAAATTTGTATTTGGGGCTGACACAAATTTTAAAACCAAAATTTCACGAACACGAATTGTATGCACAAATTATCAAGTTTACCTAAGACAATGATATAGTAATCATTGAAATGCAGATTCTCTGATCATTGATTATGAATACACCCTTTAGACAAAATTAAAAGACTTGCTCTAAGAATCCCTATAAAGTTAGGGCCTTAGATGTTAATGATGTTTTTTCAAGCTGAATAAGGACAAGTTCATCCAAATTCCAGAAACAAAAAACTGTATCCTAAATATAAGAAAACAAAAGAAAGCCCATGACTAAAGATAAAGGGAGTTAAGAGCAAACCTTGTGGCGAATGGGAATGGGGAAGGGAGCAGAGGGGGCAGTGATAGAGAGCTGAAGCTTGGGTAAGGAGGAAGACCATGACAGAGACTTGGGTTTGAGCTGGCAACTCGAATGAGTCAAGTGGGAAGAAAGCGGGATGGAGATGGAGGAAGACGAATACATGCACTCCATCTTTGGATTCTCCACTATCTGCAGTGATTGTGAATGAATGATATTCTTCAGAAGTCAGACTCAGAAACCCAGTAGCCAGTGCCAATGCAATCCGATCGAATATCAGAGGTTCTAAAGTAGAGAAAGAAGCAACTATGAAAGGCTTGGGCTTTATCACTTGGGCTTTATCATTTGTATTCGGTTCGATTTTGTTATTCAGATTGGGGTGATTCTGAACCCAACTAGATTCCTCTCGTTGTGATCTGTGAGCCTGTTATGTCTACGTAATCTGAACTTAAATGTACTTACATTTACATTTGAGTTCAGTTCAACAGATCAGTGACTGACTCCGGTTATGTCTTGAGAAGTTTATGATAACTTGGTTATAAATGTTCCAAAAAAAAATAGATTTAAATCAAAGCATATTTCATCCGGTCAATATTCTTTTTTAATAAAATTAATCTATCGAAGTATGCAACTTTCACATTGATTAACAATTTTTTTCATATTCGATGTGAAATTAAACATGTGATTAGAGTATAATCGAGTTGAGTCGAGATGATTCAATACCAGACTTAAGCTCGGTTCGATTCAACTTTGATTGAACTTAACTTTTGAAATTCGAGCTCGACTCGACAAAATATTTGAATCACTCGAAGTTGACTCAATAGCTTCGAACTGGATTCGATAAATTTAATTTATCATTTTCTAGTCACGTATTATGAGAATAAAATATTAAAGTAATAACAAAATATAAAATTTTATATAAAAAAAATTTGATTAAGTTTGTGAGTCGCTCGAGTCGAATATCAAAATATTTCAACTTCAACTCAACTTGTTACTCAAGTAGTTCAAGTTCGATTCAAAAATAAAATAAATTAAACTCGAATAATCTCCGAATTGAACTCAAATAACTCATAAATAACTTGATTAGTTTGCATCATTTATCAAAGATCTCGAACCCGAAGGGTGCTTATAATTCTTTGCATCACCAACAATGAATCTGATTCAACCTGAACGCGTCTTAAACTCAACTCTCATGCTATCTTGAGACCAGAGTAGGTAGCTTGAATTTCGGAACTGAAAACTCAACCGCAACCCAGCCTCCTCATGATAATTTGGTTACAGATAGCTAGACAGACAAATCAACATATGCCATTTTTGAATGTTTCTCTCCTTTCGCATCAATGAGTCTCTTACAATTTATTGACTCTACAAACGTTGTATGTCTGAATTTCTCCCAAATCTGCAACGTGTGGCCACCCAATGAGTTGAAATTAAGACGGAAGAAGTCCTGGGTTGGTTACCTATTTTCTGTTCCTTCAAAGTTCAGTTGAAAGTAGAAACCTGATTCATTGGCCTTTAGATTTTGGAGTCCACTCTCTGCCAAAGTGTTGGTTGCTTCAATGCACGTTTACATTAATCACCAACATTAGATTTAATTACCCAATTCTATAAAACTAACTAACCTATTTGATTATTCATTTCTTGCATTAATTTGCTTGCATATTCAGTAATGAATACATCATCAATTCATATAAATATATTTTATATTCGTATTATCTTAAATCGTGTTCATATTATTAAGGGTGGACTCCAATTTTTTTATGAAATGATTATTTAACTTAGTATATATTATTTTTTATTCAAATCATGTAATGTAATTAAATTTAGAGTTTGTATATGATGCACTAACAGTGTATAGTTTCTATACACTGTCAATGCATCAGAGGTTGACACCTCATCAATAAGTTCTTATGGGCAAATTAAAAAAAATTATTTATATTTGCATATAAGGACCTATTGATGAGGTGTTAACCTCTAGTGTATTGACAAGTGCATCATATATAAATCCTTAAATTTATTGAAATAAATATTAGCATTTAATTATAATACATGAAGATATTTTGTAATAATTGCATGATATGTCAATAGAGGTCAGTTGAGTTAGTAAGGATTGTCCAATTCGCTTGTAAAATTTAGGTTCAATTTTTCACTGTTAGAATTTTTTTTTGATGAGCGATGTGCAATTTTGCAACCTTTCACCTAAATTTTTAAGTAAAAAAAAAATTAATTATACAATACGATTTGAATAAAATATTTATATAAAAATAAAATAATTTTTGAATAAAAAATATATTAAAATAGAGTAACAGTGTCATTTTCTCACCGACCAAATTCAATCTAATATATAAAATGGCATTTAAAAATCTGTGTAAGTAAGAAAGAGTAGAACTGGTTAGACAAACAGTGGATCACCGACCAGGTATTCTTTGAAGCCGGTAGCCATGAGGGATCAGTTGGAATGCATTATTAGCCAGATAGGCAGTTGCTTGGCTTCTATAGATAGCTGGAACAAAACCTTTGTTCTCTGTACACTTAGCTTCCTTACCATTCGCTTGATTTCTGCGAACTTTGTCTGGTTCAAGGATCGCCTTGCCGTCTTCACCTTCCATCACCATCCCGGCAGAAGCAAGCTTGGCGCAGCGGTAACAGCGCCTTACTGTTGTGTGTGCCTTTACGAAGCCGAAGACGGCGACAGGCTCCGGCGGCTGCAGCGGTGCAACCACTGCTTCCACGTCGATTGCATAGATGCGTGGTTCCAGTATCGTCCCACTTGTCCGCTTTGCAGAAACGAGGTTTCCATTCGCCGCCCGCAGAATCAACGTGGTCTTCTCTCTTCCATTCTTCTTTCATTGCTGCAGAAGCTAACTAGGAAAATGAGCAGTCCGCCTCTCAGCTTTACGACTACCTTGGTCGAGAATTAATGGAAATCCAGGTATAGTTTTGAGGATAACATTTCTTTTCTCAAAGCTGATCTTCCAGAACCAGCCTCGTTTAATTCCCTCACTTTTCCCAAGTTCTAACACACATTCTTCAGTAGTTGTAGTGCACTCATTGTCTGAATTAATGGTTAATTCAGCAACTTCTCTGTTCCGAAACGTTGTCCTAAGCAATTTTAATTGAGATTTTTAATTTAGGTTAGAGTTTGATTCGATTTGAAAAATTAAAATTTAAATTCAATTCAAGCATGATTAAAATTAATTTTTAAAATTCAAGTTTAATTTAATAAAAAATTTAACAGTTTAAATATGATTTGATAAGTTGAATTTATCATTTTTTAATTATATATTAAAAAAATAAAATAATAATTTAATAATAAAACATAAAATATATATATAAATGTTAGATTAGACTCTTAAGTTGTTCGAACCGAATTAAAATACTCAAACTTACTTTAATTTATGGGGAAAGGCTGAAATCCATGCTTCAGACTTGCTTCCCAAACTTTCTCAATGTTTGACATGGTGTAGCCACACTCACGCTCCTCCCATCCTTCCGGTGCATGCGCTAACGCAGCTATGCGACACACGCTCATCACCCGCCTTGGCAGCCAGTTCTGTCACATCCAAAGGGAAGCATTTAATCAACAAAGTAAAACCAAAATATAGAAGCTTTTAAGCAATAATAAATGTGGGAAATGGAGGGTGTGTTCAAGGCCAACCCCACAAGAATCGACATTCTCGAGGGCCACCGGAGTCTGCATCGCTGGTGTGGTGTGATAGAAGCAGTCTTTGCGCAATTTCTTTGGTGGGAATTGCGAAAAGGGAATAAATAGTGTTCCTTTAGTTGCTTTCCTTTGTTCTGCTTCAGTCAATTCATCTCCCACTAACCATGTCTGCAACATATATATCCATAACTACTTGTTACCACTCCACTATATATTTCTAGTTTCTATAGGCCTACGCTTGAAGAAATGACTGAGAAAAATTTACCTTGTGAGAGTAACTCTTTGCAAGAACCAATTTACCCTCAGACTTGCTGCCAAATGATTTGTCAAGCTTCTCATATTCATCTTCACGCAATACAGCAACCTACAGTAAGTTAAAATCATTAAGTTGTAAGAAAATTAAGAAGAAAATGCTAATGTGTCATAAAGTTCATAGTTGAGAATTTGACAAGGTAGCTAGGCAGTATCGGTATCAGTATCAGTAAGCTGGCTGGCCAGCGAATGAGTAAGCAATCTACCTGAATGCCCTTCTGGCATAGGGCAAAGGCAACAGCATGAGTATATGTCAATAGAGGTTAGTGAGTTAGTAAGGATTGTACAATTCGTTAGTAAAATTTAGGTTCAATTTTCACTGTCAGAATTTCTCTTTGATGAGCGATGTGCAGTTCTACAACCTTTTACCTAAATTTTTAGGGATAAAAATTAATTACATGATATGAATAAAATATTTATATAAAAATAAAATAATTTTGAATAAAAAATATATTAAAATAGAGTAACATTTACGTTTTCTTACTGAACAAATTCAATCTAATATATAAAATGGCATTTAAAAATCTGTGTAAATAAGAAAGAATAGAACTGGTTAGACAAACAGTGGATCACCGACCAGGTTTTCTTTGAAGCCAGTAGCCATGAGAGATCAGTTGAAATGCATTATTAGCCAGATAGGCAGTTGCATTAAATTGCTTGCATATTCAGTAATGAATACATCGTCAATTCGTATAAATATATTTTATAGTCGTGTTATTTTAAATCGTGTTCATATTACGTAGAATACAAAAATTATCATATTACGATTCATGTTACTTATCAAACACAAAATTGTCACATGTTTACTTGTATTTATTTGTTTTTATTTTTTTAATATTCATTAAAAGGTACGTGTTATCTTGTTAATTTTGCTTATGAAATTTAAAAATTCTACTCACAATATATGAGATAATAATTTTTTGCTAAATTTATATATATTTGTTGTCAATTTTTAACTTGTATCTAGACCTGTTTATGGCCTATGTGTCAGGTTAGCTCTAAGAAGTATATTAGAGACTCATGTGAGCCCAAACTTGGCTCAAATTTGGGGTCTAATATTTTGTCCGAACTTGTTTTTATAAACAACAGGAAAATCCAAATCCACCCATTTTTTTTTTCAAATTAATGTTATGTTGTAAAATTTTTATGCTTTAGAGCAAACTAAAAGATGCTAAATTTTTAAAAATAAATACAAATATTTTTTTAATTTGCTCAAAAAGGCTTAACATCTTTTTAGTTTATTTATTAATAAGATGTTAACATTTGATGCATTGACAATATAAAAATTATGCACTATCAGTGCATTATATATGAATCCAAACTTAAATATATTACTTGAACCAATGCTCAAAAGCTTTATGTTGTTATTTTTCATGATTATGGTAAATGTGTCATATCTTATAGAATTACAATTACAAAATTAGTTATTGGTAGCATTTGAAATGAATCAACTTAATTATTAATTAACAATATATAAAAGCTTTTCTTATTTAAATGTTACTAACAAAAAATAGGCCCGGCTGGATATGAGCTTTTAAGTGCAAAACCTAAGCCCCATCCTTTTTTAATCGGACCTCATTTGTTAGTCTAAATTTATTTAATGAACTTAAAATTTGTCTCAATCCACTAAAAAATTGAATAAACTTTCGAGTTTGAAAAAATAACTTAACTCATGAATAGATCTACCAATATAATTTTTTTTTGTGTCATTTTGTATCATGCTTAAACTTATATATAATTATGTTGCGTAAAATAAACCGATGCCGGATTTAATAACCCAAATATCAGCATTTGGCATAATCATTTCATGTTCGTCACAGCTCTAGGCGCCACTCTAAACATCATCCAAACCGACATACATCTGAAAGAATAGGCTACTAAGTTCATCCAAAAACTGAATTAAGTTCAAACATAGTTTCCGGATTTATGTGATTTAATTATCAAAAAATATATATAATTATGTTGTGTGGGGATGCCACGTGTTCTGTACTATAGCAATAAACTTGGTAAGTACGCACTGAAGTATCCTTTGGTTTACTTTATGTATGTATGGACGACACACATGACAGGTATAATTTCTTGATTAATTGTACATTTAATTTAATATTACTAAGGGTGGACACCAATTTTTTTATGAAATGATTATTTAACTTAGTATATATTATTTTTTATTCAAATCATGTAATGTGATTAAATTTGTTATCATAATTATTAATAAATTTATTGAAATAAATATTAGCATTTAGTTAAAATACATGAAGATATTTCGTAAAATAATTGCATAATATGTCAGCAGAGGTTAGTTGAGATAGTAAAGATTGTCTAATTTGCTTGTAAAACTTAGGTTCAATTTTCGTTATTAATTCTCCTTGACGAGCGATGTGCAATTTTGCAACATTTCACCTAAATTTTTAGGTAAAAAAATTAATTACACAATACGATTTGAAGAAAATATTTATATAAAAATAAAATAATTTTTGAATAAAAAAAATATTAAAATAGAGTGACAGATTCATTTTCTAACCGACCAAATTCAATCTAATATATAAAATGGCATTTAAAAATCTGTGTAAGTAAGAAAGACCAGAACTGGTTAGACAAACAGTGGATTACCGACCAGGTATTCTTTGAAGCCAGTAGCCATGAGGGATCAGTTGGAATGCATTATTAGCCAGATAGGCAGTTACTTGACTTCTACAGGTAGCTGGAACAAAACCCTTGTTCTCTGTACACTCAGCTTCCTTACCATTCGCTTGATTTCTGCGAACTTTGTCTGGTTCAAGGATCGCCTTGCCGTCTTCACCTTCCATCACCAATCCGGCAGAAGCAAGCTTGGCGCAGCGGTAACCGCGCCCTACTGTTGTGTGTGCCTTTACGAAGCGGAAGACGGCGACAGGCTCCGGCGGCTGCCGCGGTGCAACCACTGCTTCCACGTCGATTGCATAGATGCGTGGTTCCAGTATCGTTCCACTTGTCCGCTTTGCAGAAACGAGGTTTCCATTCGCCGCCCGCAGAATCAACGTGGTCTTCTCTCTTCCATTCTTCTTTCATTGCTGCAGAAGCTAACTAGGAAAATGAGCAGTCCGCCTCTCAGCCTTACGACTACCTTGGTCGAGAATTAATGGAAATCCAGGTATAGTTCTGAGGATAACATTTCTTTTCTCAAAGCTGATCTTCCAAAACAAGCCTCGTTTAATTCCCTCACTTTTCCCAAGCTCTAACACACATTCTTCAGTAGTTGTAGTGCACTCATTGTCTGAATAAATGGTTAATTCAGCAACTTCTCTATTCCAAAATGTTGTCCTAAGCGATTTTAATTGAGATTTTTAACTTATGTTAGAGTTTGATTTGATTTGAAAAATTAAAATTAAAATTCGATTTAAGCATGATCAAAATTAATTTTTAAAATTTGAGTTTAACTTGATAAAATATTTTAACAATTTAAGTATGATTCGGTAAGTTGAATTTATCATTTTTTAATCATATATTAAAATGATAAAATGATAATTTAATAATAATATATAAAAATATTTGATTAGACTTCTAAGCTGTTCGAGTCAAATTAAAATACTCAAACTTACTTTAATTTATTATTCCAGTAGCGCGAACTCAATTTGATGTCAAATTCAAATAATCATTAAATCAAAATCATATATATAACTCATGATAAACTTGATCGGTGCCAACAACATCTTAACCGAATAGTTAAAGATGAATTATAACATATTGTAAAGCTTGGATTCAATTCCACCTTGTTCTTAGTTACTTAATATTTCCAGTATAAAAAAAAAAGATAAACTTGATTGGTTGAGATTCTAGAGCTGAGTGATAGTAATTAATGGCCATTGAAGCAGTCGTAGGGCGACGCCTTGCCCCGAGATGGTGTGGAATTTAATAGAGTAAATGATGATCGCAGAAATTTGAGTGGTCCTATTTCGTGTTCCCTTACCAACCATTAATGTCTGGGTGGGAAGCTGTGGGAAGCTACAGCCACAATTTAACATAAAAAGAAAGCACAATTTTCCTCATGATTATAATGATCACGTCAACCCATTGTGGGATTTGGGTTTGGATGGCGATGGCAGCCACTAGTCTTTGCTTACTTAGGTTTTGGTACAAGACCAAGACCGAGTGGGAGATGAAGTCTTCTAGGTGTACATAATGATAGTTAAACCGTACATATTGATACCTAAACCTTCATTAAATTATTATTCAGCCAAAGTATTCGTGATTTGGTAGGCAGAATTCTTAAAGGTTCGGTTGGCATGCTCTTCAACCTTCAACCACCCCCATTTGAAATAAAAACAAATTAGAAAGAGTTGTTTGTGGCAAGTGGCATTGCGGGCCAGCCTTTTCGGTTATATGTTTGTTGGCTGCAGAACCCTAAACCCTCTCAATTTTCTACATATTGTCAATTGGATATCGTGTTGTGGTTCATTTATACATGTACATGGAAATATTAGCTTCGCCACTACGAAATTTGCTTCAATATGTAAAATATATAGGCAAAGTTACAAGCAACGGAATTTTGATTCATTATCGACGGAAATATCCATAAGTGATACATTTCCGACGAAGTTTCCGTCAGTAAAGCTCTCATTTTTGGGTGATATACATATATATATATGTATATATGTATGTATGTATGTATAGATGTGTGTCCATTTAAACCTGCTACATTGGATTAGATCAACCCATTAAGGCACAAAGTTTCTAAGGACAGAATTTTGACCCACTACTAGTAGAAACGTCATCGGTATTACATTTACCGATAAAAAATTTCCGTCGTTTTGGATGATACGCAACGTATGTACATAGGTCCATTTAAACCTAATTATATTGGGCTGGATCAACCCATTAAGGCCCAAAGGCAAATGTGATGAAAAGGTCAAACAAAAATTCATGTTTTATATCAGTGATGCCCCATCTGAGTTACAGGTTGTTTAAGGTATTATTCTTACTAGTACTGGTGTTGATAGGCCAACAAAGTAATGCCGGAGACTAACCTAATCAGCAATATGTAGTATGGAGGCATGGATTCTATAATCCGATAGAGACATAGGATTCCTGGATATATTATATCTATATGCTTACTACATAGAAAACATAGATATTAGTAGCTAAACATTTATGCAGAATACCATTCGACATACATATTAGTCCATCCCAGTATGGAGATATGTCTCTAATGATGATGATAATGACCATCCACATACATATATAGATTGTCAAATATCTAAGATTTTGATTGAGTTGGGCTCAGGCTCAGAGGCTGAAATCCATGCTTCAGACTTGCTTCCCAAACTTTCTCAATGTTTGACATGGTGTAACCACACTCATGCTCCTCCCATCCCTCCAGTGCATGCACTAACGCAGCTATGCGACACACGCTCATCACCCGCCTTGGCAGCCAGTTCTGTCACATCCAAAGGGAAGCATTTAATCAACAAAGTAAAACCAAAATATAGAAGCTTTTAAGCAATAATAAATGTGGGAAATGGAGGGTGTGTTCAATGCCAACCTCACAAGAATCGACATTCTCGAGGGCCACCGGAGTCTGCATCGCTGGTGTGGTGTGATAGAAGCAGTCTTTGCGCAATTTCTTTGGTGGGAATTGCGAAAAGGGAATAAATAGTGTTCCTTTAGTTGCCTTCCTTTGTTCTGCTTCAGTCAATTCATCTCCCACTAACCATGTCTGCAACATATATATCCATAACTACTTGTTACCATTCCACTATATATTTCTAAATTCTATAGGCCTACGCTTGAAGCAATGATTGAGAAAAATTTACCTTGTAAGAGTAACTCTTTGCAAGAACCAATTTACCCTCAGACTTGCTGCCAAATGATTTGTCAAGCTTCTCATATTCATCTTCACGCAATACAGCAACCTACAGTAAGTTAAAATCATTAAGTTGTAAGAAAATTAAGAAGAAAATGCTAATGTGTCATAAAGTTCATAGTTGAGAATTTGACAAGGTAGCTAGGCAGTATCAGTATCAGTAAGCTGGCTTGTTTTGTGGGCCAGCTAATGAGTAAGCAATCTACCTGAATGCCCTTCTGGCATAGGGCAAAGGCAACAGCATAAGCAACTTTAGTCAGGTTGCCTCTGAGGAGCACTTGGGTTGTTTCCTTTGGTATGCTATTTAGCAGAACTGCCACAGCCAAACTACTCCCATCGACCAACTTCACTTTAAGCTGGGGATGCTTTTGCACATACAACCCACCATACCTGTTGAGCTCTTCACTCTGCACATTTCACAGCATCATAGTTTCTGTTAATTACAAAAGGTTTTAAGTTTGTCCCACCATCTGCTGATCTGAAGAGAAGAAAAACACTTGCCTGATTCATGAGGCCTAGACTCAACACGCTAGCACCTTTTCCTTCTGCCTCTAATATGGCTTTCTCAATCAAGTTGTTGATGGATTTTTCTTGCCATTTCAACCGGTACTGACAATTAAGACCAATGTCAATCAACCATAAAGATTATACATATACTTATGTATATGGTTTTACACTTATACTAGTTTTTATACGTACGTAAAGCTTCCTCACCTGTATCTTGTACTTGGGGACGGCCCAGGTCTGCAGTCTGATTTTATCAAAACGATTCCTTTCGACAAAAAAAGTGCGACTATAAATCCAGGTAAGCATCATGGAGAAGAACGTGACAGGCCTGAGCAGCCAGAAGTACCAAGGTGATGAGTATGGTTTAGAGGCCAAGGCAGCAAACCCAAGGCGGAGATGATAAATGGATTCGGGCGTGGTTAGGTGCGTTAGATGCACAACGTTGGGTGATTCCTCCTTTCTTCTGAGTGAATTTTCATATAAGGTATCAGAAGATTTGTCCATTGTACCATAGATGTAATCATAGATTGGCATAAACAGCGAGTAGTTGGTTCTGAACTGTGTGTGGTGCAGCGAGTGAAACCTGCCATTCACAAATATTTTGTGTATGTCAATAATAAGTAGAGCTTAAGAAATTAGTACTACCATTGTTATGCTTAGAAAAGAAAACGTTCTATGGGTCTAATGCTAGAACCGGAGACAATAGACTGAGCTCCATTTTTTTTTAATAATTAGGGGTTGGGATTGAAGTTGTTCGGCTCAAAACCAAGAGTCACATCATGCCATTACTCTTCTCTTATCACTCGACAAAAAGGATGTTGATTACGAAGCTCCATTCAACAACATAAATTCTTCACATGTGACATGTCAAACTAGTTTGTTGAGGAGCTCCATTCTTTTTTTCATAATTGGAGTTGGCTCTAACCGAGTAATTTTTTCTTAATCACTCGATAAAAAAATGTCGGTAACTGAGCTGCAGTCAACAACATAAATTCAACTCATGTGACATGTCAAACTAGTTAGTGTACGAGCTCTTTTTTCTTTTTTTTGATAATTGAAGGTTGGGGTTAAAGTTGTTTGGCTTGAATCCAGGAATTACAGCCACAGCCTCAGCCTTCTCAACTCATTAAACTCAAATATCTTCTTGGCATTAATAATTTCATCTCTTTCCTGCTATGTACTGAACTCTGAAGAATTTACTGCAACAAGCAAGGAAAAAGAGAGGAAGACGAGAGACATACGAAGGAGTGTACATGAGGTATTTGAGAGGGGGGAAGATGGAGAAGAGGCGGCTGGGAATGAGCTCGAAATTGCAATGGCCCATGTTGTTCATGAAGTCCACGTAAGTGATGTAGGCGGCAAAGGCAACTATGGATCCAGTTCGACTTAGCGCCATTGTCAGCATTGGTATTGCAAACAGGAGGAAGTATGCTATGTGCTCTGCAAAGGGATGAATCACAGCTGCCACATGCAAAGGCAGAGTATCATTCTTTCTTTTCTTATCAGAAATAAAAACTAATTACTAATTAGCATTTCACCTAGATTACATGCTTATTAATTTTATATGTATACATTTATATATATATATTTGCAAGATGCGGAAGATTTGTTTTTTCAGAGGCTATAAAGATACAATGTTTAGCATTTAAGTCGAAATTGATTCTTGCAAAGAAAATTACTTTTGGGGTTGAATTGAAATTTTTATGTGTAAAATGAATTTTTATCTTTGTATTTCTGAACATTTATTATCTTACGCATATTTTTTTTAACATTTTAATTCATTGTAACATTTTAAAATAATGTCAAATTTTAAAATTCTTAAATCATATTATTCTTGCTCGTTTAGCACCGCTTATGCCCTAATGCCTTGGACTCAATAAGACATATCTATTGCGTATATGGCAAAAGGGAAATCGAAATGATAATTATTTTTGTAAGAAAAAAATTATATGTGTTGAAACTTGATTTTTAAATTTCTAAAACACACTTTAAAAATAGAAGCACGATCATTTGAATTTATTATATAAAAATTATAGAAAAAAGCGGCATCATATTGCACTACGTCTTTAGATACTTTTTTTTTTTTTCTGTCCATCCTCATTGACTTTTTCATTGCTTTTGTGTTTAGTTGTACATAATGAACAATTTATCTCTCGTCTAAAGGCAAGAAAGATGGGAAAGATATGGGTCCAACTTTTCTTCTGATGCCATCTGTTCATTTGTTTTGCTTTTCAATTTGAGCAAATAAATAAATATATAAAAAACATGAATTAATTTGGATAGACAGTGTAATTAATTTTAGTAAGATTGAAAAAAATAAAATGATTATTAAAAATATATTTTTAATAAAATAATAAAAAACTAAAAACAAAGGACAAAATTATAATTTTATTAACCAAACTTTTTGTCTTTTAGCATTTTGAAACTCGTACCCTCCACCAGTGCTTACCGGAGGTCCAAACTAAGTCTTAGTTTATTTTATTTTTTGTATTGTTTTTTTGTGAACATTTGTTGTATTTGACTCTTGATGTCAGCTTTGTTTTTGGGTGCTAACTTTACGAGTTTAAAAAAAATATTGAAATTTGTTCTGTTTCTCTACTATAAACCATAGGTTTGGATGTGTACTGTCATTTTTTTCATTAACCTGCTTCATGTGTTACCTGTTAGATGTTTGTTCTCATGAATTTAATTCAAAAAACTGGATGTTATTATTTTTTTTTTGGTCAAAACCATCTGGTATTCCATACCATTATGGTATAGGACTAATCCGGATTCAAGCCGAACAGGACCCAAAGGGCAGCAAATCTCTCCCTCAAGAGTTTTAACACAGCTGCATACCTAAGACTCGAACTCGAGACCTCTGATTAAGCTAGAACAACTCCTTGCCAACTGATCTACGTGCTTTTGGGTAAAAACTTGATGTTATTATTAAAGATCGTCACAAAACTCAAATCCTATTAGGAGACATGATACATTTAAAGGTTTACTGTATTTAGTACCAACAATTAATAAATAGCAAGAAAGTAGCTCCTAAATAGAGCTTGAGCCTTAATTCCAATTGTTTTATTGCAGTGTTGTTTTCATATTTCATGAATGATCAATTAGGAAAACATAGATATATATATATATATATATATTTCATTTTGTTAGTACTTACATATTTAATTTGTAATTCTAGGTCTTCCTATTGATTGTTTTTTCTTTAACAGTTGAATGTGTCTCTGAAATTATACATTTTTAATGACTAAATCTAAGTCATTTGCATTTGTATATGTTTATGATTTTATATATTTAAACATTTAAAATGATAAAAGACAAAATGTCACACGTGTGACATTTTAGCTAATATTTAAAATCGTAAGAAATTATTTTGGCAAAAGTGCAAGTGAGTCTTACAAGTAATAGGCTCGGTGACAATGGAGGAATGGTGATGAGAATGGTAGCGAGAGTAGAGGTAATGGTGGTGCAGGGCTCTATGAAACCAGTAATAAAGGAACTCCACGGGGCCTGCATGGAGCAGCATGGTTAAAATCATACCGTCCGTTCTCCAAATAGGTAGGTAAGAAGCTCCAGGAATGTGCTTGGTGCCCAAGTAAAACAGGATTGCATTTAACAAGATCTGATCGTCCCTGCCAAAACAAAACTCCCCCTCATCACTCAATTTATAAGTCTTAACATACCAATCAAGATCTAATATCAAGCTTTAACTCGACTTAAAGTTCAGATTGAACTTATAAGTTTTTGAACTTCAAGCTCAATTCGAAGAGTATAGATTTATTATGTTTCGACAACATATTATGAGAATAAAATAATAAATAAAATATAAAAAATATATACTAAAAAAACTTTATTAGGTTCATGAATTAATTGAAGAGATATTAAAATATTTGAATTTGATTTAACTCGTACTTGAATAACTTAAGCTCAATTCAAAAAAAAAAAATTAAACTCGAATAATTATCGAATCATTTTCTCCTTATATCCCTATCATTTATGATTTCGTGTGTTGGCTTTGTTTGTTACTGACCAGTTCCTTTCCCTGTCCACTTGCTCAAACTCAATGCCCTTGCTGACAATCCTGTTGCGGCCTTTGGCTGTTCGATAACGAGAAAGGCTGATCCATAGCTGGTTGTGAAGCATTCTCCATAACATCATTGGTAGTATGCTAAAGTTGCCAAGGTCTTTTTCATCCTTAACTATGAACGAGTATATGCTCTCGGCAACCCAAGGAACCAGGATTACGTACTGTAAAAATCCATGAAACAAACCAAAAGCCAGCGTTAGTAAGCCATGCAACATGCATGAAAATGAAACAGAGAAATTAAGAAAACTAGTGAAGGATTCAAACCTTAAAGCTTCCCAGCGGCGTCCATGGCCAGTCTGTGAGAATTCCCGGTTTAGAAGCCATGCTTAAGGCTAACTAGCTTCGCTGCAAATGGCTTTGGGAATGGGAGGGGACATTGTTATATACTGCTAGTATGAGGCTTAGGTGTAGGGGTGTATCGTACATTCAAGCTGTAAAGTAGGAAATCAGAAAACTTTTCCAACCAAAAAAGCCTTACAAATTGACACGTTTTGCTCCTTCATTTGTCAAGATTTTAAGTTTCGTTGAAAAAAACCAGTTAAAGATCAGAGACCGGTGAGAGCAAATGAGAGCACCAGACCGACGTTTATTTACCTCCATTAACTAATCTATTTATTGTTCTCAACTGCTTCTGGTCTTTTACCTTTTTTTTTTTTTCTTTTATATCAGATGAACTGGTCGATAGCTGAACTTGTTGCCTGCCTCTAACTTGTGGCAGAAAACTTGCTGCCTCCATGCTCATGCAAATTCAATGGTTTAAGCCCGAGGTTCCATCAAACATACGTTGTTTTCTACTTTATATATATATATATATATAGGTTCCATCAAACATACGTTGTTTTCTACTTTATATATATATATATATATATTGTTCCCAGGTGGTGTATACATCAACACAAATGATAAAGGGATCTAATTATTTCACGCCTATTAAATATTTTTGTTAATATATATTCAAATTGGATCTATTCATTTATTGTTTAAGTTATATATTTAATATGGTATCAAAATTTTAAGTTCTATTTATGTGATTTTTGTCTTTTATTTTTTGGCTAAATATTTAATTTAAGATCTATTTTTTCAGATATTTTGTAATTAAAAATATAATTTTTATTTTGATTAATTAAAAATTAAACGTTTTTAAAATTATTTAATTAAGTACTTTTTGAAATAAATGAAGTACTGGCGTCATTAAATTATCAACGTTAAAAATCACACTTGCCAACAAGGTATTGGTTGTGAAATTTTTTTATTTAAAGTTGATGATGCCAGCAATCTTAAGTCAACAGTAAGCATTTATTTTGCTTTTTCTAGTGTATAGAAAGAAATAGCGTCGCTTGAAAAAGTCAAATTATATGAACAAGTTATAAAAAAAAAAGTAAAACTAAATTTTTTTTCAATTTTTTGATAGAATTTAAGTTCCGAAGGTTTTTATTCTTGAAAGAGTTTTACCATTTATTACTCTCAGTCCAAATAAATTAATCTCAGATCGTAAAACGGATGAAGATATCTGTGCTTACATAAAAAAAATCAAATATAAAAAATATTAAAAATAATATTTTAATATAAAATAAATAAGTTGAAAGAAAGAAAAAATGAAGCTTTAACCATGTCTGGTCTCTGCGACCAGCACTAAGCAACCACTCTTTTCTTTTCTTTCTTTCTTGCTTCTTGTTCTTGGGATTATTGATAATCAATAGTTTAAATTTTCAATAGCAATGTAAAAAGAGTTGAAAGAAAGAAAATTCTGTTAGCTACTGCAAATTGGATAAGGGAACAGAGGCGAAATTTTTGGGAGTATGATTCGACAAAACCCAAGCAAAAAATGAAGCCAATCAAGCTGAAAATGCCATCAGAGCAAACGATGATGATAACCAGAGTTTTCCTTGACTTTCTCAAGGAGCATGGATTGAAATGACTTACAAGCAAGAGGCTTATGAAGATTGTGCTGAGAAGGATGAGGGAGACATAGAAGCTTAAGCTATGCAACCATGCGGGGGCCTCACCCGCTCACCCTCACCAACAATGTCTGTATACAACTTGGTTAACAAAACCCAACAGCAGGCAAGCAAGACCAGTTAATAATTCTTTACAATCTAGTTTGCCTGTCAATCATTCTTTAGATCTAGAATCGTGAATTGAAATCGTGTTTTTCTCTTAATATCTAAAAAAAATTCTTGGCTTTTGAAAAAAAATCTAAGATTATAGTAGTGTTTAGGGGGTAAAAAAAAATTTAAGAACTATTTGAAGATTTTACGTTGCCGACAAGAGACGGCCGAAGACGGAACGTTGTGATCGACCACGAATCGATCATTGTTATCTGGGTTTCATAAAGAAACTGATGGGTGAGAGGAAGATCTTAGAGGGAAGGGGGAGAGTGAAAATTTTTTTTTTAATTTTTTATCGGTATTTCACTCGCTTTAAAAAGTCCTTAATCGATCATATTCGCAATCGCAAATGTTTAGTATTTAATGGAGTCAAATTGAAGATTGTATCTTTAATTACAAATTTATTCAAAAATTAGATGTTTTTCTTTTGGTGTAAAAAACATTATGCTGTAGATTTTTCTGTACATTATGTAATTTTTGTTTGTTATCCCTTCTAAGATTATTACGTGATAGGTTTCAATGTCTTCTGTTTATAGGTGATAGGCGCCTTCTCACATGGCTGGCTTCCATGTTTCCTGGTATATGATTTTTGCCTTACTCTTTTTAAGATTGTCACGTATTAAACTTCTATGTGTCCACTTACATGTGATTTGGTTTGCTAAAATGATATTATACCATATTTGTTAAATACGTTATTCTATATAATTTTATATTCAAATTGGACTCCTCTACTTATTAGTAGTTGATTTTAGGTTAGATGCTTAACAACAAAATACGATAAAATAGAGGTAATTTAGTGCATAAAAACAATATAAATATAATATGAATTAAAATTTAACAAATATTGTATAAGAATATATACGACAAAAATTTCAAAAATTATATTATATGTGTTAATATTATATTTAATAGAATTTTTACGTAAAATCAGTGTGAATTATCAAGTGTGACAGGTTGGTTGAGATTTCGGATTAATTAACTAGAGCTCCCATGGAGTATGTTTGACATGACATGACGTGAGTCCACTAGGTTTCATCAAATCACTATCAAACAAGTTTAACTCGTGGAAAATAAGATATGATGAATTACAGAATGTTATTAGTTAGAATTCAATAACAATACTCTAGCCATAGCAGATCACAAGCATGATGCATGCACGCAGGTGGAGGATAGTGGCTAGATTTCACAGTCAAAGTGTCAACGGATCTTTGACAGTGAAATCTAACTACCATCCTCCACCTGCGTGCATGCATCATGCATGTGATCTCCTCTGGCTCAAAGGATCTTTGAATACTGTTTTACACAAAAAACAAAAAAAAAAGGGATCTTTGAATAGTGTTGCAAAATTCTTCTTTTGGTTAAATTTGATAATTCATATTCGAGTTATGTAAATTTTTTTTAAGATTATTATCTCATTCGGAAATAAAAAAGCTTTATAAGTAGATTTTTTTATATTTCATGTGTTTTTTTTTAATTTTGACTTTTTGTTTCAAAGGATATATGACACATAAAAAGATTTACTTGTATAATTTTTTAATTTTATTGATAATGGATAGGATAATATCTATTTATAATTATGTAAAATATAAAAAATTTATGATAGAATTTGTGGTAACATTGTAAACGCAAGACTTATTTTTTAATTTTTATTATATTTTAATTTGTATTATCTTTTTTTTTGTTACACAAAAAATATTTAATAATTAAGGATTGAAATGAGATTGCTTACATTCGAATTCAAACATTACAATATGTCACATTTCATTTTTAACCATTTAATTAATAAATTATTGACATTCATATTATCTTCGTTCTTTTTATTTGTATAAGTCGTATTTAAAATTATCATGCAACATCATCTTCCCACTGCCGCAAATTCTGGACATTAATATGTGGCCAACAAGAGTAGCATTGTTCTCATCTCAGTCCTAGTTCCGTTAGGTGACAATTAACATCATACCACGACGTACATGTAAGGTGCCATGAACAACCATAAATTTAGGCACAGGTTCGGCGCCTACCCTAGGCACGGACTCGGCCTCTACCCTAGGCACCCTCGTTTTTACAATGTACGAAGAGACATGACACATTCATCATTGATGGGAAAAGATATGATGAAGAAGTGGGGACACTGGCCACCTATTTTTAGGTTAATTTAAATGAACTATAAAATTAATTTTGATAGGATTTAAAATAATAAAAAAATATTTAAAAATATATTTTTTTAATAAAATAATAAAAAAATTTATTATTAAAGGTAAAAATGTAATTTACACATGAAAATTTTTTTGTCTTATTCATTATTTCCTAACGATATGGAGTTCACCGGTGTCGATCGATGAGCCAAACTAGTCTTTATTCTTTTACACACACGTGATGGTTTAATGTTAGGGTAAATTTTATTGAGTTTTTATGGTTTTATTATAATTTAATTTTAGTTTATTAATTTTGAAAATGAACGGTCCTTGATCCAAAATAATAAATGATTTTTACATACATTAATTGATTATTAAATTTGAATTAATAATATCATATTTTCAAGTATCCACCATAAATTTTATTAGTATTTATTATTTTAAATTATTTTGCATAAGATTTTTATTTTTTTAATACTAAAAAAAGGCATTATGGATATTTGATGAGTAACAAATGTTTATGTTAATAATTTTTTAATAGTAACTTAATAAAATGATTTTTTTGTACTATCAAATTGATAATTTTGGATCAGAATATCTATTTTTAAAATTAGTGAACTAGTCTTGAATTAAAGTGAAAATGGAAGGAACAAAAAAAAAATTTACCCTTTAATCTTATCATGATATTTCGTTAATTAGTTAATATAATAAATTTTATTTTTAAATTTTTTATTTTAAAATTATAAATTTACGAATTAAATAAAGGGACGTGTTATGATTTATTGACGATGATAATGCATCAAATATGAATTCTAAAACATCAATTGAATTGAATTGTGCGTTAATGCAAAACTAGTGATTAGTCTCCTGCTAGACGCTGATATTGTTTGCTTTAAAATATTGATGACTGGATGGATTAAATAATCATTTAATAATAAAATTAGTAGTTAGTCTCTTGCTGGACTATGGTATATCATTTGGTTTAGAATATTGATGGATATATGGATTAAATGAATTTATTTTAGTAATACATTTTCATTAAAAATTACAATCATACTCAGTATATTACATGAATAAGTAATTATAAAAATCATATTATTTAAACTAGTAAATAACTATAACAAACAAGTAAATAACTATATATATTAACTCAAGTTCACAATTGTTGATACTCGAATTTAAGACTTCAAAATCTCAGGACTTCTTCTTTACCACTAAAATAATACCTCATAGGCATTAAATGATTATTTAACAATAATAAAAATAATAGTATAAATGATTATTTAACAATAACAATAATAAAAATAATAGTATAAAATAAGTGTACATCAGGTTTGATGGAATGTAAAAAAAATTAAGGGGGCATTTGGTTCGCGGAAAAATAAATTATCTTTGGGAATTTGATTACCACTAAAACACTGTACATTTGGGAATTTTTGGAATATTAAATTTCTGTGTTTGGTTCACTTAGAAGGAAAATAAGATTTTTGTGTTTGGTTGGGGGAATATAAAATTGCATAATGATTTATTTTACTATATTGCCCTTATATATTAGTAGTTGTGTTAAGTGAATAAGTCATGACAAAAATAAATTACTTACTTATTTATTTAACATATTAAATTATTTAGTATTAAATATGTAATTTATTTATTTTAACATGTAAATAATATTTAAAAAGTTATGCTTAAATATTTTTTTTATCATTTATATTAAGTCAAATTTAAATATTATTTTTGTAAATTGTTTGTTTATTTAACCTGTAAATTATATATTAATTTATTTAACATTTAAATTATTTATATATTTATCTAACATGTAAATTGTTTGTTTATTTAACATGTAAATTATATATCAATTTATTTAACATTTAAATTATTTATTTATTTATTTAACATATAAATTGCTTATTTATATTTTTTAACACGTAAATTATTTATTTATTTAACACGTAAATAATATTTAATGATTGGATTGGAAATATTACTTAACAATGTAAAATGGATGTAAGATTGTGAAATAATAAAACACTTTTATTTTGTAATTTTTAGTGGCTAAAAAGGATAATGTGGTCCAAAAACATAATTAAGTGAGGACAAAATTAGAAAAAAAATATTTTCCCGCAGGAATTCTAAAATTCCTCAGGAGATGGAGGTAATATGAATCCCCTCTATTTTCCCCCCTTTTGGTACTGTTAGGAATATTAAATTACTGATGTGGGGGGAAATTTTGCAACCAAACAAGGTAATCATATTACGGAAAAAAAATTACTGGTCGGAATAAAAAATTTCTTGAACCAAACGCCCCCTAAGGGTATGTTTGGATGGATAGTTAGATTAGATATAATGAGATTAAAAATAGTGATAGAGTGATTAATTATGGTAACGATAAAATTAAAATTAGTTTTTGTTCGGATTGTATTTAATAATATATTTTAGAAACAACTAATTACATTTAGAATTTTTCTTTTCAAATATTGCCTATCTACTACTGTTGAATGTTTAGGACAAGGTTGGAAAGACGACGAGATTGATTTCAGTGAAATTGAAAATAGCGATAGCGGTGAAATTAGTTATTGTAATGGTGAGATTAGGTAGTATAACGATGATATGTATTTGGATATAATTATCGCAAGGATGGTTACGAGATTAATGAAGTGAAAAAAATTACCATTAATGACATTAGATAAAAAATTTATACATAATGAAATTTATAATATATATTTTATATTCATAAAATTAATAAAACAATTTAAATTTAAAAAAATTAACATCAAACTTTTTTTGATAAATTAAAAACGAATAAAATTATTTTTTATATCAAATAATACTCTTGTTTTAAAAAAGCAACACATTATATTTAAGATTTAATGTAATAAAAAATTAATAATGATATATTTTAAATAAAAATCATAGTCTATATATTAATTTAAGTAAAAAATATTAAAATAAAAAATAAAAATGAAATATTAAAATATAATTAATTTAATAAAATAAAAATTCAAAAGCATCAGATTAAAAAATATATTGAATTATTTAAAGTTTCATAATTTAATAAAAATATTAGTAAAAAAAGAAACAAAAGGCTTATAGAAATATCCCAAGACCGTACATGATTCATCCTGTCCAAGCCCACACTCGGCCCAGACTCTTTTTTGGCGGGTAAATTGGTTTAGACAAAAGAGGAATCTTTTTAAAATCCTAGCTATACTAACCATTCGAGGTTTAGGGTTTTCGTTCCCTGCTGACTCGGATTCCAATTTCACTTTGTTCGGTAAGTTCATTCCTCTTCAAATATCCTTCTTTGTTAATGGCTTCTGCTTTTTCTTCTTTTTTTAGGGAAAGAGAAATGGTAGATTTCAATGCTTTGAAACCCATTCAATTTGGGGGTTCCAAGATTTACTATATTGATTCTGCCTCGAACTTGAATTTGCTTTTAGTTAACTGTTGCCGTCTGAAATGCATTCAATTTTTTACGGGTTTCATTTCTTTGCAAATTGACCTGAATTGCCATGTTTCATATCTTGGGAATGTCGGTATTGTTTTGCCAACGTACTTTATCATCCCTTTCGCATACTGTTAGGTAAAAATTTTGTTTAGAATTAGAGTGTTTGGTGCAAGCTGCAAATAGACTCTTAATTCATTTTTTTTCTAGTATATTTGTATTGATTAAAGATTACTATACTGGCTTATCTTGGTTTCTCTACTTGGAGCCTTCAAATGTTCTGTCATTGCTTGTTGATGGATGGTGCATATGCTTTGTATCATTTAAGGCAGATAGTAGCAGAGTTTCTCCTTTTTGTACACCCTGACTGCAATTGATTGATCGCACACGTTGCCCATAAGTTGTTGTGGTTCATTTTGCCTTTGAAAATCAGAGATTCGATTGTAGGGTTGGAGTTCCCTGCTTAGCTTTTTTTTCATTTGATAGGTGTGGATAATGGAACAACCTCAGCCATGTTGCAAGGGAGCTCAATTGTTATTAAATCTCCAACCCATCTCTTCAACTTCTGTTCAATATCACCCGCAGTTTGGTCCCCATGATGATTTGATTCTGCTTGAGCTTGACGAGAAACTTCTTGATGATGTCCTGTACCAGAGGTAAGATATAATTTTAGTTCAGTATGTAGATTTTTTAATGCAATCTTTCAAATATTCCAGTTTTAGTCTTTGAATTTTTTTTTTCCTTTTTGTTGTCCTTATTTTTCTAGGGTAACCTTAAGAGGACAGCTTGATGAAGATGCAGTTCTTTGCACTGAGTCCAAAACTTACTCAGTCAAGTTTGTTGGAACCTCAAATTCTGTGTTCCTTGTACCGCCTGCAGATTATTCAACATCTTGTGAAATTTCACAAGATTGTGATGGGGAATATTTCTTGCAACAAGTTGGTGCATCTGTCATCAAAATTGCACCTGGTAACATGGAGCTTGTTGAGGTTGCTCCCAGGCTTGACAAGCTCAAATCACTTCTCACAGAGAATCTTTACAGCTCTGATGAGGCATTAGCTGCAGACGATTCGGAATTTACAGAGAGAAGTATGAGAAGATTGTATACATGGGATGATCTTACTAACGAGGTTCAGGCTAGTGATGATGAATTGAGGATTGGATTACAGGCTCTTTCAGCTGTGGAGATTGATGGGTATTGGAGAATTGTGGATGAGAAATACATGGACTTGATTCTTAGGATGCTTTTGCACAATTCTGTGTTGAATGAATGGTCATTGGACACACTTATTGAAGATAAAGTTGTGAGTGTATTGGAATCAGATGGGTTTCCACGCAAGCTTGCCTACCATTGTTTGCACGTCTATAGTAGTAGGGTGGAGGAGGCCATGGATGAAGGTGTGTGGAGGCTGGATGCAAGAAGAGTATGTGTTCATTTTGCAAGGGGGATCTTGAGAGGAGGAAAGAGGAAGATGGAGAGTTTCATGGAGGAGTGGGTGCGGATGATTCCAGAAGAGATGCAGGCCAGTTTTGATATGCTAGAAGGCGAAGTGTTGACTGAGAAGTTTGGTGTAGAGACATGGGTTCATGCCTTCAGCGTTTCATCATTGCCTCATACTCCTGCAGAACGTTTCTCCATCCTCTTTAAAGAACGATCAAAATGGGAGTGGAAGGATTTAAAGCCCTACATCAGGTACTTTGTAGTTCTATCATACACTGATCTGTTTTATCGAATTCTTTGTCCCAGAAGTAATCCAAGAAATTGACTTTTGATGTTTAGGGATCTTAACGTACCGGGTCTCTCATCTGAAGCATTGCTTCTGAAGTACACTCGAAGAACTCAACCAACCATTGATGCAGAACCTGTTTTTACTGTTAGATAGTACAAATAAGTATCCTAGGCATTTGGGGGTGCCATTATTGTCCTCTCATGTGAATTAAGTAAAATGAATTATCGTATTTGAAAAGTAACTTATTTATCATTGTTATTGTTTGGATTAAACACTCCATCATGGTACTTGATGCTTGTGCCTAACTTCCTCATTGAGAACTCCATTCTATCCAAGCTTCTTAAAGGTATGATACTTGATCATCTTCTGTAAATTCTGGAGTGCTGTAATGTAAATTGGAAGTAATAGAGATGGCCTTGGCACAATTTTATAGCTACTTTTACACAATTATGAATAAAACTGATAAGAAACAATGGCAGCTCCTATGGTCTAACTCCTTTTCCTGAAATTTGACCATGAAGAATGTTGAGTTAATATTATTTCAAGATGATATTTTCTGTTAATTTTTCTTGAATATCTTTACTGGAGCCATGATATCAATCTCCTCAAGGTTAAAATTCCATAATTTGTATAAGAGAAGGTTATATATATAAAATGTCAGTGGAGTTTTGATTTGAACAAATGAAAAACGAAAGAGTTCAAAGGTGACAATTATATTTTTTAATAGTAAATATAGATAAAAAAATAAAAATAGAAATTTAGTTTTTAATCGAATCGATTTTGATTAGTCAAATTAAATTGTTTAGTTTGGTTATATTTAAAAATAAATCAAATAATTTGATTTTTTTAATGAACAAAAAAATTAATTTTTTATTTTTTTTACTGAACTGGTCCAAAAAATCGACTCTCTGTCCTAAGCGAAGGTGTCAACTGTCAATAACCATATTTGGCTCTAGTGGCCCCCATATAATGAGCAGGATACATGGCTGTACACTGTACAAGGCCGCAGATAAGGGGGAAAGCCGGGAACTCAGTGATAAAACGTGCATACCCTGTAAATTCTTAAAGCATACAGTGCTAACAGACCAATTATGTTAGAAGAAAGAATGAATTGCATGCAGCAGATTAACATTTAGCAGGGGTTTGGCGCAAACGGTAAATGCAATTTGATCTACTTTGGTTGCGTGCTAAATGCTAATGGTTCCATGATCCATGGTCCCAACCCAATGTTGCTTTCCACCGGTATGTTTTCAGTCTGTCATGCTGCATATGAAGCATTCCCATGGAGGTGGGTCCCCTTCCCGCCTTATGATTGAAAGCTGTTGTCAGAAGAGGGCCCTTGGTTCCTCAAGAGACAAAATCGTTGTCGTACATATGAATTATTTGGCTTATGAGTTATGAATACGAATATGATGTGGGTTTTTTCTTTTTATTGAATGTAATTGATTTGTATTGATTTAAATTATCACATTTTTTAAAGCTTTATGGATATGAAATTAAGTATGATTATTATATCTACGCGAATTCTCAAATATAAAATTGAGTTTTAAAGATCATATTTTTGAGAATTCTATATTATTGAGTTTCAATAATCATATATGGGAGAATTAGTACGAATATGAAATTGAATTTCAATGACCATGTTGCAAGTATGAAAATGAGTTTTCATACAAAATTTGCTTGTCTGCGTAAGCATTTTCTTTTTTCCAAATCAAACTTATAAATGAACTGTTGGACGAGGGAATGGCTGTAGTTGTGGGAGAATGAATGAATGATGGTTGAAGAACGAGTGGTCACATCGTCTTTGTTGGAATAGTTTGGATAAACGATGTCATTGGTTATATGAAATTGAAAAAAAAAATAATCATCGTGGATATAAATTTTAAGCTAAATACTCAATTTAAGATTAAATTTTTATGAGATTTCTCAATTAAAGATATAATTTTTAATTTTGATCAATTAAGGACTAAAAGTTTTTAAATTTGTTCAATTTAAGACGTTTTATCGTGTATTAGTTACAGCGCCGTTAAAATAATAACGACGTTTAATAAAGAC
The DNA here is from genome assembly GCA_031772115.1 of Heritiera littoralis. Lineage (NCBI taxonomy): Eukaryota > Viridiplantae > Streptophyta > Magnoliopsida > Malvales > Malvaceae > Heritiera > Heritiera littoralis. Next base: position 2,158,472 of record JAPDPK010000118.1, read on the forward strand.
ACGTGTCAGTAATTTAGTGGGACATATGTACTTATACTTATTTTTCTTTTAATAGGTTAAAATACGTTGGGGACACATAGCAGTATTTTAGTGGGACACGTGACAACATTTTAGTAGGACAGGTGGCAGAATTTTGTATGTTGGGGACACGTGGCAGTGTATTTATATTATTTTTCTTTTAATAGGTAAAAATACGTTGTAACACGTGGCAGCATTTTAGTTAGACACGTGGCAGAATTTTGTACGTTGGGGACACGTGGCAGCATTTTAGTAGGACAGGTGGCAGAATTTTGTATGTTGGGGACACGTGGTAGTGTATTTATATTATTTTTCTTTTAATAGGTAAAAATACGGTGTGACACGTCGCAGCATTTTAATTTGACACGTGGCAGAATTTTGTATGTTGGGGACACGTTGCAGCATTTTAGTGAAACACGTGGCAGTGTATTTATATTTATTTTTCTTTTAATAGGTAAAAATATGTTGGGACACATGACAGCATTTTAGTGGAACACGTAGTAGCAATTTGTCTTTCATCATCATCCACTCTCTTTAACGGCGCGTGTAACTCATACACGTTAAAATATCATAAATTGAATAAATTCGAAAATATTTAGTCCTTAATTGATCAAAATTAAAGATTGTATCTTTAATTGAGAAATTTCGTAAAAATTTAATCTTAAATTGAACATTTAGCTTAAATTTTATAATAAAATATTTAAAAGAATGGGTAAAAAATTAATTTTACGTGAATTTTTTTTGTCTTTAGAAAAAATTGTTTGCGACCGAGGACACTCCACAACGCATAGATAAAAACAAACAGTTTGCATCAGCTGAGATTATTTCATCCCTTCATCTCTAAGATTCATATCTCTTCCTCTTACGCAATCCAGGAATTATTATTTTTTTGATTATGGTTCTAAGATTCAATCATGAGAAATCCCGCCTTAGCCAACTCTTTTAATGGCAAGAAATAGTACTGCTTTGCTTTGCATGTGCTTAACCACAGACATATTCATGGTTAGCTTGTGTGCAACCATGACAAAAATTAAACCTTCAATTGCAACACAGAGAGTTTTCAAGTCCGATTTAATAAGTTTGGTAGAACTTTGTTTCACCTCTTGGAACAGTGATTCCCCACCAGAGCTATCTGCTGGTAGTACTAAAAGGTTTACTGTGAGCTGGCTGCTTTAATTTGTCAGTATTGGAAATTCAGAATATCTGTTATAGTGTACTGTTGCTGTACTACACACAATAATTATGTAACAAAAATGGTTTCCATCTAATTTTGATGTGCAGGTCAGAGGGTTTCTTTCTGTTCTTCAGTGTTGTAAACTTTGAGCCGTAATACCATCCCTTCAAGGTACTCATTCTTTCTTTGCTGTCCAGTTTGCAGAATAAAAAGCAGAGATTGTCTCACTTTTTTCTTTTCTTTTTCATAGAAACTAGGGATATGGTGGTACTTCTGTGAATTCAAGAGAAAATATACTAATTTTTCAGTTATGGCACCTTGGAATGTTTGAGTCTTCTCAGCTCTGTGTCTCATAGAAAAGGAAGGAAAAGAATGCTCCAATCTTATGACATTGATGACTTCAGCTTAATATGTAGTTTTAGATTTCCTATCTTTTCCTGCTTAAGTAATAACTGTCACACATTGGATTAAGAGAAAGCTTGTGAAGGAGATATCCTTTATAGATGGAAAGTAGGCAAATGAATGAGGTTAAAGAATGAAGGAGATATCTTTGGAATTGTCTTTGCGGCACTTGAATCATGCTTTCATCTCACCTGCATCCCTGACGCATATGGGCTGTGTAATTTCCAAGCTTGAAGCATAGAGCTTTCTTGTTGATAATTTCCTTGGACCTTTTCCTTCAGTTCTCCCAGTTCTTTTGAAAGTTTTTGTTATTTGGAAAATATTTGTCTCTTTTCAGTAATATTTACTTGGTAGCTGTTCCTGCATACTCAAACTGTGTTTTTACATCATGTTTTACAGAAAACAGACAGTTCTAACAATATTTCAGATGTGCTTATTCTGTGGAATATGATTTGCAATCACTTTGTTTATAATGAAGTTTCATTGTAATGTTAACTTGAAAATGTGGTTTCCCTAGTAGGAGTGAATTTCTTGGCAAGGTCCTGTAATGGAGTTACTGAATATGTTCATTACATCATTGATACCAGTTATAAAAGTACTACTGGTTGTTGCTGTTGGCTTATTCCTTGCAACGGAATGTGTTGATCTTTTGGGGCCAAATGCAAGGCACCATTTGAACAATGTAAGTTTACAATTTATGTGTATAATAACAATCTAAGAAATTGTAATGAATTATTGGGGGACTTGAAAAGAGAAAGAGAGAATGTTTATGATACCATGGTACTGCCCTGCCATTCATCACCACCACCGTGGCTGAGATTGGAAAACAACTTCACGCTAATGGAAAGTAAATAGGTTCTTCCTGCCTGTGTGGAAAAAGGAAGAAGAAAAGCTTTAACCATGACTGAAGGAAGCAAGCTAACCTTATCAAATAGATCCTTCTTGGCAAGTAGGAATCGATTAGTTAAAGATTTAACTAATGCTTCATGAGCCATGTTAATGAAGAGATCTTCAGCTAATGAGACTATGAGTTACTAAGGAACTAGGAAACTGATGATCATAACTCCTAAGTGTAACTTGACAGATACTGCAGTGCTGCTACTACTCGGATTTCCTAGTTACAGTTGGCTGCATTGACAGAAAGAAAAGTCACTGGTACTTGTACTGCTGCAAAATAAGAAAAACAAATTCGGCCTGAGCAAAGAGTCATAGAGAAGTGGAGATCAGCCATTCAGTTATCAAGTAGTATATTTTCTGTAAAACTTGTGAACCATTTTTTCATTAGTTATTAACATCTTTTCCTTGCCTGATTGAGGACTACATTGTATCTATGAGTGTTCATTTTTAAGTAAACTTTTTTCCAACTCTTCAAATCATTTTTCTCTTGCTTTCTTCCCCACAAATGATTTGATAGACAAAGAACTAATCATAACAAATTCAAATGGGCAGCTGGTATTCTATGTTTTCTTTCCTACTCTGATTGGCTGCAGTCTTGCTCATACAATCACTATCGAGAGTTTGGCTACCTTGTGAGTTCATCATTGTTCACTTCAGTTCACCTAGTACCAAACAAACTTGAAGTATATCTTCCCCTCATTTAACCAATATATCATTTTATTGGATGCATGTCTAGGTGGTTTATGCCAGTAAATATCTTTATCTCATGTATAATTGGTTCAGCATTTGGATGGATACTTGTAAAGATTACAAGAACTCCTCGATACCTGGAGGGCCTCGTAATCGCTTGCTCTTCTGCAGGTAAGTTCCTCAGTAGTTATTGTTATGCTAATGACATATAGAACGCCCGGTTTAGGGGTCTTGTTGGGTGTTACTAAATATGACAGAGGATGAAGCCTGAGACCAGATTGTCTATTTCTCTATTTCTTTGAGAGAGGAAAAGAAAACATAATGAAAAATGTGATATATTATGTAGCAAGTTGCATATCATCTATTTTTGTATTTCTTTGAGGGATCATCTTTGAAGTATAGTAGTATACTATATCATTTGTGTTCCCAGTTTTTCACCAGCTGCATCTTTAATTAATTTCCTTCAATTTTTTTTTCCTTTGGCCTATTGCCCTAAAGTTGAAATATAAGGCTTGCGTGTTTGATGTTCACAGCAAATCTAGGAAACATGCTTCTTATCATACTTCCAGCAATCTGTGAAGAGGCAAATAGTCCATTTGGAGATTCATCCTCCTGCTCTGCATATGGAGAGGCTTATGCTTCTCTTTCTTTAGCGGTATCTTCTATTACCCTTGCTCCATGACTGTCCAAATGAAGAAGTGTAATGATAAGACATGTTTGTGATTAAATATTAGATGTCACTCAATGCCTGCCTGATTTCTTGTCTACTGATTAGTAGAATAGAGGGGATTATGTAATGCATATTTTGATTTCTCATTAAGTAAAGGGATGCATCTTTTTTGTTTTCCCCTTTGAATGCACTCTCTTGGCGTCAGTTTTTTGAGGACACATGCCTTTCCCTTGAATAATTTCAAGGCAGAATGAGCCCCAGGGGTTTAAAAACCTTGGTCTAACCTCGCCATAGCATTCTCTCAAGCCATTTCATGGTTGATAATGTTGGAGGCCATATTCTTGCCTGATTAGAAAGGCCAAAGCACAGGAAGTTCCTATAACTTTGGTCCAAGTGGAATAGTCAAAATGATGAGGTGCTCTGTGCCAATTTGTTTTAGTAACAAGCTCTAGAAGAAACAGTTGAGAGCTTTGGATGTTTGCACTGGTTTTGTTTATTACATGGCAACCTTAAAAATTATTAAGTGGCACATAGAAAATGTTGCATGAACACACTTAGTAGTTCAACTGTACAGACAACATCTTGCATGACAAGTCATTGAAAGTTATATGAAACAAAAGGAAAGAAAAATGCTGTAATACTTATCCTGAGTAGTATAATATAACCTTCAGTTCTGAATGTTTGAAACTCTTTTAGTTTTTCTTGCAGCTTTATATTGTAACGACTTTGAAATTTTGTTGCTAATATAATGCAGATACAAGCAATTTATGTCTGGTCCGTTTTGTATTTTGTTATGCGGTCGTCTGCAAACTGTGAAGTTGAAGAAATCCAGACAAATAACCGTACAATCGCTGTGAAGACTTCTGGACAAACCGCAGAAATACTTTCAGGGAGTTGCACAGAACCTCTACTTTCTTCAAATGCTTGCCCTGGAGACAGCATATATCAAGTTGACTTGCCTCAATTTAGGGATGACAGGAAAGAGAAGGTTTATTTCCACTTTTGCTTTGAATACAAATATCTCTTTATCTTTTGGAAAGATTTCTGCTCATAAGAAAACTGAGTGTGTGAGAGTGATTAAAGCATGAGAAGACTCATAGTACACTCTTGTTGTGTGGATTATGATTTTATCAGGAGTCTCCTGACAGAAAATGAGGAGATTCTTAAGGTTATGGGATCATGGGAGCCCATATCCTTCATGCACGAGGTTTTGGGTTTGTTCTTTTAACTTTTTCCTCGTGATGATATCTTAGATTTCAACCTTTGGAAAGATCAAGCAATGTTTCATCACAGTTATGAGAAGCAAGAGCTTGAAGATGATTTTTGCACCATCTACAATTGCGGCGGTATGTTCATTGTCTTGGTTATCTTCTGTGAAAGTCTGCATTTCATGCTGTTAAGAAAAAAGTCAATTTCCTTCTTTCCTACCTACCTTGTCCAAGTGCTTTTTTAGTAAAATGCATTGAAAGGAAGAAGCAGCATTCAGTTCAGTAGATAGCAATATTCATCCAATTCATTCTGGAATATGAGGATGTTGTAAGGCACTGCTGTTAAAACTAAAAAGTGGCAAAAAAAAGGGTTTAGCAACTAACTTTTCTTGAAAATCTTTACATTGGTATCATTGAGAAAAATGGCCAATCCTCCAAAGTGTAGTATTATAACAGCATGTGCATTAGTTGAAGTCTCACTCGTATATTTTTATTACCTTTCTGAATAATATGATTAGAAACATCATGAAGCCTTAGATAAGAGGGGAGGGACAGGTTTCCCTTCTTTGTACTCCTTATCATGGTGGTGATGAGTACAATCATATATAGGTTTAGTTTTCAAGTTTTCGGTCTTGGCAGGGTGATCTAAAGCGCTGTATTAACCACTTCTTGTCTGCATTTTGCTCATGCCATTGAGTTTAGACTAATATGTTTGGTGCTTTCTTTTATAGATTGTTGGTTTTATTATCGGAATAGTCTCTCCATTTCGAAAGGCACTGGTTGGCAGCAGTGCTCCCTTTCATGTCATCTACAGTTCCATAGAATTGATAGGGTACGTATATATAAATCCTGAGACATGCTCTGTTTCGCTCCCAATCTTGAGGCTGGTTTTTTTCTACTCTTGCGAGGCTAAAGCTATATAATACATGTGTAATGTGTTGACAACTTGACATTATTAAGCACTAATTGTTCTATCATACCAGTAAAGTTTCCCTAACGCAGATGAGATATGTTACAAATATCAACATCTTGGGATTGCTCCCAAGACTTCTATCATTATCTGTTGGTCCTATCTCTCCCTCACTGTGTACTTGTGCATGCTCCACACAGGCATATGCACGCACCTGATCAGGTGCATATATATATGTGCCTGTCGGTGTATGTCTAAGTTCACGTACGTTGCCAAATGCCAATGATTGTGTAATTGAAGCATTGGTTTCAGATGTTAATAACTGCAATAGGTAGTTTAGACATTGTGTAGATAATATAGATTGTTGAAATATTCTTAATGTACTCTTTGATGATGTGCAATTGTGCATCAGATATGCCTGCCAATAACTCAACTTTCTACATTTTCTATGTGATGAGTAGAGAGGCAGGAATCCCATCCATTACTCTGATAGTGGGAGCCAATCTTCTCAAAGGTAATCTTCTGATAAGCAGGTTTTGCTCAAGCTTTTCCGATAATCAGGATTCGAGTCTGAGTCTCCATAACCTGCTAGCTTTGTGCCTGCTGTAGGACTGAGAGGGTCAGGCGTAGGAGCCTCCCTTATTGTAGGCATCATTGTGATAAGGAACATTCTGCTGCCCCTATGCGGCATTGTTATTGTAAAAGCTGCCCATCACTTCGGCGTGGTGGACTCGGACTCGTTTTATCAGTTCACGCTTTTGCTGCAGTATGCCATTCCACCCGCCATGAACATAGGTAGACATGGATGAGTCATAGTAGTGCTTGTGCTGCTGAAGTCCTTCACATCACCAGCAAGTGGTGAAGCTGAAGTTAGCGTAATTCGTTATTGATTGTTAATAATTGTCGGCAAATGCTTGCTGCAGGCACCATAAGCCAGATGGTGGGAAGTGGTGAGGGCGAGTTTTCTGTGCTTATGCTTTGGAATTATGCTGTGGCGACTTTCTCTCTCACGCTCTGGACAGCCTTCTACATGTGGCTTGTGACTGGATGATCAAGTGAGTCAGACTTTGGAATCCTGATGGATCATGAGATGACCAGCTTGACAATTCCGATTTGTGTAGTATAAAATACAAAAAATTTGTGTTAAAATTTATATTTATTCATTAAAATGAAATTTTTTTAGCTTTGATTATAATTATATATAATTTTTATCAAATCTTAGCCGTGTCACTTTTTTGTTTTCTATTTATGTCGTTTTTTATTGTGTCATAATATAGTAATTAGAATTATCAGATTTATTGGCATGAATTAAATTGAAAGCATTTCATCTTAACTTTTTGTTGGCAGGTAGACTAATTTAGCAAAGCATCATTCATTTCAACTTTGAGATAGTTTGACATCGTTTTTATTTTTTGTTTTTTGGAATAATAGCAAAAAACATACATGATAATGTATTTTGTTTTAAAAAAACAAAAACGAAAACAAATTATGGTCAATTTGATGTCATTTGGAAATTTTTTTGATTCATATATTTTTTATTTTGTTATATTTGAATTTGATATATTTGTGTATGTGTTTATATATATATTATATATATTTATTTATGTATCATCAATTCATTTTGATTTCGTTATTCTCGTTTGCTTGATTTTTATGAAATAATACCCATATTCACTGTTTTAAAATCTAAAGACGTTGTTTAATAATGTTTAAATGTAAATGATATAAGTCATTACGATTTATTGATTCATTGTCACATTTGTACTCAACTTGAAATTTAAAAATTTGAGTTTAATTTTTGAATTTTGAATTCGATTTAATAGGGTAATGAAGTTTTTTGAGCTTAATTTTTAGATTTAAATTTAACTTGATGTACTCATTTATTATTTTTATTATATATTATGAAAATAAAATAATAAATTAAAATAAATAGAAAAATATTAAAAATAATTAGATTTTGGAGTCGTTGTAATCAAATATTAACATATTTGAGTTCGAGTTAATTTATTATTTAAATAGCTTAAGTTTAAATTCTATTTAAAAATAACAATTTAAATTCGAATAACTCTCAAACTGAATTTAAATAATTAAAAAAAATTAATTTATTTACACTTCTAATATATAATAAAAAATAGTGTTTGGGTTTGTAATCATGGACCAATATTTGCTTGATCCAATTGAATTCATACATTAAAAATGGTGGAAAAAGATTTATCTTCTCGAATAGAGTGGTAAGATACTCAAATTTAAATTGATCCATTAATTGAATAACTCGAATTCAATTTTAATTAAAAAATAAATAAATTAAACTTAAAAAATTATCTAACTAAATTCAAATAATTGACGAAAAAATTGAAATTGTTCATACCTCATTAAAAAAAAATTGGGTTCCGATTTGCAATGACGGGCCAGCCTTGACTCGATCCGGTAGAATTTGCGAAACAAATTTTTTTTTTGGCGGGAATTGTGCCCTCTCTTTTTTCAACAAATCTCTCCGTAATCTAAAGACTGGGCTGCGAACAAAAGTCTAAGTTGGAAGGTCGGAAGCTTATGAACTGAAAATGCCTCCCAGAAGCAGAAGGAAGCTTAACTCTTCTTCGACGTCGTCTTCCTCGAAGAAATCCAACGTTTCAAATCAACAATCTCAACCCTCCAAGTTCGGTATCCAACATTTCTTCGAACGCCATTCTCAAAACGCCCTTTTAGCTTCCCAGAACCACCCCCCTTCTCCTCCAAACGCCCCTTCCCCTGATATATCCTCTTCCAAATCCAATGCCGCTGCTTTGCCTCTTGAACCCGCTGCCAACGGTGGCGTTTCTTCATTTCTAAACCCTAATTTTCATTCCGACTCCTCTCCGGCAGTGGATGTTGATGCTGAGGTCTCGCCTTTAATCTCCAAGTCCAAGTCTCTGAAGCGCTTCAGTTTTTCCCCTGGAATGGTAAACAGTCTGCCACTGCATTTCTTACTATGCTCATTTCTTTCTTTCTTCATGCTCATTTAATTAACGGGCAGACTTGGAGTTGTAGTTGATAAAGCAGAGCCAAGATGATGGAGGGGATGAGGTCACATGGAAGATATCTCCGGTCAACGAACGTCTTCAAGCAGTCTCAAAAAAGAACAAGCCAGTATTGGCTGATTCCTCAAAGCACAACTCTTTCACCATGCATCAATGCTCCCAAACCAAGGCATGCTTTTTCATCTTTATTTTCGGTTGCTGTGAGCCCTTTTATTATTATTATTAATAACAAAAAAAAAATGCATTGCAGGGTTTAAATACGGCTGCTAAGGTTGACAAGTGGCTTTCTTCGCCTTCCCCTAAAGCTGATAAAAAATCATTGCTTCCGGCCAACAGGACTGGGTTGAAAAGAAAGAACCCATTTCAGAATAAAGAGGCCAGTGAGAGCATTGCTGATGAGAATTCTTGTTTAGCAAGTAGACAGAGTCCATTCTGCACTCCACCGTCTCTACCATACTGTCCTGATAAGGTAATTAGTAATTGTATTCTATTTTTCCTGATTCTTCTTTGGTTTTGGACAAAAAATCAGTCTTCATCAAGTGGATACACTGACTGAAGGACAGATATATATTGATGAAATGGTAGTTCCGTAATTTGTCTTCTCTCTTATTTATGTCTTAACTGAAATGCAGCTTGCCAATGTTGTTGCATCTGATCAGCTGGGTTTGAGACAGCACAAAAAGGTTTCACTTTAAAATTGTTTCTTAATTTTCATCTCTTTGTCCTAACTCCATTCCTTTCTTTCACATTTCATTATTATATATGAAAAAATGGAAGTTTTCTTAGTGCTAAATTTTATGTATACATCATGTTGTTGCACAGATCACCAAAAGTTTGCGCACAACTCAAATGACATATTCCTTTTTTACATTTTTTTGTTCAATTATCTTCCTGATTTTGTTATTGTTCACCTTTATTTGTCTATTTTCTATTATAGGTGTTGCTTGAACTTCTAGATCAAGTAGAAGATGTCATTTGTGTTGAGGATTTTGTATCCAGTAAATCAGAGCCATATTCATCTAAAGTCCAAGAAGGACAGTCCAATGATATTCCTGTAACAACTGATTCAGTAGGAACTGGTCTGGTAATGGGCCCAACACTCGAAGTCAGTGAGGCATCTTTTAAAGGCTATTTCCTAGTGTTGGAGGTATGCTTCCACAACCCACACCAACACAAACCCCCCCCCCCCCCCCCTAATTTTTTTAGGAAGGAAACATTATGTTCTTGGATACTGATATTGTTGCTAATATATATTTCCTGAAGGTATCTGAGAAGCAAACTTCTTCTGAGTCTGTTGGTTCTCAATGCCCATATAAGGTTTTTACTGTGCTTTGATCACAAACCACATAATGCTTCACTAGACTGTTAAGGGGACTAATAACAATTGCTTCTCAGGTTCTTCGCTTGGTAAATGAGAAAAGTGGGGAAGAGCGTGCTGTTTATTTGTGGGAAGAGTGGTATGTAGCACAATGATCTTGCTTTCCACTATTCAATAAATTTAATGTTATTACGGATCAAGTTACTTTTGTTTCATTAAGGTCGATTTTTACCCTAGAAATATGCTGAAGTGCACCTTTTCAGATCATATGCACTTTTTTACAGCTTTATAAATAGAATTGTTTAAGAAAGCTTTGCTGTTGATGTAATAAGGCTAGATAGTGCTAGGCTTTTACTAAGGTTGTCTAATTTTATGTGTCTGCTCTATGTGCTTATTAACCAATCTCTAGTGTCATTTTGCTTGGTTCTCTATCAGTCTTTCTGTTTTAATGGTTACATACTCTTGATCTTCTGATGTTAACCTTAAATATCCTTTTGAATATTGCTTTCCCAGTGGTTGATTGGTTGCCACTGGGGAGATAATGTTTCTCACCTTTCCTTGAAACAATTACCTCAGGTCCTATAGTGTAATTGCCCCAGGAGACACTGTGAATGTTGTTGGCGAATTTGATGCTGAGGGAAAGTGTAATGTGGATCGTGAAAATAATTTTCTTATTATTCATCCAGATATTCTGGTCTCTGGAACTCGGGTTAGTGTCCTGCAGTTATGCAAATTTTAGTTTTATGCATTTTCGTGTGACAGTTGTTCTTATGGATTTTGTAATCATGGCTACTCTAAGCCACCCTTATTACATCAATTTTGGTTGACTAAATGCATGTGGGTAATCAAAACCACATTTTTTTTTCTTTTCTAATAAATCAAAAACAATTTTAGGTTGCTGCTAGTTTTAGCTGCCCAAGGCGAACTGTCCTAGACGAAAGACTACGAAGCAATGAGCATTCAACTGCAGCTCTTATTGGCACCTTGCTGCACCAAATTTTTCAGGTTTTGTGATAGGAAAAGCTATTGTATGATTCAATAAGCTAGCTTTTAGAAATTTCTTGTATACAGACATGTCTTTTTTTTTTTTTGCAGGCAGGGCTTGTGAAGGAGTCCCCTACAGTACACTTTTTGGAAGAATATGCAAGAATAGTGCTCCAGAAGAACATGGAGAGCTTGTATGCATGTGGAGGTGGAGATTTAGATAAATATTCCTTTACCATTTTCCAATTTCTCGTTGGCAAGATCATCTAGGTTCATCAGTCCATTGGACTTGTAAAATCTTATGCACATTCTATTAAGTCTTGCTTAATGTTCCAATGACATGTTAGCAGTATATCTTAGGGACCATTATCTGAAATTCTGATATCTGTTTTAATGCTTAATTGCAGTAAATGAAAATGAAATATATAAAACCTTGACTGAAGCTATTCCAAAACTAGTGAATTGGATTGTCCTCTTCAAGGATTCACAGGTGAGCTGATATTATATCATTATTGTTACTCTTTCATGTCAATTGCTTCTTGGGTGCATTATTCCTAGTTTTCTTCCACACCCTTAAATTGTTGATGGTTTGAGGACTATGCATCTAAATGTATTGTAGGAAATCAAAGTATTGTATTGAAAAGACTTAAGATAAAACTGTACATAGGTACCCTATTTATATACAAAGAACTTCCAACTAAATAGGAAAGTATATCACTCATAATCCTAGATATTATTCTAATTAATAGAATCTATAATCGAGTGATTCTCTAACCTTAATGCTAGGGATACACATATATACTAATTTCCTAAAATAACAAATTAATTAAAACAGCAGTTGACTTTCCAATAATATTCTTGACACTCCCTCTCAAGCTGGTGAATAAACATTGTCCATTCCCAGCTTGGTTACAATCTTGTGGAAGAGTGGATTGTTAAGTCCCTTGGTTAGAACATCTGCTAGCTGTGATTCGCTTGGTACATAGGGTGTGCAAATGAGACCACTGTCAAGCTTCTCAATGAAATGTTTGTCAACTTCAATATGTTTTGTCCTGTCATGCTGCACAGGATTGTGTGCGATGCTAATTGCAGATTTGTTATCACAGTAGAGCTTCATAGGGCCATCCCACTTGAGTCTTAGATCTTCCAAAATGATCTTCAACCATAGTAGCTCACATACACCTTGTGCCATTGCCCGAAATTCTGATTCTGCACTTGATCTTGCCACAACATTCTGCTTTTTGCTCCTCCAAGTAACTAAGTTTCCTCCCAAAAAGGTGCAGTAACCCGTGGTGGATCTTCTATCAACCACTGAGCTTGCGTAGTCAGCGTCGGTGTAGGCCTCCAAAGTGAGCTTATCACCTTTTTTGAACAAAATTCCCTTTCCTGGAGTTCCCTTGAGATAGTGCAATATTCTATGAACTGCATGCAAATGGAGTTCCTTAGGGTTGTGCATAAATTGGCTCACCACACTAACTGCATAGGCAATATCAGGCCGTGTGTGGGATAGGTAGATTAGTCTACCAACCAGTCTCTGATATGATTCTTTGTCTGTAGCATTGTCTCCCTCTACTTCCCCAAGTTTATGATTAGGATCAATTGGTGTGCTGGATGGTTTGCACGCCAACTTTCCCGTGTCTTTCAAGAGATCAAGGACATACTTTTGTTGGGATATAAAGATCCCTTGTTTCGACCTTGCCACTTCAATGCCCAGAAAATATTTCAAGTTTCCTAGTTCCTTAATCTCGAACTCCTTTGCCAAACATCTTCCCAAGTTCTGCCTTTCCTTTTCATTATTTCCCGTCACTATGATATCATCAACATAGACAATGAGAGCAGTAACTCCCTCTGAACTTGAGTGTTTTATGAATAGGGTGTGATCCCCTTGGCTCTGCTTGTACCCCATGGAATGCATTACCTTGGCAAATCTCCCAAACCAAGCTCTTGGTGACTGTTTTAGGCCATATAGTGCCTTCTTGAGCTTGCAAACCTTATTTGCAGCCATGTTTCTATTGAATCCAGGGGGTATTTCCATGTAGATTTCCTCTTCAAGATTTCCGTGCAAAAATGCATTTTTTACATCAAATTGTTGTAAAGGCCAATCAAAGTTAACTGCTAGAGACAAAAGAATTCTCACCGTATTCATCTTGGCAACCGGAGCAAAGGTTTCTTGGTAATCTATCCCATATGTCTGTGTGTATCCTTTAGCCACCAACCTAGCTTTGTACCTCTCAAGTGTTCCATCTGCTTTATACTTAACTGTAAAGACCCACTTACATCCCACTGCTTTCTTTCCTCTTGGTAGCTCCACAATCTCCCAAGTATTGTTCTTCTCCAGGGCCTGCATTTCAACATTCATAGCATTCTTCCAATTTTCACAATTTAAAGCCTCTGATAATGTTTTGGGAATGGATATTGTGTTTATGTTTGTAAGGAAACTTCGGTGAGATGGAGAGCATTTTTCAAAGGACACAAAATGGGATATTGGGTATAATGGATGTTTTGTGCACTCTCTAGTTCCTTTCCTAAGGGCTATAGGTAAATCAATGTTAGATAAGGAATCACTTTGAGGAGTAGAGCTAGAAGATATTACCTCATTTCCAGGATTTGAGTCTGATGATTGGTCTGGCCTTGGTTCAGGAGCTAGACTTTTCCTTCTTGAGTAAACCTGTGAGAACCGATTGTTAGTAGTGGCCTTTCCCCCATCTGCTTGTGAACTAGGTTGTAAGGAGGGCTCATTTTGGGTTTGTGAAGGAGGAGGCTCAGGTTTCTTAATTGTAACTTCAGCGCAGGTCTTGGTCTCGGGTTGGAATTTAGAAGATGATGACGGCAAGTCAAGGAGAAAGAAGTCTTGATCCTTATCTTCCACAAATGTTGTCTCCCTCTGAAGATAGGGCTGAGTGAAATATGGTTCTGTTTCAATGAAGGTAACATCTGCTGAGATTAGGAGTTTTTTAGTAGGTGGGTGATAGCACTTGTATCCTTTCTGTGTTGAAGAGTATCCCACAAAGACACACTTGATAGCTCTAGGGTCTAACTTTCCTCTATTTTGGCTATGGACATGAACAAATGAGACACACCCAAATACTCTAGGAACAAGATGGTTTGTTGTACGGAGACTTGGATAAAAGTGAGACAATACCTCCATGGGACTCTTGAAGTTTAACACTCGGGATGGTAACCTGTTTATGACATGTGTGGCTGTAAGAACTGCTTCCCCCCAAAGGTATTTTGGCACATTTTTCTAAAATAATAATGCTCGGGTAGTGTTTAGGAGATGGCCATTTTTCCTTTCTGCAACTCCATTTTGTTGTGGAGTAGAGACACAGGATGACTCATGAATAATACCTTTTTGTTGAAAATATGGGGAAAGTGTTTGGTTGAAATAATCTTTTGCATTATCTGACCTAAACCTTTTGATTTGGACCCCAAATTGGTTTTTTATCATGGAAAAGAAGTTTGGGAGGATATCACTCACATCAGATTTTGATTTAAGCAGAAATATCCAGGTAACTCTTGTACAATCATCAATAAATGAAACAAACCAACGTGCCCCAGAAATATTTGGAATTGTAGTTGGACCCCATATATCACTATGAATCAACTCAAAAGGAAAAAGGCTTCTTTTGTTATTGGTGGGAAAGGTAGCACGTCTGTGTTTTGCAAGTTCACATGCATCACAATGAAACTGCTTATCAACTAGTCCTTTGAACAAAGAAGGGAACATAATTTCAAGGGTTGAAAAAGAAGGATGTCTGAGCCTAAAATGGTGAAGCCAAATTGTGTCTTTATTGGTGAGGTTTTGTCCAGAAAGGTAGGTTAGGGGCTGGTTCCACTTACCAACTTTCGATTTCTCTAATTCCTCAAGATAGTATAATCCGTCCTTCTCCTTAGCACGTCCAATCATCATTCCCGAGCCCTGGTCTTGAAATAGACAATAAGATGGAAAAAAAGTTACTTTGCAATTCATGTCATGAGAAAGCTTGGATATTGATAAAAGATTGGTGGACAATTTGGGAACATATAGGACATTTTTCAAAGTAAGGTTAGGACTGATTTTTATTTCTCCTACCCCAGCTACCGTGGCCAAGGAGCCATCGGCAGTAGCAATTTTCCTACTACTAGAACAAGGTGAATATGAACTAAAGTTTTGAAAGGAATGAGTCATATGATCTGTGGTTCCTGAATCAATAATCCACAAATGTTTAAAGGTTCTATCTGAGGCATTTAAAGCGTGAGAGGTTGGAAGTTTACCTGAATGTATCAATGAATAGGTACCTGAAGGTTTTTCGAGGATACTTAGGAGATTTCTCAGCTTTTCAATCTCTTCTTTGTTGAGACTGCCCAACTCCTTTGGTGCTGCAGTGGTTGTTTCTGCAACTTTTGACATCTTTCACAAATCAAAACTTGCTGAAGGATAGGTGAGAATCAGGGATAAATCGGCAATGAAGGCCAAGCAACAAAGAGAAACCACCAATGATGAAGAACAGAGGAAAAATTCAGCTATGAAGGCTGATAAAAAAGAACACATGAAATACTCTGTTTTGTCTTTAGAAAACAGAGCAAAGACAACAGTGATGAAGGCTGGAACAATAGAACCAGAACCGAGCCTATAGAGATGAACAAAAACAAATTTTCGTGATGAAGGCTGGATGAGAAAATGGCTATGAAGGCCTAAGGCAAAAAAATCAGCAATGAAGGCTGAAGAAGAAACTGCAGAAAATCAGCAATGAAGGCTGAAGAAGAAACTGCAGAAAATCAGCAATGAAGGCTGAAAAAGTGACTGATTTCCAAGAAAAAAAAAACCTAAAGCTCTTGATACCATGTAGGAAATCAAAGTATTGTATTGAGAAGACTTAAGATAAAACTGTACATAGGTACCCTATTTATATACAAAGAACTTCCAACTAAATAGGAAAGTATATCACTCATAATCCTAGATATTATTCTAATTAATAGAATCTATAATCGAGTGATTCTCTAACCTTAATGCTAGGGATACACATATATACTAATTTCCTAAAATAACAAATTAATTAAAACAGCAGTTGACTTTCCAATAATATTCTTGACATGTATAAAGGCAGATGATCTGACTCTGCCCCTGTTTCTAGTTTTAGCAAGTATGGGTGGTTGGGGTTGGGGGTATGGGTGGGTGGGTGGATGAGGAAGCCTGGCTGCCTCATCATGTGGTTTGGTGATCACCAGGCTGAAGAGTGGCTGTAAATGAATATGCTTTTTGCGATTGTAGAGTGCAACATAAGTCACAAGTACATTTCTCTTTTTTGGATGTTGATGTGCTAGAAACGTTGTAATTTGAGAGAATATTGCATGCTGTAATGAACTAAATAAAATCTCTTTATATGCATATAAGACTTTTTATTCTTAATAAAATCTCTTTATATGCATATAAGATGGATTGCTGTATGATAACTTTTTATTCTAGAGTTAATTTTACTATTGGCAGGAGCCACAAGCCCCTACCGTAGATTTTGGATCTGATAAAGGGCCAAAAAAGGTTCACATTTTCGAGGTTAGCGTCTCTTTCAGCCTTTTTTTGTACATGATTCTTTAGTGAATTATATGCATCTTTGCATTGGTTCCCACCAAAAAGAAAAGTTATTTGCATCTTTACACGTATGAATATGCATTCATGGATGGGCATGCCTTTTGGTATTGTCTGTGTTTAAACGAGAATCATATCTAGGTATTCATGTATTCACACTAAAGTATCATGAAAACTTTCATGGATTCAGGATATGCATACTACTCAATATAGAAGATCTGTGTGCATTTTCAACTTTTTTTTTGCATTTTTTTTGGGCTTGTCTTTAGTCGCACTTGTTGATTCCAAGTCTTTGTGACATCTTCATTTATACCTATCTGGCACTCATAAATTGTATATGTAAGGATTTCATTTTAATTGTAGGTAATTGATATTGAGGAAATGGCATGGGCCCCAAAGTATGGTTTGAAAGGAATGATCGATGTTTCAGTCAGAGTAAAGGTTGGGTCAGGTGGAAAAGAAGATAATGAGAAGATCATGCCTCTGGAGTTTAAAACTGGAAAAATGGCTAATGGCCAGGCAAGTAGTAATAAGAAGAAACTATATGTGGATTAAATCTTGAAAAATGCACATTGCATTTTCCAAGCTACTTCCTTGATCTCATTGTCCTTGGACCCCTACTTCATTTATGCAGTCATCTATGGAACACTGTGCCCAAGTGATCTTGTACACTCTCCTTATGTCTGAGAGGTATTAGCATCTTATTCCTTTTACTTTTCTTTTTCCCTTCTGTGTGTTTTGTGTGCAGTGGTGGCGAGGGGTTGTGCTGAGTAATGATTCTTTTCTTCACTTTTAAATTGTCTTCTTGTTAGGTACCTAAAACATATTGATTCTGGCCTTCTATACTATCTCCAGTCAGATCAGACACAAGTAATGAAGCTACCTTCTCTCCTCTGTGGATCTCTATTTTTCAAGCCCACTAAGCATCTGTTGATGGTTTTTGCAGGGAATGGTAGTTCGCAGATCCGACTTGGTTGGGTTAATCATGCGTCGTAATGAGCTTGCAAATGATATTCTTAAGGCGTTAACAGCACAACAACTGCCCCCAATGTTACAGGTATGCTTGTTGCCGAATTATCAAAATCATACATCATCACAGCCTTTGTCCCAAGAGATAATTATCAAAATCATACGTCAGTAAAATTTTTTTTTATACTTACTAGAAGTTCAATATTGTTATTGTAGATTCCAAGCATGTGCAAAGGCTGTCGCCATCTTGATGTTTGCACCCTCTATCATAAGGTAAACTTACTACCCTTATTGTTGTTCAGGGACTGAGAAATGTTGTCTCACCTGGTAGGATAGCAGTAATGGTATCCCCTTTTTTCTCATGACCATCCAGTCAAAATGTTGCACAAAAAAAGGTCAAAATCCTTAGAAAAAGTTTAAGCAAGATTTTTTCAGTTATGGTTCTATGGGCAGCAGTGCCTCACTGTGAGTATTGAGTTTTTATTACTGGCCATTTTGTTTAATTGTTGAAGGCATTTGGTGGGGACAAGGAGAGTAGTGGATTGGGGGATATATTTGATTCACGTGTACATCATTTTTCAAACGCTCATGGTGTTTTCCTTAGACATTGGGATCGGTTGATTGATCTAGAAGCTAAAGAGATGCAGGTAATTTGATTACTCCAAAGCAGAACTGATGATTAATTGACAAAATTTTCTCATGCTGGATAATTTTTTTTTTCACTATTTCAGCTTGCGAAGAAAGAAATCTGGCGTTCTCATAATCTTAAGAGTGAGGACTCTACTGGTTGCCTTTCTTCTCTTGTTCTTGAAGAACTTCCACATCAGAAATCTAACGAAGAAAATAGATTCATCTGTCATTTTGTACGTCGACATTCGCCTGCTTCCAGTCTAAGTGGATCTGATAGAAACTCTATCAGTTCTGCATCTTCTCTGAGCAAAGATTTAGATTGCACACTTAAAAGTGGAGATTATGTGGTATATTTACTCGTCTAACTAGTCTTTTATTGCACAAGTGCAGCTGAGAATGCTAATGATCATTTGGCCGAAAGTGCTTATTAAGGTTCCCAAAACTATTTGCATGCTGGTTTCTCTTTAATGTGCTTCCAAGATATTACCAAAACTATTTCTCTTTCAAAATTTTCCAAGTAAATATCTCATCGCATTAATAAATCCATTTTTCATGTTTATTTACACTATAATCCTGACTTAAAGAATTAGTGCTCAGGTATTTCTTGCATTGCTTCTGCTTTGTCATGCCTATCTTCATGTATCATTTACTTGTTCCTCTTTTAAGTTTGTATGTATTAAATCTTGCAATGAATCTTAACATGATTGTTATGTGTCATATTTGCTTTGCTGGGAAGTTTTTATAGTTACAATATTCTATTGTAACTTCTAGTTGCTATGATTCCATGAAAATTTGAAACTCTGTCCGCATTCTTCTGTTCTACTTTGATTCTCTTACAGTGGAGCTTTTGGAGAAACTACTGGAACCATTTTATTCTTTCTTGTAATACGGAGGATGCTGGAGGCATTGACTCTAGATAGGCTGGTAGAGAGTAAATTTACTTGCTTGTAGCTTCCTATATATAAACCTTTGATCATTTGCAGCACTAGTAAATAATTTTAGTTTCTTTTATTTTGAAACTTACCATCAGATGATTTCATTAACAGTAAGTCTTGCTATACACCATTTCTGATTAGTTTTTTTCATCTTATATATTTATTGCTTCATAATCCCACAGTAACCTGCTCTGTATGGCTATATTTCAAAAGTATTAGTATCTAAATTACCTTTAGTTGTAAGATTTTTCCCTGAATGATATTTAGAGAGTTACGCTTCTGGAGCGAGTGTTAATCATATAGGTTATCTTTTCTGCTAGAGCTATCATGATCACTTACAGGTTATATTTCTCATTGTTGATGGAATTGTAATTGCTTCAGTTTATGTATTTCTTAGTGATCGGTCAATGAGCAGTTCCTTTCATAAATTCTGTTTTTTCATGATGTTGCATCTAACTTGTCATTACTAACAATATTTTTATTTTTGGGTTTTTAGATACTTAGCACAGAATCTGGCCATCAAATTGTTGCAAGTGGGGTCATTGTGGAGATCAGTCCTGTCCGTGTTTCTGTAAGCATAAAGTTTCCTTTGCTTACTACTATGAATTGTACTATTAGCAGTAACCTCATCTACAAGATGTTATAGGGCGTATGCTAAAGTGGCTCAGAAATTACTGACTATCCTTAAACATTTAGATTCAAGTAGTTCTAATGCTTTGAGGTTGTCTTGTCTTTGGTGAAAGTCAGGTTTCTTTTTCTAAGAGTTTAAGGCTTCCAGGGGGTAATTCATCTTCGATGATAGAGAAACTACTTCAGGAGGTATGGCGGATTGACAAGGATGAAGTCATGACCTCCTTTTCAATTATGCGGTAATTTCCACATTATACTTAAAATTTGACAATTTTTACTACTTTTTTTCTTCCCTCTCTTGTGGCATCTGGACTTTCAAGATATTGGAAATATACTTTGTTTATGTTCATTATTTTTCTTGTTATCGCTGAAGGTTCAACCTTATCCAAATGTTTCTAGAAAATGAACGAAGTTCTCATCTCAGGAAGATGATTGTTGACCTTGCGGTGAATGCTTCTTCCTCTCTCATATGGTTTTCTATATAGCTTTTTGCAGAGTGCAATCTTTTTTTTTTTCTTTTATAATCTTTTTTGAACTGGTTTGCCTAATGCAGGCTCCTAGATTCGACAGTGGATGCATATTCAGCCAAGATCCAGCAATATCTTATATCTGGTCAGAGAAGAGCTTAAATGATGACCAGCGTAGAGCTATTCTCAAGGTTTCTTTTCCCTGGTTAACAAGACTTTTAACATTTTTTATCTCTTGAATTGAAACATTCGCAGTTGACCTAATATTTTCTAAAGAAAATGCATCATTACTTATTCTGCAAATCCATTTTTTCCAGATACTTACTGCAAAGGATTATGCTCTAATTCTAGGAATGCCTGGAACAGGCAAGACTTCTACAATGGTGCATGCTGTAAAAGCCTTATTGATGAGAGGTGCATCCATTTTGCTTACGTCCTACACAAACTCTGCCGTCGATAATTTACTCATCAAATTAAAATCTCAGGTCATCTTTATTATCAAGTTGTCTTGTTACGTTGTAAGGTGATAGCTTTGCATATTTGTTTCAATTTATTGGAGTATGTAATTTCAGCAAATTGAACTCCTTACATTGTGAAATCAATGTGCATATAGCATAGCTATACAAGATGACAGAATAGGTAAGCATATTTGGTGTGTCTGCATGTAAGAAAAATGGTTTGGAGGAAGAGAACTGCCTTGACTTCGGGGGAACAGACTGACAATAGGACTCATACGACGCATTATTATATATACGTACATACATATATATTTTTTTTCCTGTGTTAGTGTTATTTTGAGACATTGCTAAATGCAGTCTTTTGAAGGTTCTTTTTCATGTAAAAATCATGTCGAAGTTGCAGGATTTCTATTCCTTAGTGCATAAATTGAGTCATCTTTTATCTTATAACTTTCCTTTTACATTTGCATTGCCATTTAAGAAATCTCAAAATGGCATTTCATTTTTGTAAGAATCGCAATGTGATGCTTGGCATTATCACTATGTCTCTTACGTTTTTCCTGACATTAACTTCTGGGATACATTCTTTTGTCATCCAATTCTACTGTGGTTTCTAGAAGTTAATCAGGCTGACTAGCTTATGATGAATGAGCAAGATTTTATCATCTATATGATCTATTTGATATTAAATGTAGTATATCTGAATCTTTTTCTCTTGCCAGTCTTATTGAAATTTAAGGAAAAAAAAATTGCAGAGTGTTGATTTTGTACGTATTGGAAGACATGAATCTGTGCATGAGGAAGTCAAGGGGCATTGTTTTTCAGGTCAGAAAGTATATTATTATAAAATTTTCAGTCGGAATGCTACTTGATATCTCCTTCATGTAGTAAGTTGTTTTGTGACAGGGATGAACCTAAGTAGTGTTGAAGAAATTAAAGTGAAATTTGACCAAGTCAAAGTCGTTGCCGTGACTTGCTTGGGCATCACTAGTCCCTTGCTTTCTGGAAAGAAATTTGATGTATGCATTATTGATGAAGCTGGACAGACAACTCTCCCAGTAAGTACTATTTCAAGTTAAAGCATTTTGGTAATCTAAAATTTTTGATTTCTGTTAATGATGAAAGTTTCATCTTAATTTTGATCCTGCTCAATGATACTATATCATTGAAACAAGAAACAAAAGGCTTTAGCAGAATTTTTTGAAAAAATGCAGGTAAAACTGGAAAAAAAATGAGGGAAAAGAGGCTAAGAGTAGGAAATAAAACCTAAAGTTACATGATGAATATATTATTTAGCTTTGCTGTCCAGAAAAGCATAAACACGCCCGATGCATATTTTCTTATTTGATTATACAAGGATGCTATCATGTTGTTCGGTATATTCTGTAGAATACTTTTAGTTTCTGCTGTTTGACTTTATATATGCTGAAAGTCAAATGTTAACTTCCTTCTCAGTTAATGATATATCTATGATCCTACTAGGTGTCACTGGGACCCTTGATGTTTGCTTCTACATTTGTCCTAGTTGGAGATCACTATCAATTGCCTCCCCTGGTTCAGGCATGTATACATCCATCATCAGTTCTATCTATTTACCGTACCTGGCCAAACGTGAAGCACTTTCACAATGTAATGCTAATTGATTTTCAGAGTGCAGAGGCTCGAGAGAATGGAATGGGAATAAGTTTGTTCTGCAGGCTATCAGAAGCACATCCACAGGCAATTTCACCACTGCAAAGCCAGGTTACACATAGAGACAACCAAATTTTTTATTATCTCTGACTCTTTTGCACTTTTCCATTGTGTGAATTTTCTAAATCTTTTTTTTTCTATAGTACCGCATGTGTCAAAGTATTATGGAACTATCAAATACGTTGATATACGGTGATCGATTACGTTGTGGTTCTCCTGAAGTAGCTAATGCCAAACTCAAGTTCCCAAGACCAAACTCTTCTTGTTCATCTTGGCTAAAAGCTGTAAGGGTGGTTTCTAATCTTCTTGTTTGTAGCTAATCTAGATCCATGGTTAGCCTGTATTTATTTTGTATGATTTTGAAGCTCATGTGGTTTTTCATAAGGTTGCCTTTATCATCAAAATACTTTCAAATGTTTGTGATACTAAAATTAGCGTTTCTCTTTCAAAACTTCATTTAGATAAGATATTTAAACTTACATTTACTCATGGCTGTAGGTTCTAAATCCAAGCAGCCCAGTCATTTTTGTTAACACAGGTTCAAAAGTTATTATCATTTTAGTTGTGATCTGTTATATACTTGCATGTTTTGAGCCCTTACCATTGTGTTTTCCACGCTTAGATATGTTGCCGGCTTTTGAGGCTAGAGACCACAAAACTGTGAATAATCCAATGGAAGCTTATATAATTGCTGAGGTAAGATCCTCATATGACTGAAGTATTCTCCCCCAATTCTTGTGCCGTAAATGTGACCAGTCTGCAACTTTATGCATGACATTTACTTCTTTCATGTAGATAACGGATGGATTAGTTAACAATGGAATTGAAGGCAAAGATATTGGCATCATTACCCCTTATAACTCCCAGGCAAATCTCATCAGACATGCTTGCACCGCATCCGTGGAGGCACATACTATTGACAAATACCAGGTTAAGCTGAAGCTGTTTTTGTCTTGGCGGTGTTAATTCTTCATCTTGCTGAGCATAGAATAACATGAAAAGGTTCTGTGAACTAATTACTGTGTCATTACCTTTTCCAATTTACCATTGTCCAGGGAAGAGACAAGGACTGCATACTTGTGTCCTTTGTTAGGTCTAACGAGAATCCTCGAAAATGCAGTTCTTCACTGCTTGCAGACTGGCATAGGATTAATGTTGCTCTAACACGAGCCAAGGTGGGTTTTATCACTATTTTCTCTGTTAAATTCACCAGTCATTCATTAAAAGAAACTCAGAATATACTGCTAATACAGCAGAAGAAAAAGTTGCTTTTACTTGCAAACATCTCTATAATCTGGTTTATGATGCAATGTACAGAAAAAGTTGATCATGGTGGGATCATGCAGAACTCTTTCAAACGTTCCGATGCTAAAGCTTCTTATCGACAAGGTTGATGAACAATCAGGTATTCTGAGTGTGTCTAAGGAGGATTTAAACCACCAAACTGCGCTTAAGAGATGCTCTCAGATCATATAATTCTAAAATTTGCCCTCTGCAATTTTTCTGCAAATTGAGCATTTTGTTCACTTCAGATACACAAATTTTCAAGCTGTAGACAAAATTCAATTATTTTTGTATATTTTTTGAAATATAAATGAAAGAATGGCCTTTTTCCCCCTCTTTTGAGCTAAAATAAACAACTCAGGTTAGGCCTATAATGGTGACATTGATTCACTACAAGCAGTTCATCTCATCTATAATGATCTGTTTGAAGTGGTTACTGCTAATGAATGATTGATACAAATTCCTTAAAATAAAAACCTCAAGTTGGATTGATATTAGGAGTGTAATTAAATCAGTGAGTCAATTTGATTTAATGATTATTTGAGTATAATTTGTTTATTTTTGAGTTGAGTTTAAATTAAATTATTTAAATAACGAGTTAAGTTCAGTTCAAAAATTTCAATTTTAAGTTTTGATTTAAGATTTAATTTTTGACTTGAATGACCTACAAATTTAATTGAGTTTTATTTAATATATTTTAATACTTAATGATTAATTTATTATTTTATTCTAATATATGATTGAAAAATAATAAATTAAATTTAAGCTTAATAGCCAAATAAGCCATTAACTTTTAGTCTAAAATGGAATTCAGCTTTCAACGTTTTATCGCATGAAATTCAGTCCATAAATTTTTATTTCGGTGGAAATAGACCAAATCTGTTAAATGAATTAATTACCGTTAGTTTTGCATACATGACATGCTACGTGGTAGCTAACTAAGCTATCCATGTCAGCTGCCACGTATGCAAAACTAACGGCAGTTAGTGTCATTTAACAGATTTTGACTTAATTGCATAATTGTAAAAGGTTGAGAGTTTATTTCTACTGAAATAAAAGTTTATGGATTGAATTTCATGCGATAAAACATTGAGGATTGAATTCTATTTGGGGTTAAAGGTTGAGAACTTATTTGGCTATTAAATCTTAAATTTATCAAATATTTTGTTGAGCTGATATCGAATTTTAAAAATTAAATTTAAATTTAAATTGAATTTTAAAATTTTAAATTGCATTGAATTTAAATCTAACAATAACATTAAACTATTTTGATTCACTTCAATTTTATATCTAATTGATACGATTGGATATTCTTGCCCGATGCATGTTCCATTAATAATTTAATAGTAGAAAAACCCTAATTGACAAGGTTGCATTCGGCAAGCAGTTCATAAAAGCGCCATTAGACCTTCACTCTCTCTCTTTCATTCATGTTGAAACTCAAATCCTAGTAGCCTCATTTCACATATACAACACAATCAATATTCTTCTACAATCTAAAGGTGTATTTGGATTATAAATTTTGAAAAATTTCTAAACGAAAAACGTTTCAAAATTCACATATTCAAAATATTAACATTTGTAATTATACTGTTTGGATAAATATTTGTTTTTTTTTAAAATTGATTATTAGAATTTAATGAAATAGAAAAATAATTATAAAATGAAAATAGTAATATTAAATGGAAGAAAAAGAAATATATAAACTAAATTATACAAAATGAATATCATTAAATTTATAAAAATGTGTAGGCATTGATAATAATATAAATAAAATGATATTTATTTTCTTTTAGTTTTGTATTTAATAATTAATTATGTGTAATCAAGTAGAGATAATTTTAGAAGAATTTTGAAAAATCACCTAAACAATTGGATTCTCTAGATTTTGTTTTGGCTTATGATTTTCTAGATCTAATTTGAATATCTTAAATTTCCTCTTGAAATTCTTTTTAAAATTTGAAAATTTTCAAATATTTTGATTGAAAGGAATCTCCTCAAATTCTTTCATCCAAAACCCAGTCTATCCCCCTCAACAGGTTTGTTAACCAAACGGTAATTAAAAATATCAATAGCAAATATGTCAAGAATAAGAAAATTTCATTCCTCCAAATCAATGCACGATTGATTGCTGGGATTCTGTATTAATCAAGTAAGTATGCACTCATGCATGCATGTATATGAATAGCGGATGTCGTAAAAATCTGCCTACAAAGAAAATCTTGCCTAACACAGTAATGTAGTAATGTCATAGAAAAAAACTACGAAGTTGCCGCTACTGATCTTATTCAGCTTTGCATATAAAGAACAGTCCCCATTTCCCAAAACTCAAGATCAAATATTCATAAGATTTGCATTCACTCTTTCTCTGAGATTTCTCTTCCAAGTTAACAATGTCTTGCAGAAATATCGTCGGTTTAGCTTGCTTGTCAACGTTTCTAATGGTTTATGGATCAGCTGCAGTAGATTATGGAACAGCACTTACCAAGTCCTTGTTGTATTACGAGGCTCAACGTTCTGGAAAGTTGCCTTCCCACCAGCGAGTTCAGTGGCGTGGAGATTCTGCACTTCATGATGGCAGTGATGCCAATGTAAGCTCCATCTTCATTTCTGTCAATACCCTAGCTATTTTCTGGTACGATTTTGTTTTTTAAGGTGTAAACGAATTGAATATAAACGAAAGTTATTATATTCGTGTTCGTTCATTAATATTGTTCATATTTGGTTCATTACTTTATTTTTTCACTATGTCCATCTTCTTTTTGGTACATGTACTATGTTCATTTTCACTTCTGACAATGTCATATTTCTTTCTTGATAAGATATCTTTTATCTTGATATTATAATTTTTTCGAAATCTGATAGGATCCAATTCATATGATACTTACGCATAGCTTATATGATAATCTAATTAGCTGATCTACGAGTGCATACAACACTTATGCATAGCTTATACGACGTTTCAATTAGTCGATCAACGAGTGGAGGTCAAGGGATAAAGCATCTTGCAGGAGATCGAAGGTGGTGAAAAAATATAATATATAAGTCTAATAAAATTTAGTTACTTTAATTTTTCCTAGTATATATGTTTTAGAAATTAATAAAAATATTTAAAGCAACTGTAATCATAGACAAATTTCCGAATCATGTAAATTTTATAGTGTAATTCATCTGTCTCTTCTATTTTTATTTGCCAAATCGGTTCCTAACAATTTCCTGAATTTATTTACTTATGTGTGCAACTAGATTGATCTTACGGGAGGATATTATGATGCGGGGGACAATGTGAAGTTCGGATTTCCAATGTCATTCACTATAACATTGCTTGCATGGAGCGCCATTGAATTCAGTTCGGAACTTACAGCCAAGAACGAGATGGCTAATGCATTGAGTGCGATCAAATGGGGCACAGATTTCTTGATCAGAGCGCATCCTGAACCAGACGTCCTCTATGGACAAGTGGGTGACGGAGACTCAGACCACGCATGCTGGATGAGACCAGAAGACATGACCACGCCAAGAACCAGCTTCAAGATCGACGCCCAGCACCCTGGCTCTGATCTCGCCGCCGAAGCTGCCGCTGCTTTGGCTGCCGCATCCATTGCTTTCAGGGCCAGCGACGCTTCATACTCGAACCAACTTCTACTCCATGCAAAACAGGTTGAAAGCCATAAATTTCCCAGTTTAAGGATTTGAAAAACATGAATGTTCATAATTTGATTAACTCGTTTCCTCCAGCTCTTTGACTTTGCCCGCAATCATCAAGGTGTTTATCAAAGCAGCATTCCTGTGGCAGGAAAGTTCTACTCCAGCAGTGGATATGAGGTAACAATCTCAATGAAGCAGTCAACTGATGAATTCTACTTGCTGTTTCTGACGTTGGGTAATCAAAAATGGTGTAATCTCTGCAATCTGCATGACAGGATGAGCTTTTGTGGGCCGCGGCATGGCTTCATCGCGCAACCAGTGAACAATCATACCTGGATTTCATCAATGGATCAGGCAACACCGGAGGCACCAGAACCGAGTTCTCCTGGAATGACAAGTACGTTGGCGCACAAGTCTTGGCTGCCAAGGTAACCAAAGTGAATTCTATATATGGCAATCGGTAATTGCTTGACTCTTCAAAATCTCTGACTAGTCCAATGTTGCAGCTTGTGTTGGAAGGCAATGCAGGCAATTCAGGAAGGATGGCCGAGTTCAAGAGCCAGGCAGAGCAGTTCATTTGCTCCTGCGCTCAAAAGGGTTACAACAACGTGAAGAAATCACCCGGAGGCTTGTTATGGTTTCTGCCATGGAATAATCTCCAGTACACCACAACGGCTGCATTCATTGCCACTGTCTACTCAAAGTATCTCTCTCGTGCTAAGGCCTCGATCCAGTGTCCTGCTGGCGCCCTTCAACCCTCCGACCTTGTTGATCTCGCAAGATCACAGGTATGATACAGAACAAAATGTATTCATTATCTATTCTAGAGGTGCAATTGAACCGAGACGAGCTGATGTAGTAGAGTATTCGAGCTCAATACTGGGCTGAAGCTCGATGGATCGATGATCAATGCATCATTTACGCCTGAGCTATTTTATGCGATGTAGGTGGACTATATCTTGGGTTCAAACCCAAAGAAGTTAAGCTACATGGTTGGATTTGGATCAAGCTATCCCACCCAAGTCCATCACAGAGGAGCATCAATCGTATCAATCAAGAAGGACCCCAAGCCTGTCTCTTGCCAAGATGGTATGAATACGTGGTTCCACAGGAACGAACCCAACCCCAATGTATTGGATGGAGCGGTGGTAGGAGGCCCAGATGCAAACGATGAGTACACTGACTCAAGGTCCAATTTCCAAATGGCAGAACCCTCAACTGTCAGTGTTGCACCACTGGTTGGAGTCCTGGCTTTCCTTGCCTTATGAATCGGTTAAGAACGAATCCGCAAAAAAATACAAGCAAAAAAAAAAAAAACAAATACACACCCAGGATAAGATTTACCTGGTTTATCAGTAGGTTTTTATTTAGGATTATTATTTTTATAGTATAATAAGATTAGGACAATTTAAAATAATTGAGTTTTACCAGACTTATATACTTTAAGTCTTTCAAGAGCTTTGTCTTTTTGACCTCGTTTGCCGATCGACCAACAAAACTAATATACCAACTCTACGCAAGTGTCATATGAGCTACGCCTATCAGATTTTTGCAAACTTCAACCATATCACGTATTCAAAAATATTATTCTCGGTAAACACTACATGGTCTAGGTAATAACCATAAACCAACTTAAAATAACTGAGTTTTCGTGAACCTATATATTGTAGGCTTTTCAGAGGCTCCGTACTCTTGATCCTCGCTCGTTAACCAGCCAATGAAATTACTCTATTAACTTCGTACAGGTATCATATGAATTGAACATCACCAGACACCACTAACTTCAATAAAATCACGTATCCAAAAACATTACATGGCCTAGGCAATAACCAAAGGCAATGCAACCCATCGTTTTCAATTCCGAAGAGTAGCCATTTCCATATCTCCATCAAGGTCGCTGTTCTGTACCCCAACAGGCCACTGCCACAAATACTATACGACCTTTCGACCTGGCTCTTTCCAGTCTTTTTCAGCTATGCAATAATTATCATGCAAGTGCAAGGCCTTTCGAACAGTCATACATATATCTAATTCAGTGAAAGACGTATTGGGATCAAATTCATGGCTGCTAGCTACCAAGCTTTTGCCGATTGCCTGTGCCACCAAACTCGTGAAGATTTTTTTAAGTAATGGCACGTCGACTGTGTCTCTATTCTCCAGCTTTTGTTTGTCATATTCGAAAAATAATTGACAGAGACAATGAAACAGAAGCTACCATTCCAACCTTCCTTTCTTCCCTTCACATGCATCATCGACTAATTTTATATAGGATTTATATATATGATGTACTGACGGTGTATAGTTTTTATACACTATCAATGCACCAGAAGTTGACACTTCATCAATAGATCCTTATGAGCAAATTAAAAAAATTTATTTATATTTACTTTTAAGGGCTTGACATATTTTTTAATTTGTCAATTGATGAGGTGTCAACTTCTGGTGCATTGACAGTGTATAGAAACTATACACTGTCAGTGCATCATATACAAACCCTTTTATATATTATATATATAAGATTTGTATATGATGCACTGACAGTGTATAGTTTTTATACACTGTCAATGTATTAGAAGTTAACGCTTCATCAATTGGCAAATAAAAAAAATATCAAATCCTTAAAAGTAAATATAAATAAATTTTTTTAATTTGCTCATAAGGGCTTCTTGATGAGGTGTCAATTTCTGGTATATTGACAGTGTATAGAAACTATATACTGTCAGTGTATCATATACAAATCCATATATATATATATGTTTTCAATTAATTTTTTATTTTTTAATATTTCATAAAGAGTATGTGTCACTCACTCTATTAATTTGCTTAAGAAGTCAAAAAACTCCTCTATATTTTTATATTCCATAAAATTTATATTATAAGATTAACTTAACCTACATACATCATATTTTAATAAAAAAGATATCCAAAAAAATAAGAGTTTATATATGATGCACTGATAGTGTATAGTTTTTATACACTGTCAATGCATCAGAGGTTGACACCTCATCAATAAGTCCTTATGGGCAAATAAAATAAATTTATTTATATTTGCATATAAGGGTCTAATGATGAGGTGTCAACCTCTGATGCATTGACAGTGTATAAAAACTATACACTGTCAGTGCATCATATATAAATCCAATAAATAATTAATAAAATTTTATTGGTCGATTTGGAAAAGTGATAGTTTTATATAAAAGATAACTATGATGGAAGATAATTTCATTTAAGTAGAACTCTATTAAATTTGATATTCTCTGTCATATTATAGAGGTGTTTTTTAGAAAGAATGTAGAAAGACATCACGAAAAAGAGAGAGACAGTTTTTTCATTGTCAAGAAGTGGATTGTCTTCTTCAATTAGGAGTTTTCATGAAACATGGTATGATTACTAATTTATTTTTTTATTGATGAAAATTATTAAGTTTAAATTTCATTTTAATTGGGAAATTAGGGTTTATCTAATTAAAGAATTTATACATAATATAATTGAAAATTATTATATATTTTTCATTCTATTAATCCCGTTTATCAATGTAAAAGCATATGTGATAACAACTTTTACATATATTTTTGTCGGAGAATTACAATAAGTTATCTAGCTAGGGACTATTCTTAAAAAAATAATAAAAAAGCTATACAGGTACCATGCATTGCAGCAAAATACAAATATTTTGTTTTCATGGCAAGATTCTTTTGAATATTTTAACATTAAATGAAAGTCAGGTGGAAATTTTCTTTTTCGGATACGACAATTGTGCTTTTAATATATTTTTAGTTTAATATTTAGATATTATGGGTGCAATTTGTAGTATATTTGGATAGTTTTCGCACGAACAATTTCTTTTTTCATTAATAATTAATAACAATGACAGCAATTTTGTAGAGTAAACCCGATAGTTAAGACCTGATAGTTAAGCTAATTGCAGGTTAGCAATGCTAGTGTCATAACAATATTCAAGAGAAATTGTGAAGATTTGTATTTAATTTACGAAATATTGTCATTTTGATTCTAAAATTATACGATTTTATCTTACAAAATGCATTTTACGAATATGAATTTAAGTTTTTATTTATATATTATAACAAATTCTTACAATATTTTTCATAATATTTTGATATGAGATTAAAAAATTGCAAAAATATTAATTATTGTGGTGATTGATCGTTGTTGTTTGACACAATGTGAGTGATGCTTATATACAAAAGCAAATTCATGAGATAACTAGGGTTATGATCTTAATGAAACACAACTTAAAATTTAGTAAAAAAAAATTATATGAATTTAACAAAAAATAAAAAAAAATATATCTCGTAATTGACATTAACATGAATTATGATACTATAATTTTCATATTTTACATGTATTTATATGAAATAAATATGACATAAAGATATGAATTATTGGAACATGCAGTGACCATATGATACATAGTCGACTTGGGTCTCACTCCATATTAATATTTTAAATGCTGGCTAGTCATGGTCGTAGAGTCATAATCAATGGACGAGAAAGGCAAACGGCGTCGTCAAGGCAATGGAATTGGATCTTTCATTCTTTATAATTATATATAAATAGTATTGATGGAGAGGAGAATTGGGGTTAAAATAATTAATGCT
Source organism: Heritiera littoralis (assembly GCA_031772115.1). Taxonomy (NCBI): domain Eukaryota; kingdom Viridiplantae; phylum Streptophyta; class Magnoliopsida; order Malvales; family Malvaceae; genus Heritiera; species Heritiera littoralis. Next base: position 2,190,658 of record JAPDPK010000118.1, read on the forward strand.
AATTAAAGTTGTTGATGATTAATTATAAATGATTATTTAGAATAAAATTAGGTGGTCATTTGGTGATGAGAAATTTTCTCTTGCACCGTATCATTGATGGAAATCAATTTTTTATCTTTTTCTTGTTTATTCTAATATTTCAATATCATATCGAGATATTGTGAGAATTTATTATGATATATATATGTAGAAACCTGAATCGATACCTATAAAATACCTTTCGTGAGACAAAATCTTAATATTTTAGATCAAAATGAACAGTAACTTGTAGATTGAGTGCAAGTTTCCACTTTATTTGATACATTGACACTAGAATTTTTTTATTTATTTTATAAGCATATGCGAAATTATGAAATTGTTATGTATTTATTTTCTTAAAATATATTTTAAAAAATATGTATCTTCCTATTCATTTTATTTATAAAATTTAAAAAACTCTATTAACAGATATGTCAAATAATTTCTTAAATATCATGTGCGGTTGGATTGGATGTGGAGTGGAAGGAACAATTCCTCCATCAAAAGTGGCCTATGTTCCCAAGGAACTTTACTATATGAGTTGTTTTGAAATTTCTCTTGGTGATACCACTGGAATAGGCATCCTAATAATGTTTTAGAGTTAGGGTGTTTATAATTTGGTATTAATGGAATTAGATAATCAAATTGATTTAATTCAGTTAATCGGTCAATCAAAAATTATTTAATTTGTTTTAAATATTAGATATTAAAATTTTAAAATATCATTTAATATAAAAGTGTTTTATTATTCAATTAACTGACTAATAAATTTAATGAAAATTGACTGAGTAAACTTTTTAAATCAATAATTTTAGTTTGGTAACTTCAACTAATGAAAATAAAATAAAACAATTTGATTTTATTAATTAACAAAAAAAAGTTCGGGAGTTGAGTAAGCGAGTGAACGTCTTCTTTTAGAATTTAAACCGCCTATTTTTAGAACGAAAATTGTGAGTTGAGTAGAAAGACTACTAGAATTTGTTTTCTTTCGGCTTGCTTTTACATTGCTTATTTTATTTTTCTCATTTAGAATTATGAAATTACGTATTGCTTTTGTTCACGTCGACTTTATCTTGAAAACTTAGTATGCTCAAAATTCAAATGATTGTCTCTACATTTTTAGACTGTGTTTAAATTGGGATAGGATTCATAGGAAGGGAAAAGAAGGAAAAGATTAGTGAAGCAAGAAAGTGTTGAAAATGAAGAAATTTAATCTAAAAAAAGGAAAGAGAAGGAGCTTAGTTTTGTAATACCCAAAATGGGGAAACAGAGACAAAGAAACTTAAAAAAACTTTTCTATTAGCAACATGTTTTTTCTACATTAGAATACTATAATCACTTTTTGTCAAAAATACTTTTATTTTTTAGTAGTATCTAAAAAATATATTCGATATATATTAACAAATAATGGCCAATAAACAATTAAAGTTCGATCTAATGATTATTTATTTTTTATAAAAAATTAAATTTAAAATTCAATTCTCTTAATTTTTTTATTCGTACCTATGGTGGCCAGCAACAGGCGACTGGCAATCAATGGGGTAGTTGGTAACAGTTTTAGGGTTTTGAGTAAAAAAGAAAAAAGAGTTAAAAACAAATGAGTATTTTTTGTTGTAACATTAAAATTAAAAAAAAAAACTTAAATTGTGTGAAAAAAATAAGTTATAAATAAAATTTTTCAACTTAAAAAATTTTTAATATTGAAAATATCTATTTTAACCTTTTATAAAATTTTGACTCATTGGTTTGAATTCAGTTTCCTTCAACAAACTCATTCTAGTCGCATTCATCTAGCTGCAAACAGGTTTTGTCTGTTCTACCAGCCCTTTTCTTTTTGTAGCTTTTTGCCGTAAACATTCCTTTCTTATTTTTGTACTATGTGATTTTATGTTTCAATATTATAATTTTTTATTCTTTGTTCACATGTCTGTATGATTTGTAATATTGACTTTGGTTTGGCTTCTCGTTAGTCATTATTTAAAGTTGGAATTGAAATCAAAACAATTACAAGAACTGCATATCTTAATCAGAATTATTTTACTATGCAGCATACATGCATCTTAATCATGATCTACTTTGCTCTGATCTGTCGTGTTTTTCGGTGAATAATATGTATAATGTTACTGCTTTGATCTAAAATTATGACATTAGAAGGTTTTAATACGTTGATAGAAAGCCTTAAGATGCCAAGCCAATGAAACTGATAAAAGTTTATGCTCTTTGATTAAAATTTTTGTAGTTCATTTAATTAAACTCAATAATATAAAGTCTGAAGCTCAATATACCATCTTAATACATTTTGATCTTGGCTTAAAAATAAATAAATCATAGAAGCACGTGATTTTATATATATATATACACACACGTACGTGTGAAAAAAAATCCAATTAACAAATAATAATTACAATAATAAATGCTTTAATAGTCTAGTACTCTAATGTACTGTGTACATATTTAATAAAACCTTCCAAATGCAAACTTAGAAAGTACAAATAGTTAGTAAACCCTATGAACAACTTTTCTAACAAATTATTCATTCTAAGATAGAGGTCGAATTGTAGGAGAGTGATGATGAATTTGATAGAACAACAAAAGATAATAATTTAATTGTTAGCATATTATAAATAAAATAACATTATATTTGAAAAAACCAAAGTTATAATTATTACATTTTTTTTTTTTACTTTTCATTCTTAACCAAACAAAGATAAGTAAGTTATTTTTTTTCTTTTATTGATTTTAATTATTCAAAAAGAAGTGTTTTAACCTTTATTGTTTTTCATTTTACTTTCATTTCTTTTCTTTTATTAGTATCTATCTAAACATAAATTTAAGGAATAAAAGTGTCGTAAATTTTAAATTCAAATACCAACATTTGTATTTTCTTTAAAAATATATAATCCGAAAACATCCCAATTTTAAAACAAATTTTCCTTTTATAGGAGTTTCCAAATCCATCTAAAGAGACAAAATAGGGTTAAAAAAAAGTGATCCAACAAGTGCAGAATGGCTCAAAGTTAAAAATGAAATAGTATTTTTTTCTCTGGAAAAAGTAAATTAATTACTAATTATATTCACAATTTAAAAGATCGAATAATTTATACATATAATTTTTGTTCATATTATGTAAAACATAAAAATTTTATATCAAAATTTAATGTTATTAAATTTAAATTTTAATCTGTATTATTTTAGTGTTTTTATTTGCATCTAGTGTATTGTTTAAAATTCTCAGTTATATCTCAACAACCATAAATCATACTACTTACTGTTGGGAAAAATATCCCTCAAACCAAACACCCACAAAAATAGAGGAAAGCAAAAACAAACACAATATTTAATAATGTGGTTTGGCCCAACCAATTTGGCCTACAACCACCCAACCAATTTGATAAACAATCAAACAACTACAACTGTGCAATTTTTAGAAGAGAAAAATTGCAAACTCCTTACAAACCCAACCCAACTACCCAAAGAGCCCAACTACACCCTTTTATAAGAGCCCAAACTCTATAACTCTCTGGGATATTTTACAAACCAAGCCTAACACTTTATTTATAAGGGGAGAGCCCTTATAACTTCTCTTATACTTTCGATGTGGGATTCAAGGCAAACCCCAACAAATCATCCCTTGACTTGAATCCCCAAACTCCACAAACTGCTCGACAACATGCAAACCATCCTCAAACTGAAGAATAACTCCATCATCATCATCACCATCAACCTCATCATCTTCTTCCAATCATCATCATCAAACTCATAATAGTCATCTTCTTCCAAATCATCATCATCTTTATCTTCATCTTCATCTTCATCTTCTTCAAACATAACTTTCATCTTCATCTTCATCTTCATCTTCATAACTTTCATCTTTATCTTCATAGCTTTCATCTTTATCTGCTTTCCTCCTCTCTCAGGATCACGAACCTTCAGCTCTGATACCACTTGTTGGGAAAAATATCCCTCAAACCAAACACCCACAAAAATAGAGGAAAGCAAAAACAAACACAATATTTAATAATGTGGTTTGACCCAACCAATTTGGCCTACAACCACCCAACCAATTTGATAAACAATCAAACAACTACAACTGTACAATTTTTAGAAGAGAAAAATTGTAAACTCCTTACAAACCCAACCCAACTACCCAAAGAGCCCAACTACACCCTTTTATAAGAGCCCAAACTCTATAACTCTCTGGGATATTTTACAAACCAAGCCTAACACTTTATTTATAAGAGGAGAGCCCTTATAACTTCTCTTATACTCCTAACAAAACCCAACCATGCAATTTTTAGAGAGAAAAATTGCAAACTCCTAACAAAGCTCACCCATGCAATTTTTAGAGAGAAAAATTGCAAACTCCTAACCAAGATCCCAAAGCCCAACTACACCCTTTAATAGCCCAAGCCCTAGCTATTCTATCGGTATCTACAACTCCTTGGGATATTTTACAAACCAAGCCTAACACTTTATTTATAAGGGGAGAGCCCTTATAACTTCTCTTATACTTTCGATGTGGGATTCAAGGCAAACCCCAACACTTACATCAATAAGCAGGTGGTTGCCATGGATTCTCCACCGTGAAAGAGGTTAGTCACCAATCTTATTCCAGCAGCAATCTCTAGTGCAGGCTTCGTTGGATTATTCCTGTGTCTCCGACGTCGCAGTCTCGCCATCATTCACCTTCCTCCCTCTACGCTTCTCTCACATGCTTTCCTGCGATTAAACTCGCTATAAAACAGCAGCATGAGATCAACCAACCAGCCAAACAACCGTCACCACCGATCCATCACGTGGTATCCTGTCTTCGATCCATTACATGACAAAACGGACACGCACAGACACATATAATAATGAAATTTCCTGTTGTTTTCACTCCCAGGTTTGTTGTTGTGTTCTCCGAAGCTTTAATTGAATCTCTCCATCTTTGTCGCAGCCCCTCAAACTCTGTATGATCTCTTGGACATGCACCAACCTGCTGGGTCAGTGCTCTGAACCTGGCAGTCTCAGACACAAACTGCTGAAGGGGGCACCGAATAATTGAAGGTTGTAATTAGCTTGCTGGAGAGGAGAGAGGGAAGGAACCATGGTTTTGCACGATTGGTTCTCTTCGTTCATGGCGACAAGTAAGTCTGATTAATCACTTTTCCATCACTTCTCTTTACTCCTTAGATAATTGCATGGAGTTTCACATCTCATACACGTGCATACACAGTACATCATACATACATGCATGCATGCACTCAAACCAAGCACACAAATCCTGGGCCGCCACATTACACCATGGTGTTGGGGAGTTCAGTTTCTTAAGTTCTTCAATCTCTTCCTAGTATTGATGGATTGCTGATGTACCTATGCATGATTAATGGCTCTTTCTTGTTGGACTTGTTTTCTTCCATTCTTTGTAACTGCAGATTCTTGTTTCGCCTTCTCAACTCAAACTTCTGCATAGTAATCGTTTTGCTCTAGGAAAACAACCATGCTTATACATGTTAGAGACTGTAATATATCCTTATTTGGCACCAAATTTACAAGCAATAGCTAGCTATACAACAGAAGATTTCTGAATCTGTTTTCTGTTTATGCATGACAGACTTGAAGTTTCTTCAGTTCCCAGTGACATGGAGGCAGCTGAACTCACCTTGTTTCTGGGAGGAGGTCAGCATAATTATGCAACTTGGTTTCATTGGAAGCACATTGCTTCTATTTGTGCAAGAAATTTTGTGCAAACACAGAAGGAAGAATGCAGATCAAGCGGCGAAAACTTACCCAATTGGTACAAAAATCAGCCTTGCTTACATAGCCAGTGTAGTATCCTCCTCTTTGATGCTGAGCATTCATGTCCTAAAGCTACTGATGCTTCTAAATAGTATGAATTACACTCATTGCAACTCCACACTTCAGGCTTATTCATCAGAGATTATGGCAGTGATGTCTTGGGCCGCGTCATTAATTGCAGTATGCAAGATTCCCAAAACAAAGCACATTAGATTTCCTTGGATTCTAAGAGCATGGTGGGTTTGCAGCTTCTTGTTGTCCATTATCTGCATAGCTCTTGACACCTACTCAAGAACTGCAGAACATGGCCGTCTTAAAATGCTTGATTATGTAGACTTTTTCGGTCTCCTTGCATCCTTTCTCCTACTGGTTATATCAATTAGAGGAAAGACAGGTTTGGTCTTTATTGACTCCAGTAACATTGCTGAGCCACTTCTTGCAGAAACTGATAAGCATTCGAAACCGAAAAGCGAATCCCCATATGGCAGAGCAACTCTTCTTCAACTCATTACCTTCTCTTGGCTCAATCCATTGTTCTCCAAAGGGATCAAGAAACCCCTAGAACAGAATGAGATCCCTGATGTTGATGTTAAGGACTCTGCTGAATTTGTCTCCTTTGCCTTTGATCAGAATCTAAAACAAATCAGGGAGGAAGATGGTTTGACAAAGAATCCATCTATATACAAAGCAATATATCTGTTTATCAGGAAAAAGGCAGCAATCAATGCATTGTTTGCAGTGACAAGTGCAGGAGCATCATATGTTGGTCCATATCTGATTGATGACTTTGTGAACTTCCTAGCTGAGAAGAAAACCCGGAAATTAGAGAGTGGATACCTTCTTGCACTAGCATTTCTAGGTGCCAAGATGGTTGAGACAATAGCACAAAGGCAATGGATCTTTGGAGCGCGTCAGTTAGGCCTTCGACTCCGAGCAGCTCTAATATCTCATATATACAGGAAAGGGCTGGTTTTGTCCAGCCCCTCTCGGCAAAGCCACACTAGTGGAGAGATCATCAACTATATGAGTGTAGATATCCAAAGAATCACAGACTTTATCTGGTACATGAATATTATATGGATGTTGCCTATACAAATTTCTTTAGCAATCTACATTTTGCACACTAGTCTAGGTTTGGGGTCATTAGCTGCATTAGCTGCAACATCGATAGTCATGGCTTGCAACATACCAATAACAAGAATCCAGAAAAGGTACCAATCTAAGATCATGGATGCAAAGGATGAGAGGATGAAGGCTACTTCAGAAGTTCTTAGAAACATGAAGACTATAAAACTTCAAGCATGGGACAGTCAGTTCCTCCACAAGCTAGAGAGCTTAAGGAAAGTAGAATATAAATGGCTATGGAAATCACTAAGGTTGGCAGCAACTTCAGCTTTCATTTTCTGGGGATCACCAACTTTTATATCTGTTGTGACCTTTGGGGCATGTATGCTAATGGGAATTCAACTCACAGCTGGCAGAGTCTTGTCTGCACTGGCTACCTTCCGAATGCTACAAGACCCTATATTCAATTTACCTGATCTACTCTCAGTCATAGCACAGGGTAAAGTTTCTGCAGATAGAGTTGCTTCCTATCTCCAGGAAGAGGAAATAGACCGGGAAGCCATTGAGTATGTTCCCAAAGATCAGACAGAGTTCGAAGTTGAAATCGACAATGGAAGATTCAGTTGGGACCCTGAGTCAAGCAATCCCACCCTTGATGGGGTGCAACTAAAAGTGAAGAAAGGGATGAAGGTGGCAATATGTGGGACTGTAGGGTCAGGCAAGTCTAGCTTGCTTTCATGCATTCTTGGAGAAATAGAGAAGTTGTCAGGTACCGTAAAAATCAGTGGCACAAAGGCTTATGTTCCTCAGTCACCATGGATATTGACAGGGAATATCAGGGAGAACATTTTATTTGGGAATCCTTATGACAGTGACAAATATGACAGAACAGTTAAAGCTTGTGCTTTGACAAAGGACTTTGAGCTATTTTCTTGTGGCGACTTAACGGAGATTGGAGAAAGAGGGATTAATATGAGTGGAGGACAGAAGCAAAGGATACAAATTGCCCGTGCAGTCTACCAGGATGCTGATATATATCTACTTGATGATCCATTCAGTGCTGTGGATGCTCATACAGGCACACAGCTCTTTGAGGTAAGTAGGGTAGAGGGGAGGGTTGGTTTACCTGAGAATAAATTTATGTTATGGACCCTAGAATTCTACATTTCATCCTATGGCTACCTTTTTCAACTATTTAAAAAACTTTAAAGACCTCTGATTGTTTAACTACACTTTGTAGGACTGTTTGATGGGAATTCTCAAAGACAAGACTATACTTTATGTTACTCACCAAGTCGAGTTTCTGCCTGCAGCAGACATCATTCTGGTAAGCGGGATACTCAAATTTCTCGAATCATATCAAAAGACTACGTTCATAATCCATTGAGAATAACTAACCAGATCGAGCACAGTAACTGACCTTTCAAAGAAATTGCTTGTTCTCCATTAGAGTTTCAGCTTAAAACTTTCAAAAAGTTGAAGATTGCCAATTCTACTTCTCTGCAGATGTATTATAGATTTATACCTGACATCTGTCTTGGTTCTCAATAGGTGATGCAAAATGGAAGAATTGCACAAGCAGGCACATTTGAAGAACTTCTGAAACAAAATATAGGATTTGAAGTTTTAGTTGGTGCGCATAGCAAAGCACTACAATCTGTTCTGACAGTTGAAAATTCCAGTAGGACGTGTCAAGATCCGGGAACTGATGGTGAATCCAACACAGATATGACTTCAAATGCAGAACTGCTACAAACACAGCATGGCTCAGAGCATAACCTTCCTCTAGAGATAACAGAAAAAAGAGGAAAACTCGTGCAAGACGAAGAAAGAGAGAGAGGAAGCATTGGGAAAGAAGTTTACTGGTCCTATATAACCACTGTGAAAGGTGGAGTCCTGATTCCAATAATACTTTTGGCACAGTCATCATTCCAAGTACTGCAGATAGCAAGTAACTACTGGATGGCATGGGCTTCTCCTCCTACAAGTGAAACAGAGCCTAAGTTGGAGATGAGCTTTATATTACTTGTTTATTCACTACTGGCCGTTGGAAGTTCACTCTGTGTCTTGGTGCGAGCCATGCTAGTGGCAATAACAGGGCTCTGGACTGCACAAAAGCTCTTCATTAACATGCTGCATAGTGTACTTCGTGCTCCAATGGCATTTTTTGACTCAACCCCAGCTGGAAGAATCTTAAATCGGGTGAGTTGCATATTAAGCTAAACAAATTTTATCTGAACGTATCATAGTTCTTGATGCAAAATGCTAAGTCTCTTCCATGCCCTCCATCATAATAGATTATTAGGAGGAACTTGATGTAAGTTAGTACTTGCACTTGGACTAAAGGTTAAACTCAAACTTCAATGGTGTTGGAGCTCAATAGCTACATATAATTTATATGTGAATGCATAACAAAAACTCACGGTCTTAAGTTGTTCTATTTCCAGGCATCAACTGATCAAAGTGTTCTAGACTTGGAAATGGCAACCAAATTAGGATGGTGTGCTTTCTCAATAATACAGATTCTCGGGACCATTGCAGTGATGTCACAGGTAGCATGGCAAGTGTTTGTCATCTTCATTCCAGTAACTGCAATCTGCATATGGTACCAAGTAAGTGACAGTTCACATTTATTCTAAGCTATCCACTTTCTGGAGAGAAATCAAAAAAATGCTAAAGCAAATGTCAAGTTTGCGATGAAAAGAATAGTTTTACCAATTCATTTTTATGCATAATTGTTCCAGCAATATTACATACCCACAGCAAGAGAACTGGCGCGCTTAGCAGGAGTACAAAGAGCTCCTATCCTGCACCACTTTGCGGAATCACTAGCTGGCGCAGCAACAATCCGCGCATTTGATCAAGAAAATCGTTTCATTGATGCAAACCTTGGCCTCATTGACGGCCATTCGAGGCCCTGGTTTCACAATGTCTCAGCAATGGAATGGCTTTCTTTCAGACTAAATATACTGTCCAATTTTGTATTTGCCTTCTCACTGGTTGTGCTGGTGACGCTTCCTGAAGGAATCATTAATCCAAGTGAGTATGATGCATTCTATTACCTTGTTCTCTTTTCTTAGAAAATTAATGTCAGTTCATAGAATAGATATTCATGCATGTTATTGTGTAGCTATTTCTCAAATATGTTATTTTCGCACAGCCTAATGCTTAAGTTATAACTTCATGAATGATCACTGATCCAAAAATGAAAAAAATTTCCAACAGGCATTGCAGGACTAGCAGTTACATATGGAATAAATTTGAATGTTCTGCAAGCTACAGTCATATGGAACATCTGCAATGCAGAAAACAAGATGATATCAGTAGAAAGAATTCTTCAGTACTCAAACTTAGCTAGTGAAGCAGCGCTTGAGATCGAAGAATGCAGACCACCCAACAACTGGCCAGAAATTGGAACAATTTGCTTCAGAAATTTGCAGGTATGGCTAGCATGATTGTAAACATAATAAATCTGCCCAAAAAATGTTAACAAACGGTTCAATCACATTTTGATATCGAAGTTCCTTCCTCTCAGGCATCCAAAATCTGTCATATAATAATTTTCACTGTCTTACTCTGACAGATCCGTTATGCCGAGCATCTTCCATCTGTCCTGAAAAATGTTAGCTGCACATTTCCAGGAAGAAAGAAAATTGGTGTTGTGGGAAGAACAGGAGGTGGGAAATCAACACTTATACAGGCTATTTTCAGGATTGTTGAGCCTAGAGAAGGGAGCATCATAATTGATAATGTGGACATTTGTAAGATTGGCCTCCATGACTTAAGATCAAGACTTAGCATCATTCCACAGGACCCTACAATGTTCGAGGGAACTGTTCGAGGGAACCTTGACCCTCTCGTGCAATACTCGGACAATGAAGTATGGCAGGTAATTGATCTTCATAAGACATAACCAGTTTCACTTGAGAGGTAGGGTGACATGCAAAATTTTCATCAGAATATAGCTAGTAGCATGTCAGGATTTCCTTGCAGTGCAAAACTACTAAGCTGATAATCATAATCATGGACTTAACAGTACCTCAATTTTTCAGGCTCTCGATAAATGCCAACTCGGTGAACTGATGCGCGCAAAGGAAGAGAAGTTGGATGCTACAGGTCAGGTTCATGAACTATGGTAATAATTGTCAATGTTTAGGGTTTGAATTGAATTGTTTATTGAATAATACGTTTGTTTATATACACAAGGGCTCTAGCACTAAATTAGGAAACTACTCCTAATACTAATTGAAATCCCTAAACTTACGGGATCTCAATAAATACATAATTACAACTAAATATATGGACTTGATTCTAGGAAATATTTATTTTCCTAAAATAATACGGTTTCCCACACTCCCCCTCAAGCTGGTGAATAGGAATTTTCCATTCCCAGCTTGGATACAATTCTCTCAAATGCCGTGCTACTCAACCCTTTGGTGAGGATATCAGCAAGTTGCCCATGTGTTGACACATATGGAGTACATATCAAGCCACTGTCTAACTTCTCCTTGATGAAATGTCTATCCACCTCGATATGCTTCGTTCGATCATGTTGTACTGGATTATGAGCTATGCTGATTGCTGATTTATTGTCACAGTAGAGCCTCATAGGCCCTTCCCATTTAATCTTTAAGTCTTCTAGGATAATTTTCAGCCAAAGTAGCTCACACACGCCTTGTGCCATTGCACGAAATTCTGCCTCAGCACTAGAACGTGCTACTACACTCTGTTTCTTGCTTCTCCATGTCACAAGATTCCCTCCAAGAAAGGTACAATACCCGGAGGTTGATCTCCTATCGATGATCGATCCTGCATAGTCAGCATCAGTATAGGCTTCAAGTGTCGTACTCCTATTCCTCTGAACAGAATTCCTCTTCCTGGTGTTCCTTTAAGATACTGCAAAATTCGGTGGGCAGCCTGCAAATGAACCTCTCTTGGACTATGCATAAACTGACTGATTAAGCTCACCGCATAAGCTATATCAGGTCTGGTATGTGATAAGTAAATCAGTCTTCCCACGAGACGTTGATACATTTCCTTGTCCACTGTGGCATCTTCCTCAGCTTTTCCTAGCTTGAGGTTTGGGTCCATAGGAGTACTTGCGGGTTTGCATGCAGTTTTGCCCGTTTCCTTGAGCAAATCCGTAACATACTTCTGTTGGGATATAAAAATCCCTTTTCTAGAGTGCGCAACTTCAATTCCCAGAAAATATTTCAATCTTCCCAAAGTCTTAATTTCAAACTCCTTAGCCAAGCATTGACTCAATATTTGCTGCTCCCTTTTGTCATCTCCAGTTAATATAATGTCATCCACATATACTAACAGTGCTGTTACTCCCCCTGAAGCAGAATGTTTGATAAACAATGTGTGATCCCCCTGACTTTGTTTGTATCCCATGGCCAACATGACTCTAGCAAATCTTCCAAACCAAGCTCGAGGAGATTGCTTCAGGCCATACAAAGCTTTGTTCAACTTACATACAGTATTGGCAATCACATTCCTTCCATAACCTGGTGGAATCTCCATATAAATCTCCTCCTTAAGCTCCCCGTGTAAGAAGGCATTTTTCACATCAAATTGCTGTAGTTCCCAACCAAAATTGGCAGCTAGAGATAAGATTACTCTGACTGTATTCATCTTAGCAACTGGGGCAAACGTCTCTAGGTAGTCAATCCCATAAGTCTGTGTATACCCTTTAGCTACCAACCTCGCCTTGTATCTCTCAATTGACCCATCTGCCCTGTATTTCACAGTATAAACCCACTTGCACCCCACCGACCTTTTTCCTGCTGGTAACTTCACCAACTCCCAAGTTTTATTCTTCTCTAGAGCCTCCATCTCCACATCCATGGCTTGTTTCCATTTTTCATTAGACAATGCCTCAGATAAGGTAGTAGGAATGGTGGTGTTCTTTAGGCTTACAAGGAAGGCTTTGTAGGTTGGTGAGAAATTTTTAAATGATAGGTAGTGTGAAAGAGGATATAATGGCTGTTTTGTACACTTTCTGGTCCCTTTTCTAATAGCAATTGGAAGGTCCTGGTCATCTTCAGTATCAGTAATTTGGGCTTTGGTTTCACTCTGTAATGCTGGAAAGTTAGTAATTGTTACCTCATTTGAAGGACTTGAGTTGGACTCTTGAACTTGCATAGATCCTGGATTGGCCTTTTTCTGCCTTGAGTACACCAAGTTTTTACCAAATCTCACATCTCCAAGAGCAGATTCGGGGTTAGGTACTAGTTTGGGTTCAGACACATTTGGTGCAGTAGGAGTGGTCTTATTTGACTCAGGTTCAAGTTCACCAACAACTGGGGCATTTGACTCAGGTTCAGACTCAACAGATGGCTCAACAGACAGTTGGGGCATATGATTGGGTTGAGACAAAAGTGAAAGATCAGGCAACCCAAGAAAACCTTCCTTATCTTCCCTAAGACTCTCCCCCTGAAGATAAGGTTGAGTGAAATAAGCCTCTTGTTCATTGAATGTTACATCTCGTGACACATAAAATTTCTTAGACGGAGGATGGTAACACTTATATCCTTTCTGAGTTGAGGAATACCCAATAAAAACACACTTTAGAGCTCTAGGGTCTAGCTTCCCCCTGTCTTGACTGTGGATATGAACAAAGGACACACACCCAAAAATGCGAGGTGTAAGATTGTTTGTGGTAGAGAGGTTCGGATAGAATGAAGAAAGCACATCCATTGGACTTTTGAATCCTAGAACTCTAGAGGGTAATCTATTGATGAGATGAGTGGCTGTGAGAACTGCTTCCCCCCAGAAACTTTTTGGCACATTTTTTTGATACAACAGTGCTCGGGTTTGGTCTAAAAGGTGCCCATTTTTTCTTTCGGCGACTCCATTTTGTTGTGGTGTTCTTACACAGGAAGACTCGTGAATTATTCCCTCTCTTTGACAAAAAGGGGTAAGAATTTGATTGAAATAATCCTTGGCATTGTCTGACCTAAGTTTTTTAATACTCACACCAAATTGGTTTTTTACCATGGAGTAGAAATTAGGGAACACAGTGCTAACATCTGACTTATGTTTAAGCAAGAAAACCCAGGTAACTCGGGTACAATCATCAATAAAAGTCACAAACCATCGTGCCCCTGACACATTAGCAACAGTAGAGGGACCCCAAATATCAGTGTGAACAAGATAAAAAGGAAAAATGCTTCTTTTATTGCTTATTGGAAAAGGTATACGCTTGTGTTTGGCAAGTTCACACACCTCACAATGAAGACTCTCAATATCCAACTTTGTAAACAATGAAGGAAACAGAATTTTAATAACCCTAAATGATGGATGTCCTAACTGACAATGGTAAAGAAAAACTTTCTCCTTACTAGATAACATAGACTCGGACATGAATGAGTGGGGTGATCTGCTCTCGAATATGTTTGACTTGTTTAATTCCGCAAGGTAGTAAAGACCATCCCGTTCTCTAGCACGTCCAATCGTCCTCCCCGAATCCTTGTCCTGAAATAAACAATAACTACTGTGAAAAGTCACATTACAAAGCAAGTCTTGTGTGAGTTTCTGTACAGAGACAAGATTGGTGGATAGCTTAGGAACATGAAGGACATTTTTCAAGGTTATGGATGGGTTTATTTGAACATCTCCTATACCAGCTACGGTTGCTAAGGATCCATCAGCTGTGGCTATTTTCTTATTGCTTGAACATGGTGAGTATGTGGAAAAATGTTTGGATAAGTGGGTCATGTGATCGGTGGCTCCTGAATCCATGATCCAAGATTGAGTAAAGGATGTTTCTGAGGCATTTAATCCAAATGAAAATAGAAGCTTACCTGAATACGCCAAAGTACAAGTACCTGTAGGTTTCTCGAGGTTACTTAAGAATGATCTCACTCTTTCCACCTCCTCTTGGTTAAGACTTGCTGGTTCCTGCTTGGCTTCTCCATGTGGTGCGTTGGTAGCAACATGGGCTTGCCCATTACCCCTCGACAGATTATCTCTTTGACCCCACTCACGGCTGGGAGGTTTCCCATGCAGTTTCCAGCATTTCTCACGAGTGTGGCGCCCCTTTTTGCAGTAGGTGCACCATAATCCATCACGGCCTTGAGCCTTGGGCTGACCACTCTTGCCTACTTCAATGGCAACCTTCCTTTCCATGCTTGTCGAACCATTTTTTACACTTTCAGCTACCATGGCTGAACCATCTACAGTTTGAGGATCAAGCATCAAGCTCCTTCTACTTTCTTCACTCCGAATAATAGCCACCACTTCATTGAAGCATGGAATTTCCTGCTTTCCGAGAATTTGGATCCTGACTTGATCAAACTCAGAGTTTAAACCAACAAGAAAGTCATAAACTCTATCTCGTTCAATAAAATCCTTTAGTATGGCTGCATCATCCGGGCATTTAGTCTGAATCACCCTATAGTGGTCAAGTTCTTGCCATAGAGATTTCAATTGGTTGGCATATTCGGTCACAGTCTTGCTTCCTTGCTTCGCAGCCATAGTCTTGACCTTCACCTCGTACACTTGAGCTGCATCTCTGGCCTTTGAGTAAGTCTGTTGGATTGCATCCCAAATGTCCTTGGCCGTAGCCATGAACATAACCGTATCACTTATCTCGGGCACCATAGAATTCCATAACCACGCCATAATCATGGAATCCTCTTCATCCCATACTCCAAAACCTGAATCTCCTGGCTTCGGTCCCGTACCTAACAGATGGCCGATCTTCCCTTTGCCTTTCAAGATTGTACGAACAAGTTGGGACCACTTGAGGTAATTCTTTCCATCCAATCTGTAGGCAGCCTGAATGGCTTGCAATTCTCCCTGCGATTGAGTTTTGCCTCCTTCATCCAATGGAACTACAGCAGTCGTACCAATCTCCTTGGTCTCTGACATCGTCCTTGGTCTCCAATGGGCAGAAATTAACAGATTACTTGAAGAAGAAAGAAAAAAACAGCAATAAAGGCTGATAAAAAATTTCCAGCAATGAGGGCTGGTAAAGCACTGTAAATGCTCTGTTTTGGTAGTAGAAAAACAGAGCAAAACAGAAAAGAAAAACTATGACAGGCCAAAAAAAAAAAACACCTAATTTCCCAGAAAAATCTTACTGCTCTGATGCCATGTCAATGTTTAGGGTTTGAATTGAATTGTTTATTGAATAATACGTTTGTTTATATACACAAGGGCTCTAGCACTAAATTAGGAAACTACTCCTAATACTAATTGAAATCCCTAAACTTACGGGATCTCAATAAATACATAATTACAACTAAATATATGGACTTGATTCTAGGAAATATTTATTTTCCTAAAATAATACGGTTTCCCACAATAATAATGTTTCTGCTAGAGAAAGCTACTAACATTAGAATGTCTCGAGCAGTGGTCGAAAATGGGGAAAACTGGAGCGTGGGTCAGAGGCAGTTATTCTGTCTTGGAAGGGCATTGCTAAAGAAAAGCAGCATTCTGGTACTGGACGAAGCAACAGCATCGGTTGATTCTGCAACTGATGGAGTGATACAGAAGATTATTAGTCAAGAGTTCAAAGATAGAACAGTTGTGACAATAGCTCACAGAATCCACACTGTCATCGACAGTGATCTTGTTTTGGTCCTAAGTGATGGTAAGTATCGATGAAAAGGTATTTGTGTGGTTACACAGACAAGACATAAGCCCTGCGGATTGCTTGAAAACAAACTGAAACTCTTTTGTGTTGACAGGAAGAGTTGCAGAGTTTGACACACCTGCAAAACTACTAGAGAGAGAGGATTCATTCTTCTCTAAGCTTATAAGGGAGTACTCCATGCGATCAAAGACCTTCAACAGCTTAGAAAGTCTGCAGAATTAGATCCTGCTTTTGGGAATCAAAAACATTTGAAAGTAAATGACAGAATGGAGATGAAAGCAGATTACCCTTTATTCAGTTAGCACAATAAAGCAGACAGAAACGACTCCCCTGCTTGAAGTAGTATCTGAATATCTTTGTTAGTAAATTGTAATAATCTAGGATGAAGGCAACAGTCAAAGTCGGAGTCCCTTTGAATGATGAAATCCTTATCCTGAATCCTAATATCTTATGTAGCATATCATGTCCGAGAATGTTTTTTAGTATAAAACAAAACTTCAAAACATTTGATTCAGGAGTAGTGAAAATGATTGTGTAAAAATCTATTTGTAGATGATGAATAGTCTACTGGTCATACTATGGCATTTGAATTGAACATCGACCACCTACATATACAAGAAAAAAACGATCAAGAACATGGGTACATCGTTTTAATCTTATAATATGACTAGTTGATAGCAATGAACCTGAGATAGAACCTCATGCCAAGCCCATTGGAAGCTAAAGTGGAAACCTTGATCAACGTCCCATGTTTGTATCGGAATTCATACATGTTTTACAAGAATAAAAAATTTTTCTTTTGGTGCATGTTTTGCAAGAGGATGGAGAGGAGATTTCAATGTTATTTACAAAATTGTCTGAAGCACAGCTACAGCAGCCAGCAGGGAAATAATGGGAGCTTCACATAACTTGATGATGCAACACGAATAAGATATGAAAATGATACTAATTCTAATATAAAATTTGTTTGCCATGTTGACATGAAAATTGTCCGAAGCTACAACAGCCAGCAAGCAAATATTTGTTTGACATGTTAACACGAATTCTAATATAAAATTTTTATATTTTCCACAATACGAATATAGTTTTTCATGACAAAAACACAAATTTTATATGATTCTATACACGAATTATCAAGTCTATTTGAACATGCGGTGTAACTTAGCCTGCAAGTGGCCGAGTGGGAGGAGAGAAGGAAAGCTGCACAAGCTTATTGAATGTTAGGTTTCAAGAATTTGGAAGAGAACATTCAGCTCCAAAGGAGACTTATTTCTCTTTTGAGGGTCTTGGAGCCGGCTATCGTTTTCTTCTTATTAATCAGGAAACAAGAACTTGCTTCTTGCTTTGGACAAACTCGATTTACTCTGAACGGCAAGGGAGGAAGTCTTGCAAAGCCAGTAGAAACTTTAGCCTAACAAATAAGACCAACCTGAGGTTAACATGCCTCTCATTTCACTTCAGATAACCCACATGACTAGCCCTGTTCGAGGAAAGAATTAGAGTCGGATATAATAATGGATACCAAACTTAAAGAAGGGAAATTCAGAGATTGAAGGAGGATATAACTATGCAAATAAATGGTTAAACAGACTCCATGTATTATAAAAACAACAGTTCAGTCCATGGGATCAAACACCAAGCCACAAAAAGGAGTTAATATGTTGACAGCTGCGTGGGTAAATAAATACCATTTCCAACTATAGAACATATGAAAACAAGCTAAATTTACTCTATATTTGTCAACCCTCTGTCTCTCCAGTTGGCTTTCCTCAAGTTGGGGAGAACAATACGTTTAAGAAACTTTGGTCGAATCATCCCCTGGTATATCATCCTCATCATGATAAATATTCTCTGCCATTTGCCATATTTGAAGAATGTTATCTTCGGCTACACTAGCAATAACCCAATCTTCACATGGGTTCCATGAAAAATCAGAAATTTTGCTGGTGTGACCCCCATGAATGAAGAGCAACTCAGGTGGACCATCTTCAGCATCCTCTGGTGTCTGTTCTTCATCAATCCTGCAAACAAGATTCAAATCATTATAATATAATATTATCACTATGAAGATAACCGCCTGTAATTGCATAAAAAGAAATTAACTAGGTGATCCAGTCAATTTTGTTATGACAAAAGTTGACATGAAAATATACTGCATAGTTCCTTTCTCCTTTCTTTCTCTTTGCTCGTAAACCTAGTAAAGGTGAACACAATTTGGCAATGAATTACTCACCTGCTAAGATCCCATACCATGAGCCTTCTACCAAGACAACATGATGCTAAGATTGTCTCATTCTTTGGATTCCATCCAACTTGGAAAACTTCTTCCCTGTGGTACACCATTCAAAAACCAACTTCATGAGACACAAAGATAAACACTACCTAATTAGTTATGAACATACCTTCAAGGATTGCACAAATGCATTAAGCATCCAAAAAGAGAGAAAATAAGAATATTTCATGAATCCACAGTTAGAATGATAGCATGCCTTGAGTAGAGTTTCTTACTTGTGGCTATCAAAGGTGTGGAGTGCGGTACTGATCTTGCGGAGATCAAATAACTTTACTGTCTTATCAGTAGAACCCGTTGCCACGACCCACTCATTAAAAGGATTGAAAGCTAAGCAGTTAACCTTATAACATGGAAATAATGCCATCAAACTACAGAAATTGTACAAACTTGACATATAGTATTGAAAAATAGCTACTTGTTAACATTCCAATCAGGAAAAGCACAAATTATCAGAGCATATATAGATTAAATTTTACTGTATTCATCTGAATTATGACTAAACAATCAGCACAGCAACTGAAGGCAGAACAGAGTGGTACTAAACTAATATGGATAAATGAAGCGAAGTGAATTGAGTTGAGTCCATATGCAGTTGTCTTGAATACTTCCTATCTCCAATAAGTAAATTCCTTTCCTAAGTCCTAAGAAATATTCGATCTAACTAAAACAGAAAGAACAGAAATTAGCGAATGCAGAATTGTTTAGTAAAAAAAGTTGTACTTTATATACACTGTATGCACACACATTACATGCATAGAATAAAAAAGAATAGAGAAATTTGTTTGATATGCAGTAAGCACCTCACCTCACTCTGGTGAGCAACTACGGACTGGATAGGCTTGGTGACAGATGGGGTTCGCAGGTCCCAAATAAGTAGGTATTGATCATCCCCAACGGAACCAAACAAGTACTCGTGTCTGAGATGCCAGGCAACGTCTTCGACAACACCCTCGTGGACCTTGAAGATCTGCGTAGCATCAAGAGACTTGTTCTTGGGAGTGGCATTGACGTCCCATAGACAAATCTGAGCATCATCAGAACCACTAAGCAAATGGCCTTGCTTGAACTTGCTCCAAGACAGCCCATAACCCTCAGTGCAATGGCCCCTGAGCCTCAAATCAGGAGTGCAGGCTCCATCCAAAGGCGGCTTCGACGGATGCTTGCTGTAGTCGAACACAAAAACCTCAGCGCTGACGGTCTTGGTGGCTATAATAAAAGGATTCTGAGGCATATAACGAGCCCTATTGACCTCCCCTTCGTGATTGATCTGCTGAATTATCTGGACCTTGCCGCTGGCGCATCCGAAGCCGCCGAAATCGGAGCGGTCGTGATCGTAGTGGCGAGCATCGTTCTCGGAGTCCTGAAGGGGGAGCTGGACCTGGGCGAGCATGAGGTAATTGGGCTCGTTTTCGGAGGTGTGGGTGCCCAAGATCATCTTTTGAACGGAGTAGTCCTTGCCGGGAGGCTCGTCGCGGTCGGGAAGCCATTCGACGGTGAGAGAGGGCCACTCGAGAGCGTGGGTGATGACCAGATCGTAGAGAAAAGGAGTATTCTTTTTCCAAATTTTGTACTCCTCGTTGATCAGCCTCTCCTCAATCTCCCCACGCATTTCCTCCTCGTCCTTCCCCATTTCTCAGATTAGGGTTTTTCTTATCTTTCGTTTCCCAATTCCCGCCAAGGGTTTTGATTTGGGACTCAAACAAACTTACAGCTAAGGTCTTAGAGAGAGAATTCTTTCAGCTTATTTCTGTAACCCTAGGCCTGGGCGCCTGGCATTGTCACACTGCAACTGGCGGGTTTTTATAATGTATTATATATACACCTTTTTTTGTAAAAAAGGAACATATTGCTAACTATTATATTATTATTAGATAAGTATGATTAATATTAATTATTTTTAATAAATAAATGATTATTATCTTATATAAACATGATTATTATTAATTATTATTAATTACATCATCAGTGAATTTTTTAAATCCACAAATAAAATAAATTATCATTTTAAATTTCTTTTTTAATGTATCATCTTCAAATTTTACTTTACTTGCTTTAAATAAAAAAAAATATAATATCCTATGTTTACAAAATAAAATCAAGTATACATATATAAATGGATACCAATAATATGACATTACATTATTATATCGATTACTATATTTGTTAACTAAATTCGATAATCTTAACTACAATATAATGATTACTTAAACTTGATGGTTTTAAACATAATATAATAACATAAAAACAGTATGAAAAACAAAATTTAAAAAATTTGACAAAAACCTAAAATGAATTTTAAAACTTAAAATATCAATGGCAATATAAATTATGGTATAATAATTTTTATATTTAACTCACATATAAATAGACGACTTATCATTTCAAATCTACTGATAGTGATACCCTTTCTCTCTTCCTCTCCTCTTGCCTTTACAATTATTATTATTATTATTATTATTATTATTATTATTATTATTATTATTACAAGCAACAAAGAGTGCCTCACCCCAAAAATTTAAAGGCAAATTTGAATGTAAAAGCATAGCACTTACTATTTCAAGTAATGATCTATTCTTTCTTTCTGCTACTCCATTTTACGGTGGAGTATTAGGAGCAGAAATTTCTCTTATTATACCATGTTTCTTACAAAAATCATAAAATTCATTTGAAAGAAATTCTCCACCCCTATCAGATCTAAGTTTCTTAATTTTTCTATTTGTCAAGTTTTCTATTTCTTCTTTGAAAATCTTAAAATTTTCCAATGCTTCATCTTTAGTTTTTAGTAAATAAACATAAGTATATTTTGAAAAATCATCTATAAAAATAACAAAATATCTTTTTCCACCTCTAGTAATAATTTCATTATTATCACATAAATCAGTATGTACTAGTTCTAACAAAGAATTAGTTTTAAAAACTGATTTAAAAGGAATTCTTGAAATCTTTGCTTGTGTACAACACTCACAAGTTCTAGTACTTAAAATGGTAGAAGACTTAGAAATTAAATCATGAGATGACATTCTATTTAATGCATTCATGCCAATATGTCCTAATCTATAATGCCACAAACAATTAGAATCATTCACATCAACAACATAAACATAATTAAAAGTATTTTTATTGATATTGAGAACATACACATGCTCTTTAGCATATCCCTTCCCAACAAATGATCCTTTCTTAGAAATCATCACTTTTTGAGAATCAAACACAACTTTAAACCCATGATCATCAAGTTTCTTCACAAAAATTAAACTCTTTCTACGGTTTGGGATGTGATACACATCTTGTAAGGTTAAAACTTTTCCAGAAGTCAAAGCAAGTTTGATTGTCCCTTTGCCAACAATTTTGCAAGTTAAAGAGTTCCCCATGAAGACTGATTTGTCTTCATTTATCTCTTCATATGTCTTGAAAGCATCTCTAAATGGAGTGACATGACAAGTTGCTCCAGAATTGATCCACCAATCCTCTTGGTTTTCAACCATGAGAACTTCGGTGACCATTGCAACCATATCATCTTCAATCACAAAATTGGCCTCACTTTTCTTACCTTTCCGGAAGTGACATTCTTTTGCAGTGTGGCCATTCTTTTCACATACATAGCAAGGGCCTTTCTTCTTTTTGAAGTTCTTATCAAACTTATTGAACTTCCTCTTCTTCTTTGAAGAGTTTTTCTGCCTCTTGTTCTGGTGAGTTTTATTCTCACTAAGACCTTCAATGTTATGCACATTATTGTCCTTTTCATCTCTCGAACAGGTTGCACTTTCAATCTAGATATGCTTAACCAATTCATCCAAGGCAAAAGACTTCTTCTTGTGCTTCAAATTCCTTTGATAATCTTTCCAAGAAGGAGGAAGTTTACCAATTATGGTAGACACTTGGAAAGTCTTAGAAATTGGTTCTCCAGCATCATTTAATTCAGTAGCAATATCATTTAATTCATTAACTTGATCAATGACAGGTTTAGAGTATGTCATTTTAAAGTCCACATACCTATTCACAAGGAAGGATTTGTTTCCAACATCTTCATTCTCATACATCTTTTCGATTGCACGCCATAACTCCAATGCTGTGTTGTGTTTGTGGAACACATTGAAGAGTGAGTCGCTGAGTGCTTGAAGTATGCAAATGTAGTCATCTTCAAGCCATTTTTGTTGTTTTGCCGAAAGTTGTCCATTGTTGCTTTCTTCTTGGGGGTAGTACTCATGAAGAACATATGCAATCTTCAAAAGACTGTCTCGATAGTATATCATCATGCTCCACCTCTTGTAATTCAGGCCATGGAACGTTTCTAGTTTCTCCACTTCATAAATATAAGGCTTGAATGCAGGAGTCGCCAACTTGAAATATTATTGTTCTTAAGTTATTGTGTTGAAAATCTCTTTAGTGTGGATGGTGTACTATTGCAAACAAGTTGAAGAAGAAATTTGATAGGCAAGGCACTTACAGGAAGCTATCTTAAGAACAATAGTTTCTCCACACTGGTGCAAATGGTTTAGGAAACGTTGTTCCCAGGATACAATGTCTACTCCAAGAGAAATTCAATTGCACTTTGAGTTTCTCTCTTGAACTCACTTGAACCAAACCAAAGAAAAAAAGAGTGCAAGAAGAGAATATGATTTTGAGTGAAAGAATGTAAAAGATTGTGTTAAATTCCATGAAAGTGGAAGTATTTATAGACTCAAAATGGTGTTATAAATACCCTTTCATGATTAGACATCGTTCGAATGAAGAACCATGACTTTTGGAATGAAGAAACATGTCCAACGGACATATTTTTTGAGTTTCCAGAATGGAAAGTCGGATGCCCGAGAATGGGAGTCGACTTCCCTAATGTATTTTCAAAACAGAACCTAACTTTATTTAGGGCCTCTAGCTGCCCTATATGTAAGTCAAATTCTCATGCGAAAAATATTTCTCGAAAGCCCTAACACATAAGGCAATTGACTGCTCTTTTGAGCAGTCAACTAATCAAGTATTTTCTTCATTCAAACTCATTTTTCATACTTCCAATTTCATTTTCTTTAACGCATATGCAATCTAAATGATTTTAAGATATAACTTTGACAATATATACAACATCAGATATTAAGTGCTTGCAAAGCACTACTCCAACGTGACTGGGACTACACCTTGAGCCATATTTATAGGGAGGCCAATTAGTGTGCAGATCTTCTAGCGAATATAGCACATGGCAGTTCTTATGATACTCCGAAGTTGGGTGTTCCTCCCTCTGGTGTGGGAATATTGATGCAATTTGATATCCTGGGTACAGGCATGTCTAGAGCCTGTACTCTTTAGTTAGTTTAGTCATCTTATCTACCAAAAAAATTTTTGAATCTTGGATGGATGTCCCTGTCAAGATAATGACAGCAGAACACAGTCTAGGGATTGGGTTCTTTCTTGTTTTATGGCAATTGGGATTATTGATTCTTTTAAATGATTTAGATTCATCAATTTAATTGTATAATCAAATGGATTACCACTTTTCTAAGCCTTTCGAAAGGGGGAAAAAGCATTTTAGCAAGTAAATTCATAGAATTTGAACTGTGTGGTGGCAAGGACAGATACCAACAAAAAGCTGATGAAAAAACAGAAATAAAGCATAACTCCATTGAAATTCATAATTTATATAGGAAAAGACAAGCTTTTACTCCAAATTCTCAAGCTTTGAGATCTTCAGATATAGAGTTTATTCAAAGTTTACAGGATCAAGTACATGCATAGACATAAATAGACCATCAAGCTTCCATATTCTGGGATTAATTCCCAATACATATCAAAACAATTCCTTCAATATATTTGGTTTACATGTCAAAGCAATGCCAACTGATTTAGAAAAGAAAATCATGGTTGATTTTTAGTAAACAAAAGACTTGCTTTTCAGCCAAATTAAGGGACTACAAATCAACCTTTTTTATGAAGGTTTGCCAAAAGGTGAGAACAAATATGATAAGAGCATAAATAGCAGCAAGAACCCATGGCTTGGAGAAATAGTTACGCACAAGGTAAGCACGCCCTCTACGCCACCAACATTTGTAGTATTGATTCAGGTCACTACGAAGTGTCTCATAATAAAATGCGCTGACATAAGTGTCGTTGCAAAGCTTATTGAAAAACTGGTATGCATCCTCCGGAGTCAACCTGATATCATAGATTTCTCTCTTGTACAGTATATCGAGGTCATTGGGTGTGTCGATAAGATTATCCAAGAGCTTGGCGAAGCTAGTGAAAATAGGTGGACAGTTTGGCAAACATTGCTCGTAGGCAATCAGGTTCCTCAAGATTGTTTCGGTCGTCTCTTGGATTAGCAAGGATGGAATTTTGAGAGTGCCCTTTTCAAATCTAATATCCAAGACGCTATCCACTGCAACTCTCTTGAATTTTACACCTGCTTCCTGGAGTCTAGTGATAGTACGGACTGGTTTCCATTCCCAATTTTGTTCGTGTTTTATTTTCGAAGGTAAAAACAAGGAAAGCCATAACAAATCAAGAATATGCTTGATATCTTCTCCTTTGAAAAGCTCTGCATTTATACGACGTGGATTAGATGAGAATGTTCTAGCAGAGAAATTTAGGGCAAGTGGAATCAGCGGCTCGGTTTCGAAAGGGAGTTTGGTTTTTTCAAACAAAGATTCTAGTACAAGCCATGGAATTTGATTTTCCAGCAAAATTAAGTCATGACTCAAAAATTGAAGCATACAAGGCATCGAGAAAATTGGGTCATCGAACTCCATAATGATCACTCCAGCATACTTTCGAAATAGCTCAATAATGAAGCAACCGTCAAGCACCATAACCACTAGGAATTTTTCACCTAAAACTGCTGCAAAATCATGTTCCGCATAGCAATCACTAGCTCTTTTCTCAATCAACTTAACAGCATCAATCAATTCAGTTAAAATTTCTTGTTCCTTGATCTTCTTGGCTTCTTGGTCGAACTTTGTCTCCTGCCAACGACTTGTAGTTAGTCTGGACAGGAGACCATTCAGGTACTTGATTTTGATTTTCTCACTGGCTACTAGATTTTCTTTGCCATGATGCACTGGACCAATGGAAAAGTAATTGGGGAGAAATGCGTTTTCCTTGTGCCGGTAGAGTATGCTTGGTGTTTTGAAGATGCAAGGGCTTCGTGGACTGGATGATCTATCTCTTTCCAAATTTTCTCTTAGAAAAGATAACGGTGAAAGTGATCCGGCACCAATTAGAGAACAGCCATCTGATCTTCTACTTTCTGGCATGATTTTCTAGTCTTCTTGTTCTTTTCTGTCCAACTCTTTTTCAGCAAAATTCTTCATGAAATTTTTAACAAAAATAAGAAAGTCTATAAAGTGAAAAAGAACAAACAAGGGGTGCCTGAATTTTTAACGAAAAAAATTTACCTGACGATGACTGATAGATGTTTGATTCTTGTTCTCCACGGTTCTTTGGTATGAGGCTGATCCTGAAAAGTAGTCGAATAAATGTAAGTTGCATAAACTTATAACTGATGTGTTAAGGCTAGATAAATGGCAGTAATGTATCTTCCTTGTAATATTTTACAGAATATATATACAGGTACAACGCTAGATGTTTATGGATACAATTATGTAGATCCTAAAATTAAGGGTCAATGCCGGTAGTGATGCAGGATATTATGGGATGATTGACAGACTGTGTAATTAAGGATTGATATTCTTATCATGATGTCGTGCAAAAACGAAGAAGTAAACGCAGAGCTGAAAAAGAAACAAGTCAAGACTGAGGGGCAAACTTATGGTTCTGTTGATGTAAAGGATTCTGAAGCAATTGTCAATCGAATAGAAAAGCAAAAACAAGAGGCAGCATACAAAAGCGGGAATTACAAGATAATTACAGCTGTTTATATTTTTAAGCAAGTGGAGTTCGAGATTAAGATGCTTGTCAAAACATAAACAAGTAGTTAGAAGACTTACCTGCTGTGCTCTCCAACTTCCGTGACAATGTTCGTTGGCTGGAGAAGCTCTTGCTTAAGAGAAATTCTACAAGACTACAACGAAGAGATTTAATCATAAGGAGAAGATAAGGTTGGGAAAGTAAAAGTCAATACACAAGTCAACGAAGATATTTTTTTGTTGTGACAGAAAATCCTTTTTTTTCAAGTAATATTTGGGTTGTACGAAGTTATAAAATTTGAGTTATATTTCATCTTAAATTAAATTACAATAGGACTTCAAAGAATTTTAGAAGAAGATTTTGCTAATTAACTGCACACTCCGAATATAAAATGTATGTAAATATAATCATAAGTAAAAGGCAAAGTTCGTTGGGTAGAGAAGCCCTTGCTTAAGAGAAATCCTACTCCTGATCCATGAAGAACTATAATCATAAGTAAATGACAAAGTTGGTAAGGTGAAAGACGTCACAATATCTTACCAACCCTTGAAAACTTGGCTCATCGATCTGGAAGGTCCAATTTCCTTTGTGGTAGATGTGAGAAAGAGGTGGAATCTCTTGAGCAATCCTTTTTTTGCTGAAGCTGTTTGGAGAGTTTCGGGCTTTAGTTACTGTCCAAGAAAGGAAGGCTTCGCAGGTTTTAATTCATGGTGGTTTGAAATTTCTTCGTCTTTTCCTTGTGTTGGGTCATTCAGATGTTTTGAACTTATTGCTTATCTTTGTTGGTATTTATGGAAAGCAAGAAATGCTTTTCTGTTTGAAGGAGAAAGCGGAGATCTAGTGCAAGTGAGGTGGCAAATGGGCATGTTGGATCGGGTTTGGGTTGGATCATTTTGGATTAAGGAAAAATCGGATCATTTCAGATTCGGATCATTTCGGGTTCGGATAAGGTCGGGTTTGGGTCAAGGAAAAATCGATCTATTTCGGGTTTGAATCATTTCGGGTTCGGATAAGGTCGGGTTTGGGTCGTTGACTTTTTTAATCAATTCGGATTGGTCGGATTTGGATTTGGGTTGGTCGGATTTAGATTCAGGTCGATTGGACAGATTTATTGGATTAAGCTTTGGTCATCTTGATGTGATTTATCTTGTATGAAAATCAACTGAAACCATATTTCTAAGAATTACAAAACTCATGAAAATAAAATTTTCTTCTTACATGACCTAGAGTATAATTGGGATTAAAATAATCAAAATATTTAATAATCTGTATGATAGTTTTTTTTATAATATATTTACCAATATTCATAAATTAATTACATTTTTTCATTTTATTTTTATTATCTACAATAATTAATAACTTTTGAATCAAAGTGATTTAATAATCCCTACTAAATATTATAAAACAGTACTATATATCTCTTTAATTTATTTTGATTTTTTTATAGAATAATTGGAGACATTAGTGTAAATGATATAGCTTATGTACTCTATTATAGATTAGCCATTAAATAATTATACATTAGGTTCAAATGAATGCAATATAAAAGTGAATATTTAAATTTAACTAGATTAAAAAAATATATAACACTCATTATTGAAAAAAATTATATTTTTACTATATTAAAATACTTTGATATTTAATTTTAACATTTAAATATTTATTGATAATATTAAATTTAAGTTTGAATCTTTTCAGGTTTGGGTAAATTTGGATTCGGATCAATTCGGATTCGAGTCAATTCGGGTTCGGGTCAATCTAAATTCGAATGAATTTGGGTTCAGATCAATTCGGGTTCAGATCCGATCGGGTTTGGATCAATGTAAATTCGGATAAATTTGGTTTCAGACCAATTCGAATTCGGATATGGTTGGATTTGAGTTGTTGACTTTTTTAATCAAATCGGATCGGTCGGATTTAGATTCGGGTTAATTAGGCAAATTTTTCAGGTCGAGTCAACTTTTGCCACCTACAGGGCTTCCCACAATTATTTTGAAGTTGAAGAGCTACTTTCGGTCTCTAACAGGAGCTCAAGCACAATTCAAAGGAATGTCTTTTGGCAAAAGCCTCCTACTTCCTTTCTGAAAATTAATTGTGATGCATCTTTTGAATCTGTTTCTGGAGTTGCTGGTATTGCTGTCATCTGCAGAAATGACCATGGTGAGCTCATTGATGGTTTTCATGCAAAAAGGTTAGCTCGGAGTGCTGAAATGGCGGAAGCTTTGGCGTTGAGGGAAGCTTGTCTCTTGATCCAGCGTCGAGGTTGGTCCCAGGTCATTGTGGAATCTGATAATGCAAATATAGTGAATCGTCTGCAATCTCCTTCTGTTTTGAAATGGTGGGAAACAAGGGCCATTGAGGAAGACATTCTCTCTATTGTCAATGAATGTAACCAAATTTCTTTTTGTTGTGTGAATCGTGAAGCTAACAAAGCTGCAGATTGGGTGGCAAAGAAAGCTTGTAAAGGCTGTTGTCCGGATTCATGGATGTATGATCCACCCCCTGCTCTTCGATCTATGTTATAACTTTTGTGGCAATTGCCTTTTTTAATGAACAAAAAAAAATGTAATCATAAGTAAACGACAAAAATAAATGACGTAGTTGGTAAAATCAAAGTCAATGAATAAGTCAAGGCAATTGAATTATATGGAGACAATGTTTTTTCTTTTTTGTGTGGCTTAGAAGTTGTCAGACAAAATACCCTTTTTTTCTAAGTGCTACTAGGACGCTGCCCTCTACTTTACATAGGAATTTTTTTTTGAATATATTATAAATAGTGTTTATTAACAATAATAATAAATCAAGATAATCATTTTAAAAATATTGATTTATTTCATGATAATGATAATATTTAATCTATCAATTAATCACCTTATTTATTTATTTTTTTTATTCTTTAAATAAAATAAAATTCTAACATAAAATTAGAAAATGATAATATTTAATAGACCAAATTAAAAAAAGGCTTATAAAATATTTAAATTTTTATTTAGTTTCACTCTATTTTATTTGTTTCAAAATAAATTCAGATTAGACAAATCTTCTACCACCACTTTTTTTTTTAAAATTTTTGTAGTCTTGCTTAATACTAAAATTATTTATTTATTATTTTATTTCTTTTTTTATAACCTTAGATTTTCATATTTCAAGATTTTTTTTTAAAGTTTTTGATTTGTAGATTTTTTTTTATATTTTTTTGTGTTTATTTGTGTTTAAGTTTTAAAAAATTACTTTTTGTGTTCATTTTTTAAATTTTAATATTATTTGTAATATTTATTAGATTTTTATAATTTTTGTAATTTTAAAATTTTGAAAATTATACAAATAAAAAGGGAATTATAATTTTATTTGAATTTTATGAATACTTGATATTTGAATTTTAGTATTTTTTTCAAATTTTTGCAAACCAAGTTTTTTGGGTGTTTTATTTGAATTTTTAAAAATTTTAATACAAAATTTTGAATATTTTTTGTTTCATAAATATTTAGTTTAGTTTCTTAAAAAAAATTCTTTGAATTTTATTTTTTTCTCTCTCCACATTTTATATCTTTCACTTCATTTTTTTTTTGTATTTTAATTTTGGAAAATAATAATAATAATAATATTTATAAAGGAAAAACTTATGAAAATTTGATTTATTTCTTTTTTTTTTGAATTTCGCATCTTCTCTCTTCTCTTTATAGTAAGGTTTTTTTTTTGGTATTTTAACATTAAAAAATTTATAAATAAATATTTTTATTTCAATTAAAAAATACCACTCATGAAACAAAAATACAACATGATTAAATTTATTTTTAATATTTCAATTTTAAGAAAAAAATTATAATTAATTATAAATTTGAGAAATAAAAAATTACTTAATATCATGTGACAACCACTCACTTATTGTAATATATATAATATTTAAATAATCAACTCAAAAAAGATAGATGTCCAAATAAGGTTAATGGGATAGGTTTTATATATAGTTATAGATAAATAAATATAAAAAATATGAAAATAAAAAAGAAAAAAAAAGGACACATGTCAAACCCATATTAATGGGATTCTTTTTATTAGTTGTTATAGAAGATATAAGAAAAAATTCTAAAAATTAAAATAATATAATATAATAATTTAAAAAATATATAATATAAAAATTAAAATATATAATATAAAAAATATAAAATATGAAAATAAAAAAGAAAAAAGGGACATATGTCAAACCCATATTAATGGGATTCTTTTATCAAAATATAAAAATATAAAATATAATATAAAATATAAAAATTAAAAAATATAATAAAAAATTAAAAATATAATATAAAAATATGAAAATAAAAAGAGAAAAAAGGGATAAATGTCAAACTCATATTAATGGAATTCTTTTTATTAGTAGTTATAGAAGATATAACATAAAAATTAAAAAATATGCCAACAACATCTTGGCCTAGTGGTTAAATATGAATTATAGCATATTGTAAGTCTTGTGTTCGAATCCAAGCACCCTCATCCCCAATTATTTAATATTTACCTTGTAACAAAAAAATTAAAAATATAATATAAAAATTAAAAAATATGAAAATAAAAAAAATACATGTCAAACCCATATTAATGAGATTCTTTTTATTAATAGTTATAAATTATAGAATTTTTCTCTTTTTTTTGTACTTTCTCTTTTTTTCCCTTTTTAGAATTTAATAAACAAATAAATTATCTATAAAATTATATAAAAAGAAGAATCCCGTGACAAATACTGTAGCTTAGGAGAAAGCTAAGAGCAACACGTGGCTCATTTGACAAGTGCTGAAGTGAAGACAAAATATGGAAAAAGTATGAGAAAAGATACTAAATAAAAAATTTATAGATTCACAATGTATTCCATAGAAAATGTTAGGCTTTAGTTACTGTCTGTCAACGAGAGCCAAAGTTCACTAAGAATTATAACCAACAACTTAAAAATCTATCGAAAAAATAAAACAAAATTTCTACAACAGCAAAACCAAACATTCCTAAAAATCTAAATGTAAGCCATTAGTAAACAAATTATGCTTACAAACCTTAAGTCTAACCAATATTATCGTTGAAAGTTTCACATTAGTAGAATATTTTAGGTATTCATAGTGACATTAATTTGTCAAAAAAATTGAAAGTGTTCTCCCTAATTTTTGTAAGAGTCCACGTAATTATTCTAATGAAAAATAAAAAAAGAGAAATGAAAGATTAAATAAAGTTAAATATGAAAAAATATAAGTAAAATAAGAGAACAAAAATATAAATGGCACGATATAATTTTAAAAAATTTTAAATGTCATTTTTTTGAAAAAAATTCTTATTTAAGTAGATATTTTTAAACTTCATCAATATGTAATAAGAATTTAGAAATTTTTTTCAATATAAGATTTAATTTGTTAGTAAATAAAATTGATAAATATTCAAAATACAAAATAAACGAACAATAAAAAAAATACACGGACATAAAAAATATAAATAAATATATTTAAATAATTTAAACATTAATGATATATAACATCTATAGCCTATTATGAAAAGAATCCCCATTTACTTTACAAGTGACACTTGTCTCTTTAACTATTTATTGCATATAATTAGATCATAAGTCACAACTCAAGCTATCTTAACTATTTCTTACTTGTAGTTGGGTCACAATTTAAAGGTCATTCAAACCATGATGTTGAAGTTAGAAAGGTTTGAAATTTTATTTTCCTTCTCTTTTAATAGTTAAGCTAAAACATGTGAGTTGTTTAGCGTCAAGCACTTTTCTTGAGTGTTTTTGTCAACTCAATTCACTTACACTCGAAGGAATATCTATAACTTATATATAAAAAGTATCACATTAATTTGAGATTGACACCTGTCCAATTTTTGTACTTTTTTTATTCTAAGCAACATTGCCAGCTTATTATATTCCACTATTTAACTATTGTTGAACCAAAATAAAACTACATATATTCACATTTTTTAAAAATTATATAATTATTTTCCCTTAAAGTTAAAATAAAAGAGAGAGAGAAAAATATTAAAAGTAGAGAAAAAAATGAAAATTTTAAACAAAATTTTTTTGTAAAGAATTAAATCAAATATTCAAAAATATGTTCTAAAATTCCAAAATTTTGAATCAAATATCCAAAATATTTGTTTTGCGAAAATTCAAGTCAAATACTAAAATTAAAACATTAAATATCCAAATAAATAAATAAAATTATAATTCTATTTTTTTACATCTATGATTCTTCAAAAATCTAAAATTACAAAAACTGTAAAAATCTGATAATTACAAACAATATAAATTTCAAAAAACGATAAACTATAGAATAAAGCAAGAAATTTAAAAAATCATAATGTTTTAAAATTAAGCACAAAAAGAGAATTAAAAAATAAATCTACGTTTAAAAAACAAATTCTTTAAATATGAATGTGAAAGTTAGAAAGAATAAATAAGGTGAAAAATAGATAATTTCAATAAAACTTTTACAGATGAGAGAGAAAGAAAAAAAATGATTATAGAGATTAATCTAATCCAAATTTATCTATAAACCAACAAATTTAGATAAAAACTCAATAACAATTTAAAATTTCCTAACCAATTGTTTTATTTTGATCTAGTTAATATTTTAACTTCATATTAAAATTTTAAATTATTTTTTAGAACAAAAAGGTAAGATTAAAAGTAAGTAATTAATTAATAACTTAAATGTTATCTTTTTGTTTTTAAAAATCAATATTTTAAAACAACTGTTTGTATTTAATGAATACTATTTAAATTTTATTTATTTAAAAAAAAGGACAAGAGACCTCGTGCAAAGTAGGGACAATATACTAGTTAAAATTAATTTTATATTGGTGACAAGTGTCAAGCAAAAATCCCATGGGATTCTTGTTATATAAGTTATAGATAGATTATTATTATTATTATTATTATTATTATTATTATTATTATACTTGAAACATTATATAGATGTGAAGAAACGTATTTCCAAAATCATTCCCAAGATCTGAAAATACTCTCAACATCTTACAATATAATATATATATATATATATATATATATATATCTCTTAGGCACCTTAATGTTAACAAGTGTATGTTTGATTTTGGACAGTCTATTTACTATTGATTAATGAAATAAAAGTCAATTACTTTTATTGGCACTTGATTATAGAACCATATACAAATACATAAAAGAAAATAAAAAAAAACAAATGAGATCCAAAAAAACAAAAAAAAAACCAAAACAAAACAAAACAAAAAGCATTCCTTTGTTCCTAATGACGACACTCACTGGAGAATGATTCAACTGGCAGTCTGATTCGCCTTCTATAAAACCCCATTTTGTTTTTGAGTTCCACAGGCAGGCAGGCAACTCTGGTGCAAACGATCAAGTCGAGAAAATCAATCAATGCCCAAAGTTGAATAAGGTTCAAACCCTCCCTGCCAATCCACAAATATTTCAGATCAATGTTGCCTAAACTAGATTAAAAGTCATCTGTTTAGGTAATTAAAATGCAAGTTCATAAAAGCATCAAGCGCACGAGCAAGAAGCACTTCCAGGAAACTATGAAAGAATTGAAGAAAGGCATAGCTTTCAAGGAATCCCACACTATAATCTTCTTGATGAAGCAGATTTCATTGAATGCATCAAGGCTTGTAAAGAATATGCAACAAATGAACACCGTATGTCATGTATGATGAGATGAAAATAATTTATTTTTCTACTTTCATGGAAACAACAAATTTGATTGCCGATATTATTAAATTGGTTCTACTGAAAGATGCTACTCACAGAGCAGTCATCATGAACACGCCATATGGTCTCTCCCAGAAGGTTTGCCACCGAGAGGACTGTCAACTGAGGAAAATAGTTCTGCTCTGACACTGGGATGGTGTTTGTTATGATTACTTCCTGGAAAAGACCACTCGACAACCTCTCTATTGCCGGAGGACTGTGTAACCAAACAAACAAATGGTTGAATATGATGAGCATTTGCAAAGGCATAATAATACAATTGGATATGGCAATCTTTATCAAAGAACATACAAACAAGAGAATTCAGTAAAACAAAGACTTATTATGAATTCATCCGCAATGATTGCAAAAAAGCAACCAATATAAACATATGTGGGATCTTT
Organism: Heritiera littoralis; assembly: GCA_031772115.1. NCBI lineage: Eukaryota > Viridiplantae > Streptophyta > Magnoliopsida > Malvales > Malvaceae > Heritiera > Heritiera littoralis. The sequence continues at coordinate 2,225,406 of JAPDPK010000118.1, forward strand.
TAATTGACCATTTCATCATACATCAAAGTTTCTAAAGAACTTTGGAGACTATAAGTGCTTGTGATCTCCAACAGCCTGATTTCATTGAGATAAATGCATGTGAAGGAATTCAGAATGGAAGTCATTTAGTACAAAAGTACTTTTAACAGTCTGGTACCAGATTTACTTCAGACACTCAGTTGAACTTTTTTTACTGTCAAAACAGATAATCAGTTTTTCTAGTATTTCGAGGCTTGAGCATCAATAGCCTTCATAGCATTTCAAACACAAGTCATTAATAAATCCTGGACTTTTCCTAAAACTGCTGCAAGAGGATTCAGAATAAACTCAAACTATTAATAGATGTGGAAACCTTTGTGCCAGGCGAAATTGCTCAAATATGTGTATTTATCTGGAAGCAACTTCTGCTAACCAGATTCTCACACCACGCTAAAGAACAACCAATCATCTTGAGGTATTAGGATCAACATACCTAAAAACAGCATGGGTACTACATGCATACACTTCCCGGGCCCCTTCTTGATGCAATAGAGCTGCACCTTTGGCAATTGTTCCTGTGAAACCCAGAAAGTGATAATTAACATTTAATAAGGATGCAGTAACTAGCATTCACATCTTAATACTGATAAAGCAGAGATAAAATATGGCATGGCAATATATGCTGATTCTTAGGACACAATGAAATATCATATGAATCACATTCTTCCTAAAAGATAAAGAGATAATACATAACTCACCAGCTGTGTCAATCATGTCGTCCACCACAACTGCTACCTTTCCTTTAACATCACCTATCAAATTCATGACCTACAAGATAATATTTGCATGTTGATTCGAGTTCAAATTGAGATTTATGGCGTATTACTTTACAGCTTAAAAAGGGTGAACAAGGAAGAGAGCAAGGGATCAAGTATGAGATTAGAAGAAGACATGGACTTGAAGAGTGTTATTCTCATCAGCTTCCAAAATTTTGCCATCTATATAGCAAGGGCAAAGCCACTACATTACATGAATTCAATTAGTTAATATTATTATCTAATGACATGATATTAACCTGCCTTGTACCTTCTATATCATACGCTAGTGCATTTCCTTTGAGGTTCATGAAAACTCAAAATTCTATCAATCATTTTCTTTTCCTCAAAAATATTGAAATCTTAATCAATCAAGACAATTGGGAAAAAAAATCTGGTCCTACCCAACCATGAAGCATAACATAACATTCATAAATGAGTAGATCTCACCTCTGCAACATTATGCCCATGACGCCTTTTATCAACAATTGCAAGAGGTGCATCAGATAATTTTTTGGCAAAAGCACGTGCTCTAGCAACACCACCAACATCTGGTGAGACTACCACCAAATCATCAGAACATATTGTCTTGCTGGCAAGATAATCAAGAATCACAGGCTGGAATTGCAGAGAAATATTTGCAATGAGCAAAAAGTTTATATAGCAAATGTCACTGACACAGAACAGGCCAGCATGCAAGAAGAACAAAGAGAGTAGTGGATAAAGCTTTTGCAATAACAATTGATAAGTTAATCTCAAACATAGTAAGAAAATAAAGCAACTCCCCATTAGAAATTTATATTTCAGGCTTTTCATAAGTACTAAAGCAATTTGACATAAATTCCAATTTAATTTCTTGTACCATACTTCAATGTTTCTGCTTAATGCTTCCATGCAATATAGATTCACACCTCTAAACATAGAACATCAAAGGGATACAGATAATACCTGACCATAAACATGATCCACAGGGATATCAAAATAACCCATTGATTGCCCAGAATGAAGGTCACAAGCAAGAACACGGTTTGCGCCTGCTTCTGTAATCAAATTTGCTACGAGTTTGGCAGCAATAGATTCACGCCCTTGAGTCTGGAAGAAAAGTGGACAAATATAACCATTAAAGCAGTATTTATGCGTTCTATGAAACAAGCATATGCAGAGTACAGCTATTATCTCTAGTTGTGCCTTTGTCATATTTAGGACTTCTAAAGTTTCATGCTTGACAACAGCATCTTTTCTTTTCTTCTTGTTTAGATCCAAGGACTTAATAGTTTGATAAGATATTTGGAAATCCTAAAAAGCCAATATATTGTGCCTGAAGAACCAAATAGCTAGGTAAATGATTCAACAAAATTCATTTTGTACTTCAAATAGCTATTTTGGAATTAATATGAGTCAAATAGAATTAACCTACTCTACATTGTTTAAAACAATAAAATAGGACATAGAATTCACAATTTGGAACCAAAATGAAGACATTTCTATCACATCAATGAAATGATTTCAAGAAATGGAATTGATAAAAATTCAACTGGAAATCTGGAACTGAATTCCATTTGATCAAGTATTCCAATAGCATCACTAACTTTTGAAAGCAAGAAAAGATCAAAGCAAAATCTACCTATTGTTCTAAAATGGGAAGAGTTACCTTTCTGTCAGCCCTGGCATAGCCAAAATAGGGAATGACAGCAGTAATATTCTTAGCAGAAGCCCTTCGACAAGCATCAACCATAATCAGAAGCTCCATAAGATTCTCATTGGCAGGGGGACAAGTGGGTTGCACCAGGTACACATCACATCCTCTCACACTCTCTTGCAACTGAACATAAATCTCACCATCAGCAAAACGCTTTATCTTGATTTTCCCAAGCTCCAGACCCATATAACAAGCGATTTCCTATCCATTGCAGTCACAGCAATGTCAGAAATTACACGAACGTATACAAGCATATAGATACTTATTAGATAGCTAAACAATATGAAAGAAAGTGTTCTAAAAGCATAGAATTATATAGCATAATTAAAACCTGAGATAGAGCAGGATTAGCAGTGCCAGAAAATATACGAAGCCTGGTGTCATTTCTGTTGATAACGTTTTCCAACTGGGTATTTGACGAGAAAAATGTGGGCAATGCAGGGCCAGTGGTGAGGAGAGGATAGTGAGGCTTTCCATTGTCGAACTTCAACGGCTCCACCACACTACATCTCTAAAACACCGCAATCAAAAAAAAAAAACACAGATTTTAGCTTACTCTTAGCTAGCAGGAGAACCGTAAGAAATTAATGTAGAAGACAAGAAAGAATGAAAGAAAGAGAACTTGCAGTGACAAACAGCAAGTAAAAGGAAAAGGAAACTCACGAAGCGGTGGCTGAGAGGGAAGCGACGGTGGGTCGTAAAGAGAGAGGCGGGAGAAAGCCGTGAATTGGAAGAGAAGAGGAGAGATGAAGCCATGAATTCAACCTCTTTATCAAATCGGTGGTCTTTCTTGTTTAGGGTTTCAAATGCTCTTCTTCATCTCCTATGTATTCAACCGTCGACTGTTCTACTGGGCAGTTGCTGTTCGAGTGCTTGGCAGAGGTTTTAGTTAATAATTGTAGATATTTTTAATTTTTGGTAGGCATTTAAGCAAGAAAAAAGAAAATGTTATGCAACTTAGCCCGTCCAATTTCAAAAGTGATTCAATTAAGTCCTTTTCTTTTCCCAAAAGAAACACATTAAACAACCAAATGAATTTTATTACGAATTTCGTAAAATTTAAAATAAAAATAAATATTTTACATTTATTAATTAAGGAAGAATCGTGATTCAAAGACATTATATACGAGTAGAATTTGTTCATTAACTAAGTATCACATATAATCTCTTATTATTTTAACGTATTTTCTTATGCAAGTTTAATGTGTTCATTTGTTAATTTTGAACTGAATTAATTTAATCATATTATTTTATATTTTTCATTAAGCAAACCGAATTTATAAATTTTAAAAAATTTAACTAATTAATTCGATTTAAAAATTATGTATTCACTCTTCATTTTGTAAAGATGCACTAATTTGCTTTTGATTCTCCCTTTTATTATTTTTTTTCATAAAAAAAGTAAAAAAAAATCGATCTTTAAACATAATTTCTCCTTACAAAAGAATAACAATGATTTTTTTTCTTCTTTGATCAGCCAAGGTTGGCAGTCTTTGTTTTTTTTTTTTTTTCAACATCAAACAAATTTGACATAAGAGTTTGTCCAGTCCCCAACAAATCCAAAATAAAAAGGGCAACACTTGCACAAGTATGCCCTATATTTATTATGAAAGGAAGAAAGCTTCCATCCTAATACCATATAGAATCCAAAAGAATTACAAACTAATACTATGTTCATCAATGCTCCTACAATTTCAAAACCAGCTAGAAACTGCTGTCAAAGCCAATCACTAAGTTTCAACCAAGGGTAAACCCCTAACTTTCAGACAAAAGTGTGAAGATCAGCACAAACACTTAATTGTCTGTCTGCTCCTGCTCTGACGTGATAGAAGCCCCCTGTCGTAGAATAGGGAGTAGCAAGGTTCATGAAGAAACTCCATATGGAAGCAGTGCAGCAGCCACAATTCTACCTTCCTCATTCAGTATGTTGTAAGTAGATGCAGCATTTCTCTGCAACAGGAGAAAGCAAAATATTCAGCCAGTTCCTCTTGGTGCTTCACCATCGGCTATGAACAAGTATGGAATCACTTCCATCAACAACAAACAGCATTTATGCTCATGCATTAACCAGGACAGAATATAGATTTGATGATTTTAGAAGAGATGTAAGTGGATTTCTAATAGATGAACATAAAATCGCTCTTGATGCTTAAGTTAGGCGCATTGAAATGAGAAACTGCAGCTGAAATTCAGTGCCGTGGCCTCGATAGAACTAAGGTTTGAGGCCTCAAAGTTTAGGTTAGTAATTTAATTAGGATCTTTAAATAACACATAAATTAGAAGCCTTCAACCTCAAGCATGTAGTGTTGGCAATAGATTGAACAGGGGAGGAAAGAAGGCCCAACCTCTGCCATGTAGGAAATTAGTCACGCAGTTAAATGATATCAAGCAATATAACCATAAAATGACAAAATTATGTTGTCAAACTCAGGTAGCGACTATAATAATGCAATGAAATAGAAAATACCGAGTCTAGGGCTTCCAACTTCATGCCTGTAGATCGAATGAAGTTCCTGAATTCAGGATCTACAGGTTCTATGTGCCTTCCACAGCCAAGAATCAAGATTTCTACGAAAACAAGAAAGAGAGAGAGATGCTCCATGAGAATCAAAAATAGGAGAAAAGAAAAAAACAGAAACACACAATGACACAAACAAGCTTATTTCTATGCCCAATTGCATTGGATATTATTCTCAGCTTTCACTTGTTCTCCAGAAATTGAAATTTGAACAGCAACATGTAACTCTACTGAATGCTACATAGACAAGCACAATGCTGCAAATACCATGCCTTGGTTAAAATGTTACAAGAGACCTCACCTAAAAACAAAATGATGTCATGAAATAGCCATAATTATCTAAAAATTCTCATGACGTAAAGTTTTCATGGGTTAAATCTTGCCCAATCTAACTCTGAAGGACCAGTTCCCAAAAGGAGCCAATGGCTGTGATGCTTGCATCTTTGCATTATGATTTCTATTTTAATATCTAAGCAAAATGCCTAAACTCTAAATGACATAAAACTCGAATTAGATTGACAAGATGATTGAACCCAGGGGATTCATCACAGGAATTCTTTATTGGGCATCAAATTTCTTCTTCATGTGGATATGGTTTAAGATCTCACCTGGAATAGGTCGTATGATTTGGAAGATGGATAAGCTGCACAAAGTACAACAAAGATGAAATGTAAGATAGAGGTGCCCTAAAGTTGCACTAATCCATTTCATTGTTCTAGGGGACAAACATCTATTAGCAACATGCAGCTTAGGCATGATGAAGACATGGCATGACACTAGTCCATTTTGAGTAGGTGACATAAAAGGTTAAGCTTTAGAAGAAAACTATTATCTAAATCCACGGTAGGAAAATTTAAAGCAAGCAATTCATGTATGCCATGCCATGTAAAATTGTATTTATGTCATATAAAAAACAAATTTTATATTAAAATTCATGTTGACAAGCTAAACACAAAACATTTTTTTAAACTTTTACTAAATTCATATACAATTTTTACCAAATTTTAACCTGTTTTACTAAATTCATATGCAATTTTTTATCAAATTTTAGCTTACATCACCTTGGTATCTCTTTTCATCAATTTTTTGTGTCATGCCATCATGTTGTGCATAGGATTACGGGGTCTAGGAAAAATGATAACCACCATAGGTAAAGTGAACAGGAGTAATTTACACAATGGATGGCATAACAGACATACTTGATTTTAGATTAAGAAAGCATAGCAGAAAAGCATAGATAGAAGTAAAAAAGAGGCAAGCAAATACCTTTCGGGAGTAATCTCAGAAAACTTACAGGGGCCCCAAGAAGTGAGCAAATTTCCCACACAAAGCAAGCTGCCTTCGTATTTGACTCCATTCACGGTGAACCCTGTTTCCGTATATCTGCCAAATCAAAGAAAAAATCCCAGATGACAATCAAGGTCCGTGTTCAAGAAAAAGAGGTTGAATTTGATGTTAGCTAATAGAATTAAGATTAAAAAGAACAGGAAGAAGAAAATACCCTTGGAAACGAAGCTGGTCTTCGGGGACATTGTCGATGAGATTGATCTGATCGTAGAGAGAGAAAGCGCGTCTGAGGGATGGCAAGGCTTGAGCTTGACTTCGCGTTGAAGACGGTGAGTGCTTCCTCAGGCTTCTGATCAGCTTTGGGAGCGTTTCTACTGCTTTGCCTCTCACTGCCATCTCCTTCGGTATTCCTCCGCCTCTTCCCTGCCTCTCCGCTCAGTTCTCTACTTCTTTACTTGCTGTTGCTCGATCGCCCAACTCCACGAATGAAGGAAACGGCAGCGTTTTGCTATTTTGTTATTGTTACTTATTATGAAATTTTTTTAAAATAATTTTTTGGAATTTTTTATCCTCTTATTTTTATATTTAAAAATCTATTTTTAATTTTTTTTACCTTTTTAAAAACAAAAAGTATAATACATACATATTTAAAAATAAATATGTAATATAAAATAATAAAAAATTAAAATTCAAAGTTTTTATTTTAATATGCATAAAAATCAAATAAAAATACTACTACTAACTAAAAAATATGCAGTAGTAATAAGTTTTGACAACCACAAATATCGGATCATTTTGATTCAATAATTGGAGCATAATTTTCTATTCAAAGAATAGGATTCAAATTTACTCTTCTATATATCAAAAATTTGATCACGACATATCAATTAAATACAAAAAATTAAGGGACGAAATAAAGGTAAACTTGAATAAATTTTGAGCATTGGTAATTGATTCAAATGAGATCATCTCCATCTTTAAACTTAAAAAATTTTGTAGGATTGAGATTCGAGTGTTATATATTGTTTGTATTTTTTTTTAGGTCAAAAACATTCATTGTACTAAAAAAATTAGAATCCAATGGCAATTTAGTTGCTTAAGCCATATTTTTTATTTTATTTCTACTACAAATTAATATTGCAGCAACGATGTGATCATGGATTAATAATTCTGGTGCTGCTATAAATAATTACTATGTAAGTGTAAATTGATGAATAACTATAATAATGCTTAATACTAGGCTGCTTGCTCGACAAAGAAAAATGAAAAATGCCATATCTGTAAAATCCGATTTTATACTACTGTAAATCGAAATTTCATAAAATTTGATAATGTAAATAAAGTAAATATTGCGTATTGATTTTCACTTGGATGAAAAGTTCCTTAATTTGAGATGTGCATGGCAGAATGTTGGTGTGATAATGTATGGGCAAGGAAGACTACTCGCCAATGGGTGAGCTAAATTGGCGAACAGAACGCCAATGTTGCTGATTAGAGCGAGTAGAACAGTTCGCCCAAGCTGCCGAGGGCGCTGATCGCCCAGACGGATTGAGAAAAACAAAAAAATTAAATAAAAGTGAAATTTTGTGGGAAAGCATGGCAAACAAGTCAATAACGTGTGGGAAGAAAAGAGTTCTACTTGATTTCGTTTACTACAATAGTCTCCATGAAATTAATGCTAAGTATGAAAGCATTTAATGAAGAATATGGCTGTCAGACAAATGGAGAAAAAAATGAAAGGAAAGCCAATAAACATTGGCTGACAGTGGCGTGGACTGGAAAAGAAGTTGACGAGGAGAAGAATAATTTTAGTCAAAAAGGAAGAAAGAAACGGACTGCAACGGGAGACCTTACCACCGTTCCTTTTGTCACCAATTTCTCTGGGTTTTAATTACATGAAAGACGTGCAATGATGACATGAAACAGGATCAGAATAGGTGGCGACTTCTAAGTGGATTTGAAGGGCTATATAAGAAGCATACCTGAGGAATTGTTACTCGCCCATTTTGTTTGCTACAAATTTTACTTCGTTTCTTCCGTTTCTTTTATAACCAAGGAGTTTCATCTTTCTGCCAGTTTAATCTTTTCCTCACCGTTGAAGAGCTAAGGAACAAGAGAAGTAAAGCTAAGAAAGGCAAGAAAGCATTCTGTTATTGGAAGAGCAACTTAGTAAATGTGAGTATCATAGTTTTACAGTTCTCTTGATATTTAATCATAGATATAGCCTGGTTGTAGTTGAATATGGTTGAATATATAAGAAACTAAATGGAAAAATAACCAAGAATGAGTAAGGAAACACGAGGGACAAGTAGAAAGTTGCTAGTCAAAATGGGTGACTACTCGCCCAAAGGATAGGACAAGTTTGGGAAAATGTTATGTGAGTTCGCCAGTATTGTGGTCCGGGTGGGCGAAGACCAATGATCGCCAAAAGGTGAGAATGGCGATAACAGTGATCGCCCATGTGAAATGTTGATGATCGCCAATGGGGCGAGTAGGAGAAAAAGAGGTCGCAAACGTAATCCAATACATGGGCGAGCCCAATTATGAATTGATAAGCATGGCGAGTTGAGCTCCCAAGCTGGGTGAACTCCCACAAATGAGTTAATATTGAATGGCGAGCTCTTTGGGCGAATGGCGAACTGTGTCTCGCCAAAGTGCCACTATTATTAGGAAAATATAAATCATGTTGGAAAATACTCATAGTTTAAATAAATGCTTTTGCAGACGGGAATTGAGGAAGGCGGGCGAGAAGCAAGGCTGTATTAGACGAGGTAAGGAAGTAGTATGTGATGAAAATGCATGTCCTGTGGAGTAAAAGTGTTAAGAAAATATTAGAAATTGTTTTGTTTTTCTGACATGCATTGATTGATAAAAATGTTTTGACCTTGGCGAGCTACAAAGCCGCCATATGTTGTTTTGTTTAACGCGCTACTTAGGGCGGGCGAGTATCTTTGTTCTAAGTTGAAACTTGTGCTAGCAACGTGGCGAGCTCTCCTTTATGAGAACCTGGGCGAGTGCCTTTGTTTTAAAAGTTGAGAGAACTTTTTATGTCGTATGGGCGGGGGACCCTTTCCTGAAATTTAAGGCGGGCGAGCTATGAATTGATGAGTCAAACTTTGTCTTGAAAAGCTAAGTGGCGGGCGAATACTGATTCGCCGCATTGGCGAATTGACCAGTGGGCGAGTTGGCCAATGGGTGAGCTGACCCTGGGCGAACTAGCCATGGGCGAACCAGCTTCAAACGTGCCTTTCTCTCACAGAAAATGTTGAAATTGAGGGTTGTTTTACTAGTTATAAAACCTTTTGGAAACCAAATCATTTTATGGAAATGATACATATGATAACTTGATTTTGAGACATTAGGCCATGAGTTCATGCATTATGATTCATATACTTTGCGTGACCCATCTAGGGCGATGGCTCGGGTCAAATAGACCAACGAGTGCACCTTAGGGCGTCACAGGGCTGATGGACCTGCCAAGTCTTCAGCGGTCTCGAGGTCACTTGGCAAGTGGACCCGAGGACCACCTACAGATTATGGCCATACATCTAGTTGAGATAACCGTGAGGGGCGATGACCTACGGGTGCACCCCAAAAGCGGATGACTTATATTCCTTGCATGATTTAAATTGTTGCCTAATCTCAATTAAATGATTTCTGAAAGGATCTGTTAAATCCTATTTAATGTTAACTATATTCATTATTTCCTAATGAGTTTGATCGTTAGGATAATTAAGGGATTTTGAGAATATAGTTTTATATTTGTAAAACAGCATACATTTTCCTTACTGAGCACGTTGTCGCTCACTCCTTATTTTTCCACTCCACAGATAACTGATTTGGCTAAGAGACTTACCTTCTTGAGATTTGATATTGAAGGTATGTTATATTCTTTTATATATTCAGCAAAGTTGTATAGTACTACTTTAAATAGGAAGGGAATGTATATTCATCTCAAGGAAGAGACTTTATTAATTCATATTTACATAATAATGTAGTAAAAGTTGTTAAGCATCACAGACAGCCCAACCGGTAATTAAGTGTAAGTTATGAGTAATATCGTGATAGACAATAGTTTTGGGATGTTACAATATCCCAATTAGGGATGGTAATGGGTATCCTATAAACGGGTACCTGGCACTATCTGCTCCGTTTAAGTAGGGTTAGGATAGTATATAATTGAGTTTGGGTAGTGAAATTACTACCAGTCACGGATTCGAGTAATTATCTTAGGGTATCCGCTACCCGAACTTGATTATAAATAATAATTAATTAATACAATATTTATATTTTCTATATATAAATTATTTATTATTAATGTTGTATTTAATTAAATTAAGTCATTAAATATTATAATTATGATTTTTAACTTTAATTTATTTTTATGAGCTAAATTAAATTTATTAATTTATTTTTTTAATTAAGTTATTTCAAAATTGATTTTAAATTTAAATTTAAAAGTCAAACTTTGACTTAATAAACGGGTAATTAACGGGTTCGGGTAGTTAAACGGTATTTTCTATTTTATTTTATTTTTTTGGCCAGAAATATTTTCTATTTTATAGGGTTAATGTTCGGATAACATAAATAAAAATAATCGAGTAGTTAATCAGATTCAGTATTATACATATTAATCGGGTTCAGATTCGGGCAGATACCCGACCCGTTTACATTCGTAATCCCAATCGCATGGCATCGATTTCTTTCTCCCAGTTTCATTGGAGTATAGTCTACACTATAATTCCTTCTTCTGCGCTTTATTTAGATCACATAGCAAGTGCATCCCATGACAATGGCATTGATATCTCCAAAACATGCAATTGTCAAAACACCAGTGATACACTTTAAACACTAAGCTCTGCTGCTGTTGTTTTTGCTGTTTCTGCTGTCTGCCCGTGATTGTTGATATGATATTCTCCGATTCTTCCTTCGAACTTGATGTATTTATACCACTTAGCGCAAATTATGTAGACAACAAGATCAGCTGTCGTCAGAGCTGCTAACAGGAAGTAAAACCTGTCCAGATGGCCGCGGTTGAGGTTTCCAGGAATCCACCCAGGCATGTCATCTCTTGTTGATATCTTCATAACGGTGGTCACCAGCAAGCTGCTTACGTAATTTCCCAGTGATATAGACGTCATGCAAAGCGCACTTCCGAAGCTCTTCAGCCCGTCCGGCGCCTGCCCGTTGAAGAACTCCAATTGACCAACGTACATGAAAACCTCGGATGCTCCGATGAACACGTACTGAGGGATTTGCCAGAATATGCTCAAAGAGCTCGCGTTTTTGCAGCTCGGGCAGTCTTTGTTTGCGTGCTTTAACCTGAAAAGCTCCACGATTCCGGCTGACACCATTGCCAGTATTGCTATAACGAGCCCAATCCCCATTCTCTGGAGCTCGGTGAGGCCTTCTGGTTTTTTCTTTATTCTTGCGACGACGGGGTCGAGAACTCGCCGGTAAATGAAAATGAATGTTGCCACGCTGAGTATGTCGAAGCTAGACATGCTTGCCGCCGGGATGCGGAAGTTTGAGATATTGGTCTTCATGGCGTCGCCCTGTTCTACAAAGAGTGATGCCATTTGAGTGAAGACGACAGAGTAGAGAATGGTGCATAACCAGATTGGGAGGAGTCTTAACACGCATTTCACCTCTTCAACTTGTGTTACTGTGCAGAGATGCCATGGATTGAGGCCATCAATGTTTTTCTCTAGCTTCGGTGTCATGATTGCTGCTCTATCCAAAAACCTGCAAACATGAATATGAACCCAATGTTTATAACTACCAACCAGCGAGATATTCCTCGTTTTAACAAAATATCTCTCAATTTTGTTGCATAAAAGATATATTGGTTTATTTTTGGTTAAACGGAAATTTATAAAAACAGAAGCAAACTACAACTCAAAGTTCCATGGGAAAGACACTCCCCAAGCATCAGCGGCTAAGAAACTCTCTAGATACACAGGAGGACTACAAAGTTGCTCATAATCAACATCTAAAGAACATGCCATCTTCGCCAATTTATCAGCACAAAAGTTACTTTCTTAGTAGGAGTGCTGGATCTCAACTTTCCAGGGTCTATGACGAATTTCCATTATATCTTCAATAATGTTTCTCAACGGATGGAGAGTGCTGTCTGCAGAATTTATCAAATCTACGGCTACCTTGGCATCAAGCTCACATAAAACCACCCGATGCCCTTCAGTCCATGCTAACAGTAATCCCAATCTAAGTGATTGTAGTTCTGCAGTTATATTTGAACAAACCCCAAGATGCGCCTGAAAACCACCAAACCATTCACCGTTGATATAACGTAATATGCCCCCTGCACCCGCAATACCTGGATTGTTCTGAGCCGCTCCGTCTGTGTTCAACTTAACTACACCACAGGGAGGCGGTGACCAACTAATCATCTCCGGATCCTTCTTTATAGGGTTCATAAAAGACAGTTATGACTTTCAATATTTACACACGCATATATAACATAACATATCCTCACAATATTCCTATATAAGATTAGAGTATTACAAACGCAAGAATCTACCTGAAACCTTCAGTGTGGAGTATCTTTTTGGCTCCATTCATGGCAGATTCCTTCTTCTCCAGTTCAAACAAATTCTCTCCTCCTGGAGTCATCCTAACCCTCCATTTTCTTGTTGCAGCAACCAGCACTTGGCAGAACCTTGAGAGAGGGTTGCCCTTGGGTTCGAAGTGCCTATATCTGGGAGTCCCAATCAGAAACAAGATTAATGCTAGAAATGCAGAGCCAGCAGATGCCCAAAACCCAAGTGCCCACATGCCCTGATCCTCAAAATACTCAAGTATAGTGTTGGAAAAGAGTGATCCAAGGTTCAAAGCCAAGTAGAAGTAGCTGAAGAAGGCTACTTTTGAGTGCCCCTCTTTAGGGTCCTCCTCGTCAAACTGATCAGCCCCAAACGTGGCGATGTTCGGCTGGTAGCCTCCGTTTCCCAGCGCCACGAGGTAAATGGCAAGGTAGAAGAACACGATGTGGAAAGTGGAGTGTGATCCGCATGGGGTGTCTTCATCACCGCAGCCTCTGGGCTTGAGTAAGAATACAGTGGATGAAATTGATAACAACACCAAACCCTGCGCGAAAAAGCATTTTCAACCTAACAATCATAAACACGAGCTAAAATAAAGCAAACACGACATTGTGTTTGTGTTTTACACGAGACAAGCATAAACCAGAGAAGTTGATTGTGACTTACAAGGACAAAGATGGCCTGAAATATGGCACAAGTCTTGTACCTTCCCCAGTAGGAGTCACTAAGAAAGGCACCAAGCAGAGAGAAAATGTAGACTGTCCCAGTCCATTTGCTGACATTGTTTGCAGCATCTGCGTTGTCTTGGCCCAGCACCCTTGTTAAGAATAGCACCAGGTTGACCCCAACTCCAAAGAATGCCAATGTTGCCAGCCCTTGGTTAACTGATGAAAGAGTTTGAATTGAATGAATTATACTCAAATTAAGGTTAACTCAAATTCAATTCAAGATCGACTGAGGGATCTAGTTTGAATTAGCCCTGGTCCATACATGTATTACTTGATCATCATCTTCTGTGCAGCGCTCACGTTTGTATACGTGACCCTACATTTTATAATCGACACAAGATCGAAATATTTTGTCTATTCTCTTTTGAAGGGCGTGATGTGATACATGCATGATTTTGCTTTATTTGCAATGTAAGCATGGAGATTTACCTAGCAGTAGAAATCCAGAAACCCAAGTTCCAGTTCTGCCTCGAATAGCAGGATGACCATATCGATCCACTGTTCCATCCAAGGTATATTCCTCTTCCTCCTCTGCAGTCTTTTTTTGAATACTCGCCAGATTTACAAATGTTAATAATTAAGCTTAAATAATCTCAAAAAGGAAAAAAGACGTGTACAAAAGTATATACCACTGCCATAATTACCATACCAAAACAGAAAGTGGGTAGACGTAGAGTTAATTAATGAGTTTAGGTTTTTTTTTTTTATAATCCACACGTATCTTTATCCGTTGTAATGATTTGAGACTAATTTTGTTCGGAGCTTCATCATAGTTAAGGCTCCTCACCGCTACCCAAAGGTGTGTTTACTGGGAGTCAAACTCGAAAGCTCTTTCTACAAACTCAATTGCGTTGCCAATTGAGTCACAACCCATAGGTAATTAACGAGTTTAGGTGTATAAACAGCATTAGACACAATAATTTTAAATATAACACAATAATATAATATAATATGTTGAGTGTTAATGTAGCCGGTTCCGAATCCGGATAAAAGAGGAGGGTGATGGTAAGTTTGAACAACTAACCACCAAAACTAGTTTAATCTCATGAAATGAACCAATAATATAATATCTATAATATAAAAAATATGAATTAAAATTTAATAAAAATTAAAAGAATATATTTTAGGTTTAACTATCGACATCTTGTGGCCAAGCTTATACGCTGGCGAGGGGGTTCAAGTTTTGAAACTAAACGTTCCAAAACTGTTGGATGATCAGCGATTCTCAGCAAACAGCAGAGAAGGACGCCCGGTAAAGTCTCTGAATATTGAAAGGGACACTCAGAAAACCTCCCAAATACATAGGAGATCAAACATGGATTCCTTTGGCATCACAGAAATACGATAATCAAAAGAGACAACCCCGAAGCACCCTCACGCAAAGCCGTACGATGATCCAGCTAGCTTGTTGATGCATGCATGATGAAGAAAAACAGAAAACAAAACCACCAACCTCTTTGCAAATGTTATTCAGACAAGCCATAAGGACGGAATCTCGCAGAAACTAAATTTAGCAAGAACAAAAGCTTGGGAGAAGAGAGTAGAAGACGAGACAAGAAAGCCTAGGAGGATAATTAATAACCCTTGTTTGAAGGCAATGAGTCTTGCAGAGATGGGTTGCGGTATATATACAAGATGGCAGCATTTAATGGACAGCTGAAGTTCATGGGCGAAGAACAGGGGTGGCCTACGTGTAGAGGTGGGGAAAGAAATTGAAAAGGAAAGCAAAAAGCTTCAGGAAGCAACATGCTTGACTTGAATTTTGATATAGATGGGGCCGGAGGCGAAGGAAAGGAAAAGAAAGAGCCGTGATATTGTTGGATACAGCGATAAGCTGGCCACCAGTTTCAGCTCCACCGTCGCAATCAGTGGTAATTAATCTTATAAAGGTTATTGGACTTATAAGACAACACAGCAGGCTTATCAACAAATTTATAGCCTGTGCACGTAATTTTGTATCATGTTGATCAGTTCATATCTTGAGTTGTATATATGTTGGAGTGATGATTCGGTACAAAAACAGATATAAGAAGAAAGATTAGAACACGTATAAAACACAGATTCTCTCTCTTCTTTAACCTTAAAATCTTATTTTATTTCTTTACTTAAATAAACATTGATTTGAATGGTGAAAAACACTTTGAAATCTTAATTAACTCAAATGTCCTCTTAACTTTATCTTCTCTCTTGCAAAATTCAGTATCATTCGACTTTGGTCACGTAACTCCAAATCTTGAAAAACAATGGTTGATGGAATAAACCTCAGCAATTACATATTCACATCCAACAATGACTTACTTTTAGTCCCTTTTTCACGCAGAGGGCGCTGGCTGTGACTAAGCCGTCTTGATTTTGACATGTTTGAAACATGCCCTTTTGCACACATGATGAATCACTCTTTCTGGTAAGACTTCTCATTTCGGAGTTGTGAGTTTCATAGGGCCCTGAAGCTGATCAAAGTGTAATGTTGGCACGCAGAATCAAGTCAATTACAGAACAAAACGCATGTTCAATTTCTTTCGGGTTTTCTTTTCTCGGAAAAATTTGACGATTAGCAGCCTTTCCAAGTTTCCGGCCTCATTTACAGGGAAATGGAGTATAGGCAAAGATATGGAACTATTAATATTCTTAATAGAATACATGTGTATTATACTATACTGTATATCAGAACGTATCTAGTGAAGGGTGTTTCTTCTTGCCACATTTCCTGGGCGTTAAATCAAAGAAAATCATGAATTTTCTCTTCGATAAATCATATCCAAGCAAAGTAACAATTTTCCTCCTCGAAAGGTTGAAGACACCATCAGCCACTGTTTCTAGCATATTTTGATGATGTGAAAAATTTAAGTCGGATTTCGCATCAATCACAGTAGGATAGATTAAGATGATTTGTTTCTGAAGTATAAAAATTCTACAGGTCAAAGTTTGGTTGGTTGTCATTTTTTTTATTGGAAAAGATTGCTTTTAAGATTCAATTTCCTATTTTCTTTGTACTTCCCTTTTAAAAGAAAAATTTTACAAATCTAAAATTCAAACATTTTTTAAAACAAATATCCTTAAAGAGTAAACGAATTGAACATTAACGCATATTATTATGTTCATATTTGTTTGTTGGTTTTTTTAATATTGTTTGTATTTGTTAAGTTTTTTCATAAATATTAATGAATATGTTCATAAACATGTTCGTGAATATTCCACGAATATGTTTATAAACACGTGTTAGTGAGTATTAAATGAATATGTTCGTGAATACTAAACAAAAATAATACAAACAAATTAATTGTATTTACCTTGATATATATAATGTGAAATTGAAAAAATCTTCAATAGTTAAAATTTATTATGAGTAATTATTAAAATTTTAATAAGGACATAAAAAATAAACTATTATCGACAAATACCAAATGATTCGTCGAATTAACAAGTTTTAAACAAATCTTAAACGAGTTTATCCATGAACATGAAACAAACTATATATCTATTCATCATCATATGTTAAGATCAACAGATGAATGAAAACTTAACATGAAATTCTATAAGCAACCTATAAATTAAGCCTCACAACCCATTTGCTAATAAAACCTAAACTTTAAAACTTAAATATTAAAACTGCTCATCACAATCTACAAATTCAAGTCATTTCTTATTTTATCCCTCCTCTCATAATCACAACCTACAAATTCTAAAACTTTTTTCTTAAACACCATCAACTTTATTCTCATAATGTCTCTTCAATCTTTTTAATTTTTTCAAAAAATCTGAAATAAGTTCTTCATTCAAGCAATAAATTTGTGTTAATTTCTTAGATTTAAAGTTGGATTTTGTTAGATTTTGATTTAAATTTGGGTTCTAAATACCCTAAATCCATGAAAATGATTAGATTCTTGCGAAAAAATTGGTCGAACATTTCCTGCATTTTTTTTTTAATTTCAGAACTGGCAAAAAAAATTCCGTTAGTTCATTGACTTGAAAGCTTGGCAAAATCAAAGGCCTCTACCTAACATAAAATCAAGACTATTGTATCATGTTAATCCATTACACAGGTTAAAAATACAAAATCCCATGAAAGAACACAAGGCATTTGAATATATTTTCTAATAAAGTTCTTAATACAATGGATGACAACTAATGGCGATGAGAAAATACAATGGGAAACGACTTCCATGGCAGAGTGAGTGTATCCACTCTTTCTTTACTCATTGATCCGACAAATCCATTTGCAGGAAGCTAATAAAAGCCAATTGCATTTCGAGTTTATGATATGAAAGCATTTATGAAAAATTTGAAGATAAATATGTAATTTTATATAAAATATTACAATATTCGAAAAGATTATTATCTTATATATTGTCATTAAAATTTTTTTAATTCACAAGCGAAATTAAAATAAATAGAATAATTATCCTAATTATATTAAAATAAATTATCAAGTTTAATTTTTTGATTGTCAATAAATCACTCAAATCTATCAATAAATGATTAAAAAAGTGAAAATTAATTTTTTTTAATTGTATTCAAATATGATTCGAATTTTAAAATTATTATTATTAAAATAATTTTACTATTTATTTAACTCAAATTTTTTTTTTGTTTTAATTGATTTTAAATTATAAAACGAATGAAATTAAACGATTACATTAAAGCAAAAAAAAAGGTCAAATCTAACAAATTTAAAGAACTATTATGCCCCTAGAAATCTCCGTAATAATTCGCAAATGCTTACGTAGTAATCAAGAAATTGATAAGAACTGTAATGATTGAAGATGTGATTTGCATGGTGTTATCATGACGTGGAAAGAGGCCAATCATGCTTGTTTTATTACCCAATTTTGATGCAAATGCAATGCATGTGGACGCTGCTTTACATATAAATAATAAATATATTTTTCTTTTGTTTTTCTGCTGCTGCAGGCTGCAGTGCAGCCTTAGAAAAGTTTCAATGGGGTAGTCAGCAATTTGACGTTTAACAGTGGCAGTAGCACCTACGGTCCGTTCGTGCTGTCCACGGGAGAAAGCAAGAGTGAATCAGCCGAAGGAATTTCTGCGAACCGCCACATTAATGTGCTGCAGCCAAGCCCGAAGAAATTTATTTCATGCATTATTTAATTTGTAAGAAATCATTGCCTGTGAATTGTAATAGCAAATGAATAGTTCTAAATACACCTATTTTTTTATGCACTCACTTTCATTTATGTTATAAACAGTAAACTATAGGAAGAATAGGATAATTAGGTTCATTCAGAAATTCTCGTAGTAAATTTATGACTTTATAAGTAATTACCACTTGTAATAGTAAATTAATTATCTTCAAAATTAAATTTAATGAAATTAATAAAAACAATGTGAAACATAAATAATAATACAAAATTCTAACCTAATAATAAAGAGAGAGTTTTGAGATTTTGATATTTTAAATTTAAATTTTATCATGCGTGAGTATGTGTGAGTGTGAGACTTTGTTTATTGATTATTTATTAAGGAACTTTTTATAATAAAAAAAAATTTTGATTTTACTATAAAATTAACGAACATATATAATTAAATATAAATTTAATATTGAGTTTAATTAATACTAATTATTTATTACTTTACTTAATTCGAATAAAGTGATTTTCATATATGGTTAAAAAATATAATATATTGATTATGATTGTAACCAATGCTTAAAAGGTATTCCATGCTTGAAAAACAACATTTAATTTGATAAATCTCTAATTAATGTAAACAAATTTGATTGTAAACAAAAACATATGAATATCTTCATAAACTCTTTTTTATTAAGAATATCCTTATAAAATTAATCTTACTAATCTTTTAAATCAAGAAATTTTACTTTATTAATTAAATCGATGGTGGCAAAACTTTAAATTTCACAAATATATATAACTTATATGTATTATATGTCATATATATAATATATGCTTATTTACTAATTAATAATTTGAGTTTTAATTAAAATTTCATCTACCTGTAATTTGAGCATAGTCTATGAAATAATGGTCCCATGGACTAAAGGATATGATAAAAATGATCACAAAACAATGCCGACGTGACTAAATTAGAGTCACAAGTTATGGAGTAATGTAAATGACTACTAATTAATTTCCGAAATAATATTATAAAGACTAGCTGAACCAAAATATAATAATAAATGGTGATATATATCTATTTTCTTTACTCTAGTGGAATGGTCATAGCTCCTTATTATTAGTGCTTGTTATTGCTAGCTATCGCCTAACAAATTACAATTTCCCGTTAATTGATTTGAACTATAATACATAGCAAATTCAATTATCAATTACATGTATTTAATGGAAGCATTAATTATCTAATTAATTGTTTGATTCAATGAATGACTTTGGATTTATTAAATAATTACCTAACCATTACCTAACAATTTGACAAATAAAATGGATAAATGGTCTGGTAATCGCATGCAACTAGAATTCTCAATGGATCATGTCGGGTCTGGTAGGGTTGAGTTCAAGGGGTCTAGGCAGAGTGTTAAGAGATTACAAAGGTGTGCGAATCTAATCTAACCTTATTTTTTATCTATTTTTTTTTGTTCAAATCCATTTTATCATACAATGAAGAAGATGGGGTCCATCCAAAGCCTTTTAAACAGTATTATTTTTTTGAAAAATTAAAATAAAATCTAAGAACATTAAAAATACACATACTAAGATTGTTATCTCATAGTTAAACAAAATTTTTGACCGCCTATGAAAGTACAACAATCTTTTTGACAAGATGTACAACCTTTACTAGTGTTTTTTAGGGGTATTCAAAATTTGGAAAAAATTCGGTTAACCGACCAGCCGAATTTAATTCGGTTAATCGGTCGGCCATCGAATTTATTTCGGTCGGTTAACGAAAATAGGATTTAGGAAAATTCGGTTAACGGTTAATTCGGTTTGAAAACCGAATTAATTTCGGCTAACCGAATTAACCGAATTATATTTATTATAATATATAATATATTCTATATATATAATATATACTATATACATATAATATACATATGATATACTATAATATATATAATATATATTATATATGATATTCTATAATATGTATACATATGATATACTATAATATAATATATATAACCGAATCATATTTACTATAATATATAATATATACTATATATATACACTATATATAATATATACTATATACATATAATATACATATGATATACTATAATATATATTATATATAATTTTGTATAAAGTTTGGTTAATTC
Source organism: Heritiera littoralis (assembly GCA_031772115.1). NCBI lineage: Eukaryota > Viridiplantae > Streptophyta > Magnoliopsida > Malvales > Malvaceae > Heritiera > Heritiera littoralis. Next base: position 2,246,238 of record JAPDPK010000118.1, read on the forward strand.
GGTTAATTAATCGAATTAACCGAATTATATTTCGGTTCGGTTAATTCAAAAATAGATATTTCGGTTCGGTTAACGAAAGTAAAATTTTATAATTCGGTTAATTTGGTTTCGGTTAATTTGATTCGAAATTAACCGAATTACACGAATGAACACTCCTAGTGTTTTTGTTTTGTTTCTTTTGTTCATATTATTAGAAAAGCAAATTTCTTTACTGACTTTCTTGCAAAACTTGAAGTTAGGTGAGCATCCAATTTTGTGGTATGGTTATAACAGATTACTCCATTAATAAAACCAGTTTTTACCTTTCAAAAAAATTAAAAAATACATAATAATTAATGAGTATAAAAACAATAAATTCAAATAAATTTTAAAAAAATAAAAAAAAAACTTTGAAGTCAATTTAAATTGCGAAAAAAAAAAGTTCAAAGTAAAGAATGCATTAACATACTTTCCAAAAACTTTTTACTTATATATACTCAAAAATATTGTTTTTAAAACTTATAAAATACAAAATCATATTTTATTAAAATATCAAATTAACTACATCATAATAATAATAAATAAAGATTATAATTGTGTGGCCAAGAACGCTTGTGCTTTAATTAATAGGTGTTCTGTATGTGATAAAGGAGGTTTACATTTTTTAAATATTTCTTAAATGGTATGTGCCACTATCAATATCTTAATTTCATTTAAAAAGTCTAAGAACTCCTATGATAATGTGTTGGATAATAATTCATTATTTTTTGGTATAATCACATATGTCTTCATTCGTTTTATTGTCTAAGACTAATTCTATTCGTGACTGGAGTAGTAAATAGTAAAGTCCTCATGTAACAGTCTGAGTGTACATTATTGCACAATATTTACTCATATTTTATACATCTCTATCGGTTGAGCTGTCTGTGATGCTTACAGTAAATAACCGTTACGTTAACAAACAATATTCTTATTCACAGTACGATTCAGAAATGTGAATATTACATTATTTCGTATCATGTCTACATTCCCTGTATTTTGCTCATATTTAAAGTAGTATTGTACAAATTTTCTGAACATATAAAAGAAAGTAATATACCTTCGATATCGTGTATCTACTGACTCAGGTAACCAATCTAGCAACCGATAACTCCGGATGGTACGTCTCTTAATCCAAATCAATAACCTGTGGAGTGGAAATGAAGGGGTGAGCGAACCACATGCTCAGTAAAGGAGTTGTATGTTGCTTGATAGAATGAAGCTATAAGCCATAAACCAATTTTTTATTTTTCCTAACAGTGTACTAAGCACAAAAGGAATGATACTATAGTCGGTTGGGAAATCCAGATGGAGCATGGAAAGTATTTTGAAATACCTGTCTTGTCCCGAAAACCCAGAGCGACTATAGGGAGTAATTTATAATTTGTTCTGATAAAACAATTTAACACTCATTTTTCCATAAACATAAATGGAATAAGCCATTTATTTTCCTGCACTTCAGTACAGTACAAAACACATGATAGTTCAGTAGTAAACAGTACAGTTCAGTAAGTATAACACTGTAGAAAAACAGTAGGAATCATGTCCCGTAATAGTAGCTTTCAAGTATCCAAATAATGGAGTAAACAATTTAATAATTATTTCTATTTTAGAAATAATTTTCATAATATCATTTCTCCAGTAAACAATAATTCTCATGATTCCTTTTCAGTAACCAGTAATCAGTAATTTTCCAGTTTAGTAATCAGTAAATCCCAGTACAGTACAGTAAGCAGTATTCAATACTTTCATTTCAGTAAACAGTAAGTTGGGACTAGGCATCACCCTACATGGTATCATGCTATAATCGTCCACTAGGGACACAGTACAGTAAACAATCTAGAGCTATGGCCATCGTCTAAGGGGCGTCCTCGGGTACACTTGTCAGGTGTTGCCGGGACTGCTAATAACTTGGCAGGTTTATCAGCCACGTGAACAGTAACAGTATAACAGTAAGCATGAATCTTAGGGCCTAAAGTCTCAAAATCAATTTATTTTCTCATAAAATACCTTTAAGGGATATTTTATAAATTATACCATTTATTTAAATAATAAATTCCAAAAAGGTATTTATTCTCATTTTCACATACCGTAAATCAATCGGTAAATATTCATGTATCAAGTGAGAAAAACAAATAAATATTCATTTTGAATATTTAATATCATATAAAACATAGTTAATTTCTCACTTTCATGAAAATATAAAACATGAATATTTAATTTTATACTTTCTCATAATTTCCAATTTATGGAAAAGTTGATGGAAATTATATTTAAAATTTTCCATTTAAATCATTTCAAGTATCTAAAATATTTTATAATATTTTAGAATATTTTTGGAATTTTTCCGACAGCATAACGACTGCGAATTCCTAACCTCATGCACACAATTTATAGTATATAAATCAGCTTATCAACCACAATTTTGCATGTTTTCAAACCAAATTATGCTTCCGATATTCTTATAAAATTTAATTCAAGAATACATGTAATTCATTATATCACTACAACTCACACACTTCTCCCTTACCTGCCTTACGAAGCCGAGCTTCCCGGTTACGTTCACCGAAACTCGTAACTCCCTGCTGCAAAATAATTTTATCCAAATTTATTAATATTTTTCCTTTTAAATTTTAAGCCACTAGCATTCATAAAATGCAGATACTAATGTCATAATATATGCACAACCAATATAATTTATACTGGTGCTAACACTCAACTTCCTCATTTTAGCTTCTTTTTCGGTTTTAATTTTACCAACCTTTCTCTTTAAATTTCTATAGTTGTTTTCTAGTATCAACCCCAAAATTCAACATTAATTCATATCTAACCATAGTCATGGCCAAAGCCCTCTCTTTGGCCATATCTTGACTTTAATTCTTTTTCTTCAATTTATTGTTTCCAATTGTTAAATGCTTGTCCACGTGAGCCTTTCCCTCTTATTTTCATGCATGAACCATAAATTTTCCTATTTACTCATGTCCAAACCGAAACCCCCTTTAATAACCAAATTTTGATTCTTCATCCCTTTCATGATTCCAAGCTTCCTATTCATTTTCTTCATGTTCTTTTAACCATTTCACATCATCTTCATACAATTTCCAGCACAATTTCTTCGTTGTTCTCATCTATCCTAAATTCACATTTTGCTCTAATTTCATCTTCTAATGAGGTTTAACTAAAAAGAAGTCTATAACCATGATTCTCATGTTAAGAAACACATAAATCCACCATTTAATTTCAAGAAAACTTTAGAATTATTGAACTTACCTTAACCGAATTTCACCTCCAAAACAGAACAAGTTTTCTGCCTCATGTTAGCCCCACTTCTCTTGTTTTTTAGTTGGTTCTAAGGTGGAGGTAAGGTTTAGGGAGAAGATTAGGTGATTAACTAGCAAAGGAATGAAGTTTTACTAATGATTTCATGGGAGAACTAAGTGAAAACTGGTCACAACATGCAGCAAACAGAATACATCGTGGAGTAGCAGGGGAAAATCAGTGAAAAGATGTAATTTTTTGCTGAAGTTTTGTTTCTTTAGTCTTTCATTTATCCAATAGGAGTTGGCCACCTTTCTTGCTTATCCATTTTTCCTCATCATTTTTATGTCTTATAAGCATTAAATTTGTGAAGAAAACTGCAGCAAAGGAACAGCTAGGAAGTAAGTTTTTGCTGCACATTTCTTGACTTGGTGCCGTCCTCTTTTGTAGTCTCCAACCAATGAAATTATTTCCATATAAAATGTTAAAATTCTCTTCCTTTAAGCCTTCTTTTTCATTGTTCTTTATACCGTAAAACTATTTTTCATTTCACTTAGAAAATTTCCAGCTGGACAATCGGTACCATGGCATCACAAAATTGGCGTGCTGTCCCATTTCTTTGGCTGCACGTTCTTGACTTCTTTGCTCTCTTTTGATGCATAATTCAACCAATAAAATTCCAGTCACATATCCACTTAATAAAACCATCTTCATCTGTTATTATTTATTCAATTTCACACCATAAATTTGCAACAAATTTGTGTCCAGCCGTGCATCATAACAGCAAAAAAAATGGATGCACGGTTTGGACTTTGTTTCTTCACCTCCTTTAATATACTCACCAATGAAATTTAATCACTAGTCCAATATATAAATTTTCCTCTCTTATAATTCATTTTTTTGTATTTTATGCCGTGAAGTAACACTTCCATTCTTAATTTTCTGATTTGTTTTCTTCCTTTATTCTATGTTTTCAATTCATTCCTTAATATTCATTTCAATTATTATACACCAAATTATAAATTATAGCTCCAATAATTTCTTAATTTAAAGTGAAAATCCATATTCAATATTTATTTAATTCCACTAAATAATTTATTTCCACTATCAATTCATTTACAAATATAGTGTACAGTGTTATAAAATCGAGTCTCACACCTCACAACAGTGATGACTCTAAAATTCAAACCATATCCAAATATCTGGATAAAAAATTCACTTTTATTTCTTCTAATCACTTGTTGATATAATCAATTAATTGTTAAATATAAAAGGTGGCAATCAAATTACATGTTGAACCAGCACATTACAGTTTTAGTCAATTCCCAGCACATATATTTATTAAATAGGATTTAGGGCAATTAGGTTCTCTTGTTTTTAATTAAGTCATTTTGAATTTTTTTTATCATTTGGTTTTTGAGTCATTTATGTTAGGTTGCCTTGAATTTTAGCTAGATTTCTATTGGTTATATTATATAGACACATTATACTATATAGTTTTTTTTTTCACATTTTTAGTGAAAATTAAAAGAAAAAGTTATTATTTGACTTTTACTCTAGTACTTTTGTCTTAATTCTCATTTTTAGTCTTAGATATATGGATAATCAGTAAATATATCTTTCGATTTTAATTGAATTAATTAATATATAATCAATTTTAAACGAATTAATCAATATATATTTTTTATACAAACACTGCACGACTATAATAGATATTAAGATCCCACGAGCCGAGCAAGTTTTCTACAACCATATTTTGTCAATATTGATTATCTAACCCTATTCATTGAAACATTTGTTCAAATCATTTACGGATGGAAGAGATTTATATAGATGTTGAGATTTGAATTTTAAATTTATTAAAAGTCATATTTTAAAAAAATTTTATGAGTAATTAAATTTTTTAGTATAATAGAAGTCATTGGTCTAAGAGAAAATAATATGCAAGTGCTTTCGATTTTCAGATCTAATTTTCAAATCTTAAGGACGAGAATGTGATTATATGAACCAATTTTCAATCTCCAAAAATAAATTAGATTAACATACTAACATTTCATTTATAACATAAATATAAATTATTATGTATTACAAGTGATCAACTTTCTCACCGTTAAGATATGATCCAACTTAGGTACGCTACCTAAAGCGGCCATCTAGACTATAGAAAGTACTTATGTTTTATAATGGGATGCAAAATTTATATTTCCAATCTAAAAACAATTAATTATAAGTTACGATGAAGAAAATTAGGACCACAAAAAATATAAAACATTATATATATAAAGGATAACATCATCCAACATTAATTTATCTTACGTGCATGCTTACAAAACAAATTTGATTCTAGTAGCATTACGCTAAAAGTTCAAACAAAACCAAACCAAACAAAGACATAGGCTTGAAAACATCATTTAGCCTACTTTGGTTAGATAATAGGATGCTAAAACTATATTTCTAATATAAAATCAATAGATTATAAGCAACAACAAAGAAAATTACCCTCGCAAAAAATATAAAACATAATATATATATATATATATATATATATATAAAATAACATCATTTAACATTTATCTTACGTGCATGCTTACAAAACAAAGTTGATTCGAGTAGCATTACTTTAAAAGTTCAAACGAAACCAAACCAAAGAAATAGGTGAAAAATGATTCATGAATCCATGGCTAGATGTCACTTATTGGTCAAATGGAAACAAATTAAAAGTCCATTGACAACAAGTGGAAAGTGGAAAAGCTTGTACAATTTGATTTAGGAATTCTGTTTGCATATGTAATGAATCACTAATCAAAGACAAAGCAAGCTAAGAAGAAGACGAATCAAGTTGAATTTATAAATGGAGGGATTTGCCATTTGCGTTTTGCAGGAGGAGTCAACATTATTGCCTAAACGTGATGCAACATGCATGGCTTTTCCATGGCAAGAAAGAAAACCTTCAAATGGGTAGGTTGGTTTAGACTTTGTGTCCAACTTCGCTTTCCATTCCATATCTATGGTTAACATCAATGCTCATGCAGTTCTGCTCAATAGCACGAAAGAGCCACAAGTAATCAATTGCATCACGGCTTGTTGTTTTCCCAAACAGGCATGAATATGATACCAATAAATACACAAGGAAAATATAGATTAAAATTTAATAAAAATTATATATAAATATGATTTACAGTATCATTATAAATTTCATATGTAATTTTCGTGTTTTACATGACATCAACATAAATTATATACACAAATTATCGAATCCACTTTCAAGCAAGTAATGATATTTAATAAGTGAATAAGCACACTCAAATCTCTTCCGATGCTTGCTTGCTTATCACTCTTCTACATTTTCGGCAGCCTGATCTCGAAGTGGCCAGTTTGTCAAACACATATATTTGATATATTAGATTGTCACCACTTTCTTTGGATAAGCACCGGTTGACTACCACGACTTCAACAAGTCAAGTTTTATGATTTCTATGAGAATTCACATACCAAGGATTTTTTTTTTGTTCAACATACCAAGGATTGACAATATAGTATTGATCAGTTGAAAATTCTTACAATTAAATATTATTTTTCGTGTATACGTAATTTAATTTATCGTTGATCTTATTACGAAATACACTATGGCGAGGATTTACCTGGATTATTTCATGACCTTAATTATAAAGAATATCTTTGAAGGTTTATATTTCATAAATAAAACAATCAACACTTGGATACGCGGCCTTGATGATTCATTCCGGCCTTCATTACTTTGCACGAAAGCATATATTGTAGAATATCTCACACATATCTCAATCAATTGACAATTACATCAGCAAATGCTTTGGACATTATATATACATATACACGAGAAAAATATTTACACGATTGATTTTAAATTTATTAAACTTGAATTTGAGTATTAGTTTAAGAATAATTATTTTATACATCATCAGTGAAATTTTTTAATTCTATAAGTAGCCTTAAGATGATGACACATGTTTTATTTTTTTTATTTTTTATTTTTTAATATTTTTAAAATGCATGCGTCATTATCTTAATTTTGCTTGTGAAGTAAAAAAATTCACCGACGACGTATAAAATAACTATCCTTAATTTAAATTATCATGTTATTATTTTATAAAAATTCTGCAAATTTAAAATTTAAATCTCGACCTCTATTTTTTTAATTAGATATCTTCTTTGTATCATAAATATTTGCTAAACGTTAAAAACACTTAATAATTAATTGAAGTCTATAAATAAATAAATATATATAGTGAAATTGAACAAAAAAAAAAGAAAAAAACTGGTACATGCAGCAGCTATAGCTATAATTGACCAGTTCGTCACATGCATCTTCTAGAGCAATTACTTGTGTTCTTAGGTGCATTGTTGAGAGGGTAATGACTTCCCATTATTACAAAGTGGAAATACACAAGTACCACTTGAAGTGCCACTTGAAATACACAAGTACCACTTGAAGCAGACAAATGTAGATCTGCTTTGCTTCTCTTTGCTTATTTGTAAAATTTGCGTATAAGGTTGCAATCGCAAGCATGGGGATGTATGTAATCCTAGGTACTAGGTGGGGTTCAATTTGGTTAAATTAGGCGGGCATTATACATTTTTTTTTTGGAGAGAAATACTTTCTCGTTGATTTTATTCATCGGTAAACACCATACATCATTAAGCAAATCTGAGTTTAACATACAGAGAAGCAGATAGACTACAAATGTTAAATCTCATCCTAATGTTTTTACAAAGGAGGGGCAGGCACTCCATCTTTATCGAAAACACCCACCATAGAGGATTGAAGATGATTTAGCCACCCATCTTGACACATCCCCATTCTGGATTTTTTACCAATCCAATCTGTCATTCTGTTGGCATTTCTTCTAACCAGAGCAAATTTGCACTCGGGGATATTTTCACTCCATGACTGAATATCTCTAATGATTGGTTTTATTCTCCAACATACCACATCATCCCTTCCAGTAATTGCTGAAAACAAAACAGATGAATCCATCTCACATATTACCTTCCTATATCGACATCCAACCGCTATTTTCACCCCTTCCTTTACAGCAATAGCCTCTGCAATCAGTGATGAATCAGCTTTAACTCTTCCAGCTTTGCCATTCAAAATATTTCCATCATGATCTCTAACCACCACCCCAAATCCAGCATCCTTAGTTTTAAAATCGAAAGCACCGTCGCTATTTACTTTAACCTAACCAGCATTTGGTTTACACCATTTCTCCTGTACTACATTATCAGCTTTCCTCTTAGAAACTTTTAATCTCATTTGTATCACCTTACTTGAAGACCATTCCATAATTGCATAAAGACACCTCCTTACAGCCTGATCATACACAATATCCCTTTTGGCCATAACCAAATCACAACGACACTTCCAGATCTACCAACACACAAAGGCCACCTTCATCAGCATATCATTCCTATATTCCTTATTCAAAGAATTACACAGATCAAGCCACCACTTATCAAAAGTAGTTACAGCTCCCATATTAATTCGTAGTCCATTACAAACTGTAAACCACATACCTTTAGTCCAATAGCAAAAAAGTAACATATGCTCAATAGACTCATCACCTTGATTACAAATCCGACATATTGGGCTATTTACTACCTTCTTCCTCCATAATGCCAAATTAACTGGAACTATATTGCTACACACTCTCCAAATGAAAATTTTTATCTTTTCTGGAATATCTAACAACCAAATAGATTTCCACACAGGCCCTTCCACAATATGTGAAGATGAAGCAGATCTTTGTATGTAACGTCTGCTAATAGCCAGTTTGTAATAGCCACTTTTGACAGAATAAGTACCATTGCAACTAAAAGGCCAAATTAGTTTATCTTGACCCCCAGATTGGCATATAGGAATTTTCATAATGGCAGACTTCTCCTCATCAGTCAACCAGTGCTCAATTCTTCCGAGATTCCAGTAACCATTCTCCCTATCCATTAAATCTGCCACCTTTTCTGTCATATCAGTATCCCCTACATCCTGCACTTTTAATTTCATATTCGGCAGCTCAGGCACCCATCTATCATTCCAAACAGAGATACTCATTCCATCCATAACCTGCCAGCATAGATTTTCTTTAAGCAAATCTCGCCCAACTAAGAGACTACTCCAAACCCAAGAAGCCTTTCCTCCCTTCTTTGCATTTAGAATATTACTATTAGGGAAATACACACTTTTCAAAACCTTTACCCACAAAGCATTTTCCTCCTCAATCATTCTCCAAACCTGTTTAGCTAACAAAGCATCATTAAACAAGCTCAAGTCTTTAAAACCAAGACCACCCAAACTCTTAGACATAGACATGCTTAACCAATTTTTCCAGTGAATTTTCCTTTCCTCTTCCTTTTGTCCCCACCAAAAATTAGCAATGGCTGCATTCATTTCATTACAAATTTTCATAAGAAACTTAAAGCACATCATAGTATATGTGGGCACTGAGCATGCAACAGCTTTGATAAGAACTTCCTTACCACCATGTGACAAAGATTGTTTCTTCCAACTAGTCAATTTGCTCATTACCTTCTCTTTTATCTGCAACAAAGCCCCATATCTTGTCTTCCCCCATAGAGAAGGAATCCCCAAATAAGTTCCAGGATTAGCTGCCCTCTTGACACTTAACCATTCCTCAACCTCTTTCTTAATCTCCTCTGGCACATTAGCTTCAAGGAAGTCCCATTCTACCCTATCATATGCCTTATTCATATCAAGTTTGAGTGCCAATTCAAACTTTCCTCCCTTCTTCCTCATCTTCAAGTAATGAAAAACCTCCTGTGCTATAATGATATTGTCATGAATTTGCCTCCCAGCCACAAATGCACTTTGATTTTCTGTTACAATATCACCCATTATCATCTTCATTCTATTCACCATCACCTTCGATATAACCTTGTACAGAAAATTACATAGGCTAATAGGCCTAAAATGAGACACCAGAGTAGGCCCTTTTACCTTAGGAATTAGGATTATATTGGTCTGGTTTAGTTCCTCCAACATTTGGCCATTCACAAAAAAATATTTCATAGCCCCTATCACATCATCCTTAATAATATCCCAGTAATTTTGATAGAAAGCACCACAAAACCCATCAGGCCCCGGGGCCTTATATATGTGCTCCCAATTGAAATACTGCCTCTGTTATCTCTTCATCTGTGACTGTAGCAATCAAAGTCTCATTCATATCATCACTAATAACACGCTGTACATTATCCAAAACAAATCCCCAACACCTTGAACCACTCGAAGAGAACAATCTTCTATAAAATGTTTCAAACTCTCCTATTATTTCTGCTTCATTCTCCACCCACCAACCATTCGCGGGCATTATACATTTATGAGCCATATAGTTAGGATTAACGGTGTTTAAATTTTGGTTTGACTGAATCTAATATAACATATATTATATTACAAATTACATAGCAAATTTGATAAGATTCTTATATAAACGCTTACATGGACAGTCTCTTTGAATGACATGTGAGCATTATTAATTTCATGTCTACCTAAGTCAAAAGGAATAATAAGAATTAACTTTTTTACTTTTTCATTTCCTTAAAATTTCTCTAATCCTTATAATTTCTCAATCTTTTTAAAAAAATCTTAAATTAATTTTAAATACTATTAATCCAAAAATATTTAAAAAGAAAAATAATTTTAATATTATCTAATTGAAAAACTAAATAAAATATTAATTGATATCTAATTATATTATAAAATAAATAATTTTAATTTATTTAAAAAATACTTTACCGTCTAAATTGAATAGTATAAAAATAAACCATCAATATCATGTATACTATTTAAATAATTAAAAGTATTATTTTTTAGATAAATAAATCTAATCTAATATACATATTAAATTACAAGGTACATAGTAAATTTAGCAAAATGCCTATACAGATGCTTACATGATAGTCTACTTGAATGACATATAAGCATAATTAATTTCATGTCAACCTAAGTCAAAGAGAAAAGTAAGTACTAACTTCTCCACTTTTTCACTTTCCTAAAATTTTTCTAATTTCTAGAATTTTTGAATCTTCTTAAAAAAGAATATATTAAATTAATTGTAAATACTATCTAATAAAAAATATTTAAAAAGAAACATAATTTTAATATTATCTATTTGAAAAATTAAATTAAATATTAATTGATATCTATTTATATTATAAAATAAATAATTTTAATTTTAAATTATTTAAAAATAATATTTTATTATTTAAACTGAAAAGTATAAAACTAAGCCATTAATACCATGTTTATTATTTAAATATTTAAAATTATTATTTTTCTAAACAAATAAAATTTATGTATAAAACATATAAATTTATAAATATATATGCTATACATATTTAAATAGATAAAAGTTAATTTGTGCATTACACAAGTTACTGTGCTTTCATATATAAATATAAATACTTTTATGTTATAACTACTTATATATATAAATATATGTATAACAATGCATATTTATATTATATGCATATAAAATGCATATTTATAATGATAATTATTTAGGTCAATAATAATATGCCTCAAAATGTTACTCTAACACTTGAAATTGTTAAAATAATATACTTTTAAGTTCTATTTTAATATTTTGTTGATGTGCTCAATAATATTATTTATTATATGTTTTTATTTTTTTATTTTTCTTAATATTTGTTTATCTTATGTTTTAAATTTTATAACTTTTTAATTAAATATTTAATTCTTTTATAATTTGATATCTTGATTATATTAGATATATTATATATATTAACAAATAAATTAAATAATATTATTTTATATATTTATAAATTTAAATAATTCAAACTAACTCGTGAATCGCATAAGTAAAAACTAGTTAACTGATTAAAGTAATCGGTTGGTTAATGAAAATGAGTTGGAAAGAATTTTGGTTTTCGATTAATTTGATTAATTAAATGAAATTTAAACCAAAATATAAAAAGATCTAAAAAAAATTAAAATATATGAAACTTAAACATTTTTTTTTAATATTTGAAATTTAGATGATGTTTTAAATTTAATTATTAAAGCTTTTAACTTAATACTTTGGTACAGAATATTTTGTTAAACTATATTATTTTGTTTGTTTCAAATATGAGAAATTAATAATTTAACTTATATATTTTATTATTTCGATTCAACTCTATAAATATATAATTAATTTGATTAGTTTTAGAATTTATATGTGTGTGTGTGTGTGTGTGTGTATATATATATATATATATATATATATTTATATATGATGCACTATGCTCTCAATGCATTAAATGTTGATATCTCATCATTAATAAATCTTTATAAGTACAATGAAAAAAACTATTTGTATTTATTTTCAAAGGCTTAGGATTTATTTAGTTTGCTTATTGATAAGCGGTCAACCTCTTATACATTAACAATGTATAGAGATATATATAGTCTTTCTTTTTTGGTGCAATAGAGATATATATTGTCAGTGCATCATATATAAACTTTATATATAAACTAGTTCTTACTCGTGCGATGCACGAATTAGTTATAATTATTTAAATTTATAAATATATATAAAATAATGTTATTTAGTTTATTTGTTTAAAGTATAGATAAAATATGTCTAATATAATCAATATATCTAATTATAAAAGAATTAAATATTTAATTAAAAATTATAAAATTCAAAACATAAAATAAACAAATATTAAGAAGAATAAAAAATAAAAACATTTCATATATAATATTATTGAGCACATCACAAAATGTTAAAATAGAATTTAAAAGTATATTTTAACAATTTCAAGTGTTATAGTAGTAACATTTTTAGGCTTATTATAATTATTAACCTAAATAATCATTATTATAAATATGCTCTTTTACATACATATAATATAAATATGCATTCTTTTATAAATATAAATATATATATATATATAAAATTATAACATAAAAATATTTATACTTATATATGAAAGCATAATAACTTGTATAATGAACGAATTAATTTTATTTATTTAAATACGTATGTAACATATATATTTATAAATTTATATGTTTTACGCATAAATTTTATTTGTTTAGAAAAATAACAATTTTAAATATTTAAATAATATACATGATATTAATGACTTAGTTTTATACTTTTAAATTTAGATAGTAAAATATTTTTTAAATAAATTAAAATTAAAATTATTTATTTTATAATATTAATAGATATCAATTAATATTTTATAGAAATTTTCAAATAGATAATATTAAAATTATGTTTGTTTTTAAATATTTTTGGATTAAATAATATTTAGAATTAATTTAATATATTCTTTTTTTAAAATATCCAAAAATTATAGGAATTAAATAAATTTTAAGAAAGTGGAAAAGTAGAAAAATTAATACTTATTATTCTTTCATAAAAAAATACTTATTATTCTTTTTGACTTAGGTAGACATGAAATTAATGATACTTACATGCCATTCAAATAGAATATCCATGTAAGCATATGTGTAGGCATCTTACCAAATTTGTTATGTACCTTGTAATTTAATATGTTTATTAGATAAGAATTTTTTTAGAAAATAATAATTTTAAATATTTAAATAGTATACATGATGTTGATGGCATATTTCTATACTTTTAAGTTTAGACAATAAAATATCTTTAAATAAATTAAAAATAAATAAATTAAAAATATTTAGTTTATAATATAAATAGATATCAATTAATATTTTATTTAAATTTCCAATTAGATATTATTAAAATTATATGTTTTTAAATATTTTTGGATTAGATAGTATTTAAATTTAATTTAAGATATTTTTTTAAAAAATTGAGAAATTCTAGGAATTAGAGAAATTTTAGGGAAATGAAAAAGTAAAGAAGTTAATACTTATTATTCCTTTTGACTTAGGTGGACATAAAATTAATGTTGCTTACATGTCATTTAAAGAGACTGTCCACGTAAACGTCTATGTAAGCAGCTTACCAAATTTGTTATGTAGTTTGTAATATAATATATATATTAGATGTGTGTGTGTGTGTATATATATATATATATATATGTACACACACATACACTTCAACTCTGGTCATCATTAAAGTTGTTCATTCGGTCAATTCAATTTATTTCGATCTAAATTGATTGAAACTAAATTTAATTGAATTATATTGTCATATATATATATATATATATATATATATATATATATATATATTGGTCCATAGAAGTTTGGTACATATAATTATGTCCTCCAATTAAAGGTGTTCATTCGGTCAATTCAATTTATTTCGATCTAAATTGATTGAAACTGAATTTAATTGAATTATATTGTCTTTGTTTGGTACATACATACATATAAATATATATATATATATATGTATGTATATATATATATATAGTTTGGTCCATAGAAGTTTGGTACATATAATTATGTCTATGACATAAGGGGATGAGGCTCTCTGTTGGCTGAAGGAAAACTCAGTTTTTGCCAACAACCTCTTGGTTTAGTGGTTAAGGATGAGTTGTGGTATATTGTAAGTATTGAGTTCGAATCCAAATACCTATCTTCAATTATTTAATATTCCTCTTGTACCAAAAAAAAAAACTCAGTTTCAGTTTTTCGATAGGCTAAGAAGGCAAGAAGATTGGTCTTGACTTGTTCACCTATGACTGAAATGGACTTGTTTTTGGAGGTTAAAATCAAAGTTGAGTGCTTACAAGTTTAAATGGTTTTAATGCCCGAGTGACTAAGCCCACTGGTCTATAGCCCAAGTTTTATTCAGTGGCAGCGCTAAAACACTAGCACTAGTAGATGAATCTGTCTGTACTTTATGTCACATGAATCTGTCTGTACTTTATGAGTGTAAATCACTTAACCTAAGTATTCAACTAACTGAATTATTATATAACTAAACTCAAGTTCACACATGGTATGACTTGAACTTGAGAATTATCATATATGTATATACATATATATAAATATTAAATATATTTACATAACTCTGTAAATCACTTAAGTTTTTAACTTATTGAACCAATATATAACTAAACTAAATTAAACTAAACTGAAGCTTGTACGCGTTGAGATTTAAATCTGAGAGCTTTTGTTTACTAGATTATTCGTCGACTAGATCAAACCTAAGTAGTATATTACATGATTTTATGTTAATTTAGACCTGACTAGACTTGAGAATGAATTTATTCCTCACCACTAAGGCAAAAACTCATTCGCATACATATATCTCTACATATATACATATATCTGTACATATATATATATATATATATATATATATTTGTTTCCCTACCTCTTTATTGCTTGACACTTGTCTCTTTTTATTGCTTCCCACTTGTCACTTTTATGAAAAGAACAATTAAATGTAAAAGACAATTAAATGTAAAATATTTAAATATTATTAAATGTAACAATTTTTTAATTAGTTTTAATTAATACTTGATTAGTTTTAATTGACCAAATATTAGTTTTTAATTTATACATATTAATAAAATTATCTCCCAAACTCTCCTCTCATTAAGCCACGTTACTCATTTGTTTTTTTTATAATGTTTTTTATGTCTCACAAACTCCATTTTTGTAGCAATCATATTTGTTTGTTTAAAATAAAAAGAATCCACTTTATTTAAAAGTTAAATTTGCTAACAAAATTTATTCTCATATAAAAGTAAGACAATTAATGGTTGTCTTTCAGATCATTTTTAAGAGATTCACCCTCTCACATTTGTCACTCAATTCTATTAATACAAAAAGTTAAAACTAATATTTTATTGATATTTAATTAATTAATAGATTTATATTTTTTAATTAGAAATTAATATTTTATTAATAAAAAATTAAAACTAATGAGTTATTAAAACTAAAATTTTAATAAATTCATATTTTGTTAATTAAAAACTAATATTTTTATAGTTAAAAGATTAAAAACTTTATGTTATGATTTTACCTTTTTCAAAAAAAAAAAGATATGTGGCAAGCAAACAGAAAATCTAAAATTTTACAAATAATATAAAAATTAAAAAAAGGATAAAATTATAAAATAAATCAATAAATTCAAAGGATCAATTTTTAAAAATTAAACACAAATAAACACAAAATAATTATAAAAATAAATTTACGAATCAAATTCAAAATATTTTCATTAATTATGAAAATTGAAAATTATTAAAGAGAAAATAAAATAATATATAGATAATTTCAATATTAAACATTTAAAGATTTCAAAAAAAAATAAAAAGAAAGAGTAGTGATGGGGGATTACTTAATTTGACAAATTTGATTCAAACTCAATAAAAATTTAAATATTTATAATTTTTTATTTTAGTTTATTTAATCTTCTAACTTTGTGTTAGAATTTTATTTTATATTTTGAAAAAAAAGAATAAAAAATAAATAAAATGTTTAATAGATAAATTAAATATGATCATTTTTATTTAAAAAATTAATATTTTTAAATAATAATCTTGATTTATTATTATTTTTAATAAATAATATTTATAATTTTTTTAAGGAAAAAAAGTAACTGTGCGTAGCAAGGATATCTTCTAATATATATATATATATATATATATATATATATATATATATATATATATATACATGCATACACGAAGGGATTCTTTGGGTGGCCCACCTCATAAATCCGTAGAGTATAATAGAATCATTGAATGTCGATGATACTTTTGTCCAAACTTTCTTCTGATTGCAGATATGATGAAAAAAGTAGTGTTCTTATTACTCTACTAGTTGAATTGAAGATGATGAAATGAAGAAAAGGCGGTGGTGGTAGCCTGGTTGGGAAAGGCAAAAGGCAATGCTGCTGCTGCTGCTGCTGCAAATAACAGCGGCTGCTTTGGGGGAAAGCGGGATTTTGCGGACTCACCAATCAAGTTACCACCGCCACAGTTCTGTCTCTCACTTTTCTGAAACCTTTCTTTATGTTGTTCGCATTGTAATTGAAAGTAACGAAACTTAAAAGCTAGCCTAGTTAGGAGAAGACAAGCTAGAAAGTAGAAAGTTGAAAGGCGTTAGGTCCATATATGTATTAGCCAATTATCATATTCAAAGATTCAAACTTTGGGGACTTTTGAGTGAGAATTTTCAAATCTCGCAAATTGTTTAAGACAAGATAAATAGAGGCGGAGTTTAGAAGAATCACACGAATTAATTTTAATTTATCCATTAAATTTTTTTCTTTTAAACCATTTTTTTAACTATGAAGGAATAAATAATTCATTCATTTCTTCTTAAGATTTTTTTTCTTTTTTTTAAACTCTATTCTTTTTAAGTTCATTCGTCTCTTTCTAAAGTGTTTTTTTTTTTGTAACTCTCTATTTTATTCCTAATATTCGATTGTCATTGACTTAAACATCTAAATGCTTTTTAAAATTTTGAACTTTCAAATGACTAATGAGCTTTTCCTAGGTGCAAAGCACCAACTACTCATCCGAGAAATGTCAAAAGAAGCCCACCAATGCATTAAAAGACATTAACAACCAAATAAGGTGGGGTCTAGTTGTTGTGTACTTGTGTGCGTTGCCTGCTGTTATTTTTTTAAAAAAGAATTAAATTTGAGAGATTTTCATTTTTTTTAATATCTTTATTGGAAAAAAAAACATTAACAAAAAAAATGGAATTAGAGTGCCTACTTGAATTAACCCAATTGTAGATATTTACATTGAAGACACTACTTATATTATCATTAAAAATTATTATCAAATTAATTGTCCATAAAATTTTTTAACTTTATGAATGAAATTAATATAATAATTCAATTTTAAAAATATTAATAAAATTTCTTATTTTAGTTTTAAAGAAGTGCATAATTCTAACTGTTCCTCATTCGTACGTGGCAGATTGTGGTTTTTGGTTTTACTTCACTTGGGTTTTGTAAAATTGGAACCCACAGTTCAACTCATTTCTAGTCAACTTTTTTTCTACTGAGTTCTGTGTTCTGACTTCTCTCTCCGCCATACTCGAGTCTTGCTCTCCGGTTCCAACTCATACTCGTATACTACACTAAACTCTTCTTCCTGCTTCCTTTACTCATTCAGCTTTATTATATGCGACAAAAGGCAGACAGACAGTGATGGGCTGCTTTCAGTCCAAAACCACCCACCTTCCTTCACCTGATCAGCCCTCTCCTCCTCCTCCACAAGACTGCTCAGATCTAGGTCCTTGTCTTCTCCTTTCATTTCTTTTCTTCACCCATGGACTATTTTTGTTTTTTGTTTTTTGTGTGATGGTTTTTTTTGTTCTTTACTTTATTGGTTATCAGATGGGAATGAGGGGCTGCCGGCGGTGCCCGCATTCAAGGAGTTCGGCCTGGCTGAGCTGCGGGCTGCGACCAATGGATTCAGCAGTGAGCTCATAGTGTCGGAGAGCGGAGAGAAGGCTCCCAATGTGGTGTTCAGAGGGAAGCTGAAGAACAGTGGAGTGGTGGCCATTAAGCGATTCTCGAGGCAGTCATGGCCCGACCCTCACCAGTTTGTTAACGAAGCTGCCGGAGTTGGGAAAGTCCGCCACAAGAGATTGGTCAATTTGATCGGCTGCTGCGCCGAGGGGGACGAGCGCTTGTTGGTCGCTGAGTATATGCCTAATGATACCCTCTCTAAGCATCTCTTCCACTGTAAGTCTTTTTCCTTCATGAAGAAAAACACCTTCATTTAGTCCCTGGTTTTGTGTATGTTTGAAATGCCATGAATGATGCAGGGGAAAAGCAGCCTTTGCCATGGGAAATGCGCCTAAGAGTTGCTTACCATATTGCACAAGCCCTTGACCACTGCAGCGCTAAAAACCTTAAAATTTATCACGATTTAAATGCTTACAGAGTTCTTTTTGATGAGGTATGCTATTTGTCTTACCTGTTCTTCCCCTGCTTAGTGAGTGGGGGCTCTTTGTGGAGGAGATTGAATGACACCTTGTTTAGTACTACTAAAATAGTTCAGCTTGGGAATGGTTTTGTTATTATGTCCGTTGGTTTCAGCATTCTGTATGGTTCAGCCTTTGAATCTTTTGGAGATTATGATTTAGCTTGGGAATGAATTACACCATGTTTAGTATTACTACGATAGTTGAGCTTGGGATTGGTTTTATTCTTATATCCATTACTTTCAGCATTCTGTATGATTCGATGTTTGAATCTTTTGGCGATTATGATTTAAGGCGGGCAGCTTCTTTTCGAAACGGGTGGAAAGTGGTATTTCTTTAACAGTTTAGAGCCCTTCTTGCTTATTTCCCTCATGCATGAGATTTAGATATAGTTTTTTCACTACATTCAGAATGTCAATCCTTTCTCGTTTGAAAAGTCCTTATAGTGGTCGCCAGGCTGGCATGGGTTTTTGGTTTGAGAGAGATCTCAAATTTGATTGTTTCAGCAGGATAGACGAATAGAGAGAGTAGCATTGACAACAAAGAAAAAAAGATCCATTAATTATTAAATTGTCATTTTCCATAAGTGAAATTATATATTGATGTGTGCTTCATGTTTGTGACTTGTATTCGGAAGCAGATAAGTTGCCAGCATTGACATTAAACTCTTCTGTTTCTTTGCTGCTTTTAATTTCACCGATTGCCAGGATGGTGATCCTCGATTATCTAGTTTTGGACTAATGAAAAATAGCCGAGATGGAAAAAGCTACAGTACTAATTTGGCTTATACTCCTCCTGAATTTTTGAGGACAGGTACATTCTTTTGATTTCACTTGCTCATATATGGACTACTAAGATTTTCAGTTTTAACAAATTAAATTGTTTTCCTTTTTAATCTTAAAATAAGAAAGAACAGACATTTTATAGCCCTTCTGAAAAGATAGGGATTTTAGTTACTGAATGGATATCCTTTCACTGTGGATCTACTTGAATGTTCAATCTGCAGGCAGGGTCATCCCCGAGAGTGTGATTTACAGTTATGGAACTGTTCTCCTGGATCTCTCAAGTGGAAAACATATCCCTCCCAGCCATGTATGATACATTAATTCTATATCCAAATGTAGTTTTATTCTTTATATTTCCCAACTAATACCGCTCTTAAATTTCTTAGTGATGAAAAATTGCTTTTTTGTTACAATGTGGTGAATCTTTCTTGAGTTTCTTTACTTGGCAACTGTTTCTTTGATAATTGAGCTCGTCATTGGAATTCAGTGATGATGCTGTACATGTAAGAAGTACCGGGAACTGAGGCTTTTGGTGTTTTTGTGTGTATTTGGTAGGCTTAATATCTACTATACTATTCTGGAACAGTGCTGTAGTTGATATTGAGTTTTATCTGTGTCTGTTAAGATGAGTCAAGGAAAAATGGAAATATTATATACACACACACACACACACACACACATGCACAAGCAAGCACTGAATCAGATGAGTCTTTCTCTTTTTTATCCTTGGTCTGGCCCTAGTTTGGGACTGTAATTTGATTTTGGGCTTGTTTTTTGGTGAGACATTCTGCTTATTTATTTTTTTGGTTTTTGTTCTTAAAAACTTCTGAGTATGCAGCAACTACATCTGCTGTCAATTTTGTGTGTCGATTTTAACACTATTATGTGTATGTTGAATCTCTAGGCATTGGATTTGATAAGAGGAAAGAATTTATTGTTGCTAATGGATTCTTCCCTGGAAGGACAATATGCTGATGAGGATGCCAGCGAATTGGTTGAATTGGCTTCAAAATGTCTTCAGTATGAGGCTCGAGATCGACCTGATATCAAATTCCTCCTTTCAGCAGTGGAACCTCTTCAAAAACAGAAAGAGGTGAAAATTTCAAGTCATCGAGCTCCCTGCCATTTCAATTTTAGGCTGTGATGTGTGGATGCATCTTAAACCCCACTAAATTAATATGTTTGCGTTGCTTTCCATAGGTTGCATCACATGTTCTACTGGGCCTATCAAGAACCCCTGTGGTGCAGCCAACTATGCTTTCCCCGCTTGGAAAGGCATGTGCTAGGATGGATCTTACTGCAGTGCATGATATCTTGCTTAAAACTGGTTATAAAGATGAAGAAGGCGCAGAAAATGAGGTCAGTTACCGCCAATTTGCTATCTCGATGCTACAAAATAATTTGGCTATGCATGGTTTCATTTTCTCTCTCTGTCTCTCTCACGGTCTAATTTGCCGCCACTGTGTTATCGGTGAAGCTGTCATTTCAAGAGTGGACACAACAGGTTCAAGATATGCTAAACACAAAGAAATTTGGGGATATTGCATTTAGAGACAAAGATTTCAAAAATGCTATTGATTATTACTCAAAGGTACCTTTCTTCCTCTGGTGGATATGTTTACTATTCACAAGCTCCATTAGTGGGATGTTAAGTATCTTGTTCCAAATTTTTGGCCTTTGTTGAATCTCCAAAAGGCAGTTTAACCTGCTGATATGTTAAGTATCTAGTCCCGAATTTTCTCTTTAGCTACTCAAAATAAAGCTTCATTTTTGTTTTGGGAATTATAGAATTGCTCTAGCTTGATCTTTCGGCTTAGTTCCTGAATGTCCTTTCTTCATGCATTTGAACTAATTTCAACCTGTGTTTTGTGTTTTAAAAGTTGGCTCATCTTTTCCCCCTGAACGCAGTTGGTATCGATGATGTCTGTTGCATCTGGAACCGTATTTGTCAGAAGAGCCCTCTCATACTTGATGATCGGCCAAGCAGAATTTGCATTGAGAGATGCAATGCAGGCTCAGGTGTGCTTGCCCGAATGGCCCACTGCCTTCTACATGCAAGCTCTCGCCCTCTCCAAGCTTGGAATGGAAACTGATGCGCAGGACATGCTCAACGATGGAGCCTTATTCGAGGCAAAGAAGCAGAATGGCTGGCGTGTCTAAGCAGCAATGTCTCAAGTTTTCAGTCAGTATTCTTTTTTTCTTGATTCTTTTGCCTGTTTGAATCGCGTGCTGCTGAGAGCTTGGAAGAAGTTGGTAGCAGAAAGGAAGTTTAGTTGTGAGGATCAGTTCAATCGAGTCTTTTTATTCTGTGGGAGGATAGCTTGACATAAAGAAATGTATATGAAGAAATACTTAGAGAAGTAACAAGCCAATGACTTTGATTTTAGTGGTGCTGATTTTCTGAAAAAGTTTCATTTCAGCTGTGATCTTTACGGATTAAAAGGTGAAGAGTGAAGACAGGAAATGCTGCACTATGAAATAATACAAAATTACTATATAAAAAAGTACGGATTAAAATTTTGATAAAAATAATATATAAATAAAAAATTAAAAAAAATGATATTTGGTATTTAATTCACGACAGAATTGTAACATAATAAAATAACTCGTATATTTTACATGATTTTGACAAGAAATAGGCACGGCACTTAATAGTTATTGCATGCCGGATTTAATAATCCTCTAGGCTCTAGCCATTAAATTCATGACATCAAACCCACTTACTATATTTTTTATATTTCCGTTATTGATATTTGGCATGGAAAAAATGAGAAAATGATGGATATTTAATCGGAAATAGAATTAATTAATTTGTTGCCACTCGAGTAAAAATATAAAATAAAAATAAAAATTTTAATATCGTAGAAATAAAAACGAAAAATAAATAAAAGGAGAGGAAATAATGAAAATAAGTCAGTAGGAGGACCGCAGCAGCGGACAGAAGATTTCAGCCCTCAATTCCTCATCCGCCCATCGGTACATTCTTTTCATCCCTGCTCTCTTTTCAATTCCTTATTATTACTCTTTTGTTTTTATTTCTTTGCTCCTTCAATTCCCATTTCTCCCAGTTTTTTAGGGTTCTTTTCTGTTAGAATTACAGCATTTAGCTTTTGCAATGCCGTGTTTACTGGACTCTGAAATTGCCATGTCCGCTCCGCTCTGAAAGTTTGCATTGATTGTCAGAGACCGGGCAGTTTTACTTTTACACATGGGGCAGCAGCTTGTGTGCCTGAGAGGAGTCAATCTGCATCAACACCTTGCTGCTGCCGCCGCTGTTCACTGCTCACTGCTTCTGGATTTTTATTTGCAGGATTTTTTTTTTCAGTTTAATGATGCAATTCAAATGATAATTAAGGCTGAGCTAGGTAGAGGTAAAAATGAAGAGATGAAAAATTAGAGAGAGAAAAGTGAAAAGATAAAAAAATAAATATCTTTTTAAGTTAGTCTAGTAAGAAAGACAAAAATTTTTTTTAATATCATGCAAGGTAAAAGTTGTTCTTTCGTAATTTGTTAACGCAGAAGGAAAGTTATGCAAACATGATCCTTTTTAGTTTTTACAATATAAGAATTTTATGCGTTGGGGTTTTTTTTTTTAATAGAGTGAAAAAGTGAGGGGAAAGAAAATAAAATAAATGATTTAAGGTAATTTAATATTGTCTTCCGATAATCAATTTTTTTTTTAATTTAATTGAAAGTTGCGCCAATTATCGAGACATAAAATTGATGAGTCACATGATGAAACTATGGGAGAGAGTGATAGAACGGAGATTAAGAAAGAATATAGAGATATCGGAGAATCAATTTAGTTTTATACCGAGTCGATCAACTTGGAGGCAATATATTTGCTTAGATAACTTATGGAGCGCTCTTGAGTAATGGGTAAAGATATCCATATGGTCTTTGTAGATTTGGAGAAAGCATATGATAAAGTGCTTAGGGAGGTACTATGGTGGTCCTTAATGAAGAAAAGAGTTCCTTTGAAATATATTTAAAATATTTAAAGACATGTATGGAGATACAAGGACACATATGAGGGCATCTGGGGGGCAAACAAGTGAGTTTCCTATCATAGTGGGATTACACCAAGGGTCAGCGTTGAGTCCATTCTTGTTTGCGGTAGTTATGGACGAACTGACAAAATCCATTAAGGATAAGGTGCCATAGTATATGATGTTTGCAGATGATATTATCCTATGTGTAGAAACTAGAGCGGAGATCAATGCAAAGTTGGAATTATGGAGACAAACGTTGGAATCAAAAGGATTTAAACTAAGCAGAGTGAAAACTGAATACATGGAGTGTAAATTTAGTTCTAACAGAGTGGAAGAGCATGATGTAGTGACGATAGATGGGGTGGTGATACCTAAGTGGGACCATTTTCGATATCTGGGATCGATAGTACAGATGGATGGAGAGATTGATGGTGATGTGACCTATAGGATCCAAGTTGGATGGAGTAAGTGGAGAAATGCTACATGTGTGTTGTGCGATAACGGAATTCCTATATGGTTGAAAGACAAGTTTTATAGCATAATTGTTAGACTAACATTGTTATATGATAGTGAATGTTGGGCGACTAAGAGGCTACATACACAAATATGGGTGTAATATAAATATGAATGTTGCGATGGATATGTGGATATGCAAGAAAGGATAGAATGAGAAATGATGATATTCGTAAGATGGTTGGAGTGGTACCTATCGAAGATAAGATGTGTACAAATCGTTTATGTTAGTTTGGACACGTAAGACATAGACTTGTAGATGCTCAATTAGGAGAATAGAAGCTATGGATGTTGAGAGAAGGGTTAAGACCAGAGGAAGATCGAAAAAGACTTGGAATGAAGTAGTTTGGAAAGATATGAAGGTTTTAGAATTGGATGAGCAAATGGTCTTGGATAGGAATCTATGGAGGAGGAGAATACATATGTGCGATCTAACGTGAATTCAGATATTGGTTCATATAGTCTACCCAAATCTCTTGGGATAAAGGCTCTGATGATAATGATCATGAATTTGAAGAGATTGAATTCTGTGATAAGCAGAGTAAACATTCATCATTCCTATTTTCTTTCTTTTCTAATTTCTTCTATACCAAGGTTTTTCAAAATTCATTTTCTTTCACTTTTTCTTCGATCACTTTTTTTCTTCATACTTTCATCTTTACCAAATACAACCTGAGAGTATTTGGGCAATTAAGTAATGGAATTCACTTTGTGTAAGAGTTATGGGAATAAATAACGTAACTGTTTAAAATAGATAGAAGCTAGTTCCTTGCATTAGAAGCATATGCTTTTTCCCCCATTTTAAGAAATTTGTCTCCATTCTTTAGGGTGTAGAAGGTTCTTATTAACAGATCACATTCAATCCTTCTGCACTGTACAAGTCCTTTTCTGTTGCGCGTGATAATGTATGTTTTCCATTGAAGTTGAGGATGAGCTTTGGTGTAACAATAAAAGTTTTTTTTTTTATTTTGTGATTTAGAAGTTACGGATTCAAATCACGAAATAGTTTTTTGGTTAATCCGGAAAGAAAATTGCATATATATGACCTTATGCGGATCTCAAAATATGAAAGCTTTGGGCATTGAATATATCCATTTCTTTTGAGTGTTGATTATCAAATAGAATAATCTTATTTGCTTCACCCAGAGCTTGCAGATTTTCATTTTATGGATAATAAGACACCCGGCAAGGAGGTGACACGAGAGTCACTCATTGCTATCTCTGACTTTGTACCGGACAAAGGTGTTGCTTCTAAACTCTCACCTGATAATTTGAATGGTGAGAAGCTGGTTGAAGGTATAGATTCTGATGGAGCCGAAAAATACAGGTCTGCATTGATCTCAATATCCTATTCCCAGTCCCCTGACAAGAAGGGCTTACCATCTGCACTGAACGAACCGAAGAATTAGCACTGAGCGGATTCTTGTCTCCATTGGGAGAAGGGTTTTCTGAACCTTGTGAATGGGTGCATGTAATGCATTGTTAAATCATGGCATGTTATGATCTAGAACTCTTGTCGTTCAGTGTGTGTAGACTTGTAATTTATGATGATGAAACTGCCAATGTATCTGTTGAACCTGATTATTTGCCATGTAAACCTCACATAGACTTTGCAATCAATCTATGCTTTCTCTTGAACATGTGTCTTCTTCATCAGTTCAATGCATGCTTTGCAAATTACATTCTTCTCTAACATTCTGTGAAATGTGTTATTTGATGCGGTTTAAGCAGGGTGTCATCATGGCTGGAGTCGGGCCAAATTCAACTAGTTTCTTTAACCATTGAGCCAAGTGTAAAGGTACCTTTGCTACCATACCTAACACATTTAGTAGTTTGGTGTTGATGGTATTGGTTCTTACTCAAATTGTCCTTGATAAGTTTAGGAGAATGCTTTAAAAGTTTGAGCGAATGCTGGTGGAATGCTTTTGAAAATTAGTAAAAATTTGTTCAGGTAAACATGTTGCTCGGGACTTTTCTTGATGTTAAGAGTGTTTTTGGTTGACTTTGTGTAATGGCACTCTATGCCTTTATCTATTTATAATATAATTTTTCATTTAAAATAAATGATAACGAGCTTGAAGCTTTTGTATCGGTGGAGGTGGTTGTTAATAGGGCGGACTTCAGGTAATTTAGTATTAGGATTGAGTTTGGTTAAATTTGAGTTCAATCGAATTTAGTTTTTGAAACACGAGTTCAATTCGATAAAATATTTGAGTCACTTGAAATAGACTTAATAGGTTCAAATTTGATTTAATAAATTTAATTTATCAAGTTTTCATTCATATACTATGAAAGTAAAATAATAAATTAATAATAAAATATAAAAATTATATATTAAAAAAAATTTTGCTGAAGCTTGCGAGTCACTTGACTTTAGTATTAAAATACTTAAATTTGATTCGACTTGATACTCGAATAGCTCGAATTTGAGTATTTCATGAGTAATTTGATTTATTTATTCAGCTAGTTATTAACAGGTTAATTCCTAGTTGATTAGTCTGATTGAAATCTCACCATTAACCTATGATCATGTTGTGGTCATGCTGCTACAGTATCATCCAACGGTTGTGGTTGCTGTTCATCTCTGAATAAATTTTCTTTTCAGTTCCAGAAAAGAAGAAATTATTATGGAATGGAAGTGTTCACGTCCAATGCATAGGAGATGAGACAGAAGAACTGCAAAAGCCAAAAGAAAGGGAATTTGAAAATTTGAAGGTTTGAGAGATTCTCGTCCTATCTGTTTCTGTTTTATATGGCTAACTGATAACGGAAACGTCGTCGTATTTCGGTTCAGTCGCAATCAACGGCTCTCAAGGACAGGCAGGATCAATGCAAGGATTTAAAACCACCACCAATTCCTGCATCAACTGTCCTAACTTTAGGGAACATTTGATTTGACCTCAAAGCCACCAAATTTTAGTGGTTAGTGTTCACAATTAAATCAAAATTTATTTTTTAATTATTGTTAATTATTTTATATATAATTATTTCATATATTATCGATGAAATTTTTTACTTCATAAATAAAATTAAGATCATAATATATGTCTTATTTTATTTATTATTATTTTTTAAATATTTTTATAGGACATGTGTTATGATTCTAACATCACTTATAGAGTAAAAAAAATTTCACTGATAATGTATGTAATGATTATCTTTATTTTATTAGTAAATTTTTTATTTTAATATAATTAATTATTTTAGTTGGAGTGCGGGCACAAAAAGAAGGTTAATAAGTGATTAGGATGTTCATATATAAAATTCATCTAACTCAATGAAAATTATTATCATTAGCCTATTTTGTAATGGGATAAAATTTTTGGATATGATATGAAGATTAGGAATATAAATGAGTCAAGTTACCTATGAGCTGTTTAAGTTCGATTTAATGATTACTCAAGCTTGACTTGTTTATTTTAGAGTCGAACCTGGCTACTCGAGTAATAAGTCGAGCTTAGTTCGAAGCTTTTAATACTCAGCTCGAGTAGCTCGCGAGCTTAATCAAATTTTTTTAATATATATTTTTAATATTTTATTATTAATTTACTAGTTAAAAATCGACAAATTTGGCTTATTGAGTTGGACTCAAACTGTTTAAGTATTTTGTCGAGTTGAACTCGAACTTCAAAAACCAAGCATAATTTAGTTCAAGTTAAATTTCAGGTCTTAAGTTTTTGAATCAAAATGAATTCATACTTAATATTAGATTGTCTCGATTTAATGCAATTACATCCTAATTATAATTTATAATGAAGCTTGTGCGCGTAAGAAAGTGGCTAAAAATACTTATGAAATGAAATTGAAGTAAATAAAATTGTGTGTTGTATTGTAACTTCTATTAAAATTATCATTTTAGAAGTTGTCATATTAATAAAATTACTTATGTGTGATGTTTTCGTGATTAAAACAAGTGATATTGAAATTCTAGGTTTTTGAAATGACAATTAATATACGTTACGTGACATGTTTAATTTTTAAGTTTTGATGATAAAAATAAATTTTAATAGTGCAAAGGTCAAACACAATTATTTTTGAAAAGACATGGATATTTGAAATTTCGAAGAGCAACATTTTGTTGTACTTTCCGGTGTCAAGATTAAACAACAAGTGATAGAAAAAAATTATGGGAGACTTACATTTAATCTACGAAAATTTTACGGTTTTATCTCATAAAAAATACTTCGTAAGTATAAATTCAAGTTTCTACATATATATGATTGTAAAGTCTTACAAACTCCTGATGTAAGATTGAGATGTTACAAACTCTTCGAATTTAAAGCGTGACGTCGTCGTTAAGCCCAATCAAAATAGAATCAGGATCACATCAGACGTTGAAAATCTAAAAATAGCTCTCATAGTGTAGTACTTAGTTCTCGCAAGAATCTAGAAGTGCTCCTGCATTTAGGTCCCGTAACAGACTGGTGGACCGCTTTTTTTTTTTATACAATCTGTGGAGACCCACACGCAACCTACAAGACATTGACCAAAATTAACTACACCCAAAATATGCAATTCCTGAAGCATATGTAGTAATTTTAGACCCAACATTAATTAATTAAATTAATTTCACATAAATGTGAATATTCAAATAATAAGACAATTTGCAAATTTCATGCAAGAGATTTACCTTTCCTTGTATCATCCAATAGGTGAAGATTTCAGACAACTTTCTTTTTATTCTCACATTGCTTAAACAATCTCATTAAGCTAGAAATCCATTCTACCAAAAAAAACTTTATATTCATTGCCATCATTTCATTATTTGGATAATTTCAAGCGGTTTTGTCTCACAAAATGCGCCTCGCAGGTATGGGTTTTGCTTTCTACATATATAGCATTGCAGAGTCTCACAAATTCTCGATGTAGAATTAGGGTTTTACAGAAATGAAGGTGAACTTTTTCTCCAAGTATTTGAATATGGTTTGAATCCTAGAATAGCCATTATTGGGAGGATTTTACCACTTTCAGCCCGATTAAGATTAGACTCAAACAGTAAAATAGATAAAGATCTTTGTGATACAAAAAAAAAAGGTATAAGGATTTTGACCAAAGCACAATAACAAAAATTTAATCTAATCCGTTTCAAGAATAATTAGACAACTCATTATATTTTTCAATACTTGAAATTGTTAATTAAAAAAATTATTCAAAAAGATCAAACGGGAGTATAGGACACTTTACGAAGATACAAAAAGAGTTCAAAAGATGCAACTGCAAACATATAAGGGTTAGAGAACTGAATGAGAAGATGGTTGATTATTGCATGCACACGCAAAAATTTGCTGACAACATGATAATGAATTTTTGAAACTATTTCTAATATTCAACTCATGAAAAAAATACTTCGAATCATAACAAAACGATCTGACATTGTGGCTCCTATTAAGGAATCAAAGATATTTCAATGTGATGACAATTGATGACTTTCAAGAATCATTTGAAATTCATGAATAATGATTCCATGAAAGAGGTTGGAAAGTCACGCAAATGTGACGAAAGAAAAAGAAAAACTAATAAACACAGGTAAGTCAAGTAAAAAAAAAAGATAGATATATAAAATAATTTCAAGGTTGGCCAAAAGTATGGGTGTAAAACGGGCCGAAGCCCGCGGGCTTATCCGTTAAGCCCGCGGGTTTTTAAAGGGCCGGTTTCAATTTTTAGGCCCGTTTAAAAACGGGCCTAAACGGGTTGGCCCGCGCGGGTCGACGATCCCTGCGGGCCGGTTCATAAGCCCGCGGGCTGGCCCCATTTTAGTCCTTTTTTCATTTTTTTAATATAATTTGTTTTTTAATTATATTATTAACGTATTTTTATTTCTTACAAAATAATAAATACATTATATGATTTTATTGTATTCTAGCAAAAAAATGAATTCATGTAATTTTATTTTGAATTCAAACCATGACATTTTATATGTATATACACATATAATAATGAAAATAAGATGTTGGAAGATTTTAATGTTTAATAGAAATTTATGTTTTTTTTTAAGATTGCAATTATTTATTTTAAAATATTGTAAGTGAATTGTAATTGTATTTAAATTGTATTTGTATATGAATTTTAATGATTTTTAAAATTTTATTTTATTTTTATTATTTTTTATTTAAAAATTATATGACCCGCGGGCCAGCCCGGTCCGCATTAAAAACGGACCGGGCATGTAAAAATAGGCCCGTTTAAAAACGGGCCTAAACGGGCTTGACCCGTTTTGGCCCGTATCCGTACGACCCGGCCCGCACCCGCCCCGGCCCGCACCCGCCCCGGCCCGCCCGTTTTTCATCCCTAGCCAAAAGCAAAGAGGAGGAGATAATTTTGATTCAAAATTAAAATAAATTTAATATAGGATAATTATCTAATACACCGTTATTGGAGTTTTTTCAATTTGACAAATAAGGTTAAGATGTGACATATGTCTTATTTTTATTTTTTTAATATTTTTAATGGACATGTGTCATCATCCTAATTTTATTTGTGAAGTAAAAAATTTCATTGACAATTTATCTGATATTATTCCAATCTAATATTCAATATTACAAATGTAAGAAGTATGATCGATATTAAGTTAAATACAAATCTCAAAGTCGAATATTCCATTTCATAATTATAAAAAAAAATTATTTTAATAAAAAAATAATTATTTTAAAAAATATTATTATGTTTTGTTGCGTCGTGTCATGTAACTCACCTGCCCAGTTATTAATCGAATTTGACAAAAAATTTATTCTAATCTAATGCTTGAGACTAAGCTTATTGGCTTCACCTATGGAAGCCACTAATTATTAATCCAATGTGAGCAAGGCAGAGAAAAAGTTGTTAAGAAATATTTTTGGGAATTAATTTCAAGCCAAAATGGACAAAAGAAATAAAACTATGCTTGGAAAAGATGGAAGAAGAGGAACTCATCATTCACATCACCTTCACCGTCTGTGATGACAGAAAAAACAAAGCCAATGACAAGCAATTTTCGACGAAAGTAAAGCCCCGAGCTGACAACATTAAGAACGGTTCCACTTGAAAACGTCGGAAATAGCTTTAGCAAATAGTATGCATAATTGCGAGATCACGTAAGTGATTACGGTTTGGATTTATGTATAAAGTATTTGAGTTCGAATTTTTTTAATTTTTTATTTGTAAATGATTTGTAAATTCACAAATTTTATATTTAAAAGTTCAATGAATTTATAAATCTCAAAATTAATTGGTGACTTTCTTTAATTTTGGTGATGATGTAACTTCTTCTACTTTTAAATTTTTTTCAAGAAAAAAAAAGCAAGCATAGTTGAATTTGGGTTTAGATTGTATGATTTATAAGATCATTTTTAACATATGACTCAACGAGTTTGAGATTTAAATTCTAACATATGTAGCTCTCTTTTTTTTTAATTCTTGGATTTCGATTTCTTTTGGTCAAAAAATTAACAAATTAGATTCAATTATGACAATGCTAAAAGTAAGATTAAATTTGGAGACAATTCGATGTTTACCACATTAAAATGATATAAAAAATATAAAAGTTAAACTGATATAGATTAAAATTTTGATAAAAATTATATATGAATTTGATAAAAATTAAAAAATTAATTTTATATTTAATAAATTTACACAAATTATAATACAATAATTTTCATATTTATACAGTTTGATATGAAATGAACATGACATTTACATATTGTCATAAAATAAGCAAAATGAAAAGAAAGAAAAAGTAGACCAATTATGGAAAATTAAGGGTAAATGAATAAATTTGACTTCATTTTGAGAGTTAGCATTTTATTTAGTTATTTATTTTATTATTATTATTATGATTATTATTATTATTATTATTATTATTATTATTATTTTGTATTTATATGTAGTTGATTGCCCTCACTATATAATTCCAATAAACATTCGTCGGTCCTCACTTTGTGGACAGAATTGAATAATGCAAAGTGCAAGCTCGTAAGTCGCAATCAAGAAAGGACTAGATGAAAGTGTGTGCGTGGTCAGTGGTGTCAGCTGTGCTGAGTGGATATTGCAAAATCCATTAGGACCATAAGATAAATAAACCCCAAACAACTAATTTTAACTACTTGTGAGGAGTACAAAAGAAAAAAAAAAACTTATTTAATTATATATCTAAAGAGACATATTTGTAAAAATGTTGAAATAGTATTTATGAAAGATAATATGTGTGAAAATCGTTTCTGTTAGTTCGACATATACAACATAAACCTATAAATGCTTCGGTTATGAAAGTAAAGGTTATGAATGATAAAAGAATAATCAAAGTCAGAGGAAGATTGAAAAAAGCTTGAAAAGAAGTTATTCGCAAAGATATGGAAGAATTAAAGTTTGATGAACATAATGATTTGGATAGAAATGTGTGAATAAGGAGAATTTATATAGACGGTTTAACGTGAGTTCAGATATGAGTTCATATAGTGTATCTCAATCTATTGAGATAAAAGTTCTGATGATAATTATGATGATGAATATATATTAAATATCTTTGATATGAGAAGGAAAAAATAGGTTATGATATTTGAATATCATATTTGTACAATTTTTATGCTAAAATTTGAGAATAGATAATTCTAGACATGACAAGAATAAAAAATACTAATGTAATATAAGCTAAAATTTGATAAAATTTATATATAAATATGATAAAATTTAAAAAAGAAAGTTTGTGTTGATATAAATTTTGATACAAAATTTTTGTGTTTTATATAACAAGATCACGATTTTACATAATATAAATATGAATTATATATGCGAATTACCAAATTCAAAATAGGAGAAGGGATTACAGATGATTTGAACTTGGATACTATCTCTTAAGAGTGATTCTATGAACCATTCAATTGATTGGTAGATTCTAATTTATTATTATATTATTAATACATTCATTTGATATTAATTAAATCATCTTAATAGTCAAATATACTCTCAACTTTTTTGTGCAAAATAAATATAAGCCCTTAACCTTAATTTTATTGTAAAAGTCTATAAACTTTTTTTTTACTATAAATAAACTCTTAACCTCTTAAAATAATGCAATTAAATAAAATAAGTAAGAGGTTAATATCGAATAAGCCCTTCACCTTTTTATTTTAGGGTAAATTTCACTAAAGTACTCAAGGTTTTACTATAATTCAATTCTAATTTATTAGTTTTGAAAATGGACACTTTGGTCTAAAATCACAAATGATTTTAACATATATCAGTCAATTACTAAACTTGAATTAATAACATCACATTCCCAATTATCAACAATGAATTTTATTACTATATTGTTTTTAAGTAATTTTTAAAAATTTATTTTATGTAAGATTTTTATTTTTTAATATCAAGAAAGAGTATTATGGATATTTCATGAGTAATAAATGTTTAGGTTAATAGATTTTTTAAAGTAACTTAATAGAACAATTTTTTTATGTTGTCGAATTTATAATTTTGGACAAAAGTGTCTATTTTTCAAATTAGTGGATTAGAGTTGAATTATGGTAAAATATCGAGAACTTTAGTCAAATTTACCATTTATTTTATTGTAAAAATTTATAACTAATTTGAATTTTATTGCATTATTTTGAAATATCAAAGATTTATACTGTAAAATTAAAAGTTGATAGCTTATTTGCATTTTATACAAAAAGCTGAGGATATTAATCCATTCAACTACTAGTCCTTTAAAATTTATGACACTATTTTCTTTCTAAAAAAAAAGAATTTATATATCCAAAACTTAAACATGAATTATGGGTATCTTGCAAGTTACATGTAAAGAAAAAATCCAAACTACAATTTCTTACCTAAAAAAAAAAAATCATCCTCTAAAAGATAATCACAGATTCAATGGATCGCAAAAGTAAGCAAAATTCTATGAATATGGTTTGCAGGTATGGTAAGTAGAGAGTAAACAGAAACCTTTTGAAAGAGAATCAAATCCAGTTAGAAACGACAAAAGACCAGATGTAGGCCGGCAAGCTCTTTGTCTTTTTCTTCCCATGGTCCTTTGGTATATAGTTAGTGAATTAGTCCAATAACAGCAAAGTTTCCCCATTTGCCTGTCATTGCCATGCTTGTGCTCTTGCTTTCCTTTCTTTGCATCGCTGTCCTTGTATGCTATTGAGTGAGTGAGTGAGTGCTGCCCTTTGGCCAGGGTGATTGCATGTGTGTGTGTGTATAAATACATCTATGAAGTTGAGAGCATAGGGTATAGCAAGATTTAATGTTCTTTGAGAGCAGTCTCTGAAGCTTCGAGCTGTGCAGCAATGGAGGTCTTGGGTTCGCCGTGGATGGTTGTTTGCTTGGCAACATTGGCTGGCTTTGCGTTTGTGAAATGGGTTCTGGAGAGAGTGAACTGCTGGGTGTACGAAACCAAGTTGGGCGATAAACAGCACTCTCTGCCGCCAGGGGACTTGGGTTGGCCTTTCATTGGCAACATGTGGTCGTTTCTCCGAGCTTTCCGGTCCAACGATCCTGATTCCTTCGTGCGCTCCTACGTTTCCAGGTACTTTACCCTTTTTCTCTACTTCACCATGTTTGGTTAGTCTGTTTTCTCTCTCTTTCTTCTCAATACCCTTTTTATTGTTTTCATTTCTTTCTTTGATTTCAAGTTCAAGTGTACAAGATGGTGGGAGCAGAAAACACCCATGTTTCCACGAGAATAATCTGTGGAAACTGCCATGGCAGCAGAGGATCTAGCCTTCTGGGCTTCTATGTTCTATCCATCAAACAATTTGGAATTGGACCCGTTTTTTCTCCTTGGAATCACAGCCCGTTTTCATTTTCACTTTCTCATCAATTCACGTCCTGCTATGCCATGTAGAGTTTGCCCTGTCGTTCTCTTGTTGTTGCCATGATTGATCTCTTCGAGTTTGCAGCTTTGAAGCTGTGGTTCAAACTGAACCAGCTAACTTTGATTGACAGAGAGAGAGCGGCTGGCAGGCCTCTTTTGTCATTTTTGCTGTCACATAAGTTTAACAGTAACACGTTGAGCTTATTCTGGCCTTAGCTTTGGCTTTGGCTATGGCTGTGGCAATTTAGTAAGTAGTAGGTGGCATGATTCGAGCGCCATAAACTGCCATGGAAGCTCCAACTTTCACCGTCCACCTTAGCCAGTCCTGCCAACTTTTCATACAAAACAAAAACACATGTACTTCTTGTTGGGTGGGAGTTGGGGCCATGTGAGCTCACCTTGAACTCTGTTTGTAGACCCACCATTTCTTGTCACCTACTGTATTTCCACTTCGCTATCTTACCTGGGCTTCTGTTGTTTCTTTCTCAATGGGAGTCGGTAAAGTCGTTTGACACTTTCTGCTTAACTTCTTGGGAGCCTTGCAAACAAACATCTTCATGTTCATAGAGGACCGACAAAGATTCTCATGTAACTAATAACTTTTGCTGTGTGTGATTAAACAAACAACGCAGATTCGGACAAATTGGAATCTACAAGGCTTTCATGTTCGGGAACCCAAGTGTGATTGTGACAATGCCTGAAACGTGTAAAAGAGTGTTAAACGATGATGATGCATTCAAGCCTGGGTGGCCTACTTCCACAGTGGAGCTGATTGGAAAGAAATCGTTCATTGGCATTTCGTATGAAGAACACAAGCGTCTGCGCCGGTTAACTGCAGCTCCTGTCAATGGCCATGAAGCACTGTCCATTTACATCCCGTATATTGAAAAGATTGTGATCTCTGCCTTGGACAAATGGTCTAACATGGGAGAAATCGAATTCCTGACGCAACTCCGAAAGCTCACTTTCAGGATAATCATGTATATTTTCCTCAGCTCAGAAAGCGAAGAGGTTATGGATGCCCTGGAGAGGGAATACACAACGCTCAACTATGGAGTCAGAGCCATGGCAATCAATGTCCCAGGATTTTCTTATTACAAAGCTCTCAAAGTGAGATTTCGATTTTCTTCCTTCTTTCTTGCATGTGAAGTTATTGTTGTAATCGAATTCATGTTCTTTCTCAGGCTCGGAAAAATCTGGTGAGGGTTTTTCAATCTGTGGTGAGTCAGCGGAGACAGCAGAGGAAAACAAATAACTCGACAAAGAAGCGAGACATGTTGGATGCCTTGTTGGATGTGAAAGACGAGAAAGGTGAAACATTGGATGACGAGGAAATCATTGATATCATGTTGATGTACCTGAATGCTGGCCATGAATCTTCCGGCCATACTACAATGTGGGCGACCATTTTCCTGCAACAACACCCCGAATTACTAGAAAAAGCAAAGGTAAACACAATTTGAACGTTCTAAACATTCTATTTGTTTGGTTAAATATATAATTCTCGAGCATTGGTAAAGCATTCGAGTGCTGCAGTTTCATGATCAGACTTGACAATATTGTATGCAGGAAGAGCAAGAGAGGATCCTGAAGAAAAGGCCACCAACCCAGAACTGTTTAACTCTCAAGGAAATTAGAGATATGGAATATCTTTCCAAGGTAACTCTGTTGTATCAGCTAATTTTATGGTTTTGGATTCTAAGTATTACTTGGAACCAGTCATTTGACTCCATAACTTGATTTGTGAAGGTGATTGATGAAACTCTTCGGCTGATAACGTTCTCACTGACAGTCTTCCGCGAGGCGAAAAAAGATGTCAATATAGGCGGTCAGTCTATATATGTATATACACAAACTTCCCAGGAGGATGCCTAGTGATATTCTCACAGCATACATGAATTTCTTGCATTTTCAGGTTATACCATTCCTGAGGGCTGGAAAGTTCTGG
Organism: Heritiera littoralis; assembly: GCA_031772115.1. NCBI lineage: Eukaryota > Viridiplantae > Streptophyta > Magnoliopsida > Malvales > Malvaceae > Heritiera > Heritiera littoralis. The sequence continues at coordinate 2,283,439 of JAPDPK010000118.1, forward strand.
TCTGGTTCAGAACCATTCACTTGGATCCTAAGATTTATCCGAACCCGAAAGAATTCGACCCTTCTCGATGGGATGTAAGTTTCATACTGCTTTTCATAGTTCTTTGAAATAACTTAATGTTCATCAACCATGGAAGCAAAGCATAACCTGTTGATTAATACATTGCAGGATTACAACGCCAAAGCAGGAACTTTCCTTCCCTTCGGAGCAGGAAGCCGATTGTGCCCTGGAAACGATCTTGCCAAGCTTGAAATCGCCATTTTTCTTCATCATTTCATCCTTAACTATCGGTAAGTTATTCTGAAATTGCATTGAGGGCAGCCCGCAGCAGGCTTCTCTAAGAATGATAGCACAAACAGAACACTTTCTTCCTTTGGTGATTTGCAGGCTGCAGAGGCTTAATCCTGACAGTAAAGTTAGGTATCTACCGCATACAAGGCCTGCGGATAATTGCTTGGCAAGGATCAAGAAGCTGCCTCCTTCTGTGCCCAAGGAAGAATAATGGAAGATTTCAATGGGGGTTTCGTGTTCACTGTCAGTGCATCTACAGATATCCTAGCTATGATAATAATTTCTTTTCTGCCAGACTGTATGTTAATAATCAATAAAGCAATGTTTCATCAGCTTAATGCTTGGTTCTTCATTGATTGCTGAGGAAAATGAATAAAGAAAAGTAAATGTTATTATTCCATTTGTCTATTATATCCTGATCCAACTCATGCTTGCTTTCACAATCCATCAATTACTTCACTAGTGCAGAGAACTGTTATTTATACAAGAAACAAGGATACACCAAAAAAAAAAGAGAGAAATGTGGCATTTCATACAGTGTTTACGTTGGAACCCAAACTTCGTCATGACCCCTAATTAAAAAAAAAAAAACAAGAATAGTTTCTTTTTTTTGTTGCAAGAAGAATATTAAATAACTGAGGATGGAAATGCTTGGATTCGAATCCAAAACTTACAATATATCACAACTCTCTCTTAATCATTAGACCAAGAGATTGTTGGCAAGAATAGTTAAAGCTATCCCAACCCACAATTATAAAAAAGATACAAGGTGATGTCTGTAAATGCCAAGCTCTGTTATTCCCGCCTTGTTCCTTTTTTTTTTTTTGAGAAATTCCCGCCTTGTTCCTTAAACAAGCAACAAGGAACACAAGAACAGCTAAAGACACCTGAATTCGATGATCAAGTCAAAATTTTTTACTTTACTATAATATCAACGTAATCGCACATGAATTTTACAGTAAAATAAAAATTTTATTTTTATTGTAGGGTCAGCGTAAACGTATATGACTTAGTTTTAATAGGCATAAAATATGTTAAAAATATCTTTAACATATGAGAATAAATGTAAAATTAATATAAATAAATATTACTACAAAAAAATTTTGCTATAAGATGTGACTCATGTGTTTACAATACTTGTAATATATTTTATGACTATTGACATTAAATTTATATTTATTATCATATATTAAATAAGGTAAAAAATTTTGACTTTATTATACAAATTTCCCACACTCCATCGCTTGCCCATTATCAGAGCTCTCCATGAAAAGAAAAAAAAAACTTTAGGATTTGAGACTAAGAGATCTTAGTAGGTAGACAGAGAGTTAAAACTTAAAACACCCCATTGGAAGTTCGGACAAAGATTCACTGAATTTTTTTTTTAGAATATTCATTTTTCTTCTGAAGATTTACTGAATATTCATATTTCTACTGTGAGGGTAGATAGAGATAAAGGCATTGAGCAAGGATATGCAATGCAATTATGCAAGGCAGCAAAGGAATATTATAAATTTATTATTGATACTTTATTCAATTAAATCGGATTAAAAAATTCAAAGTCAAAGACAAAACGGAAAATTAGCAATAAGCTTCCATATAAGTTCCCCAATTCCCATGTGCAAATAGCTTACAGCTTGCAATTGCATTCAATACGTTTGACTTTGATTATTTCCTAGTTCATACTTGGACAGGACAAGAACAACATTATAACAGTCACACCACCGCTTCATGATCACCTTTCTGGGAGTTGGCTATGGAGAAAGAAGATTATCCGCCGGATTTCAGATGCCCCATATCCATGGAAGTCATGAAGGATCCTGTGACCATTGTCACCGGATTCTCCTACGAGCGCAAGAACATCGAGAAATGGTTCCATGGCTACAACAAGAAGACCTGTCCGGCTACCATGCAATGCCTGCAGAGTTTGGATTTGACCCCGAATCACACCCTCAAGCGTCTCATTCTTGCATGGCCGCAGGAGAAGCGAGTCTCTCGCTCATCTTCTCCGCCGCAGCCATCTCTCAAGCATAGCGAGATGGTTTCCCTGCTCAGCACGCTCGCATCGTCTCCGTTCAAGGAAACTTCTTTGAAGAAAATCCGGTCGATAGTCGAGTCGGGGGATGATTCAAGGTCTGACTTCATTCGATCCGGTGGCGTTGAGGCTGTTGTTCAAGTTCTAGTTAATCAGATTCAGACTGTCGTTGACAATTCCGATTTTGTTAGCTTTCAAGCCTGCGAGGAGGCTCTGGGAATCTTGCACCGACTCCCATTGTCTGAAGAACACGACGCGCTTCAACTGTTATTGAAGCCAGAATCCATGAAATCAATAGCATATGTTCTTCAACGTGGAAGTGCTGAAGCCAGGCTTCACGCCATCACTATTTTCAGACAGATAGCTAAAACGGATTTCGACTGGAACCTTTTGCTCGAAGATCGAGGCATTGACTTGTTGAAATCTTTGTTAGAACTGGTCTATGATCAGATATGCAGCAAGGGAAGTTCATCCGCCATGGAAGTTCTGATTGAAATATTATCATCATCAAAGAAAACCCGAGCAAAGGCCATTGAAGCCGGCGCTGTCAGCGTCCTTGTCGAGCTCTTACCGGACTCCAACAGATCCAGATGTGAGAAAATGCTGCTTTTGATCAAGCTACTGTGTGAATGCGCAGAAGGAAGGAGGGCCATGGCGGAACATAGTTTGGGTATCCCTGCTGTTTACAAACAGTTGTTGCATGTGTCTAACTCGGCCACCAAACTCGGCGTGAAGATTCTGTGGTTGATGGCCGCTGTTCAGCCGACGGCAAGGGTTTTGGAGGAAATGCTCCTATGCGGAGCCATGAAGAAGCTGGTGACATTGATGCATTTGGAAGGAGGATCACCAACGAAAGAGAAGGTGGTGGCCATGTTGAAGTTGCATGGTAATTCTTGGAAGCGTCATCCCTGTTTTCCTTGTGACTTGAAGGATTCTCCATAAATGGAAATTTGAGAAAGTAATTGGTGGAAAATTTGGGATGAAATTTTTTCTATAGTCGCTGAAATTTCAATTTGTTTTGGATTACTCTTGGAGAAAGTTTAACCTATGGTTGAATTGATGTTTTTTTATTTTTTTAATTGTATAAATTATATCATAAGATTCAAAATCTTCCCACAAAATTTAAAACTATTTAGGCAATCTTATGTTTCTCTGGTATAATTTTTCAAGATTTAAAATTGGGTGATTAAGCTATTGAAGTTCAGGCCCAACAAAAAAAAAGATATGGTCTAGTTTTGAGATATGCTCGATGCTGAAATTAGTGTCTCCTTCACTAAGAAAATAAAAGAAAAGAAAATAGAGTTTAGGGTTTTTTGAGGGAGGACAGTTGGGGATGAGAGTATGAAAGAGTTAGTATTCTTAGACCCTCTTTTTTATATTTATTGAACATGAACTTAAAGCTTGATTTGTTGTATTTTTGACCCAGTATATATATATATATATATATGGGCCTAACAAAAACTTGAAAATATATTTTATTTGATATAGTCAAATTAGATAATGATGCTAAGATTATAAAATGGATAATTATCTAATAAATTATCAGTACAATTTTTAAACTTTAAAAATAAAATTAAGATAATAACATATACTTTAATTCTCTGATAATGTATTGAATAATTACCTTCATAAAATTTGATTGTTTCGAGCTAAACATTTAGTTTAATATTAATTATAATGCGAATCAATCTAGTTATTTCTCTTTAAATTTAAATTTTTCTATATATACCTTTTTATTTTTATCACTTTCTTTATAGTATTTTTTTTTAATTATTAGCCAATATAATGTCATGTTGCCTCCATAAAAGATTGCCAATACATAATATATAAACAGCAGCATTTACTGTGGTAATTTTTAATGGGCTAATAAGAATTCAGTGTTATGTTACCCTATGAATAATGCCCATAACAGCTTATTACTCATCCAAGGACTGAAATGCATATACCTAAATGGACTTGCTTATTACAGAGTTCGGGTATAGGGTTTAAGATTTTGGGAACCCAAACTTTCTGCCTTACTCGAAATCATTTTTAGCTGTCATCTAAAGCTTTGCAATGGCATATGGTGGCAACTTGAACTTGGGTCTGGTGGGAAGCTTTAGATCTTCCCATTCTTCATGGCTCACCTTGGAGAAATAGCAGTCAACTGCAGTGTTAGCAATAAGCTCCAGTTTGGATGGCTCCCACTGGCAAACACAAAAGGGAAGGGAATTCAGTCTGCCTGCTTAAGAAACTTCGTGAAATGGAGATTAGTGACTGAAGATTCAGGAAAGAGAATATCAACCTTAGGGTTCTTATCCTTATCCAGTAGTATAGCCCTGCAACCCTGCATTAAGAAGTAAGATAATTAAGAATTTGGGGAAAGAGAGAGAAATGAAGTTAAAATACATAAATGAGTCAGCTGAAACCTCGAAAAAGTCTTTGCTGACTTCTCCCCGCATGACATGACACACCATTCTATACTCGCGAACAAGGCATGCACCCACTCCTTGGAGCCTCCCTTCTCTAATCTGATATAATAAGAGCGGAGTCAACTTTAAGCTGAAACAATTCATCAAGCTTCAAACAATCTCCTAATTCGATAATCCATGGTCCTTCAAAAATATTTAAGGATATCAATTTGTTTTATGGGAAAAAAGGTAATATTGAATAAGTATATTTCTTAAGCTTATAATTGTTAATGGTGAATTTCAAAATGAATCAAATCAAGAAATATGATAAACACTGCACCCTATTGGTTTGTCGGGTAGGGATATTTTCTTAAAAGGAGAAACCCTAAAGAAACCTCAAAAATTACTGATATATCATTGGCATATCTCAACTGGCATGAAAATGTTTAACTTACTGATCTAAGAGAAATTTTAAGACTTGTTGGTGAAGCCTTTTTCAATGTTTGAATCGTAGCAGCAATCCAACCATCCAATTGGTGAACAACCTCGCTCTCCTGTGTAAGCATGCTCATGAGATTGTTGTCGTAGGCAGAATAAACTGATGGTATAATAAATTGCAGGGAATTTCAAAGCAGATGCAAGAAACATTGAGCATCATTTACTTACAAGAGCAGATAATATTTCTTCAACTGTTTTTCTGGAGAAGCATCTATCAATGACATTTAATCTGCAGCAATATCACCAATGATAATGAGGAACACAGCTGTATGACATCGGCAATTTTGGCTTCAAAGAACAAAGTTCAGACTCTAAATATGACGTGCCCAATCAACCTTTTGGAATGTATAAAAGTTGCAAATATGTGCCTTCGGTTTACAGTTATAGGCTAACTCATCTTCCATAAACAGGGAATTAAATATTTAAAATACAAGGGCAGGTACTAAAATATTTTTATAATGCAAGATCTCTCACTTTTTCCCCTAGTTGGGCTGCAGATATCAAACCATTTATTTAGGAAAATGAATAGTTAATGAAAAACTAACCGATTGTACACACTCTGCTCTTTCAAAGAGGGTTGCTCGGAGTATTGATCAATAATTGATGAAATGATTACCGAATCACTGGAATCTACATTCCGTAATGCAGCTTCTAACATAGGTAATTTCTGTTGGTTAAGTGAACAGATAAAAACAAATAAAATAAGTACAAGTTCTAAAATTGTCAAAAGCATTTAAGTAAAATTTCAAACACACAAAAAAAGAGAGGTTCACACGGTCCTTTTTGGATTATGAATTCAGAAGAGATTTTAAGGATTCCAATGAAACACTGAGTACTATCAAATGCTTTACAATGCAGGAAAAACAATTCCACATATGGCAATTTGAATGGATGGTGACATTTTTCTGGAATCAAAAAATATAAACATGGTTTCAATCCTTCAAAAACTAAATTTCAATTCCAGTGTGAGAAAATTTGCGATGAAGCCCTTGAAAGATATGCTTATATCCTTGTGTTTCATAAACATTCTTAGATAGATTACTTAAAGATGATACCAAAGACAGAAGCAGAGTTCTTCTAACTAGCTGTAAATCTTTTGCAAAAGCATTACTGCCCTGATTTGGGTCATGTAAATCAACTCAACTTAATTAAGACTGATCTCAATCTTCGTTGGGTTTACATGAGTTTTCACTCCATTCTACTATATTTCTAATCATTTTAATACTCAGATCACACAGCATAGATAAAGTAGGAGAAGTTTTAGTTTCTTTAATAAGTTCAGACATGGATCTGGTTTTAGTTTTCCCAGGCAAAGAAAAACTGAAGCAGACACTTGCTATGTGTTCCATCTTATCATGTTTTCTCAACCAACCCATATGAATATATTTTTCCTCAAATATATTTGAACTTAACTATGTTCATAATCCAGCAAGTACATTAGGCTGCGAAGCATACTGCTGAGGGGACAAAGTGAGTTGCAAGGCCACATGCAAGCATTTCAGCACCATCCAACCTTGAACCAGTAAGACCGAGGTATTCTCCTGCCAGAATATGGAGAAGAAATGTGAAGCCAAATACAAAGGAAATTCAAGTGTACAAATTTTTGGGTTAGCGAGAACAAGCAACCCGATGTGACACAGATCTATTAACCAACTAGACCCAACAAAGGGAACAGAGAGCTATTGTATCTATCATAAAGCCGAATCCAATTTATAGTGCCTTTTTCCTTTGTTTTTTTCCTTATAACTTCAACAGGCATTGGCCAAAACCTGGTTGCTACTGAAGAGGTTAAACGAAGGTTCATCTTTTTTTTGAAAGGATTTAGAACATCAAATTTTGATAATAATAGTAATTAAGGGCACACATTAGATATTCAAGGACATAAGTGTGATTACCGAAAAATCCAGGGAGTCTTGACAAGAAATATGAAGCTCCTACGTCTGGGAAGAGTCCCAAAGCTGTTTCAGGCATTGCAAAAACCTACACAATGTCCAATATTTAAACAAATAGATAGAGAAAACCAAAACTGCTATACCTATTATCTGATTGTATCAAATTTATAGAAAATGTAAAAAGTAGAAAAGATCTGTTGAATCACATTATTATAATAGGAGATTTTGCATATCAGAATTGCTCATATAGCCGTGTTTTCTACTAATATATACAAGGAAATTCAAAAATACTTCAGAGGCGACATAAAAAGATAAATACCGAGTTCTCAGTTGCAACACGGAATCTACCATGCAGTGAAACACCAGCCCCACCTCCCATAACGATTCCATTAAGAATTGAAACCTTCAATGAGATTTGCATTGTCACAATTAGAACAAAAAAATTATACATGATATAGGCTAAAGCCAGCATACTTTTGAAAGACTCTTATGTGAAAATTTACTAAGACAATTGGGTTACCTGTGGTTTGCTATAGGTTGCCATCAAATAATTTAAGGTGAACTCCTTCGAAAAAAAGTTGGCACCTACTCTCCAGCCATCTAAACATATAAATGGATAACAAAAGATCATTGATTTTAAATTCATCCAACAAAAGAGAAGAAAAAAAGAAGGCTCTTTGGCATCAGCACTTGAAATGAGTCGACTGTGCTAGCAAAAGAGCAATCATAAATAGTAACTAATGTGAGGTAGACAACTAGGAAATAAAGGTGATTGCAAACTAATAATGTGGGTAATATTTTGGACCTCAATGATAAGTAGAGGTATCCTATAACCATAGAAATGAAAGAATCTATACCTGCCCCAATATCACGTACCACAGCTGCAACGTCTCCACCAGCACAAAAGGCTCTTCCTTTTCCCTAAGGACAAATGGCCAGCTATCAAGTATAATCTCTTTAATGCAAAAATATTGGGTTGCATAAGTCAATGAAGGAAATTAATCTTACGGAGAGGATCACTCAAAAAAGATACCTTCTTACCTAGCAAATCTTCCAGAATTGTACAAAAAACTTACTTCAAAATTCATGCAAACTAACTAAGTCCTTCAATAATTTGATTAAAGTAAGGATTATCAATGGTCAAGACTCGGATGAAAATGTACCTTTCAACCGTATTTTGTCAATTAAGTGGCACCAATGAGAAGTAAATCTTTACATGGGACTGTTACCTAAGAACTGTATATGATTACTACAATGATATGTAAGAGCTCAATTATACTTCCAAAAGGAATTGTGATGAAGATCATAAATTGAGACAAAACATAATCATGACTTTTGACCATTTATGACAATGCTGATGTGCTAGAATTGTTAATGCAAAACAAAAATAGCCTTTTTCTATTTGACATTCTAGGAACCCAAAATGTGACATCAAACAAATTTGATTGACTCCCCTGAAATGGGATAAGAGCAGAGACCAGGCATGCTTGCATGCAACCCAAAAAAATCATTACACTCAAATTTCTTAATTTCATGTTCCTGTCAGTTGTTTGGGTCATATTGTTTCCTTTAATAAAGTAAAAGAAAATGGGTACTAAAGCCATCTCTTCATATGTCTGTACCTTCAATATTACCAGCTTGACATTAGGATCCTCCTCATAGGCAAGAAAAAGTTCGAATAACCGAGAAACCTGCATAAAGAGAGAAAATATTATTGTTATTTTATGTTTCAAAGAATTCATACGGCTATAAGGTTGTTGACGGACAATGTATAACACTCATGCAGATAATATAGAAAGAGAAGAAAAGCATGGTTATAAAAGTGTTTGCCGCAGATCCTGAAAACACAATTCTATTCAAAGGAAGAAAACCTGATAGGTTATTACATGTAGTTGACATAGAAGACATGCAAAAGAAATGAACTAGCGGTAAAAAGAATAACTATAGAAAAGAAAGTTGTTTGACTCGCCTATATTTTGGATATTTTAGTCTGACAAGACATCAGTGAATTCTCAAACCTTAAAACAATAACTGCAGTACAAGCATAAACAATAGCAACTAGAATTTTATTTCAGATTAACCAAGGCTAGCCAGATAGGTTAATTGAGGTTGAAGCATATCCATATGTTAATTACTAAGGAAAATTACAACGCAAAGCATTTGATTTTAAAACCCAATGTATGACATAAGGGTAATTCCCCAAAAATGAAAGAGTTGAAGCACTCTATTAGCACAAATCATACCATCTGAAATGAAAGAGCATTGAGCTGCTTAGGCCTGTTTAAGGTTAGTATTATTGCAAAGGAGTTGGCCTCTACAAGAACCTGCACAGAAAATGAAGGAACATAAGTGATCCTCAAGAATATATCAAAGTTAAGCTGGGAAGCAACTCATAATCCGCCAGACAGATTGAAATATTTGTAATTGAAATGAATTTCAATTGCAAGAATATTTGAACTTAATCTAAGCTCTATGTGGTAGCAAACAGAGAGTGACAAGAGAGGAAAGTCATCTGGGTTTTGTCTCCTATACAACACGATTTGAGACTTCAAATCAAGCCTTTTGAATGAAGAAAATGATTAGAACACAGAACAAAATAAACCCAAGAATCCTGAAAGGGGTAAACAGAGCATTAAACTGAAGAAGCACCTGGTCCTGTTGGGAAGAAACGAATGAAGCCATGAGTATTGTTGATTTGTACTTGAAAGCACTAAGCTTCCTGCTTGGAACGAGAAGCAACACCTGGGAAATGAATTTTTTTAGGATACTGGGAAATGATGGGGTTGAGGCTCTGGTACAGTTTTAACGCCCAAACCCAAGGCTGGTTATAAATAGGATGAGCATTGAGCAGTCGATTTTTTCCGGTAACCCAGAAAAATATTGTTTTCGACTAACCGTGCCGTGTAAAATTATACTTGTATACCGAGAAATCTAAAAGCTTTGTATTAAAATTTATATTAAAATATTAAATAGAATTTATATATAATGCATTAATAATGTATAATTTTTATATATTATTAATGAACAATATAATGCAATCTCATTAATGAGTAAAATTTAAAAATACATAAATTTTTAAAATTAAATTCAAAAGCTTCATTAATATTTATATTTAAAGACTTATGCAATTTTAGATTATTTTAATATATTAAATATAAAATTAATTTTAATTTATTTTAATATAAAGTTTTGTATTAAAATTTATTTTAATATATTAAATATAAAATTAATTTTAATTTTTATTATATTTATATATAATTTTTCTCAAATTTTAATTTATTCATATTATGTTAAATTGGTCTTCAACTTAATAGGTTTATTTAAAGACGAATTAAAATTTATTTTAATATATTAAATATAAAATTAATTTTAATTTTTATTATATTTATATATAATTTTTCTCAAATTTTAATTTATTCATATTATGTTAAATTGGTCTTCAACTTAATAGGTTTATTTAAAGACGAAAATTTATTTTTAATTTTTAGCTTTATTTTTAATTTTACTATAACAACTATGCTAATTTATAAATTTTTATTATTTTTAATATTTAAATTTAATAATACATATTTTTTATATATTTAATTATTTATATTATATAAATTATATTCTACAAAATTGATTGATATTATCGAAATCGAATTAAATAGTCAATTGATCAATCTAAATCAATTTCAATAAATCAAATCGATTTAAGCAGTCTTCTAATTAGTGAAAAAAAAAAAGATCGAAAAAAATTCAGCCAACCAAGTCTGACTTTATGATTGATGTGACTTAGAGACTGTTGGCTCTTTTTTAACCATCCGATAACCGTTCGAATCCCGCTGAGATCGTCTTTTGATCCATAAATTGATAGCACAGCAGCAAGACAAGACAGCAAGCGAGCACGAGAGAAAAGTAATGGAGGAGATGAAGGTGGATGAGAGGGAAGCGCTGGCATGCTGCGGCAGCACCCAATTCGCCAAGCAAATGGCTTTGGCCTCTCCATTTCCTTCCTTGGATCACGCTATCTCCGCCGCCAGGGATATCTGGTTCAACAAGGTCGCTTCTTTTTCTCTCTCTCGTTCTTTCTGTCATCAATCGATCTTTATTGTTCTTTACTAAACAATCAGAGTAATAATACAGTTTCTTTTTTCAATCAATTTGATACTGAAGGTTGATGTTGTTGGTTGGCTGGAAGCGTTTGCTGCTCATCCCCAGATCGGAGAATCCCCTTCTCCTTCTTCTCACACCACCAGTGCTCAGTCCGTCTCTCTCTTAGAAATATGAACTTTGATTTGTGTTGCCCACGTTGGTTGTTGATTCATTTGAAATTCTCTCACTTTTACAGGTGGAGTAAGGGAGAACAATCAACTGCTCTAGCCACTGCCACTGATTCTGGGCTGCAGGTTTGAATTATGCTTATGAAAACTATTAAGTAGATCTGACAATCCGTGTTTGTGTCATATTTCGTGTTAACATGTCAAATATAATTTTTTTTTTAACTTTGTTTTTCATATTCATGTATAACTTTTATCAAAATTTTAACTCATGTCATGTTCGTGTCTTTTATTTGTATTGTTTTCGTGTCATATTACTATATATCGTGTCACTATATCTTGTTTAAAATTGTCAGGTCTAGTATGAGCCAAGGCATTGAAAACAATGCTCTCAAGAAACACAATTGCCAAGCTACCTATATGCACACTCACACACAGTAAATAGTTAATGTTGTTGGATTAATTCCTGTTAAAAATGATCACCTTGGTCTTGTAGGAACTAGCTGACTGGAATGCTCGATATAGGCAAAAGTTTGGACATGTATTTCTAATCTGCGCTGCTGGGAGGAGTGCCGCTGAAATACTTTCTGAATTGAAGGTAAAGCTTGAACTTACATTGCTTTACAAGCTACCATAATATAAAAGTTAAGCTTCCTTGAAATGATGCCTTTGCAGAGGTTTTTGTGAAATAATTTTTTTGACTTTGGTTGCTTGCTTGGAAATTGCAATCTTTTATTTGAGTGGTTGCCTGAGTTTAGACTTTAGAGCATTTACAGGCAATAGGATGTAACTATTACATTTAGGAGTATCTATTAATAGCTGAGCATATCACTTGGTTGAGAACATGTTCTTCTATAATCTGTGCATCATTTAAAGTTCTTGAATTTGATGTCTGCTGACCAGCTTACACTTATCTTCATCGTTTTGAATATTTGTTAAGTGGTCAGTCTACTATTCTGAAGTTGATATGGACTATTCTAAATTTGCTCTTGTAGAATCGGTACTCGAACAAGCCCATAGTTGAGCTTGAGATAGCAGCCCAGGAGCTAATGAAAATAACAGAATTACGTCTTAGGAAGCTTCTCTCTGCTAAAGCAAAGGCTGATTCAACAGACAGCCAGTCTTCAATGGTAGTCGTAAGAAAAGCCGAAGGTACTTTTAATTTTCAGTTCTCCATTATGCTTCTTCATTTTTCTCTCTTGAAAACAGAACATAGGTTTCCTTTCATTGTGCATGCACAGACTCCCAACACTTGCATTTGAAGTCCCTTGACTTCATGCTATTTAACATTGCACATTTTCTCGTGGTAAGTGATGTTGCTAGGGTACTTTATTCTATCGGCTGATTACCTTGCACGTACCTAAAAGAATAGCATGAAGTGCATTCTGAAACATATGAAATGCTATGGAAGTGCTGCAAATTCTAACTATCTAAGAACCGAGTCCTTAATACCAATGCACGGTAACTACTTTCTTCATTGCAAAAATAAATAATTAATAGAGTTCCCTTGTTTTCATTGTAGTCCTCTACATTATACAAAATACTAATGGTTAACATAATCTTTTGGTGAAAACAAATCCAAAACAAAATGAGTTACTTGTAACCGTTCTTAAAAGGTTAGATACCTAGTATTGTTTTCAAATTTTTAACTGCTTAAAATGTTCTTGAGCTTTTGTCAGTTGCCACAACATTTTGGAGATTTTTATCTTCTTTCTAATCCATGCATGCGTTGCAATTGTTTAGATTTAAGTCACCATTCTTCTTTTTTCTTTCTTCATTCTTAAAATCTAGAAGACCGTATGGGCATAATTGGGCAGCATTTAAGTGCTTCTTCTGAAGGTTTTCCGGGAAAAGCATCTCAAATCCAAGCTCGAACTCGGCCGCCCATTACTACCCATGTCTTGGATGTATCTAGGGGATCTCCAGCTGCTGGTATTGAGGTACGTTTGGAAATGTGGAAGGGCAGTCAACCTCGTCCATTGTTTGGTGAGACCGATACAGGTGGCTGGGTACTTCAAGGATCTTCAACTACCGATAGAGATGGACGAAGCGGTCAGTTAATCAGCATGGTAGATGCTCTGAGCCCTGGAGTATACCGGATAAGTTTTAACACAGGTAAGTACAATCCTGTTGGCTTTTTCCCATATGTCTCGATTGTCTTTGAAATCAAAGAGACACAGAGATTGGGGCATTTTCACGTTCCTCTGCTGCTTTCACCATTCTCGTTCTCAACTTACCGTGGGAGCTAGACTGCTAGAGGAATATGTTATGTTTCTGTTATCATCCACTTAACATGCTGAATTGAGCATATGGCAAACTAAACGAGGGGTTCATCTTTTCATATCATTACTATTTGTTGGGTTAATTATTGTGATGAAAGGGAGACGTGCTCCTTATATCAATAAAAATGAACTAATGCTTTTGTGTTATGGAAAAGATTGTAGCTGAAAATATAAAATGGAAATGCGAATGCGTTACCATCCTCTTCTATTTCCATGCCACGTCTACAATTTGATGTATATCACGAGTGTCTCTGCTGTATGTCATGTCCCGTAAAACATGAATATTTTATCAAAATTTGTGTCGATATATCAAAAACAAAATGTTATTTTGAGCTTTTATTAAATTCACATATAATTTTTATTAAATTTTAGTGTGTATTGTTTTTGTTTCTCTTTTTCATATCATGTTATTGTATTGTGCTTAAGATTACCCATAAAGAAAAAGAATGCTACTGTTTCCGCCTTTCCGGTGGGATGCCGAAACACTAGGAATCTAAATTGGGAACTAAGAAGTAACGCTGAAAATCCCAAAGGCCTAACTTGTCCTTTAATTTTGTTTTTTTTTTGGACGCTTCTAGTGTAAAAGAAGAAACAATGCAAATGTTGAGATCCAAACATTATAGCCACAGAATTTCGGCATTAAAGCAAGGGACAGTTATTTGAGTCATTGCTCAAAGTCACTATAGAATTTTTTGAGCCGCGAAGCCTCAAAAGAAGGTTTATTTTGCTTTAATATATAGATAATTATCTTGATTTCACATGTAGAATTAGAATGATGATATATGTCGTAACGGTTTCGCGTTCGATGATTTAAAAAAACATTTAAAAACAAAATGGAGTCGCCACTAATTTTTTTTTATTAGATGTGATTGGTCACCTAAAAATGTTTATCTTTTTAATAAAATCTCAAAATTAATTAAGTTTTATTAAAAAGATAATTTGTGGTCTGCGAAAACAAAATCTGGTTCGGGAGTACGGTTACGTGTGGGGAAGGATTAGCACTCCCACGACGTCCGTTAAAAACGGTACCATTGTAATCATGTGTTATCTTTTTTGTTTTAATGAAATGGTCTTAATTTAACATTTAAAAAGAATTTCATTTATTTTGGAATCATTTTTTATTTGTATTAATTTTGAAACATTTAAATTTTATTTTTTATTTGAAATAAGTGAAAATCTTTTGTATTGAAAATTATTCTGAAATACCCCAGTACTCTGGTAGCATTTCCGATAATTTCCTCACCTAGAGATTTCTTAAGAATCACTACTTGTGAGTTCTATAGAATCTCATCATCGGAAGATTTACACTCGCTTCAAAAATTATTATGAATGCATATGCATCATCAAAAGATTTACCCTCGCTTCAAAAATTATTATGAATGTATATGATGCAAACAGATAATGAATTATGCAAATGAATTTTTTAATTTTTATATAAATATTTCTTTATTTATTTAAAAAAAATTTTATTATTGAAAAATTGCACTAAGTATCCCAATACTCTGGTAACATCTGAAATAATTTTCCTCATCTAGAGATTTCTTAAGAATCACTACTTGTGAGTTCTATAGAATCTCATCTTCGGTGGGGCTCACGCTATTTTATAATTGATTATATACACATGTAGTATTGATAAAAATGTATAATGCATATGAAACTTAAAAGAAATTTTATTTATTTTGATTTTATTAATGAAACTCTTGATATTGAAAAATTTAGCTAAATATCCCAATACTCTGGTAACATTTAGCCAATTCTTCTCACCTAGGGATCAATCAAGAAATCACTACTTGTGAGTTTCATGACATCCCATCATCGGAAGAATTCCATTTATTTTAGAATTTTAATATTTGTACATATGATGCTAGCATATGGTATATGATGCATATGGAATTATGAAAAGAACTTTGTATTTTAATTTTTATTAACGAAACTCTTAATATTGAAAAATTTAACTAAATATCCCAATACTCTGGTAACATTTAGCCAATTCCTCTCACCTAGGGATCAGTTAAGAAATCATTACTTGTGAGTTTCATGACATCCCACCATCGGAAGAATTTCATTTATTTTAAAATTAATTTTTTTGTGCACATGATACAAGCATATAGTACATGATGCACATGGAATTATAAAAAGAACTTTATATTTTGATTTTATTAATGAAACACTTAATATTGAAAAATTTAACTAAATATTCCAATACTCTGGTAACATTTAGCTAATTCCTCTCACTTAGGGATCAGTCAAGAAATCACTACTTTTGAGTTTCATGACATCCCATCATCGGAAGAATTTCATTTATTTTATTTTATTTTTATTGATTTGTGATTTTTATATATTTTTTATTATTATCGATATTTTTTTTAAAAAAATAAGCATGAAATTGAATATTGAGAAATAACATCAAATATCCCAATACTCTGGTAACATTCGGCATAATTCCTCTCACCTAAAGTTTTTCGAAGAATCACTACTTGCGAGTTCTACGAAGACTTATCATTGGGATTTCATACTTATTTTATTTTTATTTTTTATTGATTTATTATTTTTATATATTTATTATTATATATATTTTTTAAAAAAATAAGCATGAAATTGAATATTGAGAAATAACATCGAATATCCCAATACTCTGGTAACATTCGGTATAATTCCTCTCACCTAAAGTTTTTCGAAGAATCGCTACTTGCGAATTCTACAAAGACTTATCATTGAGATTTCATACTTATTTTATTTTATTTTTTATTGATTTATTATTTTTATATATTTTTTATTATTATATATATTTTTTTAAAAAATAAGCATGAAATTGAATATTGAGAAATAATATCGAATATCCCAATACTCTGGTAACATTCGGTATAATTCCTCTCACCTAAACTTTTTCGAAGAATCGCTACTTGCAAGTTCTACGAAGACTTATCATTGAGATTTCATACTTATTTTATTTTATTTTTTTATTGATTTATTATTTTTATATATTTTTTATTATTATATATATTTTTTAAAAAAATAAGCATGAAATTGGATATTGAGAAATAATATCAAATATCCCAATACTCTGGTAACATTCGGTATAATTTCTCTCACTTAAAGTTTTTCGAAGAATCGCTACTTGCGAGTTCTACGAAGACTTATCATTGAGATTTCATACTTATTTTATTTTATTTTTATTGATTTATTTATTTATTTATTTTACTATTATTCTTTATTTATTATTATTATTTTTTCCTTAACTCACATTTGATTTTTCTTAGCAAATTGTCAAATAAAAATTTATTTTATTTTAAAGCTATGTTTTTATGTATACTTTATGTATATATATATTTTTTATATATTCTATGTACAAAATGTATACATTTATATATATTTTTAAAGCTATATATTTTATGCATTTACATGTATGTATTTTACACATTTATTTATATACATTTTAAAACTATATATTTATACATTTTCTTTTATATATTTATTAATATATGTATTTTATGTACATAACATTTACATACTTTAAAACCATGTATTTTACAGATTTTATATTTATTTATCTTTTCTTTTAAAACTATATGTTTATTTTAGTTTATTCTATTTTGTATATATATATTATATTATATTATTTATTATTATTATTATTTTTGTGTTTTGCCATGATAATAAATAAAAAAACCTAAAATAAATTATTTATTAAAACAAATAAATGAATAAATTAAATGAAAAAGGAAATATACCCAACAGTCCAAAAGAGGGCCCAAAATCGAGCCCAAGCAACAGAGGCCCAAGTTTGCCAAGGGAGACGGGCCGAAGCAGGTCCGGCGCGGTGCGCGAGTCGCGTGAGTGGGTCGGCACGCGGACTTCGGGTCGGGTCAAGGGTGACGCGCGGATCTTGGCCTCCCAAAAACGCACCGTTTCAACCTCTTTAAATAGCCCCCCCTTTTTTTTTCAACTCTTCATTTCACCGATTTTCCCCAAAAAAATTTCTAAAACCTCCAAAATTTTCTCGGGCTCTCTCCGACTTCCGAACAGCTGCCACCGCACCGGCCACCGTACGCCGCCGTACTCCGGTCACCGATGGTCTACCCGTAACCTTAGAAACACTCCCCTCGCCTCCCTCTTTTCATATCTAACCTCCGTTTAGCCCAAAAATCACTCCAACCTCCCAGATCTAGTTTTCCTGAAAGCCTTTTCCCCTTTTTTTTGTTTTATTTTCTCTGTTTTTTTTTGGGTTGATGGTTTTGGATCTGGTTGTCGGTTCTTTTGTGTTTGCTATTGTTTGGTTTGTTTTCCCTTTTTTGCAGGTACTATAGAGGCCTTAGATGTTAGATCTAGGGTTTTGGGAGGTCTCGGTTCTGGGGTTTTCGAATCTGGGTTAGGGGGTTGGTTTCGTTGGTGGTGATGATGATGATCTTGGTGATGGTTGGTGGCCGATGGTGGTGGTTTAGGTCTCGGTGATGTTGAATGGTGGCTTCGGTGGCGAGTGAGGGATGTAATCTGGGATGGCTTTTGGGTAATGGGAAGTGGTGATGACGGTGATGATGGTGATCTATGGTGACTGGACGGTGGTGTGTGGCTGGTCTTTTAGTATTTTTGAGTCTGAAGTCTCCGAAGGGAAGAAGAACCCAAAGAAAATCTAGTTCTTTTAAACGAATTCAGGATCAACCTTTGATCCGGAGGGTTAGAACCAATCTAGGTTCTTCTTATTGTTTTTCAGATCTCCAAGGCAGTGTCAGGATGGGATTGATACATGGGGAAGTTGAGTTTTGGTGACACCCGAGACCTAGGGGGAAGGGTTGGGGGTGCCGGCGGTTGGAAGCATCCTCAAACATGCAGCTGGCGATGGACTCCCATTAAATGTGATTGCAATATACTAATAATAATGATAAAATAAACAGAAAAATAATACTAATAAAATAGATAATAATAATAATAATAACAAATAAAATAAAATAAAAGTAAAAAATAATAAAAATAGAATAAAGATAATAATAATAATGATAATAATAATAACAAAAATAATAATAATAAAACAAAAAAAAACAAATAATAACAAAAATAAAAATAAATAAATAAAATATATAATAACAAAAATAAAAATAAAAGTATAAAAATAATAATAATAACAATAATAATAAGAACAAATAAAAATAAAAAAGATAATAATAATAAAAATAAAATATAAAAATAACAATAATAATAACATAAAAATAACAATAATAATAAAAATAATAATAAGATAAAATAAAAACAAATAATATATATAATAATAAAGATAATAATAGTATAAAAGTAAAAATAATGACAATAATAATAGTAATAATAATAAAATAAAGATAAAAACAATATATATATATATATAATAAACATAATAGTAATAATAATGATAAAAGAAAACAACAACAGATAATAAACATAATAATAAAAATAATAACAAATAATACAAATAATAATAATAAAGATAACGAAATATAAAAAAAATCAAACTTAACCTATTTTAATGGGCTTGGAAGCTCAATGTTTTGATTTAGGCTTTGAGGGCCCAATTAAATGTAGTTCTATTGATTTTGACAAAGTTTGGTGTCTACAATATATATTATCTTATTTAATTTTTATTTTTTTAATAATTTTAAAAGACATGTATCATTATTATAATTTCGCTTATTAAGTAAAAAAAATTTTCACGATAAGATATTAATTCTTAATATATATATTTATATATATATATATATATATATATATATATATATATTCTCAAACTTAACATGTATTGTGCTCGTGGAATACAACCCCCATACAACAATGGCCAACACATACCCATAATGGTTCATGATTAATATTATTTTTTTTTTACTCAAAAAAGTTTTTTTTTAAAGCAAACCCCAAACGCATTCATGATTTTTCGTTTATGTTAAATTGATGTTTAATATGTCAATATGAATCCTAACATAATTTTTATATTAAACACAATTCGATAACGAACACAATATAAATACATGAATAATCAAATTTCCTTCTTCCTTCTTTACCTATTTTATCAAGTTTCTACCACCAACTTATTAATTAATGAATTAATGTCATTCAAACATTTGGAAAAAATCATGGCGTAAAGTGAAAATAGTTAGAGGCATTTCTGCAAGTTTCAAGCAGTCGGTGAGCAACTCTCAACATTTCCTACCAACCTCTTAATTTCCTCCTTGCATAAGACACATTAGGTTTGTTTGGTTACATCCATGGATTCTCTGTTTTCTTTTTCCCACACACTTCCTCCCTCGCTTCATCTTTTGTTCCAGTTTAACGTTGAATTATATACATTTATATAGTGCAATTTCCTTTATTGGTGCTAATTAATCGAAGAGCTGTTTGCTAAAATGGCTGCAACAAAGGATGAGAAAGCGGATAAACCGAAGACCGACGGAGTGATCACGGCGGTTTACAAGGTTAATCTTCACTGCCAGCAATGCGCATCGGAGATAAAGAAGCCTCTGATGAAGATGGAAGGTACGTTTACGCTCGATTACAGACAATTTTCTTTAAGGATTTTTCTGTGAGGCGCGAGAAACCTTGCATGCATGGTGCTCTGGTGCAGGAGTTCATAACGTGGAAGCCCTGACAGACAAAGGTGAAATTAGGGTTAAAGGCGCGATTGATGTAATCAAAATCCAGAAGGTGATAGAAAAGCTGAGTAAGAAGAAGGTAGAGTTAATATCGCCTCAACCGGTGAAGATCACAGAGAAAGAGAAAGCTGCTGCAACGCTAAAGAAAGCCAAGGAAACGAAAGAGGTAATACGCATGCATGTTTGTTTCATACGTTACCGTTGGTAATTAGATCTGACAACTGGTAATTAGATCTAACAATTTGCATGTATATTTCATATTTATATTGTGTTAAATTAATTTGTATCATGCAAAACACAAAAATTATTACGTCAAAATTTATAATCACTCGTCAAACAAAAAAAAAATTTTTTAGCTTAAACTAAATTCATATATAATTTTTCTCAAAATTTAATAACAAATTAATGTTAAACTAAATATTCATTTGCATGTCATCGCACCTCCGCGGTAACTTTTAAAGAACAAAATCTAAACAAATGCATTGTGGGGATCAAAGGGGGCAACGATAGTCTAGTTGGAGATTGAATCTTGCTGTAGGCTTCTAAAATTACATTTTTGGCCTTTTAAAAATTTTTTTATTTTGTTAAATTTCATTTATTTATATTAATTTTAAAATATTTTAAAAAATAATATTTAACTATTTAATATTAAAATATTAATTGATATAAAATACTTTTATTAATTTCTAATATATTAAAAAATTTTGATATAAAATTTTTTATTACTTTTTAATTATTTATTAATTTTATTAATATAAAAATATTATATTCTTTATTATATATAAATTTTAATCTAATATTATTAATAGTTATTTTTTCTTTTCATTAGATTCACTTCATCATTTTGCTACAATTGCATTCGAACACATATTACAATCGTTAAAGTAATTAATTCACATATTTAATCTCATCGAAATCAATTTTACCATTCATCTAAACAAACAGTAAGTCTTGCTTGCAAATATAAACACTCCGTTTCATATCCCCTAGAAGCAGGAAATTCTACGGACTACGACAATTAAGGTGCATCTACATTGCGACAAGTGTGAGCAAGAACTACGGAAGAAGCTACTGAAGCACAAAGGTTAGCAACTGAAATTTTCCGCCATTAACGTCCGTTAAATGAGTTAATGCATGCATGGTGTTTCTTCATCATAAATGCAGGTATCTTTAGTGTTAAGACCGACAAGAAAGCACAAACAGTAACAATACAAGGAACAATTGAGCCCGATAAGCTGCTATCATACATGAGAAAGAAGGTGCATAAACATGCAGAGATTATAAGCTCGAAACCAGAGAAAAAGGAAGAAAAGAAAAAGGAAGAAAAGAAGAAGGAAGAAAAAAAGGAAGAAAAGAAGGAAAATCCAAAACCTGAAGCCAAGAAGGATGATTCGAAAGCTGGATCAGCTGGATCTAGTGGAAAAACTGAAGTTGTGGAATTCAAGCAAGAAGAAAAAGTAGAGGCGAAAACTATAGAGGACAATGTTCCGTATTTTATTCACTATGTCTACGCTCCCCAGTTGTTTAGTGATGAAAATCCCAATGCATGTTCTATTATATAAAAGATGATAAAGACTTAACAATTAAGATTTAGCTTAATGATCATCCTTTCTTTAGAAGGATTAGCTAGATTCGATTTTTCTTTTTCGATGCCTTGTTATGTACAAAAAAATAAAGCCTTGAAATTTAGTGAGATGCACAAACTTTCGGTTATTTAAGGCACATGATTGCAGAATTTTTTCTATGAACATAAAAAGACCTTTTTTTGCCCCCAAGGGTGGGTTTAGCTGGTAACACGTTAAGCTTAATTGCCCCTATGTCATGGTTCAAGTGCCAGTGGCTCCTGGTGAAGTGAGCATCCCGTGTGAGCCCTGCTCGGATGGTGGGTCAGCCCATCCTTCTCTCATTTTTTATCTAATCGAAAAAAAAAAGAAACCTTTCTTTCTCTTGAACTTTTTATGAAACTTATTAAACTTTTTTTTTTCTTTGACGAGTTTTTTTACATTTTACAATGAGTTTTGCTCTCAATTCTTTGAAAAATCGTATGAATAAGACTTTCAATGTTATGTGTATCATTATCCTTTTCATCTCTCATCGAAGTTACATTTTCAATTTGAATATGCATAACCAACTCACACAAAATAATTAATCTTATGTTTCAAATATATTTGGTAATTATTTCCAGATCTTATGTTTCAAACATATAGCATAATTTATCAATTCTGAACACTTAAAAAAAAAAAAATCAATTCTGAAATACAATTGGAAAGTCTAAAAAAATTAGTTTTCCAACATCATTGCACTTAGTAACAATATCATTCAATTTAATTTGATCAAACAGCTCTAGAATATGTTATTTTAAAGCCCACCTACAATAATTAATGATTTTGTTTCAATTGCATGCCACAATTTAATACCAACTTATGTTTGTGAAACACTTGGAAAAGATTAATGATTTTGTTTCAATTGCATGCCACAATTTAATACCAACTTATGTTTGTGAAACACTTGGAAAAGAGTTACTAAGTACTTTAAAGAATTGTGTAAAAGTCACATATATTATCATCTTCAAGTTACTTTTGATGCCTGGCTGAAAGTTGCTCATTATTACTTGCTTCTTGAAACATGTTATTATGAAATACAACTTTCAAAAAGCTGATTCCATAATAAATTTTCATACTCCATTTCATTACATTTTATTCAATCTACTCAGCCTCTCAAAAATTTCACTTTGTAAACTAGAGTTTGATTGCAAAAGCTGTCAATTAAGTGTTATCACTCTTAGATTATTAGGTTGGAGTGTGATTGATGACTAATGCAATCTAGTTGTTGAACTGGATGAGGAAGAATTTTTGTAAATCAAAGCACTTCCGCAAACACTTTACTCTTGTTCATTCAAGATTAAACGTTTAAATGTACATATTGTAAATAACTTACTTTAAAAGAATTTTATTTCAATTAAATAATCGAAAAGATTATTATTTAATACATTGTTAATGAAATTTTTTAATTCTACAAATGATATTAAAATAATAACACATATTGTTTTAAAATATTTAAAAAATAAAAAAATAAAGTAAAGTATGTGTATGTTATCATCTTAACTTTACTTGTAAGATCAAAAACTTCCTTGAAATTATATTAGATAATAATGTGGATCACTTTTTAGAAGGTTTTTTTAGTGAGATAGAAGGGTGTCTTGCATTTTCTCGAAAATTACATTAAAAAATTTTCATGTTACACCAATTGTTATTTATTTTTTAAAAATCGAGGGATTATATGTATTTATCTTTTATCCTCCAACACACTTAACTGTAATTCTCCCAATTCTACAATTCTAGTGTTGTGTTTTTTTTATTTAGGCTAAAGTATTTAAAAAAACTCCTGAACTTTATTACTTTATTTTAAAAAAATCCTCATATTATTATTGTATCCAAATAAACTTTTGTACTTTGATTCATACTCAAATAAATCTTTATTTCAAATAAAAAGATTACATATATATTATATATATAAATTGTTTCAAACTTATTTAATCAATCAAGATTCAATTAATTCGATTCAATTAAGTCACTTTCAGAGTTAACTTAATTTTTATATGTTGATTTATTTGATTAAGTTGAATCTTAAATTACAAATTAAACTGGTTGAATTAATTTGACATTTTTTAAAATATATAATATACATAATTAAATATTATGTAATATATTCTATCTAACTAACCTTTTTTTATGTAAGAAGTTAAGTTTTAAACCCAATAAAAAAAATCGATTACTCACTTATATAAAAGATTAATTTATGTTAATAGTTCATTTAGATAAATTTTAAGGACTTATCTATATCATCATCGTCATCATCTTCAGAGCTTAGGACTTATCTATATACAAATTAAAATTTAAGAACTTATTCAAACTCAAATAAAAATGTTAAAAACTTATTTAGATACAATAAAAATATAAAAACTTGTTCAAATAAAGTAATAAAAGTTAAATGCTTTTTTAATGTTTTACCCTTTTATTTATTTCATTTAATCAGCAATATTTTTTTCTTCCATCTGCCAATTCTACGCACGAAAAATCCAGTTATAAATAGCGGAAACATAGAAGCAAACTAGCCTCTCGATCTTGTTGAATTTGAAAGAAAAAATGTATCATCCGACCAGAGGCGGCGTTCGTGGTGGCCGAGATCGTAAGTTTTCCCCTCTTTTCTCCTCTTTGTTTCACGCGTTTCTATGTTTTCTAGGGTTTTCGTCTTCAATGTAGTAACTCTTAGATTTTGCACGTTTTCGTTTGAACAAAATCTTCTTGTAACAACCAATTTTATGATCAGAGAAAAAGGGGATTGGAAACTAATTAAATTTTCTGATTAAAAATGGTTGCTTTAGAGAATTCTGCAAAATCTAATTTTCTATTCTTGAATTAGTAAGAGTTTAACCCTAAATTGGACTTTTGGAATGGTAATCTTAGATTGGTCTTTTAGCTATGAAATTCTGCTTTATCGTTTGTCAGTGGAGGGGGTGGGCTTGCTTTGTCTTTGTTAATTCATATTTTCTCTGTAATATGTTGGGATTCTGAGAAACCTGAATTCGTTGACCTGAAGCAGGGTTTACATGTAAGATGTTCGAGGTAGGGCTTATCCAATGAATAAAAGGGGATTTGAATTCCATGGAAGTAAACTTGAGGTTTAATGTCAAATTCATCAAATCTGATAGGCTTGTGTCGTGTAATCTAATTAACTTTTGCGAATGAGTGGCATGTTTGTGGTATAGCATCGCTGTCGAACCTAATCTTCTTAGTTATTCACTTAAAGTACAACTCATTGGATCTGGAAATGCATTTATCCGATCAGATACCTTAACATTGAGAAAAGCTAGCAAACTTCAACTTTATACTGCACTATTAGCAACCTAAGACAGTTATATTATCAAATACTACACTGGTCCCTTGGAGAAGGGAGAATGGAAAGAACACAAAATGCTAGATTTAGAACTACTGTTCTTTCACCTTGGTTGAGGATTGACACTTTGATCTTTAATTCCTACTAGCTTTTGATATTTTAAATTTGTGAGTGGTTTTCATGATTTAGTATATGGAGGTTTGAGACATGAGATTGAAGATTTTAGAAATTGAGATTTTTTTTATTATTTCTTTTGTATTTGTTTGAAACATTTGGTTCTAAATCTTGTTTACATAATAGTTAGGCAACTTCTACTGTAACTTTGTCTAATGCCTGTATGTGTGTGTATGAGTTTGTGTTTATTCTCCACACACTAGTGTAGGTGAATTACATTCAGGAAATGAATACTTTATTGTTACTTGCAGAATTTAGTTGGGAGGATGTAAAGGTTGATAAACATCGGGAGAATTATCTTGGCCACAGTCTTAAGGCACCTGTTGGGAGATGGCAAAAAGGTATGATTTTCTCTTACTTTTCAGTTTGTTGTACATAGCTATTGTATTTTTGTAAGCTAGAGGAGGAGTGATTATTGACTTGCTAGAATAGGATGTTGGGCTTCTAAAGTGATTGATCATATAGTATGTTGAAACTGAGGTTCTGACTGCAATTTTTTATTGCTCTTCTTTGTTATTGTTATTGTAAATTTTTTTTATGATGACATGTCGTTTATGGTACAGTTTGTTGCTTGGATTTTAAGTAGGGTATTACCTTCCTCTAATAATGATATCATATTAATATTTTTGTAACAACCAAGATACAGTGCTAAGGAAGACTTTATTTCAAGGTAGTTTTATAAGATGCATAAGTTATTTGGGCCTTTAGAGTATGGCCATCATATGTTTTATAAGCTGCATAAGTTAGTACTGATGTACTAGATATCTAATCTATATTTTATTAACTCAGAAGCAAAAGCTTTTAATGATGTTTTAGATATTCAACTACTGTATTATTCAGCTCATAAAAATGAGATACAGCTTGGACCCATCAGTTCCAACAACTTATTTTCTGCACCTGTTACTTGATTATTGTAGAATAGATCTGTCAAGAAGTGCTATTTGTTTTTGTGTTTTTGGCTTCTTTGTTTTGTATTATTGCTGGAATACTCGGTGCTCTGAAATTTTGCTAGAAGCAAAGTCTATTGGCTCCAACTGAAGTGATTCTATTTAAATTACAGGTAAGGATCTGCACTGGTACGCAAGGGATAAAAAATCCAGTGGTTCAGATGCAGAGGCTTTAAAAGAAGAAATTAGAAGAGTAAAGGAAGAGGAGGAGCAGGCCATGAGGGAGGCTCTTGGCTTGGCTCCTAAACGTTCTAATCAAACTCAAGGCAATCGTCTTGATAAGCATGAGCTTTCAGAACTTGTGAAGCGGGGGTCTACTGCTGAGGACTTGGGTGCAGGCCATGCTGAAGCAGCACGAGTCGATGGTCTTGGTTTCTCAAGGTACGTGGTAGATTCATATTATTTTTAACAAGTTCTCAAGATATATGTCAATCTGTGGGAACAGTATTGTTCTTATTTTTTTACAATAAACCATCCATCCCACAAGTAATGTCCTTTATTGACATTCACCTTGGTCCCCTTTTCCGTTTCTTTTGTTCTTGCTGCAGATTGCCACGCCCATGGGAAGATCCAAGTACGCTTCCCTCCAGTCAGAAAGAAGCCTCACCTGAGATGGTCAAGGTCGATGAACCATTGCCATTGACCACTAACACTGCAGAAGGTGAATCAGCTGATGAAAGCAGCAAGAAGAGAAAGAGACGGGAGGAGAAGCGACAGGAAAAGCACGTTAAGACTGAGAGACATGAGAAGCATGAGAGACATGAGAAGCGGCATGAAAAGCATGGGAAGCGTGAGAGACATGAGAAGCAGTATTCTCGTGATTCAGACGATAAGAGAAGACGTAGGAAGGATAAGGAAAAGGGGCGTTATTCCGACTCTGCCTGAACATCTTTCTGCCCACCTTGGTATCGTTTCCTATGTTATAGACTGGTATCTTTGTATCTCTTCTGCCTAAGTTGAATATTAAAATTTCTAAGTAATTCATACCATGTCTTTGGTTATCATTATTGCTGAGATGGGTCTTTCGAAATTCTGGGGTTTTTTTTTTTTGGTTGAATGCAACGGTACGAATCATACCAAATGATTTTAGGAACTTGCCGGCGAATGGAGAATGTAGGCCGTGTCTGTTGAAAGAATGCAAGTAGACATCAGCTTTGGGCTATTAAGTAGGGGCACCATGCTGGGTTAACTCGGCTAAAATGACCAGGAAATCTTTGAGATGCCAATTGCTCTTGTGAAATGTATATTTCCATCTGAGTGAGCTCTAGCATATTTCATTGCAATTTAAAAATTTTGCCGTTGAAATAATTTTACAGAATATGTTAACCATTAAATTCAAGTTGGGTTTAAAGATGCGAAGTTCAAATTTTGAAGTCAATTGAATAAATTCGATTTATTAATTTTTAATTATATATTATAAAAATAAAATGTAAATTAATAATCAAATATTAAAAGTATATATTAAAAAATTTAAATTGGATTTTGAAATCGAATGTTAAAATATTTAAATTTGATTTGAATCATTACTTAAGGTATAGATATCTTATTTTGTTCGGATATTAATTTGTAAAAATAAAAATAACTAACTTGATTAATTAGGTGATCTTGTGTTAAAATTAACATTAAGGTAGGATAATTATTTAATTAGATATTTTAATTTTAGAACTTAGCTAGAGTTTGACAATTAAGATTATTAAGAAAAGAAAAGAAAAGAAATTGTTAACATGAGTAAGTAATTTTAGAATAGGATAATTATATAAATTAGGATTTGTTAATTTATTAGGATATTTTTTAGATTTTTAAATTAGAGTTATTATTAGATTAATATTGGACTTAGTAGAGTTGGATTAGAATAGGAATTTGATAGATAATTAAGTCTAAAAAAATTTTAAAAAATAAAAAATAAGATAAAGACTATAGGTAATTTAATTGTATTTAAATTCTATTTTTTTACTGTATAGAGAGGTTAAAAACCCACGGCTTGGGGAGACAGATTACCGAAGTAGCACACAGCCAACTCTGTCATCTTGCTTTTGAACTAGCCTACAGTATCACTATCATCTTCAATCTTCATCAACATCACTGCACCCATATATTCATCACCATCCAAGTAACCACCGCAAGCCGGCCAAGATTACCAACCTCCACTGCTCCACTTAGCCTCCTTGCCGGCCGCTTGTTCAACGCTGCACCTACGACCGACGCTGCTGCACCACTTAGTTCACCGCTGCTGTTCCAAAACTGCCGCACCATTAAACAGACAGTCACTGCCCAGGCCGAGCTTGTCACCGTCTTCATCCCTGCAGTGTTTATCATCACTTCAAACCGGTCTGGTATTACCCACGCCTGTCTTGATCAGTTACGCAGCTTCATCATCGCCACCTCTGCTCTAGACATTGCCTGCCGGTCCTCGACTTCCTGCTCCGATCATCATTACCTTCTAAACAGTGAGCTACTGCAACAAGGAGAAGAAAGTGAGAAGAACAACAACTCGGGGGGGTTGCTGTGTTGATCAATTTACAGGTTTTTTTTATTTAATTGTTTAACTGATTGATTAACAATTAATTAATTTAATAAATATGATCTGATTATTAGTTAGTAATTTGTATATTAATAAGAATTTAATTTGATAATAATCTGTATGCATGTTATTTAATTTAATTCAATAATTTGATAATTTAATTTAATAATAAAATTCAATTGATGTAGATTTTTTTATTATTCAGTGAAGGGACACAACACTAAACAAAATCATGGTGATTTTGTTAAGCTTGGAATCCCTTATAAACTCACACACAATACAAGCGATGTAGGACATGGAAAACCCACACACACATGCAAACACATACGCATGCAATTGATGTAGATTTGTGTGATAACTAAATAAAGTTGATACATATGAGTTTGCATGTAATTTGTATATTTGTAAAATGTGATTTGTTGGCTAGTGATACTAGGATGTATTAACTTGTTTGCATGTGTAATTAGGATTGAATTGAAATAACACAGTTGGTATATAGGAAAAGATTTAGGAGTTTAATAAAATGTAATAAGACAAATAAAATTATAAATAATAAAAATTCATAAATATAAGATTAGATAAATAATGTTAAGACTTAGTAAATAAAAATATTAGGTAATTATCAAAGATAAATATGAATTATACAAAAGATGAAATCCCAAGAAAGTCAATCAAAATTCATTGAAAATTTTTAGGTGAAAGAATCTTTCTAAGTTAAGTCAAATTGATGAAATACTTTTGAAAGACTTTTCAATAAATTACAATTCATTTTTATTTTTTATAAATAAAAATAAGTTAAAAGAATTAGTTATAAATAAATAAAGATAAAGATAAGTAAATAAATAAATAAAATTAGATAAATGAATGAATAAATAAATAGAATAGCTTGGAATAAAAATCATAAGAAACAAAATAAATAAAAAGAAGTGAATATGAGTTATATTGATGGTGAAATTTCAAAAAAAATCAATTAAAACTCTTTGAAAATTTTTAAGTGAGGAAATTTCTTTTAAGCTGAACCAAATTGATGGAACGTTTAAGGGTAAATCTTCAATAAAACATAATTCATGTTTATTTCTTAAAAATAAGATAAAAATAAGAATCTAAAAATAATTTATTAGAAAATTTAAGAAATTTAGAAAATAGCTATGAAGTCAAAATTAGAGACAAAATTAGAAAAAATAAAATTGATCATAAAAATTTTACCAAAAAAAGTTGATCTTAAAATATTTAATTTATCTAACGATGGAATTCAAAAAAATCAATCAAGATTCCTTGAACATCTTGAGGTGAAAAGAATTTTTAAAGTTAGAGCCAAATTGATTAAAAAATCTTAGAAATATTCTCAATACATAAATAGCTCGAAATTCATACAAACACAAAGCAAATTATAAAAATAACCTAAAGTTAGTTAATACCATTTTAAAATGAGCGTTATAAAAATACTAATCCTTCCCCATACGTAACTATACTCTTGAACTTTAAGATCTTTGAATATAAACCAAACTTTATATTTAGACAAGAATAAAGGACCAATCACAAACTTTATATTTAGACAATAATAAAGGACCAATCACATCTTAATTTGGATAGTTGGTAGCAACTTCATAAATTTAAGTACAGCGAGCTGGTTTCTCGTTTGAGGCTGGCCGCTCCGTAGCCTATCTTTTTTGCTCCGTAGCCATCTTAAAGCTTGGGAAAGTGGCCAGCATGTTATGACACAAGTAATAATCGAAACAATCTATAATAGCTCATAAATAATTTAACTTATTTGAACTCCTGCTCATGATTTGCAAAAATTTAACCCTTGACAAGTGGTAAAATTGATATCCTTACCCAAATATTCACTATCCTAAACGTATAGAGCCAGAAATCAAGACTGGCGCCTAATCTTAAGATACACCTGAAAACATTTAAACCTACTAGATTCTACAATATATGTTCAGCAAGCCAAGGGTTGAAGCAAGCAAAGTATAATGAGAGTCAATGGAGTTATAGAGTTATAAAGAAAAGACAGAAATAATGTTGGGAACTAACATTTCCCAGAATGTTTTCAAAGTCAAACTGAGATTTGTCTTAAGCAAACAGCTTTCGCAGATAAGCTGCAGAATATGAATGTCTTAATGAAATCAAAGACAACTGGAATACCTGAGTTCACTTCAGGCATGCTTGTTTTTTGGTTTCTTTCTTCAAAATCGAATGAATTTGAAGAATATTATTTGAAAGTTCACATAGTTACTAAAGCAACTGGGTAGGAACAAAATCAAACCAGTTCCACCCATTTTCGTTTGTTTAAATCATATCATTATCATTTAGCCAAAGCAGCTTTGCCATTTAGGTGAGAGCTGTTGGAAGAATCAGTGGTTGCCGAGCTTAGCACCAGCAACAGAAGGTGCTGCACCCCTGGCTGCCTTGACATAGGAGGCATAGTCACTGTAATGCATAGTAAATAATGTGCTCTGGTAGCGGGTCAGTTTTATACGCTTCCTAAGTGACTCGGTGATGGGGCCAGAGAAGCCTGACTTTCGCATAAGTGAGTCAATTGCCTCCAGTTTAGTCCATCCTGAACAGGAACAGAAACACAGATCAGCAAATTTTGCTCAGAAAACTAGGTTCGCTGTGATCTAAGTTACTAAGTGTCTGTTCACTAATAGAACTTACGCACAACTAAACCTTTAATGTAAATCCCCAAACAAAAGCTTATAGTACACTAAAACTAGAGTTCTGAAACAAAATACAAATAAAAGGCAACTGTTCTTGTCATTAGACATCTCTTCCAATGAGGCAGAAATTACTAATTCTTGCTTCAATTGAAACTACTTCTTCCAGATGCTTTGGTTTGAAACTTGTTCAGAGCATAGCAGCAAAAATGATAACTGTGAAAGCAAATATATGGTAAAAGCAGGTAACAAGTGACCCAGCTAGCATGTATGACTAATAAAAAGAACTGCTAAATCACCTATATAACTTAAAAAGATAAGAATACATAACAAGAAAAGAAACAAGAAATTCCCGCATTGCAATTCAAATTCAAATTTCAGCAGCCTGAAACAAGAAAGCAAAGAAAATTCTCCACATCATATCAGTTCATTAAGGCTTAAAATAGGCTACCTTCGTGTGCCGGCACCTCAGGTAAGTATGTGGCAGTTCGCCTCATATTATAGTCATCAGTAAACTCAATAATTATGCCATGCTTTCCGACCTAAAAGAAAAAAAGTAAACGAAAATTAGAAGTAGGAAGGACAGAAAAATGCAAGGGCAGATATCAAAACATATATTATTGCCCAAAATACACTATTAGAATTGGTCTTCTACATTAACACTCAATATCTCAATAACTCAAATATTCAATATTCTAAACCTAATGGAATCTAAGAATGACATAGTTATTTATAGCCAAACCCAAAACCCTAACAAATTGCAAAGTACCAAAAGTAACCCTAAAACCCCAAATACTTGGAAAATAAGTAAATATACTAATAAAAATAACCTAAAAGATTATAAAATATCCTAAATATATATATAGAAGTTACAATTAAACCCATAAAATATAAAATAAATTCCTAGATGGTTTAATCCTTCAACTAGTATGTTTGCGTCCTCCATCACATTACCAAGTATAGAAACATATCAATGCCACACCAACATTCCACCCTATAGAAAATAAAACAATAATCGCCCAGCAAAACGGAAGGCCATATCCAAATTGGATCTCCAAAACTGCAGATTATTTGATCAAGCAATACATTTGCAGAGAAATATAATCATAATATATTAATCACAAAGACAAAAAACAGCCTATATTCCTCACTAAGATCTTAAAAGATCCAAATTGAGATGAAATACCTACCTCCCAATCAAGATAGTTATTAGCTGTTTCATAATCAGTCAAAATAGAAACTGTGCATTCTAAGTAAGGCAGTTCTTTAGCTTGTATAGGGGGAAATCTGCGGTCCCTCAAAGCACTGCAAACATTAAAAATGAGAAGGCAAACAACATTTTAGAAAATGTCACAATGCATGCAAGGAGAAAAATAAGAAGTATGCCAAATTGGAAGCAACAAAATTAATTGACTAAGAAGAACTTGTAGCTTGTTTTGCAGCACATAGAGCGAAGACGAACTTAATTTTAAAATGACCAAAACCATGTGGTTAAAAACCAAACAAAAGCTGCAAAGAGTTGTAATGGCATTTCTTTAGAGATCCAGCTGCATATTTTGTTTCAACAGGAACGATCAAATATTATGTAGGAAGAAATCTTAATGGTGGAAAGTATTATCCAGATTCAAGGTTTCTCAATTTCTTTAGAGTAAATATATAGAACAAAATTGTTAAAGGCATTCCATTAGCAAATTAAATAAATACTAATAAAGTGCCACAGGCATTCGAGCATTATCCTCTATTACTTTCACATGGAATGACTGATCTCAGCACTTTTACCGTATACTGAACTGTTTTACCATCACAATAACCACTGCTTGAAAATCACACTTAGTTTAATAGAGTAAAGGTAGGGGGAAAAATGAGAGCCACTGAATCTCAAGATATAGCAGCCTTCGATCTCCAAAAACTTGTATCTATAACAGCATTTTCCCATTTTTTTCATCTTTTTTAGGTATATTCGCAGTGCTCGTTCTCTTTTATAATGCACCTTCCACAATCCGATTTTTGTAAGGTCAAAAGAACATAATGAATTTAATATTATTTAAAAAAGGACAGAAAAAACTGAAGAAAAACAAGAGTTTTAAGAATAAGCTCACTACAGACATTGCCATAGTAGGTATCTCAGCTATATGGGGTGTGCACAGATGCAGAGAGAGGAAAATTTAAAATCCAAAGTACAAGTTTTTAATTTTTGGTCTTCACACCTAGTCAGAGCATAGTCCCTAAACCCGTTAATCAAGTAACGAGCTTCAAGAGTGCCAATACATCCTCGTAGACGAGGCTCCCCACCATTCACGACCTTCTTCCAAGTGACAAACAATGGGCTGAAGACAGAAGACCATTTGTTTCAGATGAAGGCAAAATTCTCAAAATTAATAGAAATAAATGAGAACAAAGAAAAACTAAAAAAAAAAAAAACAAGAGAGTATGAATTGACACCGCTATTGTAATAAAAGCCAAAAGTACCAACACCTCAAAAGCATAAGAAAACTGAAGAAAAGCAGTAAAACACGGGGAAAAAAAAGCACAACACTGCAGAAATTCTCTATCTGATGATGAAAAGCAACCAGAAATAAATTCAACATTCAAATTCTTTTCTAATAATCAGTGCCATAACAGCAGCACAACCTTGGCAGAGATAAAACAGGAAATAAACATTGCCATAAAAACTTCACAACCAAAATGAAAGAGAAAATAGAGAATGGCAATGGACAGACAGTGAAGAAGCCAACAAACAGCACTCACTTATAATTAAATCAACACAATATAACAGATAGAAAACAAAGAACGGAGTCATTACAATAGCTATCACTCTATCACATATTACCAAGTCAAAGCTAGTAAAGTGCTCAAATGAAAAAGCATAAAATGGCGCTACTCAATGTGTTCTTTGATTCACAAAAGATTTATCTAAATAGATAGTGTTTAAAGGAAGCGTATATCTCTTTTACAAATGCTTTAGAGCCACATTTATTTGATTTTAGAATTAATGAAGGGATTGCTAACCAGTATCAAAGCTGAAATATTGATACATAACCGGAACATAACAACTTGTAAAGAAAAACATCCAACAGAAATGGAAGCTCACAAGTCAACAAACGCCATGAATTTCTCCATTCCATCAGTAAATGCCCTCTCTCAAACAAGGTCAATTTTGTACTTTACCAAATAATTGAAATTGTAATACCAAAAATCATTAGTATTTCATAAGATTCTGTTAACAATATCTGGTTAAGGAACAATACTCTCCCATTATTTTCAAAACACAGACATGCACAGACATAAAAAAATTTTCAACCTTGATTTTTTGTTGTTGACCAAAACACGAGCACATTAATTTCGAAAAACCATAAAATTAATTACTCAATTCTACTAATAAAAATAATTAAAAAAAGGAAACAATTGATCGAGTACGGAGATTAAAAAAAAAGAAAAACCTAGAAAAATAAAATAAAATCATCATCATCATCATCATCATCATCCAACGCACCATTATCAAAGAAAAAAGAGGAAACTCTGCTTGAAATAACAAATGCATGAACGTAATAAGAAACGAAAAATTACTGGTGGCCCTCGTCGAAGGCCGGCGGAGCAGCGTCCTCGCTGTTGTAGTGGGCGACCAAAGTGTCGAAGCAGTACACCACCATTTCCCTATTTGCCGACACCATCTTCGCAATTCAGACGACAATTTCTACCTTTCTTTTCTTAATCTCCAAACTTCTTCACCGATCGCCTGGCCTGCCCTTCCCCCTTTTATTCCCACACGTCGCCTTTTATCGCCTAAATTTGAAAAATAAATAAAACAGAAAAGCAAAGACTCCTTTATTTTTAATTTCGCTGAAATAATTGAGGGAAAAAAAGAATACCTTTATTTTTCTCTTTCACTTTGCTCGGCGTGTCGTGGTTTCCTTTCGATAATTCAATAGTTTTTTACGTGAAAACAAAAGATGGGCCCGCGATGATTAAGTACTAGACGCAGTAAGTTTTAGAAATGCATAGGAGTAAGAATTCGATAATGGTTATTTGAATTCGAGATTGAATTTAAGTTTTAAAAAATTAAATTTGATTAAATTAGAATTTAATATCTAATTATTTTTATTTAGCTTGATTACACTCTTAATAGACATAAGATTTAATTTATACTTTTTATATGAGGTAATTATTGTAGGATAGAATTTCAAAAAAAAAATTATTGTAGGATAGGTTTAATAATCAAATGTGTCATTCACGTTTGTCACAAAATAAAATTAAGTATTCAACGTTTAAATGCATGAAAATCAATCCTAAAAATTATAAAATAATTAAATTAAGAATATTTCCGTTAAATTCTTTAATTTCCGTTACCTCTACCAATAACAAAACTTAACGAAAATTAAAAGATTTAACGAAAATATCTTTAATTCAACTATTTTGTAACGTTCAGGACTGATTTCTATACATTTAAACGTCGAGAACTTAATTTCATTTTGTGACAATGTAGATGATACATTTGACTATTAAACCTTGTAGGATATACTATCATTATATAAATTCTATATAATTGTTATTGAATCATGTTATAATACGCTTAATTCATATATTTTTTAAAATAAAAAATTTAACTAGTTAATAAAATGTTATAATATTATTAAATGACAATAATAAATGTTCCAATTAACTGACATTACATTAACATAAAAAAATTGACTGTAAATTCCTATTATTTTCATTTGTATTTCATCCATATTTTTATAATTTTTTGTAAAAATTTTGATTAAATTTGTTGTCGTATGAAATTTTTGTAATCCTTAATATTTGGCAAAACTTTTCAAAAAATATTATTCATTTGTATTTCATCTATATTTTTTTTATAAAAATTTTGATTAAATTTGATGTCGCACGTCAACTGACATGCCCAAATCCGACGAAATGACCAAAATCTAGCAATAAAAAATATAAAAGAAATGGAAAACATACAAATACTTTTCTTCTAACCAATTTAAAAATATTATTTTTTTGTTACAAAGATATAATAAAAAAATTTTCCAATAATCATGCAACTTCCTTCTATTCTATTTATTTTCTTATTTTTTCAATATATTTTTAAATGTATATGACTTAAAAAATCAATTTTATTTAAAAATTATATCATAAATACTTTTAATACTATTTTATTACTTTAATAAAAGATTTTTTTTGTTTTTTTATTAAACGAAGCTTCGTTCACGTCGCTTAGCCCGTCACGCCCACTCTTCCTATTAGCCAAAGCCTAAGAAGCAGTATCCATTCCAATTTGTTGAGGTTGTTCTTCTTCTCTGTTTTTGCTTTATAATTATTGCTATTATTATATTTTTTTTAATCCTTGGTTAAGATCCTTTATCATTATCTTCGTTTTTTTTTATTTTCTTGGTAAATTTCGATCTCATGATCTCTTCTAAAATATCAAAATCTTTCATTAGATCGACCAAATATTACTAATTTGAGTCCTTAACTTCAATTTAGGGGGAAAGTAGAGAGATTTGCAGTCAATTCAGCTTTGCTTCTTATTTTTTCCTTTGAGATTCTATTGGGAGTTTAATTGATCGTTAGGGTTTAGTTTTGGAGGCTTCGATGCGCTGCTAAGTCTCGTAAGACAAGATCTACTGATGAAAAGGGGTTTTTCTTTTCTTTTTCCATTTTAGGAATTGAATTTTGTTAGTATAGTAATATATGCTTTGTTTCACTTATCATGTTTTGGCACGAATTGGTAGTATCGAAATCTAGCCAAAGTTGTCTTTTTTTCAGCCACGTATTGTTTTATGGTAGATGGGAATTTCAGTGGATTCATTCAGATTCAGTTGTATTTATCTTTTTTTTTTTTGGTTTGGCATTGTTTTCTTCTTTTTAATGAAAGAATCAAAATTTTGTAGTAATGTTTATAAATGCTTTGCTAAGTTAATGTGGCTCTGCAGATCTTGTCAACTTTTTCTGTGGATCTTGATACATCGGAATATCCAGCTGAGAAATGAGTCAGAAAGGCTTGATTTATAGCTTTGTTGCAAAAGGAACTGTTGTTTTAGCAGAGCACACATCATATTCTGGGAACTTTGGTACCATTGCTGTTCAATGTTTACAGAAGTTGCCTTCAAATAGTAGCAAGTTCACATATTCATGTGATGGTCACACGTTTAACTTCCTCGTTGAAAATGGATTTGGTACTATTTCTTGTTATTTCTTAACGTTGGTCACATTTCTGAGATCAAGATATGTGGTTGATGATGTTTTTTTCCATTTGCAGTGTTTCTAGTTGTTGCAGATGAATCAGTTGGCAGGAGTGTGCCTTTTGTTTTTCTCGAACGAGTGCAAGATGATTTTAAACAGCGATATGGTGCAAGTATAAGAAATGAGGGTCCCCATCCACTAGCTGATGATGACGATGATGATGACTTATTTGAAGACCGGTTTAGCATTGCATATAATCTTGACAGAGAATTTGGGTGTGTATATACTGGGCTAGGTTAAATTGTTATATTTTACAATTACCCTATGATGTGCTATTGTTTTATATACATGATAGTGTAAACTTTTAGTATCCTCTGCTAGAATGAATACTTACTTGTGGTTCCATACTATGTATAACAGACCAAGGCTTAAGGAGCACATGCATTATTGTATGAACCATCCAGAAGAAATTAGTAAGCTCTCGAAATTAAAAGCTCAAATAACTGAGGTTAAGGGGATTATGATGGATAACATTGAGAAGGTATGTATTTCTTTCCTTGAAGAGTTGCATAAGTGTGGAAAATATGGACATGTGATTTTGAATGTAGAGATTAAGAATTTTGTAACAATCTTCATTTTCCAAGTGGCTAGTGTACAGATTTCTGTGGTTATCATTGTACTTAGTTGTAAATCATCAACTTGTAATTTTGTGTTAGTCTGGATCTGTTTTCATCTTTTTATTTTTTGTTTTCAAGAATAAGATTCAGAGCTACTACTTCAAGTTTTTGGTCAAGTAGGTGGTAACTTGCGGGTATAAGTTTAAGTTTATATTGGTAAATCTAGTGGTCTTGATCAAATTTTACAAGTAGCTCCAGCTAGGCCTAAGAAGCTCTAAATCAAAGATGCTGTTAAATACTGATGGAAATGTATGAAAATGGTATCACGAGTGTCCAAAGGAATCCCCACTGCAGTTTAGAGTTAACCGCTATATGAGATGCAGAAGTCATCTTGCTCTGGAATTGGCTTTCACAGCAGGTGTTGTATGAATGAGTTTTTTCATCTCAGATAACTTTCTTAATTATCTTTTCTGAAGTAATTTACTTATATCATTGTTTTCCCTCATAAGGAATAACCTTCTTCACATAGTGAAAAACTAATTGTTGATTAGTGGACAGGACAATTTACTTGTATGCATCCAGTAGACACCTTTTGAGACATGGCTGCATTTTAGAATATTTATACACCCGGGGTGGAATTTAAAACTTTACAGCCGGGTTCATTCACATGACACATGTCCATATAACTAAATAAGTAGTTAATAGTGTCAGCTTCCTTATTTATAGTTAGAATGACAGTTTTCAAGTGAATAGACCCATTTGTTCTTGCAGTTTCTGAACTCCATAAGAAGGTGTGTAGTTAGTGTCTTGGTCAATTCATCAAGTATTTATTGATTCAAAAGTTAGATTGGCTGTCAATTTAATAAGTCTAGGCATGATAGACCCCTTAGTGAATGCAGGCTATGTGAGCAACCTTGGTAAGGACTTAGAAGTATTTCCAGCTCCTTGTGGTGCATTACTTTAGTGAGGTGCAATATGATGTCAGCCCAAACACCATGGGGTAGTAAAGTCCCCAGCAAAATATCTTCTTGTACTTTTCCATGCTGTGGATATTTTGGCTACTAGTACAAACTCTTATGCATGGATGAGGTTTGATGGGTAAATTTAACAGGACCTAAATTTTTTATTCCAAAAGTTTCTATTAAAAAGTTCAGGACCATGTCTGAAATGAATATTCCTCTGGCAAAGCAGCTAGTGTCAGGGTACACTAATTTCCCCAAAACTAAGATGTAGAAAATGTGGTCGTTATTGCTAAAGGTATGGTATATTGATTATGGTTCATGGTTTGCAAGACAACAAGACTGGAGATGGCTTGCATTTACTTAAGAATAGATTAGATGCAGAGACTTGCCTGCCCTCCCTCTCTCTCCCCCCTTAAGTATCACAAGTGTTTTACGGGGCTGGAGGACTCTGGACTGTTCTTTCTATATTTTAGTTTTTGGGACTGATTTAATAACTTCTGACTGCTGTCTATTTCCCAAGACAATTTTCAAGGACCTGATTTATGAAATTTTATGCTATGAATATTTTGTATCAATGCTACTTTGGTGCTAATATTGTTTGTTCCTTCATAAAACCGTTTGATATGGTTAATCTTCACTTGAGCCTATGCATGCAGGTGTTGGATCGCGGGGAGAAAATTGAACTTCTAGTCGACAAAACTGAAAACTTACAGTTCCAGGTTGGTGCTGTTTTCTCTTTGATTGAACAAATCCAGAAAGGGTTCAACTGTAAGTTCATAATATACGCATGCTTCGTGCGGATGCATGTTTTGTATACAGGCTGATAGCTTCCAGAGGCAAGGCCGGCAACTTCGCCGGAAGATGTGGCTGCAGAGTCTCCAAATGAAACTGATGGTAGCAGGAGCTATTATTGTATTGATCATCATATTGTGGCTTATTGCATGTGGAGGTTTCAAATGTTGATGCACAAACCAAGTTTGGAACTCCTAGCTGGCATCGCTTGTCTTTTCTTTTGTAGTAATTTTTTCCTTCTTTAGATGTACAAAATAGTTGTGCTCTTGTTTGTACATGGATCATTGGCGATTGCTGTTGGTATGTTTAACAGTGTAATCAAACATCTGTAATAGGCTAAAATAACAAAAAGGCTTTTGAACTTCATAAATAGGTTCTTATACTTTTATCCCACTCGAACGAATCTGTATTTTTAAATATATATATTTATATATTTATTCATAATTGGGGACGGGCAAAGGGTTGTAATTGAGCTCTTTTAAATTCAAGTTTGGTTGGATGAAAAAATTTGAAATCTGGTTTGAATTCGATTGAAATATCAATTGAACATAGTTTTTGAATCAAAAAATTTGATTCAACAAAATATTTATGTTGTTTGAACTCAATTCGTTTGATTTATTATTTTTAATCATAAATATTATGAAAGTAAATTAGAAAATTAATAATAAAATATATAAGAAAAGCTTGATTAGGTTTACTTGCTCTCAAGTAACTTGATTTATTTATCCCTTAAAAGAAATTAGATTGTTTGGAATTGAGTTCAAATTTTTTTTGGTGTAATTATAAACATTTTTATTCATTTTATGGTATAAAATTATTTTTATTCGAACGGAAGTGATAAACAGTACAAATAATGATTCTAAATTTGTACTTATCTTAACATGCAATTTATATCTAAATTAAATAATTTATTTTCTTAAAATTATTTTTTTCAAAAAATTACCTGATCTAATCAAATCAAAATCAAGTCAACCAAAATTATTTCAAATTTAGATAAATTCAATTCTGTTCAAATAATAATATATTTTTTCTAGTTGAATCTGGACTCAATTTCAAAATTATGAATCCAATCATAGGATTCGATTCTTTTAAGGAAATATAATATTATTCGAATATTTAAGAAAAAAAATACAAAAGTGAAAGATTATTTGAATATTCGAGGAAAAAAAAAAAGAGGATAGCACCGGTGGTAGAGGTGCTTATTGGGCCGGGTTGGCCCGACCCGGTTCGCAACCATATCTGGTCAATCCGGCCCAAAATCCGAATCAGTTCTGTACCGATTCGGAATCGGCCCAGCCCGGTATGTTACCGGGTTGGGCCGGTTTTAAATTTTTAAAACCGGGCCCGTTAAGGACCGGACCGGTTAAGGGCCCGGCTCATAACCGGACCGGTTCGAACCGGTTCGAACCGGTCCGATTAAAAAAAAAATAAAAAAAGTTTATTTTGACTGCAGTTGCACTACAGTGCAACTGCAGCAGAGGCAAGTCACAGACTTGCCTCTGCGTTTTGATGGGCAACGGCCTCAATATTTTTTTTATTTTTTAATTTTAATTAAATTAAAAAAAAAAAGGCTTGGCTGCCACTACGCACTGCGCAATGGCAGTTTAGCCTCTTGCAGTTGCACTGCAGTGCAACTGCAGTATGCAGAGCAGAGGCAAGTCACAGACTTGCCTCTGCTCTGTGTTTGGTCGTTGCCCATCAATCCTTTTTTTTTTAAAATTTTTTTTATTTTTTTATTCTAATTTTTTTCTTATAAATACCTCTATAATCTTCTATTTTCATTTACATTTCTTCTATATTTTCTTTCAAATCTACTGTCTATATTCATCTACTCTTATTCTCTTCACTCACATACTCTCTCAATATTCACTCAAACTCTCTCAAATTCACTTAAATTCCCTTATTCCAAATTTATAATATCATCATTTTCTTTATAAATTTCATTTTTCTTTTTATTTTATAATTTTAAAAATTTTACTTTTAATTTTCAAATTCTAATATATTATATATATTCCTTATTCTAAATTTATAATATCATCATTTTCTTTATAAATTTCATTTTTCTTTTTATTTTATAATTTTGCAAATTTTACTTTTAATTTTCAAATTTCAAATTTCAAATTCCAATATATTATATATATCATACATCTATTTTTTTAATTTTTAACATATATTTATTTTGAAAAAAAATATAAAAATGTCAAATTTCTTTTGTCGTTCATGCTCTGTTTCTCGACCTTTTGGTTCCACTGAAATTCCTAGTTTGGGTGACGAATCATTTAATGAAATCGAACCCGATATTCATCCGGAGGAGGAGCTTCCTTTGGCGGCGCCATCGGTTGGTCGTGGTCGATGTGGAGGTCATGCTCAAACATAATCATCAGCTGCCACCATTGCTGCTACATCATCAAGGCCGAAGTTTAGTCGAAAAAA
Source organism: Heritiera littoralis (assembly GCA_031772115.1). Classification (NCBI taxonomy): domain Eukaryota; kingdom Viridiplantae; phylum Streptophyta; class Magnoliopsida; order Malvales; family Malvaceae; genus Heritiera; species Heritiera littoralis. The sequence goes on from JAPDPK010000118.1 coordinate 2,325,882, forward strand.
AACGAGCAGGGTATGAGAGTATTTCGATATTGTAGCAAAAGAAGGTGAGACGAATAAATATTGTGCTATCTGTAAATTGTGCCAAGGCGTTTACTCTTATAAGTCCGGTGGAAGTGCTGGCGGTACAGGTACGTATAAAAGACATTTAATTACTGCACATAAAATTAATCCTGATGTCGAAGAAGATGAAATTTTATTATTATTATTACATACCAAATTAATTAATGTTATACTTATCTATGTTTAAAATAAATAAATATTTAAAATACAAAATGAATTAATATTTTAAAAACATATTAAATAAATGAATAAATAAATAAATGAATAAATATTAAGTAAATGATATTTCAAATATAATAAATTATTTTAACTGCAAAATGAATATAATAAATGAATATAAATAAAGATATGCAAAATGAATATAATAAATGAATATAAATAAAGATATGCAAAATGAATATAATAATAATATTCATAATATCATTATTTGTATTTTGAATCAAATATCATTTTATCATAATATTATATTCATAATATAACTTTAATTTATTATAACAATAATTTTATTAGATAATTTTATAATAATTTATTTTTACATTATTGTTACATTAATTAAATAAATTATAATATAACTTTATAATAAATTATTGTTAAATTAAACTATTAACATTATTTATTATAAAAATAAATTTATTAGATTAAATTATTAAAATATATTAATATATATTAAAATAAATTAATATAAATTTTTAAAAATAAAAATTTTCAAAAGCAAAAAAAATGGTCCGAACAGGTTTAAATCGATTCGGTCCGATTTTGAGGCGAATCGGTCTAACGAACTGGGCCGATTCGCTTCTTATAATAGATAGAACCGATCCGAACTGGACTGGTTTACAACCGATTCGGACCGATTCTCTTTTGGTTAGGATAGAAACCGGTGAAAACAAGTGCGGACCGGCCCGTAATCAACTCTGACCGGTGGTACCGCTAGCGTGAATTGAAGTCTCTCTCTTACGTATATCCAATGCAAACAATTTTCTTCCGCCTTATCTTTTCCTTTTCTCAACAGCTTGGTGTCACAAATTCCATTATTCCAATACAATTCTCTTCATCAATCGATTCCCCTCAAGTAAACCCTTGCTCTCTCTCTTGCTTTCGTCTCTTACAACCCACCTCCCATGGACGCCGAGCTTTCTACCTCGGAAATCAGCTCTCAGCCGCTCTCCAGCTCCCCAGCTCCCCAGGTGATGATTCTACGTTTGTAACTAGTTCAGTAAGAAAACATGCTTTGGAAGCTGATGATAATGGTAAAACTAGTGATGATGAGAGTGGTGAGGAGGAGAAGCTTGAAACAGCGCCCGAGAGGAAACTTGTGGCTGGCCTACGTGAAGAAATTCCCACTCCGGGGGAAGATAGCGAAGCCTCTTTTATCCATTGTGATGGCTCACCTGAGGCTGGTAATAATGGTTCAGAGGGATTTAGAGGTGAGTGTTCGATCCACAACCTTGATACTTGAAGTGTTGGTCATTGAGCGAAGGAGGACAAGGTGGAAATAGGCTCGGTTGGCGATGCTGACCAATCTAGTTTAGCAGTGGAAAGCAGAAAGGAAGGTAGGATTGGGATGGTTGAGAATAATTCGGTTTCCGGCGGTGGAGCTGAGCAGGCTGATCCTGTGACTGCAGAAGCAGTAGATGGTTTGAAATTTTCCGGTGGAGATGAGTTGGCGGCTGATGCGACACCTTTAGCTCGAGATGATTCAGACAGTAAGAAGTCTGAGATTAAGGCGACGGAGGCTGGGAATGGGAGCATGGATAATGGCTCTAATCAGATTAGTCATGAAACCGAGAATTTCGATAGTGATTCTCAAAGCAGAAGATTGGTAAACATGGCAGTGGAAGAATCTCATTCTTCCAAGTCTGTGGAACAATCTACAAGTTCTGAAGAAGAGAAGCACTGTGAGGATGAAGCTGGTGAAATCGAAGGCTCAGATACTGATGAAGAAACTGAAGGTGTAAGCTTTGAGAATGCTAAAGCTGCGAAGCAATTCTTGGAGGAGATAGAACGAGGGTCTGCCATTGGCTCTCACTCAAGCACTGATGCTCACAGAAATGATGGTCAGATTGTGGTCAATTCAGATGAAGAAGGGGAGGAGAAGGAGTTATTTGATTCTGCTGTTTTGACAGCTCTCTTGAAAGCAACAAGTGGCGCTGGCTCTCATGGTGGTAACATCACTACAACCTCCCAGGATGGATCCAGGCTTTTCTCTGTTGAGCGTCCTGCAGATTTAGGATCGTCACTCCACAATGCAAAGCCTGCACTGCGATCAAACCAACCTAACGTGTTCAGTCCATTCGCCGTCACAACTAAGAGAGACTCGGACAACAACTTGAGTGAAGAGGATAAGAAAAAACTAGAAAAGTTACAGCTGATAAGAGTCGACTTCTTGAGGCTTGTTCATAGGCTAGGACATTCTCCGGAGGATTCCATAGCCGCAAAGGTTCTATACAGACTGGGGCTTGTTGCAGGGAGGCAAACCAGTCAACTGTTTAGCCTTGATGCTGCAAAGAGGAAAGCTTGGGAACTTGAAACAGTGGGTAAAGATGATTTAAGCTTCTCCTTGAACATACTTGTTCTTGGGAAGATTGGGGTGGGTAAGAGCGCCACAATAAATTCGATATTTGGTGAGGAGAAGACCCCAGTTCATGCATTTCAACCTGCCACTGGGGTTGTGAAAGAGATTACTGGAATGGCAGAGGCTGTTAAACTCAGGGTCATTGATACCCCAAGTTTGAAATCTTCAGCCATGGAGCAAGGTGCCAACCGCAGGGTCCTAGATTCTATAAAGAAATTCATAAAGAAGTGTCCCCCCGATATTGTACTTTATGTTGATCGGCTTGATATGCAAAGCCGGGATCTTAATGATCTGCCATTGTTAAGATCAATCACTGATTCCCTTGGCTCCTCTATCTGGAAAAATGGCATAGTTATTTTGACTCATGGTGCTTCTGCACCTCCAGATGGGCCATCTGGCGCAGCTTTGAGTTACGAGGCATTTGTTGCCCAACGGTCTCATGTTGTTCAGCAATCTATTGGTCGAGCTGTTGGTGATCTGCGCCTGATGAATCCGAGTTTGATGAATCCTGTTGCTCTTGTTGAAAACCATCATTCATGTCGAAAAAATAGAGATGGCCACAAGGTGCTTCCTAATGGTCAAACATGGAGACCTCAGCTATTGCTGTTATGCTACTCTATTAAAGTCTTATCTGAAGCAAGTTCTCTCTCCAAACCTCAAGATCCATTAGACCATAGGAAGCTCTTTGGTTTTCGTGTCCGTTCTGTTGTATATATTACCAAAGTTATATCTTAAAATTATTTAGTTTGCATATATGTTAAAGAAAAATGAAATTGAAAGTATGAAAAATGAGTTGGAATGAAGAAATTACTTGATTAGTCGACTGCCCAAAAGAGCAGTCAACTGCTCTATGTGTCGGGACTTTCTAGAAATATTTTTCGCTTGAGAATTTGAGTTACATATAGGGCAGTCGACTCCCTTTCTCGGGCATCCGACTTCCCATTCTGGAAACTCAAAAAACATGTTACATGTCCGTTGGACATGTTTCTTCATTCCAAAGGTCATGATTCTTCATTCAAATGATGTCTAATCATGAAAGGGTATTTATAACACCGTTTTGAGTCTATAAATACTTTCACTTTCATGGAATTTAACATACAATCTTCTACATTCTTTCACTCAAAATCAAATTCTCTTCTTGCACTCTTTTTTCTTTGGTTTGGTTCAAGTGAGTTCAAGAGAGAAACTCAAAGTGCAATTGAATTTCTCTTGGAGTAGGCATTGTATCCTGGGAACAACGTTTCCTGAACCATTTGCACCAGTGTGGGGAAACTATTGTTCTTAAGATAGCTTCCTGGAAGTGCCTTGCCTACCAAATTTCTTCTTCAACTTGTTTGCAGCAGTACACCATCCACACTAAGGAGTTTTTCTAAATACAACAATTTAAGAACAATAGTATTTCAAGATGACGACTCCTGCATTCAAGCCTCATGTTTATGAAGTGGAGAAACTAGAAAGGTTCAATGGCCTGAATTACAAGAGGTGGAGCATGAAGATATACTATCAAGTCAGTCTTTTGAAGGTTGCATATGTTCTTCATGAGTACTACCCCCAAGAAGAAAGCAATGATGGACAATTTACAGCAAAACAACAAAAATGGCTTGAAGATGATTACATTTGCAGACTTTCAATACTTCAAGCACTCAGCAACTCACTCTTCAATGTATTCCATAAACACAACACAGCATTGGAGTTATGGCGTGCAATTGAGAAGAGGTATGAGAATGAAGATGCTGGAAACAAGTCCTTCCTTGTGAACAGGTATGTAGACTTTAAAATGATAGACTCTAAACCTGTCATTGATCAAGTAAATGCATTGAATGATATTGCTATTGAATGCAATGATGCTGGAGAACCAATTTCTGAGACTTTCCAAGTGTCTACCATAATTGGTAAACTTCCTCCTTCTTGGAAAGATTATCAAAGGTATTTGAAACACAAGAAGAAGTCACTTACCTTGGATGAATTGGTGAAGCATATCCAGATTGAAAGTGCAGCCCGTACAAGAGATGAAAAGGACAATAATGTGCATAACATTGAAGGTCCTAATGAGAACAAAACTGAAAGTGAGAAGAAAACTCACCAGAACAAGAGACAGAAAAACTCTTCAAAGAAAAAGGGAAAGTTCAACAAGTTTGATAAGAACTTCAAAAAGAAGAAAGGCCCTTGCTATGTATGTGGAAAGCATGGCCACATTGCAAAAGAATGCCACTTCCGGAAAGGTAAGAAAAGTGAGGCCAATCTTGTGATTGAAGATGACATGGTTGCAATGGTTACCGAAATTCTTATGGTTGAAAACCAAGAGGATTGGTGGATCGATTCTGGAGCAATTTGTCATGTCACTCCATTTAGAGATGTCTTCAAGACATATGAAGAGATAAATGAGGACAAATCAGTCTTCATGGGGAACTCTTCAACTTGCAAAATTGTTGGCAAAGGGACAATCAAACTTGCTTTGACTTCAGGAAAAATTTTGGCATTACAAGATGTGTAACACATCCCAAACCTTAGGAAGAGTTTAATTTCTGTGAAGAAACTTGATGACTATGGATTTAAGGTTGTGTTTGATTCTCAAAAGGTGATCATTTCTAAGAAAGGATCATTTGTTGGGACGGGATATGCTAAAGACCATATGTATGTTCTCAATATCAATAAAAGTTCTTTGAATTATGCTTATGTTGTTGATATGAATGATTCTAATTGTTTGTGGCATTATAGATTAGGACATATTGGCATGAATGCATTAAATAGAATGTCATCTCATGATTTAATTCCTAAGTCTTCTACCATTTTAAGTACTAAAACTTGTGAATGTTGTGCACAAGCAAAGATTTCAAAAATCCCTTTTAAATCAGTTTTTAAAACTAATTCTTTGTTAGAACTAGTACATACTGATTTATGTGATAATAATGAAATTATTACTAGAGGTGGAAAAAGATATTTTGTTACTTTTATAGATGATTTTTCAAAATATACTTATGTTTATTTACTAAAAACTAAAGATGAAGCATTTGAAAAATTTAAGATTTTCAAAGAAGAAATAGAAAACTTGACAAATAGGAAAATTAAGAAACTTAGATCCGATAGGGGTGGAGAATTTCTTTCAAATGAGTTTTATAACTTTTGTAAGAAACATGGTATGGTAAGAGAAGTTTCTGCTCCTAATACTCCACCACAAAATGGAGTAGCGGAAAGAAAGAATAGATCATTACTTGAAATGGTAAGTGCTATGCTTTTACATTCAAATTTGCCTTTGAATTTTTGGGGTGAAGCACTCTTTACTGCTTGTTACATCTCAAATAGAGTTTTACATAAAGGTTTTGATAAATCTCCCTATGAGTTATTAAAAGGAAGAAAGCCTAATATAAATTATTTTAAAGTGTTTGGATGCATTGCATATGTTCTTGATGCTACAAATAAGAGACCTAAGTTAGGAAGTAAGGCAATCAAATCTATATTTCTTGGTTATGCTTTAGGAAGTAAAGCATGTAGATTTCTTAATCTTAAAACTAATAGTGTTTTTGAATCTATTCATGCAATTTATTTTGAGCATTTGACAATTAAAGATGCTAGTAGCCATGAATTAGAGAAAGACTTGTCAAATGAATTAATTGTTCATGAGCATGCTATTGATGATATATCTCCACGTGATAGTGAAAATCATAATCATGCAAATACATCTAATGCATGTAGTGATATTGAGTTAAGAAGAAGTAAGAGGAAAAGAATTGAAAAAGATTTAGGACCAGGCATGTATACTTACTTGTTAGAAGAGGATCCTAAAACTTTTCAAGAAGCCATGAATATGAAAGATGCCATGTTATGGAAGAAAGCTATGGATGATGAAATTAAATCTATACATGAGAACAATACATGGTCTTTAGTGGATCTACCTCCTAACACTAAACCTATTGGCACCAAATGGGTTTTAAAAAGGAAACTCAAAACCGATGGGAGAATTGATAAATACAAGGCAAGGTTGGTAGCCAAAGGTTATAGTCAAAAGGAAGGTTTGGATTATTTTGAAACATTTTCACCGGTCACCAAGTTTACTTCAATAAGGGTGATGTTTGCTATTGCTTCAATCTACAATCTTGAAGTACATCAAATGGATGTAAAGACAGCCTTCCTCAATGGTGATCTAGATGAAGAGATCTATATTCATCAACCGGAAGGATATGTAGTTCAAGGACAAGAACACAAGGTATGTAAACTCAACAAGTCTCTTTATGGTCTTAAACAAGCACCTAGGCAATGGTATAAGAAATTCAAGAAAGAAGTTAAAAAGTTTGGTTTTAAAAGTAGTAAAGCTAAAAATTGTGTCTTTATTAAAGTCACAAATGATAGTAAAGTATTAATTACTCTTTATGTTGATGATTTACTTATTTTTGGTACAAATATAGATTGCATCAATGAAACTAAGTCATATTTAACTAATGCATTTGATATTAAAGACTTAGGTGAAGTGGATGTTATATTAGGTGTTAAGGTTTATAGGAAGAATGGTAAGTTTATTCTTTCACAATCACATTACATAGAAAAATTACTTAGGAAGTTTAATCACTTTGCTAGCAAACCTTGCAAAACACCTATAGATCCATATCACAAGTTAGTACCTAATCAAGGAGAACCAGTAAATCAAAAGGAGTATGCAAAAATTATAGGTAGTTTGATTTATGCTATGAATTATACAAGACCGGACATTGCATGTGCAGTTGGTATATTAAGTAGATTTACTAGTAATCCTAGTAATGAACATTGGCATGAATTAAGTAGATTGTTGAGATATTTGAAGCATACTTTATATTATGGCTTGCACTATAAATGTGAAACTTCAGTTCTAGAATGTTATAGTGATGCTAATTGGGCTTCAGATAAGAGAAGTTCCAAATCAACAAGTAGTTGGTTATTCACCATAGGTGGTGCTATTGTTTCTTGGTCTTCGAAGAAACAAACTTGTGTGGCTTTATCAACAATGGAATCTGAGTTCATTGCTATGTCACATGCCACCAAGGATTTACTTTGGTTTAAAAGGTTTTTAAGGGAAATACCTTTTATTGAGAGAACCAAAGGACCAGTCACTTTATATTGTGACAATAAAGCTGCAATTTACAACACAAAGAATGATAGGTTGTCTAATAATAGCAAGCATATAGCTATGAGATACAACCATGTGAGAAGTGTTGTAAAGAAAGGTAAGGTAAATTTAGAATATCTACCTACCGAGCAAATGTTAGCTGATCCCCTAACTAAACCATTATCGGGAGAGAAGATTGCTAACACTATGAGAGGTATGGGATTACTATCGGTTACTAGAGATGATCTTGATTGATTCCAACTCTATCTCATTGATGTCACTTAGGAAATTGATCCTTTAGGTTTAAAGGATAATCTCCTCATTTGATGATCTTTGTGTATAAGAGTTCAAAAGGCATTCAATCATGAATCATCCAAGGAATTCATATATGAGATATATGATATTCCCAATGCATCACTTCTTGGAATAGTGGGGGTAATTAAATTAAAGACTATTCTAATAAGATCCCATATCTAGATGCATTGTTAATCACAATGATTGGTTGGATTAAAATCCATAATTGACTTATAGCTCTTGTGAGTGGAGTGTTTGTAAAAAAGGAAGGTTGTGATGCACTCTTGATAAGTCTTCCTATGCAAGTAGAGAAGTGAGAGGACGCTTCTTATGGATTTCCGGTTAATCCTAGAGTACTTGCTAACACAGGATAAAAGCGAAGTCCCATGACAAAAATGCGCTGCCTTATTTGAGGAACTCACGAACCAATGTAAGGGGTGAATATGTTTCCTAGAGTTTCATATTCAATCTAAAGGTTCATGCCTTGGCCACCTTTAGATATATACCTTACATAAGAACCAACTTGCATCTTTCTTAAGATTGCATAAATTGCATACATTTGTATACTTTGATAATAAGTGGGGGATTGTTGTATATATTACCAAAGTTATATCTTAAAATCATTTAGTTTGCATATATGTTAAAGAAAAATGAAATTGAAAGTATGAAAAATGAGTTGGAATGAAGAAATTACTTGATTAGTCGACTGCCCAAAAGAGCAGTCAACTGCTCTATGTGTCGGGACTTTCTGGAAATATTTTTCGCTTGAGAATTTGAGTTACATATAGGGCAGTCCACTGCCCCAAGAAAAATTACATTCTGTTTTGAAAAAACACTAGGGAAGTCGACTCCCTTTCTCGGGCATCCGACTTCCCATTCTGGAAACTCAAAAAACATGTCCGTTGGACATGTTTCTTCATTCCAAAGGTCATGATTCTTCATTCAAATGATGTCTAATCATGAAAGGGTATTTATAACACCGTTTTGAGTCTATAAATACTTTCACTTTCATGGAATTTAACATACAATCTTCTACATTCTTTCACTCAAAATCAAATTCTCTTCTTGCACTTTTTTTTCTTTGGTTTGGTTCAAGTGAGTTCAAGAGAGAAACTCAAAGTGCAATTGAATTTCTCTTGGAGTAGGCATTGTATCCTGGGAACAACGTTTCCTGAACCATTTGCACCAGTGTGGGGAAACTATTGTTCTTAAGATAGCTTCCTGGAAGTGCCTTGCCTACCAAATTTCTTCTTCAACTTGTTTGCAGCAGTACACCATCCACACTAAGGAGTTTTTCTAAATACAACACGTTCGCCTCCTCTTTCGTACTTGTTATCTCGGTTGTTGCAGTCTCGCAGCCATCCTAAACTCTTCGCTGATCAGGGCGGTGAGGATGGTAACTCAGATATTGATATGGCTGATTTATCCGATTCTGATCAAGAAGAGGATGAGTATGATCAGCTCCCACCTTTCAAACCTCTAAGGAAAGCACAGCTTGCTAAGATTAGCAAGGAGCAAAGGCAGGCATATTTTGAGGAGTATGATTACAGGGTGAAGCTTCTCCAGAAAAAGAACTGGAAGGAGGAGTTGAGAAGAGTGAGAGATATGAAGAAGAAAGGAAAGCCTGCTGTTGATGAAAATGGTTTCATGGGGGAAGATGCTGATCAGGAAACTGATGCTCCAGCTGCTGTACAAGTTCCATTACCTGATATGGTCGTGCCACCTTCCTTTGATTCCGATAATCCAGCCTACAGGTACCGGTTCTTGGAACCAGCTTCTCAGGTCTTGGCGAGCCCAGTTTTGGACACTCATGGTTGGGATCATGATTGTGGGTATGATGGTGTTAATGCTGAACATAGTCTAGCAATTGCCAGAAAGTTTCCTGCAGCAGTTGCAGTGCAAGTCACAAAGGATAAGAAAGAGTTTAGCATCCATTTGGATTCTTCAGTTTCCACCGAGCATGGAGAAAATGGATCTAGCATGGCAGGCTTTGACATTCAAAACGTTGGAAAGCAATTAGCTTATATTCTCCAAGGGGAGACCAAATTCAAGAATCTCAAAAAGAACAAAACAGCTGCAGGCGTTTCTGTCACATTTTTAGGTGAGAATATTGCAACCGGGTTCAAACTCGAGGATCGTATTGTTGTTGGAAAACGGCTGGTGTTGGTTGGTAGCACTGGGACTGTTAGATCCCAAGGTGATTTAGCATATGGAGCCAATTTAGAAGTGCAGCTCAGAGATGCAGATTTTCCAGTTGGCCAGGATCGATCCTCTTTGGATTTCTCTTTAGTCAAATGGAGAGGGGACTTGGCATTGGGTGCCAATTTTCAGTCTCAGCTTTCTGTTGGCCGGAGTTCGAAAATAGCAGTTCATGCAACACTGAACAATAAGACGCGTGGACAAATTACAGTTCGAACAAGTAGCTCAGATCAGCTTCAGATTGCACTTACTGCCATTCCTCCTATTGCCATGGCAATTTACAAAAGAATCCATCCCGGGGTTAGTGAGAACTATTCTATGTATTAGGTGCAGAAAGAATCCCAACCCCCAAATCAGATTATATCAGAGAGGCATTGCATAGTCTGCTAGAATGATGTTTATTGCTTAACTAAATGTTATCAAGCTTGAGTTTGTTTAGCAATTTTGGTTTATAATAAGCTTTTTTGTACATGAATGTTTGGTTTTTAGCCTAGGCATTTACTCGCTGAGATCTACATGGCCCTGCAACATAATTATTCCGCATGTTTGGTTTTTCATGTTCTGCTTTAATGTAATGCTATGAGATCCGTTTTTGATGTTCTGTTTTTAGCCGGGATTCAAACCCTAACACCTGTAATTCCTTACCTTATTCTCAGATTTCGGCTTCTTTAATACTAAAAAGAATGTCATTATTAAGCATGAGTAATCTGTTTGTTTAGCAATTTTCGTTAATAACAAAGCTTTTTCATACATGAATGTCTGGTTTCTTATGTTCTGCTCTAATGTAATGAGAAAAATCGATCCTAGCCTTCAAGATGTGTCCATTGATATGCTTGAATATATACTATACTCTTTCTAAGCGTTGCTTTGTTTCTGCAACATCAGTTCAAACTGCATACTTTGTTGAGTTAAAATCAATCTTACTGTAAAATTTTCCATGGATGATTGAAGCGAATTCTTGGTTGGGCATCAACCGATAAGACTCTGGCCATGTATGCAATCGCAGTGGCACAGGCCCTAATCTCAGCCCCTCTAATTTGCAGGCCTGAGCTGACAACAGTGCCGCAGCCCACAGTGCATGAATCTTCTAATTTCAAAAGAATAGTTTGCCATTAAAGAAAAAAAAAACTCTCACATTGACACAAAAAAATCTATATATTAACATAAAATAATAAAATCCAACATAATTTTCTTTTTATTAACCTTGTTTTAGGATTTGAAAACATGGACCCTCTAATTTTAAAAGATTAGTTTGCATTAATATATATATATATATATATATATATATATATATTAGATTGACAAAATTTATTTTTTTCTAAAACAGGAGGACGCTTATTCTTTTATCATTTTCTTTATAGCTCATGAAAAATAAAATGCATGGTATACCAAAAGAAAATTTTCAAAGAAGGAAACTAGAATGTTCTTAATTTTGATAATAAAGCCCTCATATTAAGAAAAATAATATGAATTTTGGTAAAATAATTTACAAGATTGCAACGGTAAAATCATTTTTTTCCCTCATTTCGATCTGCTAGTGCTCATTTTCTTATCTTACCAACTACAAAAAAAAAATTATACTATGTTCATGTGTTTTTTTCGTGCTTTTTTCCAAACACACCTGAAAAAAAAAAACTATATTTTATATCTTTTTATTTTTCTAATCTCCTAACAGTCTGGTTTTCACCTTTTTTTTAATTATCTTCACTGTTTTTTAGATTTAACAATTTGAATATTTATTTTGCATAAAAATTATTGTATTATAATTTGTGTAAATATGTTTAAACACAAAATATATTTTTTTATTTTTTTTTCAATTTTAAACCTTATCAAATTTTTACATGTTTATAATTATATCTGGTTCAAAATTACTTATATTAATCTTGTCAGAGGGGTCTAAAGTAAAAATAAAGACAAATAGACAATTGACTAGTCATGTGGCTGAATGAGTGTGGAAATGACAAAAAACTATTATTTGATAACCATAAAAATCCAATTAAAAAAATTAAAAGAAAAGTGGGGCGATGGACACGCGCCTTGAATTATGTGAGGCATGCAAACACCTGGTGCATGCGGTCAACTTCAAAGGCAGTGAGCTGTGAGCGCATCTTCTCTCTCAAATCCTTTCACTTTCTCTATCCTACTTCCCAATAAATCATCAATGAAGGCCGAAGCTAATCCAACCGCCATAACCCAATCGCAGAAAGAAACCCATCTTTCTAATTCTAATGGAAACCAACTCTTCCTCTTTCTCTAGCTTCCAGTCTTACCTCCGGGCCCTGGCTCAGACCCCAGCTCGCTTGGCTCGCCGTGCACCCTCTGTTTCTTCCTCGCATGAAGAATTGAGCCGGGTGAAGGCCCGTTCCGGAGCCGACATGCAGAGGAGTCTCCGTTGGTTCGACTTAGTTGGGCTGGGGATTGGAGGCATGGTCGGAGCGGGTGTGTTTGTGACCACCGGCAGAGCCAGCCGCCGCTACGCTGGCCCTGCCATCGTAATCTCTTACGCCATTGCTGGCCTCTCCGCCCTCCTCTCCGCCTTCTGCTACACGGAGTTCGCTGTCCACATGCCCGTAGCTGGCGGCGCATTCAGCTACCTTCGAATCACCTTCGGGGAGTTTGTCGCATTTTTGGCTGGATCCAATCTGATAATGGAATACGTAACGTCAAACGCAGCGGTTGCCAGAAGCTTCACCTCTTACTTGGGTGCCGCAATCGGCATATCCACCGCAAAATGGAGATTCACAGTCGCCGGACTCCCCAAAGGATTCAACGAAATCGACCTGGTGGCGGTTGCCGTCATAGTGATCCTCACTCTCATAATCTGTTACAGCACCAGAGAAAGTTCGGTAGTGAACATGATTCTCACCGCATTGCATATCCTTTTCATAGCGTTTGTAATCTTGATGGGTTTCTGGAAAGGCGATTGGAACAATTTCACGCGTCCAGCGAACCCCCACAATCCATCCGGCTTCTTTCCCAACGGACTTTCCGGTGTCTTCGATGGCGCTGCCGTGGTTTATTTGAGTTACATCGGCTACGACGCTGTGTCAACCATGGCGGAGGAAGTCCGTGATCCAGCCAAGGATATTCCCATCGCAGTGTCAGGCTCCGTCGTCGTCGTTACCATTCTCTACTGTCTGATGGCCGCTTCCATGTCCAAGCTCATTCCTTACGACATGGTACTACTCGTTAAAGTATAAATGACTCAAGTAACTCATAAGGTACTAGAGTTAGAATTAAAGGTCAATATAAATTTGACTAGAACCAATTAGATTCTAAATTTATCCGAATTTGATTAGTTAATTTTTGAATTGAGTTTCACTTCAAATTATTTATGGTTTACAAATTTAAAAATCAAAATTACTGAATCAAGTTTAAAGTATTAAACTTAATGATCTAAATTTATTAAGTTAAATTCAAACAATTCAAATATATTATCAAACAAATTTAATTTAATTGAATTGAAATTAAATTTCGAATCGTAAATTTGTGAATAAAATCAAATTTAAATTTAATATTAAATCAACTTAATTCTATTTCTGCCTTTTTCCTCCGGTTATGTTATTGATGATTAATTGGGTGTGGTGATATGCGTACAGATTGATGTGGAGGCGCCGTTTTCGGTTGCGTTCAGAGGGAGATCGGACGGCTGGGAGTGGGTGTCGAGGGTGATTGGAGTGGGGGCCAGCTTCGGGATACTGACGTCGCTGTTGGTGGCAATGCTGGGACAGGCTCGGTACCTGTGCGTCATCGGACGATCCAACGTGGTCCCCGCCTGGTTCGCCCAGGTCCACCCCAAAACATCGACCCCCGTCCACGCCTCCGCCTTTCTTGGTACGGCTTTCGAAATTTTTTATTTTTTATTTAATTTAAATAATATTTGCTGAGTTTTTTATTCTTTTTATCAAATGGTTAACTTACATGTATCGATGACGGTTCATTGGGTTCTATGTGCATTTCCATTCCATTAATTTTCGAGTTTGGCTACGGCCGTTACAAATGGACCCACTTGAACCATTTTCAATCAGGCTGATGTGTTTCAAAGCTCAAGATTGCTTTGGATTTATTTTTTCTTAATTTTTGTTTGTGCAATAGTACTCTTTTTTTCCTTAAGCCACGTGGCCAATAATCTTTTAATCTTGCAAAATTTAGAAAATCAAATAAGATTTAATACACTAATATACCCTCTACGTCTACTACAAAATAGAATTAAACTCTCTACATAAAAATCAATCTATTAAGTTTTACTTTAAGCAATTAAGTACATTTTCATTAAGTTCCTCTAATGCCATTAAATTTTGATTGTTGTGCAAGGATAACGACAGTTAAAAAATTTAACGAAAATGAATTTAATTCTGTTATGTTGAAACATTTAGGTTTTAATTGTTTAAAATAAAATTTAATGGATTGATTTTCATGTAATTAAATGTTGATAGTTTAATTCTATTTTATGATAAACATTGAAAGCATATGTAGGTATTAAGCCATTCAAATAATTTCATGTGTGAGTTATACGTGCTAGTTTCACAAATTTGAGTAGGTTTGAAGTTCGAGTTTTTTAAATAACCTTGTGATGCAAAATTTAAAAATTTAAATATTGAATATTAATTCAAATGACTATATTTTTATCTCATGTGTGAATTTTGCTGGTTTGAGTAGGTTTAGAAAACCTAAGCAAGTTTTGCAAAGGCCAGGCATGTGATAGGGAAAACTGTGTAATAAATTGGGAAGAGAGCACGAGATAGACATTATTGACTGATCATTTCAGCGCTGCTTTCACCGAATCTCTTTCATATCTGTTTCAAAGCAACTTAAGATTTTATGCTGTATGTGTGGAGAGTTCTGCTCTGTAATGGTCCATCCACCTTTAATGACAGAAGACAAAGACCTTGAATTGTAGCCCATGATTGAAAGCGACCTTTGTTCACAAGGTCACCAGTGAAAGTTCTTTTACAAAGGATAAGGTTTATGAGCTTGATGCATATGGTACATAGGCAGTTCAACCACTTAGGACATCTTTGGAATTTCATGCATGCATGGCACGAGCCTATGCTTAGTATGATCTTTTGACTTTTCTTTTTGTTAATTGTGTGTTATTTTATTGGATTACTATCTCATCCATTGTCACTAACACAGATTTTTATGTGTCATGTGTAAGACCACGTGATACATAAACAGATATGTTTGTAAAATTTTTAAACTCCAGGTGGATGTGATGATAATCCTATTTCTTTTTCGGTTGCTCATTCAATTCCCAACTTCCTCTCCATTCTCAGGCATTTTCACAGCTGCAATTGCCCTTATCACTGATCTAACCATCCTCCTCGACCTGGTATCCATTGGCACACTCTTTGTGTTCTACATGGTAGCAAATGCAGTGATCTACAGGCGATACGTCGTCTTGGGAATGACAAAGCCATGGCCTACAATATCCTTCCTATGCTTATTGTCCCTCACATCTCTCATATTCACCATACTGTGGCATGTTGCACCCCCAGGAAAGCACAAAGCCCTTGTACTTGCTGCTTGTGTTGTGATTGCATTGACCATATCACAAATCTTTCATTGCATGGTACCGCAAGCGCGGAGACCCGCATTCTGGGGTGTCCCTTTCATGCCTTGGCTACCTTCTACATCAATTTTCTTGAACATATTCCTGCTGGGGTCTCTGGATGGACCATCGTACGTCCGATTCGGGTTCTTTTCGGCTCTAGCAGTGCTTGTATATGTCTTGTACAGCGTTCATGCTAGTTTTGATGCTGAAGTAGATGGCTCTTTGGGTCAACAGAGTGGTGAAATCTTTAAAGAATCAGCAGAAGGTGAAGACCCTAGTCACAAAGTGTAAGATCTTTCTTTTGGCTTCTTTATTCCCTCTAAGAACATTTTTAGTATGGTTGATGGGCACTTAGCAAGGTGAGAAAAATGGAAAAAATAGGATTGAATAGAATAAAAGAGAATAGATTGGAATTTTGCAGAAATGGCAACTTGTCTATAGTTCTTTTGAGCTGCGCTAATTAGATTCTGAACCTTTATACATTGCCATGTGATCCATCACTAACTGCTTTTGTTTGAATTGGGAACTTCACATAAATGAAAAGGCAACCAAGCAAGCAATGATGCAAATTTCCACTTTATCCGAATTCAATAAATTACTCCACTTTATCTGAATCCAACAAAGTATTGATGTGGAAGACTTCAATCATCTTAGAAAAATTTGTTAATTTATTATTCACAAGGACTAATTCAATTGATAAAAAGAGATATTTTGTCTTTTCTTTCATCAATTAAATTTTGTTTTTACAAGTAATATTTTAAAAAGGGTTTATATTTAGGATTATTATTGAAGACATTGTCAATGGAGTTTTTAAACTCTACAAACAATGTTAAGACGATGACGCATACTATGAAATATTAAAAAATATAAAAAATAAATAAAATGGAGTATGTGTTATCATCTTAACTCTACTTTTGTTTGATGGTATATTATATAATAATCTTATATTTAATGCATTGACAGTGCAAACATTCTATACCCTATCAATCAACTACAAAGTGCCACCACATTAACAAGTAAAGTTAAAAAATATGCAAATGCTTAAAATAAATATCAATAAACTTTGTTAATTTATTTTTAAGAGCTTGTGTATTCTTTTTTTTTTTTTACAAATAGTTTAGAAATAAATGAGATTATCCTATCTCCAAAGTCAAGGCATATCGCAATCTATTAAATTTTTACCTATGAATTTTTTGAAATTTACAATTGCTTACCAATGAGAGATATTGTGATTGACTGACTTATATATTATCATTACATCAAATATAAACTCTTTTAAAAATATAAGTTAAAATTGCTTTCTATTTAACTCAAATCTTATAGAATGATTTTCTGTAAGTTAAAGTTGTTTTTTATTTAACCCATGGGTTATAGTTCAGTTGGAAACGTCAGTTGAATTTATGAGAAAAATTTTCAGGTTTAACCCTCACTAAACACACTTTTGAAGAGGGATGAGGAGCTTTAATTGTAACAAAATTTCGAGTAAGATTAGTCTCAGACCGTTAAAACAGATGAAAATACTTATAGTTCACATCGAAAAAAATGATTTTCTTATTAAAAAATCAACTCTCAATTTTAAGGTTGAAGATAACAATTACCTTGGGAACTAATCATGAAGTAGATAATTGGCAAGTAAAATATGAAAAGAGGAAAGACAATTTCCGAATCTAGAAAATGCACAAGAAAGAGTGCGTCCATGCCTCCCCTGTCCTCTATCGATCTCTGGATTGACAAAATAAAGGGACAAGTGATAATGGGCCACACTGTTGGTTTCGTGTTTGTTTTTCTATCATTTCATAATTATTTAATCATCTTTGTCTGCTTGATGTTTTTGACCCCTCTGAATAGTGTCTTGTGGACATAATGGTACAGTTGGATTTACGAGTCAGATCACTTTCCAATTGCACTGTGTCGGAGGCTTTGAGAAACGCTCAAAATGCCAAGAAAAAGACAAAAACGCATAAATGAAGGTATATGTTCTTTAGATTTTTTGTGTTCGAAAATTTCTGACTCTGCAAATTTCAACTTGGCATGGGGTAACCCAAAAAAAAACCTTGGTATGGGAATCTCGGCTTGAAGTCAATGAGGTTTTAGTTAGGTGACAAAAGATCTTTTCTGATCTTGGCATTTGAAGATCAAGTTTGAATCAATAAAAAACTCGAACAGCATAATCTCAATTTAATAAGTTTGAATTGGACTAAATATGATTGATTTGTCAATTTTTAACCATATATAATCAAGCTTGAACTCGAGTTTGACTCAACAAAATATTCGAACAACTTGATCACAACTCAATAAACTCAAAACCGACTTGATAGGATCAATTTGTTTATATATAATCAAAATAAAATGATAATAATAAAATATTAAACATATATATTAAAAAAGAGTTGATTAAACTCACAAACTGTTTAAACTTAATATTAAAATACTTGAATTTAGCTCAACTTATGACTTAAATAACTCAAATTCGACTCGAAAATAATCAAATCAAACTCAAAGCAATTATCGAGTCAAAGTAACTCACAAACAATTTAACTCATTCACACTCCTACCTTCATATCACAAAGGAACGTTGCACTAACATTCCCTGTGTTTAGTTTAAACATATTTTATATAAATATAATATTTAATTATTATTATTATTATAACCTTTTTGTTATTAATAATTTCTAAAAAACTGAATTGTTGAACCTGTGATTGAGTTTCAAATAATGTGAAAAGCAAATTGTTGATTATGCGTTTATTTCATTCTTTCCTACTCAGACATTGTTAAGTGCGTAAGTTATAGTTAAACATAAGTGATTTCGATCGTTATATAATATATCGAGAAAAAATTCAATCGTTTCTAAATTCGAATCATTTTGGATTTAAATTCAGATCTTTCAAGTTGATACTCGGATTCAGTCCAAACCAAGTCCTCTTTATTAATCAATCTTGCTGTTGGTTTTTTTACCAAATTCATCCTCACATTGCTTCAAGATCTAAGTTCTTTCTTCTTTTTACTAGATCAGCTTCAAGCTCAAATCAATATGAATTTTAACTAATATAATTACTAAGCCTGAAACACTTATGTAAGCTCATTAGCAGATATCACACAGAGAATTTTATTGTCATCAAAATTAGTATATTATTACATTTACTAAACATATTCATGATTTATTTTCCTACGAGCTTAAAAAACCAGGCTTTATGTTATGTTTGGAGGTTAGGTTTTGATTATTACCATAAATAATATTGAAAGTTTATTCAATTGAGATTTTAGACAATGATTAAGAATCATTAATCTCAAACATCACAATACTATGTCTAGGGGAAGAAAAAAGGCATCTCGATTTATTAACAACCAGACACAATAAGATTATCCGTTACTATATTGGAGAGTAGATATTAAGAAAAGAGACACACCTGTAGAAGAAGTAAAGCTCATCGAAAGTCAAAGGTCACAAGTCACAACATTTATTTCTTTTACTTGCAATTATTAGGTTCAAAGCAAAGCAGTCATAATGTACTAAGACGTCCAAATCAATTCTTGGAGGCCTCTTCACTTGTCTGCAGAAAGAAAAAGAGAAATGTTGAAACTTGAAACTGCCAAAAAGAAAAGAGATACAAGAAAAGGAATAAAATGTGGAGCAAGATTACAATCACCTAATCACTGAGAAATTACGACAAGTGATTGAGTTGATTACTTAAGGATATAGTTAACGCACCAAATCCGTTTCTATCTGTTGTAATAATAAGGTTGTGCTTGGCACAGTAAAACAGTGGAAAAATGCATAATGGTCAGTGAAAAATCAGAAAGAAAACGAATTTTAAGTGTACCTGGTAGAGAAGAAAATAGAAAGAAAAGGAAATCACATTATTTATGGAGCATAATCGGAAAATCACTCTGATTCTAATTTCACTGACTCATTTTTCTATCATACCAAGCAAGAGGAAGAACTACTAATTCTTTTCCAATCCACTTTTTATCCTTTCTACCCAACACAATAGAGGAAAAAAAACTGTTTTCCATCCTTCTAATTTTCTTTTATTCAAATTTTCTATCATTTCTATTCTTCCATCTACCAAGCATAGCCCAAATTTGAAATTTAGAGTTGGTAATAAGACATTCTTTCCGTAGACCCATTACATCAAAATAGATTATTACTTCAACAAAAACAAGCAAAAGTGGCACTATCATGTTACCACATATCTTTTCCGAATTAGAAGTAGCATGACTACTTTCAAAATTTCATCCAGCCAGTTGTTATTTAAATCCCAAACTTTAGACATTTGGATTTGAACCATCTTAGATGAGGGGGATATCAAATGAGTGTATTATCATGTAATCTTTTGCTGATCTCATGTTGACTATAACTGTAAACTTAAACCTAGTTGAATTAATTCTTCGCCTAGTAATCAACATCAGACTTGTACATTATGAGTTATAAGCTATAACCCTCGAAATAATAGAGCATTTTCAGCTACTCTTTATATCAATTTCTACATGATTTAACCTCTAGCCACCAATGATTAGATACTATTGATTCTCCTCTTCTTGCTCTTTTTTTCCTTTCTTTTTCCTTTAAAATTTTGTGGGGTAGAAGTATGAAAATAGCCACCCAAATATTTTATTCCATACCCAAATTAAACAAACATTTAAAATAAAATGCATGAAAACAAAAAAACTTAACAAATCATACCTTCTCAGCACCCGCTTTCTCTTTCTCTGCCTTTTCCTTCTCAGCCTTCTTCTTCAGCTTCTCCAGCCTCTCCTTCTCCATTTTCTTCATGCAAAGAATCAAAATCAACAAACAGTACTCATGATACAAAAACTGGAAAAAACATATAGAGATAAACAAGCTAATCATACAGACTAAGTTGGTCTTTAGAATTAAGGGAAAAAGGAAGTAACAATCAAACAAAGAAACCCACATAGTACTTATCTCATATCTGGCTGCAGGTAAAAAGGGAAGGAAAGAAAGATCTCATAAATTATGCTGTCCTACGGTGTGTTTGGAATAAAATGCAAATGGAGCTGTTTCATTTCAAGAACAAAATGTTAAAAAGAGAGAGAGAGGCAAACCCAATGCACAAGGCTCTTGTTGGAATTTGCCTTGAATCCTATATCGAAAGTATAGGAGAAGTTATAAGGGCTCTTCCTTTATAAATAATATGTTAGGCTTGAATTATAAAATATCCCAAAAAGTTGTAAACACCAATAGAATAACTAAAGTTTGGGCTATTATAAAGGATGTAGTTAAGTTTTTTGGATAGTTGGGCTTTGAGTTTGTATGGATTTTCCAATTTTTCTCTCTAAAAATTACACTGTGTAATTGTTTGATTGATTATTAGTTTGGTTGGGTGGTTATAAGCCAATTTGGTTGGGCCAAACCACACTAATTATTGTGTTTGTTTTTATTTTCTTCCGGTTTTTTTTTGTCCCAATGAGTGGTATTAGAGATGAAGGTTCATGATTTTGTGAGAGAAGGAAAGCTATGTCTGAAGCTATGTTTGAAGATATGCCTAAATTTGAGATTTCTTTATTTGATAGTAAGAGTAATTTTATGTATTGGCAAAGTACAATTTAGGATCTTCTAGTGCAACGCTTAGATTTAGCATTAGAAGAAAATAAGCCAGATGAAATGTCTCATAAAGATTGGGATAGACTTCAGAAGTAGGCCGTGAGCACAATTAGATTGGCACTTGCTTCAAAGATTAAGTACAATGTGTTGACTGAGACGACACCAATCAGATTGTGAAAAAAGCTGGGAGACATCTATGCATCAAAATCGCTGATGAATGGATCTATATTCTTTGAAGATGGATCTATATTCTTTGAAGATGGATGAAGGTACGAATCTTCATGATTACCTAAATGAATTTAATAAGCTAGTTTCACATTTACTGGCTTCTGATTCTAAAGAGTTGAAAGAAAAAGAAAAGGAATTCCTACTGTTGTCATCTCTGCCTAAATCCTATAGACCATTAGTTCAAACTTTATTGGTAAGTAAAACTACTTTGACGTTGAATGATGTGATTGCTGTGTTGCATGAAAACAAAAGATTTATGAGCAAAGAAGATTTTTCATCTGCGGGAAGTGTGTTAGTTGCTGTAGAAGGTATCACTTGAGGAAGGACTAATGAGAGACATGGTGGATCAAGAGGGAGATCAAAATCAAGATTCAGAAATTATAGTAAGGTGAAATGTAATTATTGTAGAGAGAATAATCATATCCAAGCACGCTGTAAGACATTAAGGGAGGATATGACTGCATTCAAGAAAACCCAACAAAAGAATGATTATGGAAAGAAGAATGAAACATGTGTTGCTCTGACTGATTTAGATGATGATAGTTTGTTTTTGGCAACTTGTTTAGATAGGTCTTATACTTATGAAAAAAGTTGGGCTTTAGATTCAACTGTGTCGATGCATATTTGCAATGATAAAAATCGCTTTAATGAATTGAAAGAGGTTGAAAGTTCAAGCAATATTGCGATTGGGAGTGGTAATAGAATAAAGATAAAAGGTAGTAGGAGTGTTCAACTCAAGCTTCATGATGGTGGTGTCAGGACTCTTCGTAATGTGAGGTATGTGCTCAATTTTAGTTTAGCTACAATTTGATTTCTTTGGGTGAGTTAGCTTCACGTGGGTACACATATATTGGTAATGATGATTGCTACAAAATATACAAGAATGGTGATTTAATTTTGCAAGAACAGAGGAATGAAAAATAACTATATTTGCTTAATGATGCAAAGGATAGAATTTGTTCACAAGAATAAGAAGACTCAAAGGCATGTTAATTTTTCAAATGTTGTTGAGCAGTTTGGGAGTTTGAGAATTCAAGTCAAGGGAGGATTTATTAGGATTTGCCTTGAATCCCACATCAAAAGTATAAAAGAAGTTATAAGGGCTCTTCTCTTATAAATAAAATGTTAGGCTTGGTTTGTAAAGTATCTCAAAGAATTGTAAATACCAATAGAATAACAAGGGTTTGAGTTATTATAAAGGGTGTAGTTGGGTTCTTTGTGTAGTTGGGTTTTGAGTTTGTAATTTTTTTCTCTAAAAATTACACACTTATAATTGTTTGATTGATTATTAGTTTGGTTGGATGGTTATAGGCCAATTTGGTTGTGTCAAACCACATTAAAAATTATTGTATTTGTTTTTATTTTCTTCCGTTTATGTGGTTATTTAATTTGAGGGATATTTTGTTTCAACAGTTCTCACTTTGAAGAGTATCACAGGTAAGCAACCTTCTCTTCACATTCACGAAGAGATTGTTTCCGTAAGTTAACCGTGACTTTGAGGTCACAAAGAAGTAAAATCTACCGTTTGAATGATTCAAAACATAGCACGATATAGATTCAAATGACTTGCACAAAATCTCCTAAAATTTCCAAGCATATGAAAACTTACAGCAACTCAACATTTTCTATCTAAAACCCGAGGCTGATATGTCTTATTGGCAATGAACAGAGGTGAACTAATCAAACATCGAACTAAAATTAAGCCCATTTGGGTTCAATCTACTCAAGACAAATCAATAAACAAATAAAAATAACAAAATATAAGCACAAAATCTCATAAAAATAGCACTAAAGGTTTCACTTCCCATTTTCTCAGAAACAAACAGTAATCTAATCCCTAAGCATGTTTAACAAGGGAAGAGAATCAACGATCCGATTCAACTTTAATATCCTCATCAATTTTTTTTCATCTGCCTACCGCTAGCTTTATCTATCTCCAGAAACAAACAGAGCTTCTCATAAACTAAATAAAAATAAAACCTGGATGTAGACGTTCTCCTTAGCGCGTTCCTCCTCGCTCAGGATGTTACCCTTACCATCGCTCAAGTACCGAATCGAACCGCGAGTTGACTCCATTGACCGGTAGCGCGTCGCAGTACTGAATCGACTCAGTGCTGATCTCATTGCCATTTTCACACGTTTTCCTTCTCAAAATCTTAATTCCTATGTTATTTATTATAAATGAAGATAAACCAGAAGCTTCGGCTTTATTAAAGAAGGAAGCATACAGATCCACACAGTTCGGATTTGGATATCGGGTCGGTAATCAAATGCAATCATTTCAACTAAATTTTTTATCAGATTTTTAACTAAAATTATACTTTTAATAATATTCTTAACAATTTATTATTTTGATCGTACTATTTAATAATACTTTTTAATAATATATATGTTTCCAATTTTTAATATTTAAATTATTTGTAGTTTTAATAACAAATATTATTGTATTACTCTTTAATAATCACTATAAGTAAATTATACATTTAATAATAGAGATTTTAAATTAACTATACTATTTTCATATGATAAATATTAATAATAAATATACTATTTCTTAATAACTTTAACGTCAGTAGAAATTATTAGAACAAAAAAAAAAAAAAACGTCAGTAGAAATTATATTTTAATAACAAACAATACTATGCGGAATAATAATAATGATTTAACAATTTGTCAAAAAATCTTGAAATTAAATTAAAAAAATTTTACTTTTTTGTACGAAGAGTTTTTGACCGAAAGAATGATATTAAAATCCGTTGATAATATATTATTTGTTTGCAAAATTTCTTCAAACAGAAAATATTAAAAGTGAAAAAATGACTAATTTTAAACAAAAATACTTACGAATATTCATTCCATTAATTAAAAATATTCGTGGTACCACTTTATTTTTCTAAAGAACTGATTTAACCTAAAATTCCTTTTCTATTTTTTGATTCTCAATCTAAGATTTATCACGAACATTTGAAAGCAAATTATCCTCGATGCACGCAAGATATCATTTTATGTGAAGAATATTAAACGATAAATCATCTCATTTTCTATTCATTCATATGCCTTGATTGGATCTAATGGAACCGTGGATTCTTCTCACCGTATGGCAAACGATGTGCTCTCCTCTATGCGTTTAGATGAAATTAAGCTTTTTAAATAATTTAGTATTTAATTACTTTCTCATAAACGAGTCATTAAAAAGCTAAAATTTGATCTGACAATTTTAAACAAGACATAAAAATGAGAGAAGTAAAAAAAACAACCACAATGCGAAAAACAATCATACGTACATAACCTTCCTTTCATATTAATAGAGATTTTTAAGTCGTAAAAAAAAAATCTTTACCATTGCATTTTTGTTTGATAAAAATGACACGAATAAAAAAATTATATGAATGTTACAAAAGCTGAAAAAAATTGTGTTTGATACATGGAAATAAATTTTAACAAAATTTTTTTTTATATATTTTAAACGAAACAAAAACGATTTCACACGACACAATCAATCACAAGAAAAACATCTACTTCCTTCTAACTCCTAGCATATATAGCTAAAGAGCGGAAAATGTTCAACTAGGAATTTAGGATTTGAAGAGGATTAAGGTTATTATATTACAAATATACACTTCATACGCAGCCATGTAAGTGCAACCCCCATTCTACAAAGAAATGGTCGATGCACAAAACGTCATCTACTTTCCTTCATTTTGCTTATTTTCCTCACAAATCCCTTTGCAACTAAGAGATCAAAACAATAGATAAAAACAATCTTCTTCAAAAGTACTAATAAAACAGAACCACCATAACAATTCAAGCAATGATATAGAATATGAACTACTGGAAAAGCAATGAACTTGTTGGCTTCCTTACCGGAAACAGCAGGATCAGGACAATCGTTTTGGTTCGTTTAAATTCTTGCCCTCGAAGAATTCTCCCAACATTCGTTCGAGGTCCTCTGCTGTATACTTGATGTATTTCTGTGGATTCTTCCCACTCTCAACTAGAGGTCTGCAGTCCATCAAAAATCAGAAATAAGAATAACAAGTTGGAATAGAGGACAGAACAGAAATGAGTAATATATCAGAGTTACTTTCAATTAATTTTAGTATCAAATACGAAACTTATGCAAATATGGAAATTTATCTTCAGCATTCTGAATGTAGTTACTTCAAAGATGAGAGAAGATGACAAAAGCCGTATTCTAGTGTCATAACAAGAGCATGAAGAAAGAAGGTTGTGGCTTCCAGGGAAAATTAAAACGTGCATGCATGCAAAAACCCAAATTGACAAAATTGCAGAACTACTATAATGTTACTCCCAAAATTGTTTAAATCAATATTAGGTTTATCAGTAGTGCGCAAATGTACCCGAAGCGTTTTAGAAATGATCTGTAGGCTGGCAACAAGACTTCAGCAACTGCAAGCCTCAGGGACTCCCTCAACTCTGTGTCGGGCACCGTCCATTGAGATTGTCTCTGATGAAGCTCCTCAAACTGCACATTGAAAACCTTGAACCTGATCCATGAATAACTTGCACATCAAGATCAGAGGTTTAGGACAAATAAAACACATGGATCCAGGTTTTTTTTTTTATTTATGGAGCTAAGGAAAAAGCCAGAGGGGCGAACAGGATCCAGTTAAAAATGACCTGTCTTTAACCAATGCTCTGGAAACGCCACTGCTGTTGCCTCCATCACCACCTAGTGCTGCACTACCACCTCCAGATGAGGTCAATCCTTGTACAGAGAGACACTGCAGGATCTACAGTAGAAAAAACCATCGAGAAAAAGTTAGTTAATTGTACCTGAGAAATAGCCTTGTCATGGATGGAGAAAATCATCTCATTTGGGAGCTTAAACCAGATATTACTGGTCCAAGGCTAAAGAGTCCATGGTAATTAATGGAGTCTTCTAATTATCTACTACAAAGTTGTTGTTGTTGTTGTTGTTTTTGCTTACAATTTACAGTTTAAGTGCTTTGTCTTAAAAAGATCCCTGATTTCTAGCATGGCAATAAATAGCATTCCAGATGGTACATGTTGCTGTATGCACTACATTAGCAGTGAATATATCAAGTTATTTAGCATTATGGTCTATATGGTATTTTTTAGAGTTAGATACATGAGCAAGTAATAAAAACCAGTTTTCCACAAGGCCAATATGAGCACAAGACAAGAAGATGGCGGAAGAATATGTAGCAAACAATGGCCGAATAGGTGACATTTTCATTCCTGTGCAAGTATGCTCAATGTAGACATTTGTTCCTTATTCATCGGTTTGTAGACAAGTCAAAGCAATTAACATGATTAAATTGTAAATATCAATATATCATTTCATACACAACAGTCCAAACTAGTAGCTTACTATCAACAGTCTATTGAGATAAATGAGTAATTAAATTTCTGAATAACTTAGTAAGAAACATCAATAAAAGGCATAGTGCCAAATTCGTCATGTTCTTGCGTCAAGTCCATTAGTTCATCAGAAAAATACCTTGTGCCAAGCATTCCTTTTGTATTGATTTGCATACTGCTGCACAATCCTCCTGTGTCTTTGGACCCAATCATCCCCTAAAAGGTCTTTGGCTTCAGACCTAAACAAGAATTACTAAGTATCAGTACTACATGTAAGATGAACAAGCAACCTCAAAATTACAAGAAAATTCAGATTTACAACAGACCTGCGCACAGATCTCACCATATAGTGAATATTATTCATGAGAAATAAGTTAGTCAAAGAAGGATCTTTATACTGCTTGGATTTTCCCTCCAAATTTGTTTGAAGAGCCTGCATAATTCTCATTGTTACAGAAGCCAACTGAGAATTCGTACCATCAGCATTTTCAAATTCCTGGAAAAGTTGCTTCAATGTTGATTGGTAGCTGCAGGAATTCAACATATTATTGCAAGTTCAACAGTGTGAATATATCTATTGCCAATGGCATCATGCAGCAAAAAAAAAATGCAACCAGAGCATATTAACAGTGAACCACAAAACTGACTTCAGGAACAAGACAACGTGAAATGTCACGATCATATCCTGATTTGATTATGAAAATTGTTGGATGGTTAATAATGCATTGATAAATGTCCAGTCCTCTCATTTGCTAAAACTAGAACTACATAAAGAATTTTTTTTTTTGAAATAGAATTAATATAGATAAGTTCTAAAGATCACATATCGATAAGTTCTAAAGATAGCAGGTCATGCGTATCTGTTTCAATGTAAAAGCAATATACAATTAGCATCATATGAACAAGCTAAGCAAGTAATTACCGCAAAGATAGACAGGTTTATTAGGTTCTTTATCTTCTTTTGGATGAAGGATGATTGGAATTAAGTTATTTTTTCATATATCAGATTGCATATCACTGATAATGTCCACCAAACTATGAAATTTCTTCTACCATAGATTTTCTTGTACTAGCTAATTTGGTGCGAGATCCTTCCACTAGGATAAGTGGTACTTTTGAACAAGACAAAGCAATATATTTGAAACAAATAACCAGTGAATAACTATAAACAATTTTATAAAAGAAATAAATGAATATAACAATACAAAAAAAAGAGGGGCAGCCAGTGTTCACTTGTGCAAGCATGAGAGAGAGAGTAATCAAGGGTTAAAGTATGATGAATTTTTTATACACTAAAGCTGATGGAAAGCACGCATTATCATTACCCAAAGAGATAGAACAATAAAATACAAGCTGAAGAAAGCAGAACTTACTCGAATAAAAACTTTACATAATTAATCACATAGCTGGTTAAAGGATGGACAGTTCCATCCAGAACTGCAGTTTTTGTTGCATCTTTTTCAACTGCCTCTTCAAAATCACCAAAGGTCTCTTGAGCTGTCTGGGCAAGCCGCTTTGTTAATCCAAATGCAGATTCCCTAATCTCAGAGCATGCTTTACCTTTGAAAATTGTTTCGATCTGCAAAAGAATCCATATATTAAGTTAATAACAAGTACCTCGCAGCATTTGAGTATGCCCCACCTTTACAGCAGGGAAGTGAAGGCTACAAATTGGCCGCTAGATTGTCAACCAACGTGGAAGAGCAAGTTAAATCTGATAGTATAAATCATGAATCTCGAAGAGTTTACCTAGTTTTTTCATAAATAAATTTTTGGTAACCATTACATGTCTAACCCATGAGATGAAGAAATCATAAGAAAAGTTATAAAAGAAACTACTTTAAAATCTTAATATCGAATTTCAAAAGAATAAAATACAAAAGTATGATTTGAAAGGTATACATTTGGTGCAGGCTGGAGATGAATTTTAACATCAATAGAACAATGCAAAATTAAATAGATTCTCATCAATTTGAACAATAGTTTCAGTAGCTTTAATTGGAAGTAACTGTCTTCATATGCTCCAATACTTGGTAAATACAAGTGATTATAAACCATAAATTAATCAAGGAAATATGCAGATCTAATAGAAAGTCATAGTTTTACAATGGAAGCCATTTGTTGCCGTAATTTTTATTATGAACAAAACAAAGATAAAAGATAAAAAAAGAATAAAAACAAAACAAAGTGCTGCCCCTATTTCTGATTTTAGAATTATTCTAATTCAGTCAAACACTGTAGGGTGAATGTTTGGCCAAGGCAAAATAAAATATCAGAAATTCCATTTGATCCATGTATTATTAGCAATTTAGTCATTATGGAAGGCCTAGAAAATTCCAGATCTAACTAAACTGAAAGGGAACTACATAAAATGGGCACTTCTATTTACACATTTCCTAAGTCCCATTCAATTTAATGAGCTTGGGACACACTACAAGAGTTTGTAATATTAACCATACCTCAGAGTGAAGTTCTCTCAGTATCTCATACATGTCTAGAAGTACAAATAATTTTTCTGGTGATCTCTTGCTTCTTGCAATTGCTTCACCAAAACTAAGTAGAACAGAAACACTACTTGCAGTAACTTCAGCAAAACATTGATCGCTAAGAGAATCAAAGCCTTCAAACATTTGATCACAAACTTTTCGTTCTCCGGCAAACAGCAGTTTGACCTGTTCAAAAATAACTAGTCATAAGAGCATGTTGATTGAAATTTCTCCATATTCCACAATGTTACTTACAGCAATACGCATGAAGTGAATCCAATTTCCAATCTTTGCCTCCAGAACCTCCCATTGCATTTTCTGGACATCATCTTTGCTAAGTTTTTCAACACCCAATTTGCGGAGACTTTCTTCCAGAACCAAAGAACGAGTTTCTCTGATAAAAGAATGAAAATGTTAGATCTGTCGCAAGCAAAACAATAATGAAAATCACTCGACAGTAGGTATGAATTTGTTTATCTAAGGAAGCTAACAGAGTATACATCTACTGTAGGCAACACTTCTAAATAATCACAATCCCACCTCACATCTCCGTCCAAAAGTTTAACTTGGCATTTAATGCTAGCTTTCGATGGTGATAGAAATGCAAAATAAATCAGAAGCAAGTTCAAAATATTTTTGAAGCAGAAATGTGCAGAAGCAGTTTCTTATAATACTTTAGTGCATCAACCATGCGAAGCCCATTTTAAACTTTGAGCTCCCTTCGAAGCATTGTCCTACCCCATTCCTTAGCTATTTCAAATTCTATTAATTTACGGCGACAGAAATGAAATTTTATTGAAGCGGCACTACAACATGGTGGGAATGCTGTTACATCCCATTAAATTTTGAGATATTTATTAGTGGCAGATAAAACTTATGTAGATGACCCTAATAAACTTGTTATTAACAATTGTTTTAATTCAGTAATATAAAAGTTTTTTTTTTTGTTTTACTTTTGGTCATTGCATGAGGACAAGAAGATAATTGCACACACCTCACAAACTCAAAAAAGGGGATTATTCCAAGCAAATAATAAAGACCTTAGCATTATTGGAATGACCTTCGCATTATACCAAACCTTTTAGTGATTTATTTGTTCAAAAAAGATTATAAGGCTTGAAGTATAAGCAAGTATACAAGTAAGAGAAAAGAAGCATAAATAACTACAGATCAAGAGTGAAAATCTTACTTATAAATCCTGAGTACTTGCTGCTGGTGACCAGCTTGAACCATTTGCTGGGCCAGATCATGCAATAATGGCATAATCCGAGGTGGTATAAGAGTGGGAGGAGTATAGACAGCAGTTTCCAACTCAATGTTTTGATGCTCAGAATGGTTATGTGATGTACCTCTGCCAGCAGCGTCACCTTGGTTTCCAGGCGATCCTGGCGACGGACGTAGAGCATTTGGAAGGCCATCAAAGAGACGATCAGGTTCAATAGGTTTGCTGAAATTCAATTAAAAGGAAAAAGAAATAAATGTAAGGAACAAAACATAATGACAATTGCAAGATTAAGCAAACTACAAAAATATATCCTAAAAAATTTGTATCCAATCCTATGATTATTGAGAAAATTCCCATAAAATAGATTATTGTTAAACTCCCTGAAAGTATAAACTCCATAAAAAAATATAAAAGAAGAAATTAAAGTATTTCTCAGTTAATGGTTTGATGTATAACTAGACTAAAGTATGGGAAGAATCAGTACCAAAGAATGACGTAGCTAGCAGTATTAACATTATCAGTTAATAATTGGCAATTAGACCATTTAGATCTCAACCTGATAGCTGTTAACCATATTTTGCAATCAGATTAATAATAAGACTATGGCATTTGCCCTGCATATTCTGAAAAAGAAACATGACAGAAATGACGCTTACTATTACAAGGATAGAATGACTTGGTAAAGATCTTGTAAACTTCATTTATTCATCTTCAATGTCTATACAGGAAGCTAATGATGCTTTTATATAGATGTAGCTGGTGTAACTAAGTAACTGCCTTTCTAATTAACAATAACAGCTAACTAACTCAATAACAGAAGGTTTGTTTCTCTATTCTAATACTCAAAGCACACATACATGCCCACACTCACACAATATAAATGTAAGAAACATGGTGGAAACACACTCAAAACATCCACGCAATTGCTTATGATATTAATAACAAGAAAGTATTGTAAGGATGATATATATTAGTCGTAAGAAGAGGAAATTGCAATATGCAACGGAGCCACAGGGCTTGGTTTTTAGGCAGAGAGGTAAAAGATCTGATGACAGGAAATTTCAATACTAGACTAGAAGTCATCATCTCATTATGAAGCCTAAGTTAAACAAGCCAAGAATTATTAACTGTACAATTCAGAAGAAGAGAACACAAAGTCAAAAGTACTTATCAAGTTAGGAGCAGAAACCTGTAAGAATTTAACCGCTGCTTAAACTCATCCTCTAGCTTTGAAATAGCTTTAGCAAGTAAAGCATTAGCTTGGTTAAGCACGTCATCGCTATTCCTAAAGTTCTTGTGTCTGCTAAAAAACTGAATGTTGTTTCTTAGCTGTTCAATTGCTGCTAGATAACCTTCTAGATCCTCATGTGGCCCCTTAAGTATTTTAGCCTCTGCCTACAAAAAATCAAACAATCAATCGTATAACATCCAAATGCATGAACACATCTAGCTATTTCTTACAGTAAAGAAATTCCACAACTTACGGACAGAATTTCTTACAATAAATAAGTTCCACAATTCCTGGATTAGGTTTGAATTAGACATAAACTAACATACCGCTAAACAATAGATCCATAACTTCTTTCTTCTTTCTAGTAAGAAAAATGTTAGAAACGGCGAACCTGACGAAAGAGATCGAATTGCGCCAAAATAACTTCGGCAGACTTCAAAGTCTTGTCTATATTCTCATGAGCTTTTCTTATAGCATGAGTTCTAATCTGTAAAACTCAAACCAGCAAAGAAAAATAAGGAAATTTCCCCTGATCTGCGTTTTATTGCAGGAAATATCTATGGAAAAAAGCAGAAAGGAAACCTGAGTGGGACGCATGGCAGTCTCGAGGGCGGAGAGGCGGCTGTCGAAGGAGCCGAGAATGGAGACGACGTTGTCTGTAATGGTTTGGCTCTTCTGGAGAGCCTCTCTCATCATTGCTGCTCTTTCGCTTAAGGAATCCATCCCCATGACTGCTATTCCCATCTTTCTTCTTCTTCTTCTTCTTCTTCTTTTGTTTCGCTTCCTTTCTTCCTCAGTCGATAATTATATCAGAGCAATAGTTTATTCTGAATTTGGTGAAGAAAATGGGTTGACATTTCTAACAGCAGACACTTTCCTTTCTCTTGTCTTTGATTTCGGTCTTTGACAAATGTCAGTGTTTAAAAACCGGACCGGCCGGTTATCAAGATCGAATCTAGCCTTTGTTAATTTTAAGTTTTAACCACCATATGACCATATGAAAAAAACATTTACAAAGGTAACACAATCAAAATTTGGCATAAACTATTTTTTTTATTTTCTATATCAACATAAATTTTAATATTATAATGTTTTATTTTACACAATACTAATATGATTTAAATATATATATAGAGCCAATGAGGCCATGGCTTGATGACAAAAAAGAGGTCTTAAAACTTTGAGATCTCAAATTCAAGTCTCATTGAATGTGATATTTGTTTAGTTTGTTATTGTTTAATTAGTTTGTTAAATATTGTTATTGTATTTATCAGTTCAACAAGTTACTTATTCATCAAATGTAATATCTGATTATGATTGTAATTTTGAATGAAATGTACTCTTTCAAAATATATATATATATATATATACAAATTATCAAATTTAATCAAAAGTTTTATTAATCTAGAAGTGTAACTGAGTTAAGCTGTTTAAATTCAATTCAAAGATTATTTAAATTTAAATTTTTTTATTTTTTTAACAAAATTCGAAATTGAATTATTTAAATAATTGAATCGAAACAAATTTAAATATTTTAACTTGAATTATTTAAATAATAAATTGAATCGAATTCAAATATTTTAATATTTGATTTGAATAATTTACAAACTTAATCAAAATTTTTCTAATAAATATTTTTTATATTTTATTATTTATTTAAAATTTTAAAATTTAATTTGATTTAATTCAAATCAAATTTTTAATTTTTAAACTAAATCAAACAAAAACTAAACACTAAATTATATTTCGAATATTAAAATTTTAAATTGATCTAAAGCTCAAACTTAACTTAACATTAAAGCATCTAGGCTCGGCTAGAATTACATGGTTAAACAAGCAAAATAAATATCTTCCTCCCATTGTCGGACTGTCATCATCAAAGCATTTTGTATCGCGAAGAAAATTTAAGCTGAAAGAAATATATAATTGATTGGCTATGGCATTACGCCGCTCCCTTTTCGTTTATTCCCCTCTCCATCGTGCCCCTCTTGTCTTCCCTTCCAAGCCCATTTGTTTCTTCCCAGAATACCCTTCTTATTCCTCTAAATCTACCAACCATCGGAAGCCTCAAACTCCGTTCTCCTGCAGTTGCTGCTCTTCGTCCTCCATGGAAGCTCCTCCTCAAGGTTACAGGAGAAACGTGGGCATTTGTCTCATCAATTCCTCGAAAAAGGTCTTCATACGTGCAGTTTTTCCTCCCAATTTAGTTTCTTTTTTGGGGTTTTGCTAATGAATTTATTCATTTGATTTTTTTCTTCTTTTTTTTTGTAGATTTTTTCTGCATCGAGACTAGACATTCCCAATGCTTGGCAAATGCCGCAGGTTTGTTTTTGCTAGATTTTGTTTCTTTAAATTTGTTTTTCCTTCTAGCCTTTTTCCAGTTAACAGAACTGGCTTTGATTACATCCATTAGAGCAGTTTTTTCTTTGGATTGAGGGAGGGGAGGGAAAGGGAAGATCCTCTCCTTGTTTGGGTAAATTTCGAGTTAGGAGGGAAAGGACGGATTGTCAACACTCCTTCATTTCCCCTGAAAAGCTCAAGTTTTCAATCCTCCAGATTGGCAGGAAAACAAGGGAAAAGTTTCATTCTTTCATGGAATCCGAGTGAAAATTTATATGAAAATTTTAACTAGCACGACTCCTAGCTTGCAGGGGATTTGCCTTCATTTATTTATGGCTTTTTTTTCTTATATTTATATTTGCATTAGTGGACAGGATGCATAACAGTGCTCTAGTTATACGACTATTTTTCCTTGTAATTTGAAGTGTGAAAAAGGAAAACCATCATGAGTGTTTGAGATTTTATAGCATACATCGTTGCTGATTCGTAAAGGAGTTGGCTAGTGTCTTGTTGTCCATCTTGTAATCATTCAATTCTTTTTGAATAAGCTACTTCTCATCCTCCATCATTTTTGGTACTTTTCAATAATATTCTTGGCTGCCTCCAGTCTGGAACTGCACTTTGCATCAGAAGTTGTGCATTTAGAATAGCAGAGCTATATATTGAAGTTAACTAAACTTCAAAACTTCAAGTTCTATTGCAATAAGAGCTGTTTGATGAATATAGTGAACTTTCTTTACTTATATTTAATGATGCGCAGGGTGGGATTGATGACGGTGAAGATCCAAAAGTTGCAGCTCTTAGGGAATTAAAGGAAGAAACAGGTGTTAGCTCAGCAGAAGTTCTTGCAGAGGTTTGTTTTAATATGCCTTTCATCGTCATCATCATTATTATTATTGTTTTGGATAAATGAATTTTTTTTCTTTCACCACTAAAAGAAGCAGGAAGAACCTACTACATGCTAAACATAAAAATGGGACTAACAATATGCAAACAGTTTACTATTGATATTTTTTAATGTTAAGGCCGTAGCATTCACTCAATCCCCTGTTATGCAGTGAAACAATAGCAGGTAGACTTGAAATCTTGATTCGGACATCCTCCACAATATGTTTAAGCACAGATGTATGAAAAGAACTTGGCTGGTGTATCTGCAAGAATTCCTAGCCCTCCAATAATAGATGTAGGCGGACCAGAATAACTGAAGGATAGAAGATATAAATGCCTGCTACTTAAGTGTTTTTAACAGCCAATTGAAGTCTGTTGTCCGGTCACCAGGGTCCCTTTGAATGAAAGAGGGATGCAGTATTTTCCTCCGTATCAGTTTAGAGAATGTGCAAGTGAAAACTATATGATTCCTAGAGTCTTCAGGTTCACTGAAGAAACAATGACGTGAGCCTTGAATATCAATATCCCATGAAGTGAACCTGGATGGAGTGGGTAGTCTGTCCAGGATGGTAAGCCAAGCGATGAAAGAATGCATGAATATGATTAGGGAACCATTTCAACCTATGCCGTAAGACTTTGGAGGCATCTTAGTTAGAGGTTTTCTCCCTTGTGTGCCAATGTCCAACTTTTTACACACATACACGGAAGTCCAACTCTGACATGTTTTAAGTTTGAATTATAGGTTGGCAGCTACTGGGTTTGTGAGTTTTATTGTATTGGTGATCTAGATACATAGCTGTGCATATTTTATTGAGATTTACTTTCTCTATTTCTTTTTAATTCTGCCTTGCAGGTACCATATTGGCTGACATATGACTTCCCACCAGAAGTTAGGGAAAAACTGAAATATCAATGGGGCTCAGACTGGAAAGGTCAAGCTCAAAAGTGGTGAGTTCTTGAATTAGCC
Source organism: Heritiera littoralis (assembly GCA_031772115.1). Lineage (NCBI taxonomy): Eukaryota > Viridiplantae > Streptophyta > Magnoliopsida > Malvales > Malvaceae > Heritiera > Heritiera littoralis. The sequence goes on from JAPDPK010000118.1 coordinate 2,361,916, forward strand.
TTAAAGTGGGTAGTTTGCAATATATATTTATATATGTGTGTGTCTTTCTCTGTGTGTGTGTGTGTGTGTGTGTTGGAAAGACAAACTTAAGTTGGTTGTGTTAGGCTGGTAGAGACTGATCAACAAATGAGATATGGTATAGTGTCTCAAGTATGCATAGATGCATTCATGTCTCTGTGTATGTGTCTGTCTTACACAGCCATCAAACAACTTTTTATCAGCGAACTTAGACCAGTCATTCATTTTGACTTGAATTGGAATTTGGTAGAGAGCAGAAGCAAGTTCAAATACAGTCAATAGTTTTTGAAATTTATTCTGCAATGCTAATATGCACATGCTAGCTCTGGTTCAAGAAGTGATATGTCATCCAACTATCGTTTTTTGGGTTATAATTTGTAAAGGTCCCTGTTTGTTTTGATATTCCATGCTACGTGGACTTCTCTCTAAATTGACCATAACAAACAGGTTTCTTCTTAAACTCACTGGGAAGGAGGAAGAAATCAATCTTTTGGGTGATGGAACTGAGAAGCCTGAGTTTGGTGAATGGTCATGGATGACACCAGAGCAAATAATTGAGCTTGTGGGTACCCCCTTACTTTAACCATTTTGTATCAGTTCAAGTCAGATTAGCTAGCATTCTATCTGTTGTCTATTTAATAATATCTGTTCATTTCTCATTCTGTGCAGGCAGTGGATTTCAAGAAACCTGTTTACAAAGAAGTTTTGTCAGTTTTTGCACCCTACCTCCAATAAGATCTTTTTGAATTGCTAATAGTTTACAGCATCACTTCCAATGTACTGAGAACATAGTTGGATACAATGAGTTCGGTTTTTATCTTGGGTGAATATTTTTAATAGGAACTATGAAAATGATGTATTTGCACGGCTCCTATGGCTATCAGCAACTTATTGTCTCACTCACGGAAAGTCTGGGCTGCTTGAAAAATTTACGCTGTTCTAATGTGATGACAGGACTTCGGGTGATTTGAGCAGTATGATGGTAAGAGGGTATTTATTGTAACAATCTCAAACAAATGCTTGATGAATATTTGGAGTTGCTCATTTGGAATTCTTCATTCACATTTAACTTGTTTCATTTCCAACGTATAAGATTACTCACTTTCCTCTATCCTGTTTCTCTTTCCGGTGTTCAAAAAATTTTGAAGGTAAAACAAGTAAATTACTTTAACAAATAGTTCTAGCAGTCCTAATGAAAATAATTTCATGCATGCGTGAGAAAAGTATAACTTCATCAGTCAAGACTCAACACTTACAAAGTAGACATGGACCAAAATATTAACTTTGCAAGGACATAAAAGTGATAAAATCACATTCCCATGAAAGAATAATATAGCCTTATCCTCTGTGTTTTCAAATTTCAGGTATGTGCTGAAACTTACATTCCCGACTTTTAGGAATGTCGCGAACCAAGCATGGTAATCTCTGAAATAAAAGATAGATTCGAGACAGCAAGATATCCCGAACCAAATGCACCCCAATAATGATCTTCAATTCCTCATCCACGTATCTGAAATATAGTAAAAAAAAAAAAAAAAAAGAAGTTAGGGAGTCCTCAAAAGTTCGACAAATCCAGACAGGAGTAAAATTTCAAGGCAAAAGTTCAACATATTTTGCATTTGCAGAAGCTTTGTTAATCATCAAGATCCGAGAATGCATTCTTTAGCATGGAACATCTCATCACTAGATTTAGCATCTTTCTTGTATACATATTCATAGACCTAAGCATGTTAATCAGGAAGGACTAATAATAATGAAAATATACAAAACCAGCTGAACAAAAAAAAAAAAAAAAGATAATCAGCAAAGGGTTATTTAATCATCTTTGAACATACTTGCTGACGTCCTTTGTGGAACTAGTCAATCTGGTGGAATCAGTTATACTTTAGAATCTCTGAGAATACAAACACCAGCATCATTCATATAACAGAATTCTTCATTATTCTGGTTTCCATTATCAAAGGGATGACTAAATGCCATGCCAGAAAGACGAACAGCCATCAAATGAAGAATACTACATTTGTATACAGCATTAGATTGGCCTCAAGTGAACCGATTCCACCAGATAGATCAGCGATATATAAGTTCTAATGTTATAGACTAGTTGCTAAACAAGTAAATTCTTGCAAAATCACCAGTCACTCATCACAAAATCAGCAACTGAAAAAATCATCTCAAGTATATTTTGCATATAAAGTCACAAAATCAAAAGAGCAATGGTCATACATCATCTTGTCGTTTGTCGAGTATATTTTGTATATGACCAGTGATAATCTCAGCAACAATTTCAGGAGAAAAACTTTTTATCATGTCCTTCCTCGCCTGCCTACCTTTAGCCCTGGCCTCCTCTGAATTACTAATCACATGCCTCATAAGTGCTCGGAGCTCACTAACTGAAGGATCAGCCCACAAATGCCCCTTAAATGGTCCATCCATTACTTTGCTCATTCTTTCCACAGGCAAAGGATAGCTATTCTCCTTTCTCAAATATTCAGTAGGCCCTGACCAATTAGTTGTTATTACCGGCAAGGACATTGCCATGGCTTCCACAATAGGCCTTCCCCATCCTTCTCCTCTTGATGGAAGCACAAATGCATCGGCTGCTTTGTACAATCGCGGCAAATCAGTGTGAGCTATGTGGGTATCAATGACATACACAGGCGCCCACCCATTAACCGGCTTTTCCATATCAGAATCTTCCACAAACTGGACAATCTTGTTGTCAAAATCTCTACTAGAATGATAAGGATTAGTCAACAAGTACAAAACCACCCCATCATCCTTGGAGAACTCTTTCAAGTATGATTTGAGCAACACATCCCATCCTTTCCTAAACTCCCACTTAAAAACACTCAAGAACACAAACTTCTTCCCAGGATTTGAATTGGTAATTTTTGCACCTAAAACAAGATTCCCTTTGGAAGCAATATCCAATGGCTCATACTTGGAGGGATCAAAGAACTTCACATCAATAGGCTGCACAACTTTCACAACCTTAGCAGGATCAACGCCACTTTGCACAAATGTGGACACATGAAACTCAGTAGGAACCCAAACAGAATCCATTCTATTACAACGCTTAACATGTTGCGCATTCACTCTGTCAGTCTCAAACATGGTCCTGCCGATGACAAACATGAAATCACGATAACCAGTTGGAGGACAAGGAAGAGTTTCAAACAATGGCGGATGCCAAGCACCAGGCTCACTATGGCAAACTACAATGGTCTCATTCATCCTGCATTCCGTTTGGTAAAGCTGAATTGCCAAATTCCTTATATCTTGAGGCAATCCCTCCCAGAACTCCAGGGACTCTAGATCACCATGTTGATCAATACCCAATTTGAAACCTAGGTTTTCCACGTTTTTCATGTATTCATTGAGTGCTAAAACATAAGACCAAGCTTCTGAACTATACCCACCACCTGAAAGGAAGGGAGCCATCCATAGGACACAGTGAGAATGGAATTTGTTGGGTTTCCTTGGTTTGAGCAGAAATGACAGAAACGATTGAAAGAAAGTTCGGTGGCGTGAACCGAGGCTTGATTTCAACTGCTGGATCTTGTAAAAGTCAGTTCTGTTAAAACTAAACGATATTGCTAAGAACAGAACAAATATCGAAGAAAAACTGATAATGAAGGACTTCAGATTCGGGATCATCTCATGGACTGGATTTACATCACCAAATCTGTAAGAAACGGCTAGAGAATCCACGGACAAAAGTAAACGATACTGTGAAATGCAGCTATAACATGAGAAAGATGAAAAGTACCTGAAACAGAGTTTAGCATCTATAACTCTAATGGCTTTTGACAATGGGAAGTTGTTGTAGGTAGCTTTGATGTTGATTCTAACTGAATTTTCTTATAATTTGCTTGTTTAATGGGACGATTGTCGATAGACACGATAATTTCAGCAAAGCCCAAAGGCTTGATAGGATTGGGAAGGACGAGAAAAAAGATATAGTTTTAAACCAAATTGTTTAAAATTAAATTAAATGGAATATGTTATTTTATTTTTATTAATTAGATTGAATTTTAAATTTAAAAAATTAAACTGATCAAACTTAATTCGATTAATTTTTGAATTTATTAATTAATAAAATATATTTAAATCAAATTTATCTTAATCAAATACTAAGTGAACAAATCTATATATATTGTTGTCAAAAAAAAACCAACTCTATATATATTAAATTTAAAACCTTGTTCAAACACCAAATATTAAATATACTTTTGGATTTCATATGAATTTTAGTTTTAATTTTTAAATTTTTTTATATTTTGATTAAAATTAATACAATTAAAACCGAATTAACAAAAAATTAAAATTCTAATTAAAAATCATTTTCGATGAGTGATTAAAATTATTAGTCGAATTAAATCTGTTTAATTAATTAATTCAATTAAAACTAAAATATGAACATCCCTGTCCGATTGATCCAACCAATTTGACATGTACCCTTCGAAATATGAAAGATGTATTTATATAATGAATAATTATAAATAATTAAGCCAAGGAAGTTTAATCCCCTTGTGATTCCAAAGGCATTATAGGGCAGAGCTTCCAGTCGAATCAAAGCCCAAGAATATACCTCGTCGGAAACGGCCACTTCCTGAAGATGGAAGAGTTGCCTACGACGGAAACGGACAATCTTTGATATTTAGATCTTGTTAATGGATGTTCTCAATTTCAACAAAAGAAACAAAAGAAGTAAAACATATTTACAGCTGAAGTTTATTATTTATAACAACAAACAGCACTGTAACTGTCTTGTATCTTTAACTATTTAACATGAAAGTGCTGCGAGAATGTTATTTCTTTGACATTAAATAAAAGAGACTATCCCGCTGATTATTGGACAATGAACAAGCAGGAAGCAGAACATGAACCATGTTTCGAGCATGGTATATTTGTCTGGTGGCAACTACATCTTTGACCAGAAACGGCGCAAGCTAGCCTCGATTGATCCGTGAGGTTCATCCGTCGGTAGATAAACATCATCATCGAACTGCAGAGATCATCGTAAAATGTCACAAAGAAAGATTCAGTTTTTCCAGGGTAAATCCATTTATTACATGACTCAACATTTGACCTGCATCATCTTCCATATAAGTTCTAACAAGAGCAACAAAAATTCATTCTGTTTCTCCTAGCTTTTGATTGAAAACACTGTTTAAATAAGACTCTAACTAAACCTGACAATCCTGACATAATACAAAAACAATATAAGTGAAAAAACATATGATTCCGGCTAAATTTTGGTAAAATTTATATATAAATATGACAAAAGCTAAACTAAGATTGTGTTTAGCATATTGACACATAAAATTTTTATATTTTATATGACACGAACATAAATAATATACAAGAATTGTCAGATCTAACCAGTACATTTATGAACAAGGGTGGAAAAGGATAAATTTCTGGTAGAAAAGGTGATCGAACAACGGCTATAAAACATGAGATAGACCTTCAATACATTTGAGCGTTTCAGCTGACAGAACTCGAAAATGTTTTTAATCTGCTTGACCGTCAAATATCATTATCTAAAGACCTCTTCAATCTGATATATTAGCTTTTATCCATTCCTCGTATTCTATTTGAGTTCTACCCCACACACCACCCCTCTCCTTTTTCAAACTATTGGTTCCAGATGAGTACTTTCCAGCAGATATGAAATGGCAAAGAGACATACCTTTACAATGTTGCCGTTATCTTTGCTTGATAAATTAACAGGTAAGAAATGGATATTTGGCATTTTTAATTTAATTGATGAGACATCAGGGAACCTAAAAGACAAAACCAAGATGAAATCAATTCTCCCAACAGAGGCATGTAAAAACCGGAACCATGATGCTATACGGTGTCTAATACTAAAGAGTTCTAACAGCATGCATGATCATACACTGGTGCATACATGACAATGTGTGTGAGTACACATGTACATGCAAGCATGCACACAAGAGAGAGAGAGAGAGAGCATGTATGTGCATGCACTGATGCACGTGTGACAATGTGTGTAAGTACACAATACACGTGAGCAGGCACATATGCGAGAGAGTAACAGCATGTATGTGCATGAACTGGTGCACGTGACAATGTGTGTGAGTACACAAGTATGCACACGCAAGCAAGCACAGCAGAGAGAGAGAGAGAGAGAAAGAGAGAACCTGTTAAGCACAGCCTTTGCCATCTGAAAAAGAGTGCTTTGAACAGATGCACTATATACACCTCCTTCAGGAGGACCAAAGAAAGTGTCAGCCAAAATTTTTTTCACATTCAAGTATCGGTCATTGAAGTAAAGTGGTTCTTGAGGGATGCTAGAGACAGATTCATATGAATACCTGCATCCACAAACCACATTTGTTTTGGTGAAATTAGCACCCTCTAAACTCAAACAAAACATAAGGTATAAGAATCAAGGCAAAATCTCAATGTATTATATTGGCATCAAACTCATATGAAACAAACCTGAAGCATGATAAAAGCTCTCTTCAAGAAAAGGCTTTTACATTGTTGCATATAGTTAATAACAAATTACCCACACACCATCTTTAACTTAGCTCAAATAATTAACAAATAGAAAAAGAAATTATACCTCCAAGATGCAGTAACCTCTGTTGCTACCATCCTTTCTCGTGTTTCAGGAAGAGCTGTGTATTTGTCCCTGATGAACCCTTCAAATCCTGACTGTTCACAAGCACATACTCCAAAATCAGCACAGAAATAAAGATGTAGCTTAGAAGATAGAAATGAAAGAGTATCATTGAACCAAGCACCAAATCTCAATCCTCACACAAGTACCAAAATTGAAGAAAAAGTTAACAAGATGCTGCAAATAATACCAGAACTTCAAATTTCTCCTTATATTATGTTGACAAGACACCATATGGCTATACCTTAAACTGCATCAATGATGTTAACAAGCCAGTAATAATTATTGCTTCAACAAGGTGCATATGTGTTGGCCATTTAAAAAATTAAAATAAAAACTTGGTGCACGCGTGTAGCACTAAAGGATGCAGTGGGAACATATTGAAAACATATTACAAATATGATCAGCATTAGAGGACACAGGGCGTATTTAGGGCATTGGAACACATCATCCAGAGAATTAAGAGATCTTTTTATGAGAACAACAGAAGTTTTCGCTTGTAATTCTTCACCCAAGAAACTGCCCCCTTGTACACTACAGTGTCTAATACCATTGTAAAGGAGGTAACAAATATGAAGATACAAAATAGTATCATTTATCTAGCACAAGGTAAGTTGCTACTTCTGAGACAGCATATGCATCAAATTACCAACACAACTACTCAAGAGGTGTCATTTTGATAGGTGACATTCAAGCATACCTACGTCCAGCATTTCTTAAATAGATTGTGTGTTCTACAAATAGAAATATGGCAGACACGTACTGGCTTTTGGCTAATTATATAGTTGTCACAAAACAACCTTTCATATGTTACTTCATATGGCTGGAAACAAGAACATCTTATTAAGATAACATAGCTTAGAATAGAACTTCATATTTCTTTCTTATCACTCATAAGGAGCTTGTTTTAAGAATGGATTTAAAACAACCTATTTCACGTTTACAAGACAGTATACTTGCCAATTTTTGAATAATGTAATAAGCAACATTATATTCAGAAGATTTTGTTAAGATCCAAGAAATTTATTTAACGTGAGAAAACAAACTCTTTATTGGTTACAGATAAGGAAGACCAGGAGAGCAGTGGTTCATGTGAAAGGATATTTAAAAACATATGAGCCAACTGCATCATATAGAATACAAAAAGACCAACAAAGTTACCTTGGTTGTCTTAAGCAAAGACAGCCCTTCAATACCAGAAGTCAGCTCTAAAATGCCAGACTTCTGTACAGTTGCTTCAGCTGTGTGTTTCTCCGATCCAAGTTTAAAGCCTTCAATAAACAAGATAACAAAAATTTATCGGATATTAAGGACATGGAAATAAAGTGGAAGTATTGATGGTAGTTGATCCCACAAGAAATTCATTATATTAGCAGAACTATTGCAACCTCACCCTAAATTGGGAAGACTAACCATGTTCATGTGGTTGACCATTTATAGAAACACGTTCCCATGGCTTTTCCACTACCTTTACTATTGCAGTAAAAACCTACAGAAAAGAGATACTAAAGTCTCCATCAGTTAAATGGCAATCGTTTTACATAACATTTAATGCAGAACACCCAAATGACTTAAGTGTTATACAGTGCTAATATGCTTTAAAACAAAGGTCACAAAAGGTATCAAGAAACAAGTGGTCAAGCAAGGCTAACTAAGATGCTCATTATGCTCATGCAGTTATTCGAAATGAATAGATGAATGAATAAGGTCTGGTTAGAAAAACAAGGCTAACTAAGAGGACATGAATAGTTTCTTTGTCATTTGCACATCAAAATTATTTTTTGTTTTCCCTGGTCAAGGTTAATAGATGAATGAATAAGGCCTGGCTAGAAAAGATCTTACATCCCAACTCAAATACATTTACCCAAAACATTGTTGAGGTATACCCTGTAAGAAGGAAATATTGAACATTGTTGAGGTATATCGCTAGATTCATGTTTTACTTTACTACATATATTCACAAATAGTACCCTTATTTGTTCTGAACAGAAAGCCGAGAGTACTGCACTCAAAAGTCGGAATGACATGTCTGTTATTTAATCCCTAAACCTCAAATTGCCCAAGACACCAAAATGAATGTGGTATCAAACTTAGTAACGCAGCAGTAAGAGAAACTCTATACTTTGTTTTCTTCCCGATGTAGGGAATGCATCATCCTGAAGCAGAAAAGGAAAGTGATTCTCTATCATATAAGAAAGAGAAGGAATCATCCAGCTCTCAACCATTTTCTTCATAACATTAGAATAAATTCTTAAATATCAAGAAACAACCTGTGGATAAAATGATGTGAAGTGCTTGCCAAGCAGAACCGCAAACTCCTCTGCTGAAAGTTGCTCTGAACATTCCTTTGCTTTGACATAAACCTGTATTGACAATGCCAAGATATGAGAAAGAATTTCTCAATCAAAATGACTGTAAAAATGATAAATACTCAAGTAAGAAATTATCATTTGAAGATCATTTATTATACCTCTACACAACTGCAATTTTGATTTCTTCTACAAAATTATCTATTTAACTTTTAAGGATTAAGAATCCATAAATACTCAATTAAGAATTTTTATTTATTTATTTTTATAACATAAGGGGAGAAGGGAAATTGAGCAAAGAGCTAACAACCGTTAGGCCAAGCCTGAGCCTGAGTTGTTAATAATGAATTCAAATTCTAAGACTGAAACAAAAATTGTAAAGAGGCAGAGCGAGCATAAACAGTACATGAATTCAAGAGATAGAGAATCCTTTTACCAAATGTGTGAAGATTTACACTAAAAACCAAGTTTTTACAAACAAATCTCGTTTCTTTTTAAATGATTAAAGTTGATTGATCATCCATTTTTAGATCCTTACACAAATCAAAAGCTTTAGATTTGGAACTCATATAACGACAACACCATATTCTTCTTCTCTTTTCTTTCTTCTTTTCCCAAAAAGAAGTAGATATTAATATTATTTTAATGCTTTTTCCCCGGAAACCTGAAACATTTCAGATCGCAGTACAGAATTTACATCAGATGGACCAATCAACCTACCAACCCCACCGAACCTTGAAATTGAATAAAGGAAGAAAGAAAACATAAGGTAGAGTACTAGTGAGGATCCTTACAGTGTTTTTCATGGTGTCAGTAGCGACGATGTCAGAGTTGTCGTCACGGACATAGGCGGCTACGCAATTGGAAAGCAAGCTGATGTCGACGTTCCATTCCACCATGAAATGGCGTCGCCCTTCTTTGCTCCTCCAAACTCTGCCTACTCTCACCCTTGCCTTTCCATGCCTTTGCTCGAAGTTGAATCCGTCCAGCTCCTTCGCCATTGCTCTTCCTCCGCTGTGCTTCTCAGATTCGGGAAATTCCGCTTTTAAATTATTGCTGGAAGCAGAGACAGAGACTCTGCTTTTGAATATTATAAGCAAAAGCTTGCACGCACCTATTTCTATCACCCACTCACTCCACCACGGCTGATTAATCTTCTTTTTATTTATTTATTTATTTATTTACTTTTTTACAATTTATCTCTCAATCAAAAACTGAAGAGAACAAATCAGCGAGACCAAAGTTTTAAATTCGAATCTTAATAAATATGAATTTAAATTAATTTAATTATTTATTAATTTATTTAATTTATTATATTTATTTATTAATTTATTTAATTTGAATAATATAATTTTATAATTACATAAAAATAAAATATAATATATTGATTATAATTATAATTTTTAATAAAAATATATTATTAAAAAAATATCAAAAAGAACAAGGAACAAATAAAAAAATTCCTTTATTATCTTTTTTTTTTATTGGCCAAGTGGCCTACTATAATTAATTTACTTACTTTGACTGAAAATCCTTTATTAAAATATAAATAAATTAAAATTAGGATAAAGAAGAGGAGTGCAACGACAGGCGGATGACGATTGAGGAAGACGCGGGAAACTCAGAAAAATTTTGTTAAACTCCCGACTCAGCCAACAGTTTCTGGTTTTTGAAGGTTTACTGTGGGCAATGAGACAAATATTTCCACTTAGACAAAACATTTCAGATCACGTAAAATAAGGTAAATTTTATATTAAAATTATTGACGATATAAAAACATAAATATTTTTATAATTTTTATTAAATTTATATGTGATTTTTATTTTGTGTTTTTATTTATATTTTTTATCCCATCACTTCGTTAAAAATCAGAAAAATTTTGCTAAACTCTCGACTCACAGCCCACAGTTTCTGGTTTTTGAAGGCTTACGCTTACTGTGGGCAATGAGACAAATATTTCCACTTTGACAAAACATTTCAGACCACGTAAAATAAGGTAAATTTTATATTAAAATTATTGACGATATAAAAACATAAATATTTTTATAATTTTTATTAAATTTATATATAATTTTTATTTTGTGTTTTTATTTATTTTTTTATCCCATCACTTTGTTAAAATCATAAATTTACTTCTAGTCAATCCAACATTAAGAACGAGAAAATTCTTTAAAAACCACTTCTAAGTTTTTCTTTTTTTTTTGTTCATTACTTCTAAGTTTATCTGTGTAATCAATTTTATATGAAAAATAAAAATAATTTCGTGTATTGATTTAAATTATGTAATTTATTTTTAAGGGTAAAAATTTTATAAATATAAAATTTGAATAATAATTTTATATTGGGTTAATGTATCATTTAACCTCCGAACTATACCACTTTTATTACTTTGGTACCTAATGAATTTTTGTTACCACTTTGGTACCTGAATATTACTTCCGTCAAACACTTTCGTACCTAAGACTAATGCCGTTTGAAAATGCTGATGTGGCTTAGAATGCCTAATAAGAATTTGACACGTGGTAATAAATGTCACATCATTTTCACGTCACATCAACTTTATTTCTTTTTTTATATTATTAACAAATTGAAAAAAAATTAAAAATATTCAAAAAAAAAATTTCTTTGAAAAAATATTTAAATTAAAATATTTTTTATAAATTTAAAATAAGAATAAATAAAAATAAGAAATGAGAAAGAATCGAAGAGGGGAGAGAAGAAAGAGGAAGTGAGGGAAGGGGGTCGCCAACGACGGTGTACCTCATCGAAATCGCACCGGTGATGTACTAGGTTTTCTTTGAAATTTTGAAATTCGGAAGAAAAATAATTGTTCTCTCTATTTTTTAGTTATTAGTTCTCTGATTTAGCTTTTATTTTATTGTTACTGTTTGTCTTCCATCATTCTTCTCTGGTTCTTTTTCTCACTACGTTGCCAAGAATCTCTTTCTTTTAAGCCACATTTTTTGCTTCTTCAAGTCTCCTTCTTTGCCATCTTTAAATGATGACTTGAGGCTAATAATTTTCAAAGTAACCATAAAACCCTCTTTGGTCGCCCTCTTTTTTTCCTCTGTTGTGGTTAATAAAATGGCAATGGTTCCAGGGCAGTTGATTTGGGAGATCGTGAAGAAGAACAACTGTTTCCTGGTAAAGGAGTTCGGAAGAGGCAACGTCAGCGTCCAGTTCAGTAAGGAGAGCAACAATCTCTACAATCTTAACTCTTACAAAGCATTCTGGTCTAGCTAACAAGAAGACTGTAACTATTCAGTCTAGAGGAAAGAATCAGTCAGTGTTGCTTGCCACGACAAAGACCAAGAAGCAGAACAAACCTACAAGTTTGCTTCATAAATCTGTTATGAGGAATGAGTTTCCTAGGATGGCTAAGGCTGTTGTCAATCAGGTTGTAGATAATTACTACCGACCAGATTTGAAGAAGGCAACCCTCGCAAGGCTTAGTGCCATTCATAGGAGCCTTAAGGTAGCCAAATGCGGAGTTAAGAAGGGGAACAGGTAGGCTGTTAAAATCCATGGTAGAAAGTGAGATAGATTTTTAGGGAAATTGTCATGCTTGTTCTGGTGTTGGTTTTCTTTCATTCCAAAAGTTTCAGACAGTAATTTTTCACTACTGTTGATGTATTGGAAGAATTGCCACCTCTGCCAGGGATGTTAAGCCTAAATTTTGAGATATTTTCTTTCGAGTTTCAAAAAAAAGATCTGCAGATCTGGAAGTTTCAAAAAAAAAAGATCCAAGCCCAAAGCTTTCGTCTTGGAATGAAGAAGGTGGCTGAATTTAGGATGAGCTGAGGGGATGAGGTTTTGTACTGATTTCAATTTTGAGTTTCTTGTATTTGGTTTTGTATACTGATTTCAATTTTGAGTTTCTTGTATTTGGTTTTGTATCTGTTTGTTGGGTTTATGGATGAATGTGGGTGTGTTTTTTCTGCTGGGTTTGGAGTGAAGGAAACCGAAACAAACATGCAGCGGAATTTAAATCATTCGGCCTCCACCAGGATCGATTCGGAGAGTTGCCTGATTAGGGTTTCGAGATTTTACCTAACGTTTTCTCTGATTTCTGTCTTTGGTCAAGTCACAAGCAACAACCTTTCGTTCCTGCCTCTATGGTATCCACACGAACGGATCTCACGACTCTTGAACGTCTCACGATCAGAAGCCTTAAGGAGCGTTTTTGATTCTTTATAACCGAACTGCTAGCTTCGATTAAAAAAAACTTTTCTGTTTTCTAATTGTGAAGCTATGTTTTAAAAAAAACATCCTTTTATAGGCAGTAAATTTTACCCTAAAATTTACTGCCAAACAGAACTCTAATCCTACTTAGAATAGGATTAGTTATATCCCTAATCCAATTCAGAATAGGATTAGTTATATCCTTAATCCAATTCAGAATAGGATTAATTAAGCTCCTCATTGATCCGTTCTAAGTGTGCGACCCAATAGGTTCTCAAAACAATGGCAATGACAAAACTGTCACAGGCAATGAGCGGTATCTAGCAACACATCATTGCTGCCTATGTAACGAGAATGTCAATGACTCGACATAACCTTACTCGTGATAGATGTTACCGTGTAGTCTAATCCCTTTATCCTTTGATGTCTTGATTAGACACAAGTCATGGAATGTGTCACACTTGTATAGTCTAATCAGCGTTTCTTGATTCCTGAGTAGACTAATTAAACAAATAAAATCAATATCTCATATTGACTTATTCGAGCACGGCCATGCATTTCTTAGTCTCACTCTATCAAAGGGCCCAAGACATCACTCTTGTTATATAAGAGGGATAAATTCTATCTTGATCACTCAACATCCCTCTACATAGATCAAGGCATACCCAATTACTACCTTTATAGTCCATCCTGTTACGAATGACATCTAGCAGCATTAAAGTATGCAATTCTCTATGTTGGGATCTCTGATGATCTCAAGTCAAAGGATCACATACACCATCATCACTATGAGAATCGCTTATGACACTCATATAACAATCCATGTAGCGTTCTCATGGAGGGTCGATCCAGTACATAGTTCTCTAACATGTACCTATGTGATGACTTGATATCCTATATCGATGACAATGGTCATCAGTCAACCACATACTAGTCTTATCATATCATTGTTATCCTTGTTCACAATAATACTTGACTAGGGATATTTTAAGAATAATGTGTTATTACTATTCTAAGGACATTATCATATAAGATTACATTACGCAGTTATAAAACAAATATAATAATGAACTATAATAAATAAAATGTCATGATACATAAATAATGCCAAAGTCAATCATCTAATGAATGGTTCTAAGGGCATAATCCAACATGGAGAATAATACAAAACCAGGATAGAAGAAAAAAAAACAAGAGGATTCTTTGTGGTTTTTTTTTAATTAGTTTTTATTTAACTAATATTTTTACCTATTTGTAAATAATTTTTAAGTATGTTTACGTATTTTTAAATTTTTTTAAATATTTTTACTTATTTTTAAATGTTTTTGAAATATTTTTTAAGAAAAAACGATGACTGACATGGTGCCACAAAACGAAATATGACTGACATGGTGCCATGTGTTAAATTCTTATTGACATTCCAAACCACGTCAACATTTTCAAACGGCGTTAGTCTTAGGTACTAAAGTGTCTGACGGAAGTAAAGTTCAGATACCAAAGTGATAACAAAAATTCATTAAGTACCAAAGTGATAAAAGTGATATAGTTCGGAGGCTAAATGATACATTAACCCTTTTATATTTTATAGATTTATATTTGAAAAGGAAATTTTTTTTGTGTAAGTACATATATTCTCATCTGTTAATCCTATTCGGATCGGGAGTGATAAACGAGACTTCAAAACTTTTGTTCAATAGAAACTTCAAGACTCGAAGTCTGTTCAGATACCTGAGGAAGAAGTTTACTTCCACTTCTTTTATGAAAAGAAATTTTCAAAAACATTTATTATTAGGTGCAATAACAAAAGTATTTTAATTAAGAGTTTATATATGATGCACTAACGGTATATAATTTTTATATACTATCAATGCATTAGAGGCTGACACATCATCAATTGACAAATTAAAAAATATGTCAAGCTCTTGAAAGTAGACCTGCTCAAGGGCTGGGCTACCCGCCCAAGCCTGAAGGCCCGTTTAAAATTTGGTCGGGTTTGGACAAAAATATCTGATGAAATAATCGAGCTTGGGCAAAATATTTAGGCCCATTTAAAAATCGGGCTGAGCCTCGGGCTTGACCTTTCAAAGCCCGAGCCTAGCCCGACCCGACCTGAATTTATAATTTATTATTTTTTATATTTCTTTTTTAATATTAATTAAATTTTTTATATATATTTATTGAGTATAATACAATTATATGTATATAAAACAATATTGATTAATAAACATGATTATAAATATTTAATATAGAAATTGATATACAAATTTTGACAAATTAAATTAAATTTTAAAGGGTATAAAATAATAAAAAAACAAATAAATAAAAAATTAAAATATAAAAAATTATTTTTGATCGAGCTCGAGCTTGTAGTATAAAAATGAAACGAGCTTGGACAAAAAAGCAAGCTCGAATTTTCGGGCCGAGCCGGGCTTAGACATACATCAAATTTATTATTACTTGTCATGGGCCCAGCTCGAGCCCGACCCATGATCAAGTTTACTTGAAAGTAAATATAAATAATTTTTTAATTTATTTATAAAAATTTATTGATAAGGTATTAATCTCATATTTATTAATATTATATAAAAATTAGGGTAAATTACACCCAACTCTTTAAGGTTTGGTCATAATTTAACTTCAATCCATTAATTTTAAAAATGGACACTCCTTCCCAAATATCTTAACACCGTTAAGAATAATTAACAGAAAATGTAAAATGACAAAATTATCCCTCAAAATTTTCGACCCAAACTCTGACTATTGCCCTATCCTTCTTTCCCTTTGCTATCATGTTTTACTATTCTTACATTTTTCCTAAAATCTTCCTGTATCTCGAATTTTTTTACAAAAATCAAATATTTCATCACTCGTTCTACTTTTGATTTCAAAAACCCAGTGTTTATTTCTTCGTTCTAACTTTGATTTCAAGACCCAGTGTTTAGAGTTAGATTGAAAAACCCATTGTCGATTTCTCTATCGCCTGGGTCAATCTTGCTGCACCATCGCCTCTGTTCAAAACTCATGTCGCCACCAGCATCGAAACCTTGGTTCGTCGTGCCTGCATTCAACCACGATTGGTCTCTCTCGCACTGGTCTCTCTGTCGCTCAAAGGTTTGTAAGATTTTTCAAGACTATATCTTTGTATTTTTTTTTTGGAGTCTCGTGGATGTTTCTTAGTGGATGTATATAAGGAATTGGATAGGATTTCAGAAAATAATTAAAGAAATTGATAAACCAATTGACAACTGCTCATGCCAAAAAATTAATTAAATTTTACTCGGTAAATTTAGTGTTTCAAAGCTAAAAACTAGTTGATCATAGATAAAGTTTTCTGATTCTTGGATAGTGAAACAGCTGCATTTTTCTTGGCTAAGCAATTTGAAAAAGAAAAAAAAGGAAAGAGCTTACATCATACTGGTTTAAGTCCTTGTCAGGTAACTTTGCAAGGAAATGGTTAGCCTTTACAGTGCACTTTGTCCCAACTTGACCATAACTAGGCCTAGGTGCAAAATTCAAAGAATTGCTTGAACTAGGAAAACCCATTTCTGTTCCAGACAAATTATGATCATTCTGAATAGACCCATTTGAAGTTGCAGCCAAAATATCAACAGAAGCTGGATTCACAGGCTTATGTGCTATAGTGCAAGGCCTTGAGACTACTTTGCTCATTACAAGCTTTACCTTCTTTCCAACATTAAAACCCCAACCTTTCACCTTTGTTTCAGCATCTTAGTTCTACATAGAGTTGTTCTTTTTACTCCATTCAAAGTCATATCCTCTATTAATTCTCACTAAATAGTGTATGCATCTAATTCCATAGTCTTAGTTAGTTCTCTGGCATAGTCTTAGTAATCAATATTTTCACTAATATGGATATATATATATATCTACATATATATATATATGTATATATTCATATATGTTTATATCGTTTTCTTTTATCTAGAATTGAGTTAATACTTAGAACTCTTTTTTTTTTGTTGGAATAGTGGCTGATGGCAAATTCATAGCTACATGATTTGGTGGTTCATTGCAACTCTAATACTCAAGTGATCGCAAATGTTAATGGTGATAGGTACTCCTACATAGAGTTGGTCAATGATATCTCGGAGCTCACAATTGATGATTCCACAGCTGGAAAGGGAAGGACTTTTGTCATTCAAGCTCGGAATCCAAAGTCAGCAAAATTGGTTGAGCTGAAAAGTGATGCTGACATACTGCAGCTGTTCCAAATGTATGAGGGTGTGAATGAAATCAACATTTATGTTGAAACAACTCCAGCTATTCCTCTTGCCACTGTGTTCGAATCAGTGAGTGAAGGTATGCCTTATTCCACACATGGTGTTGGTGGGAATGCTAGTGGCAGATTTGATTTTGATAATTTGGTGACTGAAAGTGAGTCTGACAGTGAACTTGAAATGGACTGTGGTGAGGAAGAGCAATATGATTTTACTAGTGATGATGGTGAATGGATGGTTGAGAGTGAGGATGAACATAGTGAATCAGACGATAATGGTAATGATAATCTTGAAGAGAGTGTAGAGTATAATAATGATAATGAGTTATCTGATATTGGTAGTGATGTTGAAGAAGGAAATGTTGGAAGTTTTGATTCTGATAGAGAGGGTAAAGCAATTAATAGAGCTATGGAAGGAATAAAATTTTCAGTTGATGATAATGGAAAAATAAACATTGCTAAGGACATGTTATTTAACAGTGTTTATCACTTTAGGGAGGTTCTTACTGACTATGTCATACAGGAATGGATAGATATAGTAAGGGTTAAAAATGACAAGACAAGAGTTACAGCATTTTATAAGGGAAATGGTTGTAGTTGGAAAATTCATGCAACTATCATTACTGATAGGAAGACGTTTAAGATAAGAAGATGTGATGGTGAACACACTTGTATTAGGGTTAGCAATAATCATGGTGCTACAACTTCTGTTTGGATAGCAAAAAAACTTGGATCAAAGTTGCATGTTGAACCAGATATGTCTTATAAATTGATGCAACATGAACTGAGTGAGAATTATGGGTTAACTGTGAATCCAAAGAAGTTGTATGGAGCTAGGAAAAGAGCACAGAAAGAATCTCAAGGGACTTATGCAAAGTGTTACGGTTTGCTGCCTTTATATGCTCAAATGGTAAGGGATATCAATTTTGGTAGCATTGTTGTCCTGCAATCAGAAAGACCTAACATTAGTGTTAACCCAACCTTTAAAAGGTTTTTTCTTTCATTTGATGCCATGAAGGAAGGGTTTGTTAATGGTTGTAGGCCTTTTATTGGTGTGGATGGATGCCATCTAAAAGGGCCTTATGGGGGAGCTTTGTTAGCAGCAGTAGCAATTGATGGGAATTATAGGCTGTTTCCAGTTGCTATTGCAATTGTGGAACTTGAAAATAGAGATTCACGGGGATGGTTTTGGGGGCTGTTAAGTTCTGTGATTGGTGATTTCAATAGACCAATGACAATAATGAGTGATGGCCAAAAGGTATTGTCGTAACGATTTCGCGCTCGACGATTTTGAAAACATTTTAAAAAAAAACAAAAGGAGTCGCCACCAATCTTTTTTGACAAGGTGTGATTGGTCACCTCAAAATTTTTATCTTTTTAACAAAATCTCAAAATTAATTAAGTTTTATGAAAAAGATAATTTTTGGTCTGCGAAAACAAAAGTTAGGTTCGGGAGTACGGTTACGTGTAGGGAAGGATTAACACCCCCACAACGCCTGTTTAAAAAATGGTACAATTGTAATCATGTGTTATCCTTTGGTTTTAATTAAATGGTCTTAATTTAACATTTAAAAAGAACTCCATTTATTTTGAAATCATTTTTTATTTGGATTAAGTTTGAAACATTTAAATTTTATTTTTTTATTTGAAATATGTGAAAATCTTTTGTATTGAAAATTATTCCGAAATACCCCAATATTTCTGGTAGCATTTCAGATAATTTCCTCACCTAAAGATTTCTTAAGAATCACTACTTGTGAGTTCTGTAGAATCTCATCATCGGACCATTGGTTAATTATTAAATTTCATTATTTATTTTTCTTTGTTTTTTTAAAATAAATTATTTATTTTCATTTTTAATCAAAATTTAAATTATTGAAAAATCATACTAAATATCCCAATACTCTGGTAACATTTAGTAGACTCTTCTCACTTAGGGATCAGTTAAGAAATCACTACTTGTGAGTTTCATAACATCTCATCATCAGGCCATTGTTTAATTATTAAATTTTATTATTTATTTTTCTTTTTTTTACAAAAAAATAATTTTTTATTTTCATTTTTAATAAAAATTTAAATTATTGAAAAATCATACTAAATATCTCAATACTCTGGTAACATTTAGTAGACTCTTCTCACCTAGGGATCAGTTAAGAAATCACTACTTGTGAGTTTCATAACATCCCATCATCGGGCCATTGTTTAATTATTAAATTTTATTATTTATTTTTCTTTGTTTTTTTATAAAAAATAAATTATTTATTTTCATTTTTAATAAAAATTCAAATTATTGAAAAATCATACTAAATATCTCAATACTCTGGTAACATTTAATAGACTCTTCTCACTTAGGGATTAGTAAAGAAATCACTACTTGTGAGTTTCATGACATCCCATCATCGGACAATTGTTTAATTAAATTTAAATTCTATTATTATTATTTTTTCTTATTTTCTTTTCTCTTTTTTTTTAAAGAAAAACTTAATTCCATGTAACTAAATTAATTATATTTGAAATTATTATACATCATAGTAAAAATGAATATTTTTGACATAAAAATGTGTTAAAAGCAGACAAAATAAATTATTTAACAAAACAAATAAATAAATGAATAAATAAATAAAAGAGTAAAAAAAATAATGCCCAAATTAGTTTGGGTTTAGAACTCAAAGAAAGCCTTCAAAAGAGCCCAAAATCAGGCCCAAACGGCAAGGCCCAAGTCTGTTGGTTGAGGCGGGCCGCGAGCGAGCCGCATTTGGTGGGCAGAAACGAGTTGCACGCGGGTTGGATCGGGTCAGCACGCAGGTCGTGAGCAGATGGTGGAGTTGGGTTGTCAGTCGGGTGGGCGGATCCCGGGTTCGGGTCAGGTCAGCACGCGGATCTTCTCCGAGGGCCAAAACGATGTAGTTTCGTTCTTCTATAAATAACCCTTTTTATTTTTTTGTTTCACTTTTTCAGATTTCTCCAAAAAAATCACAAAAAAAAACCTCTCTCCCCTCTCTGCCTTTCTTCCCAAAATCTGGCCAGAGCCATTGTTGGCGCCGCCATCCACCACCGATGGCCAAAATGCAAAAAAAAGCTTTCGGCTTTCCGAAAGCTTCTTGTCTCCCGAGCCCGATTCTAACCTTGGATTTGCCTAAAACTCTCCCAAACTCCCTAGATCTAACCTAAGCCGAAAGCCTTTCTTTTTTTTTTTTTTTTATATCTGGATTTTGTTTTGGTTTGTGTTGTTGTTAGTTTTGTGTTTTGCAGGTGTTGGAGGGTATTTATTTTTTTTGGGTTTAGTTCTTGGGGGGTCTCGGGTCTGTGTGGGAGGTGGTGGCCGAAGTAGGCTGGGGAGCTTGGGTTAGGGGGTTGAATTGGGATGGCAATGGTGGTTTTTGGTGAGCAGAGGATCCTGGGTGGTTGTAAGGGGCTGTGAAGGATGGCCGAAAATGGTGGCTTGGTTGAAGTTGGGTTTAGGTCTGTGAGGGTCGAGAAAGAGTCCCCGAGAAAATGCCCCCCTCTTTTCTACCTTTTGCAGTGGCCCCAAATGATGTGTTTTTAGAGGGAAGTCTGTATAGGGTTTGGTGTAGATGGGATGGGGTGACAGAGTTGGTGACCGACGGAGATGGGACGGCCTGGGGAAATGGGCAATGGTGGAGGCCGACGGGTATGGGGGTACTGAACCCCATTCAATGCTGATGAAACCAAATAAAAACAAAAACAAATAAAATTAAAGAAATAAGAAATAAAAATAAAAAATAAAGTAAAAAATAATAATAATAATAATAATAATAATAATAATAACAATAATAAGTATTGAATTTGTCAAAATAATTTGTAAAATTCGGACAAAATTAGGTGTCTACAGGTATGTAACATCAAAACTATTTCATATTCATTTTCTCTATATTTTAACTGTATTTTGACATTGATTTTTGTTTTATGGTAGGGATTAGCAGAAGTAATAATAGATTTTGCCACATGCAAGGCAAAGAAGTGTGTGCTAGGCATTTATATAGTAATTTCATACAACAATTTCAAGGATTGCAGTTGAAGATCAATTTTTGGAAAACTGTCAAAATACCTAATCAGTGGGAATGGAATGAAGCAAGGGAAGAAATAAAGAAGGAAAACAATGATGCATACAATTGGTTGATGGATAAGCCACCGTAATTGTGGGCAAAACACACTTTTGATCCAGCCATGAAGAGTGACCATGTTACAAATAACATGGCTGAAAGTTTTAATCATTGGATTGGCAATATTAGAGGTAAACCAATACTCACTCTCTTGGAGGATATTAGAATAAAGTTGATGAAAAGGTTTCATGATAGATATGAGAAAGCTTGTTCATGGGATACACTTATTACCCCAAATATTAGAAAAAAACTAGATGCAAGCAACTATAATGGTAGGTTTTGTAGAGTTGTACCTACTAGTGTGAGTGAGTTTAATGTCTTTGAAGGTGCAAAAAGTTATTTTGTGAACTTGCAACATGGTGTTTGGAGTTGCCCTTGTGGTGTTTGGGAGATATCAGGCCTGCCATTTAAGCATGCAGCAGCTTGCATAATTCACAAAAGGGCTGATATTGAACTGTACTGTCATGACTATTACTCCAAGCATACTTTCATGAAGACATATAATGACTTCATTCACCCTATCCAAGATATTACTATGGCTAAGTTTAGAGGTCAACATGATCCATTAGAGCCTCCGTTGCTTCGTCGTATGCCTGGTCGACCTAGAAAGAATAGGAGGAGAGAACCTGGAGAACTAGTAGTTGGAGGAAAAAATGCATGAAGAAGGAGCACTGTTAGATGCACTTTTTGCCACAAACTTGGTCATAACAAAAGAACTTGTCCTAGATCTGATATTGGAAGTAATAAGAAGATAATTCAAGATATCTTACAAGTTTTATTAAAAGTCAATAAGCTTACCTTTTTATTGCTTATATTGTGTTTAATTTTTTAGGCAAAGAAACAAACTACTATTGGTAGCGGATCAAGAGCTGATAGTAGCAAATCTGGTGGATCAAGAGCTGCTGGTAGGGGATCAAGGGCTGCTGATACAAGATCTGCTGGTAAGGGATCAAGGGTTGCTGGTAGGGGATCTAGAGCTGCATATGTGATTGAGACATCTGCAAATGCCCCGGCTAGTTCTTCAACTGCTGGTTTAGGGACACAAGCTAGTGTTTCTAGTGGAAATCCAAACTATGATGATGGAAGGGCGTCTCAGGTATGAGATAGTAGGTTATAGTGATATGTAACTAAGATGGATGTGTAGTTTTTCGTTTTTTTTTTTGTTTGAAGAAATATGGTTGAAGAAAATGGTGAAGAACATGGTGATAAGGTTATAGTGAGAAGCACATGGATATGCTGTTAGGTTTAGATTGTTTTTGCTTTTTAGTTTAAAGAATATGGTGATATGTCCCTGTCATATTATAATGATGAAATTTGCTTTTTGTATTTCAAGGTAATTGCATTGGTATTGAGAAATTTGCATTTGATAAATATTTAATGGGACCACTTCAATGGCTGAGATTTGTGTTGTGTTCAAGGCATTGAAGTGGTCCCAACAACTTTGTTTTGGCAAGTTATAATATGGCTTGATGAGTTGTTGCAATCATAAAAACGGGAAACAATATTGAAGTGGCCCTGTTGGTATTGTATATATTTTGTTATGTATTTTCTTTTTGCCTTATATTGATAATGAAGTGATCTTTTTAATGAGTTCAGAACACCTTAGCACATTAAGCTACAACCTTCTGTACTTCATTCCCAATGATATTGAAATACACATATTGCTTTTACATTACATTGCATAACACGAATAAGTATTTTTTTAATAGTAAAAAGTCTACATTGATATCTGTTAAAATAACTTAGCATACATTACGTAACACTAATAACTAATAAAGCTTAACATTAAATTTGTTCAACATTATTTGCTAAATATAACTACTAAAATAACCATGAACAAAATAACAATCATTGTTTCCAATGATTTCACAGCATGCTCAATTCTTTTGCAATGCTCCCTTGTAGCTTCAGTTTCTTTCTTCATTTCTATCATACAATTTGTAATCTTCGAGGCATTTCTTCTCATATCGATATCTTCATTGAACATGGGACGCACAGTCATCGGACGCCACTACTGAAAAAATCCACAATTCCTCTCTTGACAAGTAAAATAGAGTTTTGCATAATTATACTCAAATTCTAATATTCTTACTGCAACTCCTCGACCACACTTACAATGTTTGTTTTGAAATTGAATATCATATTTGGGTGCATGACTATTGCTTGAAGAAGGCATGATAATATCATAAACTCTTAGATAGCAAATTGAGCCAATGGTTAGTTTTGAGGTTTATTCTAAATAATAAATTCTAATGAATAATAAATAATAATAATAATAAGCAAATAATAAATAATAAACAAATAAATCGATAAATTTAGTGCAGTACATGAAACACAAATTTAATAAATTATAAATATCAAACAATAAACAAATAAAAAACAGAAGATAAATTAAAAGTAAAAAATAAAAAATAAACAAACAAATCTATAAATTTAGTGCAGAACATGAAAGACAAATTTAATAAATAATAAATTATAAATAACAAACAATAAACAAATAAATAAACAAAAAATAAATTAGAAGTAAAAAAAATCAATACCTTTCTAGTATAACCAGCAGAAGTAATCTGACTGCATTTGAGGATTGTGGAGTATATAAAGCTTTACAAAGGTAAAATAGTCATTAAGTTGGGTTTTTAACCATTGACCTCACGGTGGACTCACGGATAGACTAAGTTATCTTGCGACAGACAAAAGTTTAGGGCAGAGTATCTAATTTTAAAACTAATGGACTGAAGTTGAATTATGATCAAATCTAAAAAAATCGGGTGTAATTTACCTTAAAAATTATATAATGTCACTGTATCTCATATATATACATATATATATCTATAGATCTATACATATATATATATATATATATTTGTCTCCTCCTCTCCCATAGCTTGACACTTGTCCATTTATTTTTTTTTGCCCTCAACAATTTTTTTTTACTTAGGTCCTTTTATTTTTTTTCTCAACAATTTTTTTTCTCAAATCATTAACATGTTTTTTGTCCAATTAATTTTTTTTGCCCTCAACAACTTTTTTTTTTTAGGTCCTTTTATTTTTTTTCTCAACAATTTTTTTAGTTAAATCCTTAACATGTTTTTTGTTATATATAATTTATAAATGTAAATTCTTTTTTTTTATGAAGAACAATAGACAATAAAATGTTGTTTTAGATAAATAATGTAACTAGGAAATGCTATAATTTTTCCTGTATTTATTTGGAAAAAAGATGATGATTTTTTTGAAAAATTATGTAAGTAATTTTTTTTAAGTAAATCAATACATACTATTAAAGATAGCTTTTGTCAATTGAAGAAATTGGTGATGACACGTGTATG
Source organism: Heritiera littoralis (assembly GCA_031772115.1). Taxonomy (NCBI): domain Eukaryota; kingdom Viridiplantae; phylum Streptophyta; class Magnoliopsida; order Malvales; family Malvaceae; genus Heritiera; species Heritiera littoralis. The sequence goes on from JAPDPK010000118.1 coordinate 2,386,773, forward strand.
AACATTGTTTTGTCAATTGAAGCAATTGGTGATGATGCATGTATTACAGCTGTGTCGATTGGCAAGCGATTTATGCAATTATGTGGACTGGCGAGCTATGTCGGATGGCAAGCTGTTTATGCTGTTGTGTGAATTGGCAAGCTATGGGGTTGGCGAGCTGATGTAGTATGAGGGTTGACGAGCTGTTATGCTGTTGTGCAAAATGGCAAGCTGTGTTGGTTTGGCGAGTTGATGCAGTATTACGATAGTTGAATCGAAAAAAATGGCAGTTTCTACAGCTTTGTGGATTGGCGAGCGTTTCTACAGTTGGTGGATTGGCGAGCTATGTGCTTTGGCGAGTTGCTATGCTGTTTGTGAGGGTTGGCGAGCTGCTGTAGTATGTGCACCTTTTATTAGAGTATATTTCTTATTGATGTAAATATGTTGTTGTTGAATCGAAGACAAGGGAAGTTTCTACAGTTGTGTAGATTGGCGAGTAGTTTATGCAGTTGTGCGGATTAGGGAGCTACGAATTGGTGTGCTGTTATGCTATTTGTGTGGGTTGGCGATCTGCTGCAGTATGTGCATCTTTTATTGGAGTATATTTCTTTTTTATTTAAATATTTTGTGGTTGAATCGAAGAAAAGGGAAGTTTCTACAGCTGTGTGGATTGGCAAGCAGTTATGTGGATTTGCGGGTTGGCAAGCTATGTGCTATGGCGAGCTGCTTCACTCTTTATGAGGGTTGGCGAGCTGCTGTAGTATGTGCCTCATTTATTAGAGTATATTTCTTATTAATTTAAATATTTTGTTGTTGAATAAAAAAAAATGAGAGTTTTTATAGCTGTGTAGATTGGTGAGCGGTTATACAGTTGTGTAGTTTGGCGAGCTATGTGGTTGTTGAGCTGTTATGCTGTTATGTGGGTAGGCGAGCTTCTGCAGTATATGCCTCTTTTATTAGAGCATATTTCTTATTGATTTAAATATTTTGTTGTGAAATCGAAAAAAAGGGAAGTTTCTACAACTGTATAGATTGGCGAGTGGTCATGCAGTTTGTGTGGATTTGCGAGCTATATACTTTGGCGAGCTTCTATACTGTTGTGTGGATTGGCAACCTATGTTGATTGTTGCTCCATGTTTACATTGAACCAAAATTTCAATCAGGTTTTGTAACAAATTAACGAGCATGATTGTTCAACTTTTGAGTATTTTAATTTTTAACTCTTCATTTGTATGCACTAAGTTTGAACAAAAAATTGTAAAGAAAAAAATTTTACTGTAGCGAAGCACGAGCAATTTTCTAGTACATATATATATATATATTTTTGTCTCGTCCTCTCCAATAACTTGACACTTGTCCATTTATTTTTTTTCCCTCAACAAATTTTTTTTTTACTTAGGTCCTTTTTTTTTCTCAACAACTTTTTAGTTAAATTATTAACATGTTTTTTGTCCAATTATTTTTTTCCCTCAACAATTTTTTTTACTTAGGTCCTTTTATTTTTTTTCTCAACAATTTTTTTAGTTAAATCCTTAACATGTTTTTTGTTATATAAAATTTATAAATGTAAATTCTTTTTTTTATGGAGAACAATAGACAATAAAATGTTGTTTTAGAAAATAATGTAGCTTGAAAATGCTATAATTTTTTTCCTGTATTTATTTGGAAAAAAGATGTTGATTTTTTTGAAAAATTATGTAAGTAATTGTTTTTAAATAAATCAATACATACTATTAAAGATAGCTTTTGTGAATTAAAGTAATTGGTGTTGACGCGTGTATTACAACTGTGTCGATTGGCGAGCGATCTATGCAGTTGTGTGGACTGGCGAGCTATATCGGATGTCAAGCTGTTTATGCTGTTATGTGAATTGGCAAGCTATGGGGTTGGCAAGCTGATATAGTCTGAGGGTTGGTGAGCTAATGTAGTACGAGGGTTGACGAGTTATTATGCTATTGTGCAAAATGGCGAGCTGTGTTGGTTTGGCGAGTTGATGCAGTATTACGATAGTTGAATCGAAGAAAATGGCAGTTTCTACAGCTTTGTGGATTGGCGAGTGTTTCTATAGTTGTGTGGATTGGCGAGCTATGTGCTTTGGCGAGTTGCTATGTTGTTTGTGAGAGTTGGCGAGCTGCTGTAGTATGTGCTCATTTTATTAGAGTATATTTCTTATTGATGTAAATATGTAGTTGTTGAATTGAAGACAAGGGAAGTTTCTACAATTGTGTAGATTGGCGAGTGATTTATGCAGTTATGTGGATTAGCGAGCTACGGATTGACGCGCTGTTATGCTGTTTGTGTGGGTTGGCGATCTGCTGCAGTATGTGCATCTTTTATTAGAGTATATTTCTTTTTTATTTAAATATTTTGTTGTTGAATCGAAGAAAATGGAAGTTTCTACTGCTGTGTGGATTGGCGAGCAGTTTGTGGATTTGCGGGTTGGCAAGCTATGTGCTTTGGCGAGCTGCTATGCTCTTTGTGAGGGTTGACGAGCTGCTGCAGTATGTGCCTCATTTATTAGAGTATATTTCTTATTGATTTAAATATTTTATTGTTGAATCGAAAAAAAGGGTAGTTTCTATAACTGTGTAGATTGGCTAGCGGTTATGCAGTTGTGTAGTTTGGCGAGCTATGTGGTTGGCGAGTTGTTATGCTGTTATGTGGGTTGACGAGCTTCTGCAGTATGTGCCTATTTTATTAGAGTATATTTCTTATTGATTTAAATATTTGTTGTGGAATCGAAGAAAAGAGAAGTTTCTACAGCTGTGTAGATTGGTGAGCGGTCATGCAGTTTGTGTGGATTGGCGAGCTTCTATACTGTTATGTGGATTGGCAACCTATGTCGATTGTTACTCCATATTTACATTGAACTAAAATTTCAATCAGGTTTTATAACAAATTAACGAGCATGATTGTTCAACTTTTGATTATTTTAATTTTTAACTCTTCATTTGTATGCACAAAGTTTGAATAAAAAATTATAAAAAAAATTTTTCTCGTAACGAAGCACGGGTAATTTTTTAGTATAAATATAAATCTTTTTATAAATTTTTTTAAATAAAAAACTCTGATTAAAAAGTGCAATTATTGTGTTTCAAAGAGAATTTTTTAAAACCAAAAAGCCCTTTGCCCCTTTGTATGCCTTCCCTCTCTATCCTTTCAAATCTCTTTTCACTCTGAAACCCTAGCTGTCCTTGCTCTCTTTTCACTACCTACTGCCACGACGGTCGCCGGCGGTTCCGGTTATCCCACTGCCACCGGCATCTTGTTTCTTTCTTCTTCCACTGCGGAGGTCCTCTATTTTTTTTTTCAATTTCTTTCCTCCCCCATTTCCCTCTTTATCTACTCTCTCCCTTTCTTTTCTCCTTTTCTGTTCACTCTTTATAACCTAGTCATTTCTTTTCTTTTCCTTGGCCGACCATCATCATTTTTAAGATCTGTCTCAGATCGCTGCTGGCAGCTGCCACCGTCGGCTGTGTAGCTGCCACCGTCGGCTGCGTCCTCTGTGGCGGATTTAGCCTTTGTTTTTTACCTCTGGTTTTGCTGGAATCGTGATGGCTATGGGCATGGCTATGGTTGGTTTTTTTTGTTTCTCAAAATGCTGATGTGGTAGGTGACGTGGCAGCCTTGTCAAGTTTATACTCACCAAAATACCTTATACTCGCTTCCTAGAAACTTCCGTTTAGAACTACGCGTAAGATTGAAAGACAAGGATCCTTTGAACTCGTCTCGGCCGATCCTCCGAATTCATCAAATCAAAAAGTCAAAATCAAATCTAAATCCCTCTCCTTTCTTCATTCTCTTTCTTTAAGCTTACGAAGAATCAAGGAAAGAAGATGAAGAGAGTCTTCGGCGTTAAGAAAGACAAGGAACCGCCACCGACGATTGAAGATGCCACGGATAGGGTTTCTCTCTATCTCCTTTTTTATTTTTCTTTTGATCTTAAATTTTCGTTTGATCTGTCGATTTCTGAGTTAGTAATAGGGTTTCTCTGTTTGATTAGGCATGATTCATTTCAAAATATTGTGATTTGTGAAATAATATGGATGAGATTTTGTAATCAGATAAACAAAAGAGGCGATACGGTAGATGAGAAGCTGAAGAAGCTGGATGCTGAGCTGAGTAGGTACAAAGAACAGATAAAAAAGACGAGGCCTGGCCCTGCTCAGGAGGCTCTTAAAGCTCGAGCCATGAGGGTTCTCAAGCAAAAACGAATGTACTTGCTTCTTCTCTATCAAATTATTCCTTAATCTTCTTCTACCGCTATTTATGTCGAGTTTCTACGTTTGTACTGTCTTTGAAGTTTGGCAATTCTTTTACTTGATATGATATATATGATATGTTGGATGGATTATAATAGTCATTTAAGCCTACGGTATGTTTCTTTATGGAAATCTGTATGCTTTATGAATATGCCTTTTCGATTTGTTACTTGATTGAAATTTTTAGCTGAAGTTCGTAAATTTTTGGACCTTTTCCAGAAATTAATAATTGATTATTTGAATTATCTTTTTTTTGTGCCATTTTGGGGAAATTATTTTGTTTTATTAATCTGATGCTAGTTGATACCTATTATTTAGTTGTGTTTGAAATCATATAAGGTGTTGTTTTATTATCTTTTTCATCATATATGATACTTATGGCTTTTGGTTAGGTATGAAGGGCAACGTGATATGCTTTACAATCAGACATTCAACCTCGATCAAGTTGCTTTTGCTTCTGAGGGTATTAAAGATGCTCAGCAAACTGTATGTGGTAGCCTTTGACTTCATTGTTGTATATGTTCCATTTTATATAACTGACCTGTTGCAGAGTTGCAGTAACTGATAAGATTTTCTTCTAGAATAATATTGTTATGTGTTAATTCGTTGACAATTGCTCATCAATGATAAGATTTTATTCTAGAATAATATTATTGTATGTTCCATTTTATATAACTGACCTGCAGCAGAGTTGCTGTAACTGATTAGATTTTCTTCTAGAATAATATTGTTATGTGTTCATTCATTATTGCTCATCCTGTGTATGCTTTCTGAGGAGCATAAATGTAATTGAGTAGCCATTAATTGTTTTTATAAGATTGGTCGTACTCTCTACCTCGCATAAACTGTTTGTTACATTCTATGGTGGATTTATTGGGGCTATGGTATATTTACGGTAAAACATTTGTGTTTCTTGGTAGCGCCTAAAGGGGCATAATTCAGGAAAAACCGGTTGGAGCTTTTTCAGTTCCCTTATTGGAGTCTGCTGCCTACCTCAGGAGAGGTAGGAGATGAACCATTTTGTTACTGGGGAGAGGTTTCTTCATTGAATATGTGAATAATGATTAATCTATATCCTGAATTGTTTATACTCATTGTGGCATCAATTCAAGCCAATAGGATATGGATGCCTTGAAAATTATTGCATCACATATGTTAGAACTACATCACATTGCAAATTTTAAATCATATTTATTTGCCTGTGCCAGATGTCAGCCCTGAAGTCTGCCAACAAGGAGCTGAAAGGAATGATGAAGACTGTGAAGATTCAAGACATAGACGTCTGTACTTTCTTTATAATTTCCATTCTCCATCTTGCTTTAATAATAAAGAATTTCTAGTGATTTGATTCCTTTTATTTATAGAACCTTCAAGATGAGATGATGGACCTGATGGATGTGAGCAACGAAATTCAAGAGACCTTGGGTAGAAGCTATAATGTGCCTGATGACATTGATGAGGATGAACTCATGGGCGGTAAGCTTTGACCTTATCTGAAGTCACAAGCACGGACTTTAAAAGTTTAAATATTATTTGCTTTGTTACCTCATATAATTTGCTAGAAGTGTTGCAGATTTTGTTTTACCTGTAAGGATGGAAGAAGTAAATGGTGGAATTTGTATTGATATCTTTGCTGTTGTTACTGTTATTTGATTTGCTAAATAATAACTCATCCAGCCCTTCATAATCAGTGCCACAATCTTGGCTTATTGGGGGCCTGAACTTAGTGTCTGAAAGACTTTAGGTTCTGCTCACATGTAACTTACATGTTGCCTTGCCCTCTATAGTTTTATGATGATCCATCATGGATTGCAGAACTTGATGCTCTGGAAGCAGACATGGGAAGTGAAGCTGACGGTGTTCCCTCTTATCTTCAACCTGATAAGGAGGAACCTGATTTGGATGCAGAGCTCAATATGCCTTCAGCACCCATGGGAAATACAACAGCACCAGCTGGAAGGTCCAATGTCCAGGTAAAACTATTACCCAGCAATTTTAGTCAAGTTCTATGTTAGCACTAATACAAGAAGTTACATGTTACCTTATATAGGAAGCCCAATGTTCTTAAAAATTGGGATATTTGTATTGTTGACCCCATTCTTTCTTTACACTCCATGTTATAATTACATGTTTTGTTTCATTTGTGGTACACTTCGTTCGCACCACCCCTATTTTAACAATACGACAAATTATTTTTTTCAAATGACTGTTAGATTTTGTGTCGGTTTTGTACTACCATCTAAGCTCCTTGTCTCTATCAAGAGTATCTGTGCTTTCTGCATTTCCACCCATGGTCATCCGCACTGTAACTCTTGTTGATAGCTGGCTTCTTGAGCTCCTGTCATTTCTAGTAGTTATAATAGGTTTATAGAGCTGCTGAAATATTTATAAGATAAGATTTTGCATCTATCTTAGTTATCTCTATTCGTTTTAACTTTGATGCTTGGCAGGGTGAGGATGAACTTGGTTTGCCTACTGTTCCTCGAGCATCTGTCCGCAGTTAGATGATCTGCTACTATGCGTCACTGCATGCATATAGGAGGAACGTGGATGGAGCATGCCCTTGTAAACACATTGTGCAGAATTAACTAGTTTTTCTACTGCGATTTAATTGATTTTAATGGGATGGGATTTATATATAATAAGCATTACTGCATAAGGGGGTAAAATTTGTCTTGATGGGAATATTAATATCTATGGTTGCCAACCAGGATCCCACTGCATGATAGAACCTTGCAATGAGTTGGGTATAGGAAATGTAGTATGTGGTAGACATATGAAGTATTGATGGGTTGTTTTTCTCTTTTTTATTCTTTTTTTGTCTGATGATTCCTGAAATGGTTGATCATTGAAAACTAATAAAGCTTGCAACGTCAAGGTGAGAGATTGAATGAATTGGTTAGTTCTGTATGTTAAGCAGTGCTATTTTTTGGGGGGTAAATTGGATAAGAAATTAAATTTTATAGTATATCATAATTTTCTCTTTTAATGAATTTTTTTTAATCCCTCCAATTCTTTAGGTAAGAAAGCTGAAACAAGGTCTCGAGGATTAGTTTCTTGGTATAGCTTGTACTCCTTTGGGGTCAATGAAACTTACAGTTCTGACATTAGTAAACCCAGTACCGGCGGTTGTGGATGTTTTATTTTTTCAGGTTGCACAGAAAAATAAATCGGTCACCCTTGGACTTCAGTGGTGCAAAAGGTTAATTACTAAAAATTTCATCGTTGATGGATCCGCAGTAAAAAACTAAAAAATTCATTGTTGATGGATCCGCTGGAATAAGTACCAAGGATTAATGAAACTCAAGGTAGATGGTTCTGACATTAGCGAACGCGCGGTTGTTGACTGTGCGTTAGGTTATCATTGGAGTGTTACTAAAATTAGCGAGGGGGGAACCATTCTCACCGTCATCTAAATTAAATGCCATTGCAACTGGACGATGCCAACTGCTTAAATGCCATTGCACCGCCAGAGCGGACTCTAATTTTGTTGAATTCATGACTATTAATTAAAGAATGTCTTGTTTTGTTAACCAAAACAAAAAGAATGTCTTGTTTTAATCCTTCTCCACATGTATTATCTTTTATTTTTTTATTATTGAAAGTGATTTCACTAATACTATTTTTTGATTTAATTATCATTTCACATTTCATTGACGGGCAAAGCATATTTTGAACCTCATTAAAAATCTCAAGAAAAAGATCAAAGTTTTTTTTGGTTCTTAAGGACTAAAGAGGTATAAAGAGAAGAGAGTTTGAATTTTAAACCTATCGTCCTTTAAAGAAAGATAATAATTATTAGATAAATGTTGATTGTTACTAATATCAAAGTGTCATCTTCAAAAATATTCTAATTGTTTTTCAAAATCAATTTATAAATCCTCATATTTTAAAAGTAATAATGTAATTGACGGAAACAATATACAAAGTCTTAACGGTATTTAATTCATTTATGTAAAATTAGTATGAAAAAACGATACGATGAGATTGAAAGTAAGAAAATAACTATTAATGATATATACTTTGTAATAAAATAATAAAAAATTATTTGAAATAAAAAATAAATTTATCCTTCTATCATTTTATCTTCTAATAAAAAATTCCACCGCACTTTCACACACACAACAGAAATTCCGCGAAATCCAAGCACTCTCTTTATCGTAAAATGCCGGTTCAAATTTTTTTGACATAACTCTAATTTGATTTTCCATTTTTTTTGGACCAAACCCACCATTGACCTTTAGATTTAGGTGTACGATCCTAATTGGCCTCCCAATAATGAAAGCAAAAATGAAAGAGAAATTTCATTCCCCGTAGAATAAGTAACATACTATAATTACAATTAAAGAAGGTTGGTGGAAGGAGCAAATGGGAGATGATTGCCACACTCACACACACACAGAAAAAGCAAATGCCTAAGCCACATTGCTTTTCTGCACTCCACTCTCTGCCTACCTTCCTTTCCACCTTCCAAAGACAACTGTTAAAAACAGTAAAACTAGTACACCGTATTCGTGGCCATCCAACCCAATTTCTGTACAAAAGACAAAGAGCAGCTTGACTTAAGGCATGGTGGCATTCATTAATTTAATCAAGTTACCCCACATGGCAACTTGATTCTTTCTCGACTCCCGAGGAGCATTGGCTCCTTCCATGTTTCTTCTTCAACCTGAAACATAACAACAAGAACCAATCACATGATGAATAAGATATTTTATGATGATGTTTTGGATCAGATCTGAGGAAACAAGCTGAGTTCTAGGTAAACTAGATTAGCTAATGTGATTTGGACTTGCTTCATGTGAACATTAATATTCTGAAATATACAAAGAATGTTATCATTTTACAATCTCAATCTTAGAACATATACTAAGTAGATTAAGGTTTGGCAAACGTATGTAGATATGTACTAAAAAGAGTGGAAGTTGTAAATGATAAAAACAAAAGGGTCAAAATTAGAGAAAGATCTAAATGAATTTAGAAGAAAATCATTCGAAAAGATATAACAATACGAGAACTGAAATGATGCGTTGTATTGGATTGGGATGAGACAATGAGTGGAAAAAAAAAATTATGTTAATGACTTAACGTGAATTTATATAACCTATCCAGTACTAAAATAAAAGCTCTAAATATGATGATGAATCTTAATTTTAAACACAATATGGTGATTTTCGATAATTTTCAAGTTGTACCCAGTTAGACATTAAGCATGCACGAGTTACCGTACAACAGTCCCAAACAAAACTCTATGTTTACAAGATTTAGAGTTACACAAGCTGGTAGATTTAAAATTTCAGATTCTGAGTCGTGCTTACTAAGATTGACATTAAATTGAGCAAACCTCAAAGGTCAGAAGGACCGCAACAAACACGTGTCAGGTAGGAACAGGCAAAAAGACAGAATATCTCTGAAGCAAGCTTTTGGGTGGTGAAGTTCTTTATAAATCAAACAAGTTCAACTAAAAGTATGCGTTAATTAATACCAAACCAAACAATAATCTAAAGGCAGGTAAGCAGTCGTGTCTGAATACCTAACAAACCAAAAGGAAAAGGATGGAGGAGGCCAGTTCTGTCATAAAGAAAAAGTGTTGAATTTAACAGAAAGGAAAATGCCGCTTGTTTTATTTTACTTTTCTTTTCATAATTGGGAAGACTCTAGGTTGTTCTATTTCAAATCCAACTACATGCCAAATTTTTTCTTATTAAAATAAAAAATTGTTGATTGATATATCACAACCCATTTCTTAATCACTTGATAAAAGTAAGAGATTGTTGATTGTTGGCTTTATTTTACTTAACTGGACTAATGCTGACTATATTTAGCAATGCCAGCAGTTGATGAAAGAAAGAGATTGTTAATGAACATGTCACTGACTTTTTCTTAATCACTGGATAAAAGGCAAGAGATTGTTCCTTCTTGGCTTTGTTTTATTTAATTGGACTTGAGAAATTCCAAATTAATGCTGACCAAATTTAGCAATCTTAGGCTGAAATCATGGGGTGTTGTTACCAAAAGAAACTCAAGTGTCCGCACTAAAATCAGCCCTAACACAAACGAGTTAACTCAGCCTAATTCTAAGCTCTAATGTACAGATTTTAATGAGAAAAGAGTGACCCAGTGATTAGAACACTTACCTAAATTCACTTCAATCTCTGAATATGACATCCTCGGCAATGGCCATCAAGGGTTTCAAGCAATCCGGTGAGAACTTTCGAGCAAAGAAATATGAATAAGTGGCATTCGACTTCCTCAATCTATGTAAAAGCTCCGGTGAAACTTCCGGCGCATGGTAGGTATGCGGATGACCATCGACACTGTCAGTCCAGTTGACTCTGGTTAATGTGTAATGGCTGCAGCCCTTTGGATCCTCCATTGACAATAATGTAGGGAAATAGTGTTCCTCGGGGTAGCAAGAGTCCAAGTCTATGCAAGGGAGTTTAAACTTCCGCCATAGCTTCCTTTCTTTGAGTACAAGCAAAGCATGTCTTTTCGCTAGCACGAAAAACTGAGATCCAACCCTGAATTGGTCGAACGATATTTCCGGGAGCATCACGCCGTCGCCTCGAGCGACGTAGCGGTTGTGCAAATGTGGATCGTCGGACAAAATCTCGATGTAGCTTCTGTGAGAACGTTGGGTTAGGAAGGCTTTGGATGCTGCACTTGGGTTCCCGAGAAGGGAAGTGTAAATGTATTGGAATGAATGGAGAGGAATACAATGCTGGGATAACAGCGCAAAGTACAAATTGAACGGATCGTCGATGATGGCGTTGGCGAGGAGTCTCCGGGCGGCGGCGATGAGCGTTGGGGAGGCGCGTTCAGTTCTCTTGGCGGGGATGAAATTGGCTTTTACCGACCACTGTGGCACCGACAGCTTGGCCGATGGATCGGCATGGACATAGACATTGAACAGAAGCTCGTTTCCCTGGAAAAACCGCTGCCACAAGGGAGCAAACACGAGATCCGAGTTCGTAAGGAAAAGGAAAGCGATCTTCGGCTTGGGATTTGTGGTTCCCAGATGGGAAATCCTGGAAACTCCACGGCTTGATGCGAGAGTAGCTTCGTGGAAGAGCTGGAGATCGTCCACTTCATCCCGGTAAGAAATCGGAGATTGCTTTTGTTTCCTGAGAGGCAGGATTTGCGGGGCAAAGAGAAAGAGTATGAAAAGAGAAAGGAAAAGGGTAAGAGAGTACACAACCGGAGACGCTGAAGACAACATTGCTTGGGCTTCCAAGCTTTTGGCTATGGCAGCAGCAGGTTGATTTGCAGGGTTTATATACAACCCAACTGTTTGGCTACAAGGAAAGGGAAGGAAAAATTTAAGATTCCTTACTACTACAGAACTTCAGTGATTCTACCATCTCGTTTACTCCATTGACGAAAGCGGAGAAAAGGGTTATGAGATGAGAAGATCTGATTTTGGCGATGAGAAGTGAGGTAGAAGAAAAGGATGAAATATTGGACTGAAAACGGCGGAAAAGGACAACAATGGTGGTCTGGTGGGGGTTAGACTCTCAGTCTCATTAATTATCAATTAAATTAATATTATTCTATGATAAAGAAAAAAATCTGCTAAGGACGTAGATCATTGCATCCCATAGGATATCTCTATCCAACATCCAGTAGTTTCTTGTAAATTGCAAGATTAAAAGATAAAAAAACGTTACGAGTTATAATTTATTAAAATTTATATTTAAATATAATCAAAATTAAAAAAATTATTTGATGTATTTAATCAAATTTTAACATAAAATTTTTATATTTTTTTATCGAAATCATTCGGTATCTTCACACCATTTTGATATAAAACTAATCCAAATTCGAGTCATACAAGACCTAAAAAGGTGTAAAGCTCTTTCTCGAAAGTTTTAATACAACTGTATTAGTTAAATTAAAATAACTCCTATCAATTGATCTACGTGTTTTTGAATTAAAATTTTTATATTTTATACCATATAAACAAAAATTTTATATACAAATGAGTGATATAGATCTAATGAAGCCAGCGGTCATGACTCCCGTGACCTTGAGGCAGCTAGTGGCCTTTAAAAATATAACCGACAACTTTGCTTTGCAATATTTTGGTAGAGCTCGTAGATCGGATGGGATGGATTTATCAGACCTCTCGGACCCAAAGCCAAGCTTGATTCTCTTCGTTTGACTATCATATTCTATTCTTAAAATATCATAATATACATTAAAAATAGATATATAATCAAATCGAAAGTGAAGCTTGTTGTTTATTTTTTTTAATATTATTCGTATTTGATTTTTTTTGACCCTCATGTATTTTTTTATGCGATTACTCCGAAGTTAGAAAATTGTCAAGCCACATGGAAGTGGAATGCCTCTTCCAGCACGGTTTGCTCCATACGCATGACTCGAACTCAGATCATGTTTAAGGAAGAATAAGTCTCTTACTACTCAATCTCAACTAATATTGGTTTCGTATTTGATATTTTGTTTGTGAGTATTAAGTGAATGTGTTTATAAATGTGTATAAAATTTATTATTATTAAACAATAAATGATCACTTAATGATAATGAGTTTTAAACAAAATTTAAATAAGTTTCATAAGAGAATAAATTTATCTTTATTCGTAATCGTTTGTTAAAATTAATAACATGATGAATGAAAACAAAAAATGTTTGAGAATTGTTTATCAAACATTTTGATTATTTATTACCTTAGTTAAAACTAAATAAAAAATACTTTATTTATAAGTAAAATAATTTATTTAGGCTTGACTGAGTTAAACTTAAGATTAAAAATTCATTTTTGAATCCACCTTAAGTCGATCTATAACTTGATTCGTGAACATTTCTATTCTAATTTTTTTTAATAATTAGTATATTATTCTAGCTACATTATAGTAAATTGAGGGAAAATATTTTTTAGTTATTTTAATTTAATAAATATTTAATTATTATTTTTTAAAATTCATTTAAATGAATATATTCATTTAATTTAAATTTTTGATTCAAATTCTTTACTAAAAATTAAATTAATTTACAAAAATATTTATATATTATTATATTGTTTTGTAATTATCTAAAAAGTGTATTATTATATTATTGTTATTAATTTATTAATGCTTCATCATTCAATCAAATAAGTAATTTTTTTAATTTTGATAATAATAATGAATTATTATCGTTATTTGAAATTTATTTTTTATTAGACTAAATTGTAAGAGTCTAGTCCAAATTTAAGTCAAGCCAATCAATTACCAGCAAGTCAACAACTCCATTCTTTGTTTTTTTTTTTTCCTTCCTCTTTATTTCGGTAAACAGTTTCATATTCAACCTAGGAAAAAAAACTATCAATATTTTTCAGACTTAATAGTTAAATATATTTTTATTTTTTTTCATCATATAAATATAAAATCCTCAACTTTTAATTTTATTGTAAAAGTTAATAAATTTTTATTTTAATATAAATAAGTCCTCAATTTTTAAAACATTTCAATTAGTTAAAATAAATAAGAGATTAAAACTTTTATAAGTTCTCAATCTTTTTTTATTGCAAAAAATATATAATTAATTTTGACTTAACTGAATTATTTTAAAAAATTAAAGATTTATATAGTAAAATTAAAAGTCAAAAACTTATTTTCATTTTTTACACAGTGTTAAGAATATATTTGATTATTAAGTCAATTTTTTCATTTTATTTCCTTCAACTTTATATTTATAAAATTTTCTTCCCTCTCTCTCTAAAATAAAAAACCTTATCATCTCTCCCCAAATATTCAAACCTATAGATTTTGACATCGGACACTGGTCCAACTGTCACTTGTTAGCATCGATTGTTGTCCATCGGCATCTAAGTTCATACAAAACTTACCTAAAAACTTATCATACAATATAAAAAGAGTTTGTATATGATGCACTGACAGTGTATAGTTTCTATACACTGTCAATGCATCAGAGGTTGACACCTCATCAATAGGCCCTTATTGGCAAATTAAAAAAAAATATTTATATTTGCATATAAAAGCCTATTGATGAGGTGTCAATATCCGGTATATTGACAGTGTATATAAACTATACACTGTCAGTGCATCATATATAAATCCTTATAAAAAAATACAAAAATTACACTGATTAAAATTTCAACAAAAACTATAAATAAATTTGATAAATATTAAAAAATACTTAATATTTAATTTATCACAAGAACTATAACACAATAATTTACGCATTGTATACAATTTAACACGATAAACACTAAATATCACGAGAATAGCTAGGTCATTGCAACATTAAAGTTACCAATATCTGTTTAATGTTTATAGGTTGGGCCAAATAGGGTTCGAACTAAGTCTAAGTATATATCAAGACTTTATGTCTAGCCAACCCTATCCTTGCTTGAATTTCAAGTCTAATATTTTATCCAAATCTGTTTTTACAAACAATAGAAAAACCTAAGTCCGTTCAAACCTGCTCTTTTTTTTTTCAATTTAATGTTTATATTGTAAATTTTTTATATGTTAAACATAGCAAAGTTGAAATACATTACTTGAACTAGTATTCAAAATTTTTATGATATTATTTTTCAAGACTAAGTTAAATGTGCCTCATCTTATAGACTTACAATTATAAAATTACTTATTGATAACATTTGAAATGAATTAACTAAATTATTAATTAAATTTATTTTACTAACAATTTCATTAATATAATTGTAACTTTTAATTAAAATTTTTAAATAAATTATTAGCATCATCGGAGTTTTAAAAGGAGTTGTGATAACTGGTTTAAATTTTGAAAAATTAAGGCCCGTAAATATCATAAACTTTAAAATTTACATATGTTTCATTGAAATTATTCTAAAGTATTATCATTTTAAGAGTATGTTCATGAATTATTCCTTAATTATAATTTACATAATAGTTGACGTATAAATTATAACACTACAAATAGAAATAGGTCTAGTTAGACCTGAGCTTTTGAAAACAAAACTACTGCTCGACTTAGTTTTTAATGGAGTTTAATTTATTAACTTAAGTTTATTTTATGGACTTAATATATTTATTTAAATTTACTCAAAATTCGTTCCAACTTTTGAATTTGAACCGATGGTCTGATTAGTCAAAAAGTCTAAGGTCACCCACCCACCAATCCTGCACTGTTTTCATTCAACAGCAAATGACCATATCAACGGCCCAGATTGGGCCTCAATAAATGAGACTGTAGTGAATGGAATTCTAGATCCTTCTATAATTTCATTTCCAATTTTAATGCGAATAAAAACAAGCATCTAGCTTGCATCCACCTCTCAGTGTGTTTAAACTTTAGATCTGGACCGTCCATTTTCTCCCCTATAACTCAATCTCTAACCACACCAATCTCCCCCTCTCTCTCGTTCTGTTTCCCTAGCCGTCTCGTGTGCGCCTCTCGTGGCTCTCGTCAACCCTCGCTTATCTATCCAAGATCTGTCAGTTCTTTCTCTCTTAAATCTCAAATTTTCGTTTATGATCTGATTTTTGTGGGTATTTATTGTTGATTTTTTCTGGTTTTACGATCTGATCAGATAAAAGTTAGAATCGAAGATGTTTGGGAGAGCACCGAAGAAAAGCGACAATACCAAGTACTATGAGATATTGGGCGTATCCAAAAACGCTTCCCAAGATGATTTGAAGAAGGCTTACAGAAAAGCTGCTATCAAGAACCATCCTGATAAGGGTGGTGACCCTGAAAAGGTTAGTTTTTTGTTGTTGTTTTATGGATTGATTTGGTGTTTAGTCAACTGGGATTTCTCTGTTTTGTTGCTTCTGTTTGTTGAACAGGGCGAATTACGAACTGATCTGTTATTTTCGAGTTTCGTGTTTTTATTTTGAATGAAGTAATTGGTTATCTATGGGGCTGAATTGAAGTCCATTAATTCTAGAACGGTTAAAAATTTTGGGTTTAGAGTATGTTTGATTGAATGTTGTTGAATTGTCTAGAGAGTAGCTTGTTTGATTATGGTTGTGTTTTGGAATTCAGTTTAAAGAGTTGGCTCAAGCTTATGAGGTGCTGAGTGATCCGGAGAAGCGTGAGATATATGACCAGTATGGCGAGGATGCCCTTAAAGAAGGAATGGGTGGAGGTGGTGGTGGCCATGACCCATTTGATATCTTCCAATCATTCTTTGGTGGCAACCCTTTTGGTGGTGAGACTTTGAATTAAAACTTGCTGTTTCGATTTCGGTGATTTAAAAGTAGTTGAATTTTTAATCACTTCGAGCTGAAAACTTGGTTGTCTGTGCAGGTGGTGGAAGCAGCAGAGGCCGAAGACAACGAAGGGGAGAGGATGTAATCCACCCCCTCAAGGTTTCTTTGGAAGATGTCTACAACGGAACATCCAAAAAGCTTTCTCTTTCACGCAACGCAATTTGCTCCAAGTGCAAGGGGTTAGTATTTGATTTAGTAGTGTTTTGTGGCATTGATAGTGGTTAGACTGCTCTTTTCCTTGGTCTATGTTGAAAGTTGTTTTACATGAAAATAATTTGCAGTAAAGGGTCTAAGTCAGGTGCATCAATGAAATGCTCTGGTTGTCAAGGTTCTGGAATGAAAGTCTCCATCAGACACCTTGGCCCTTCCATGATTCAACAGATGCAGCATCCTTGC